>CM034002.1:22975765-23317089 GCA_019603395.1 Cyrtorhinus lividipennis | reverse complement strand
GAGCGACGGGATGGTAAAACGTGTTTTTTCTCAGGACTCTCCGCATTTTCAATCACTGTAAACATGAAAAATCATCCATTTATGCCGCAATCGAATCGAAAGAAAAAATAAACGTCAACAATTTCTCAATTATTTACTATTCTTAGTTAATTCCTGGTCGTAGAGGAAATTTGGACCTCAATGCGTTCATTATTTTTGTCAGAAACTCATCTTAATCAAAATAAGGACTAAAATTTATTGACAAATTATACCCCCTCACTTCCAGGTCCCACAAAAACCCAAAAATCCTCGCTTTTATTTCAGGCGATTAGGCTGAAAATGATTTAGGAACAACAAAAACCAAATAAAGTAGAAAATAATATTTTTTGGGCCATTTTTAAGGCTGTTTTTTGAATGTATGCAGATAAATGTATACGTAATAGCCCCAAAGTAATGTTTTTTGTCTACACAATTTAAAGGGTGCATCATTCAAAAAGAAACAATAATTCGATACTAAGTAAACAACCTTCTACTTCCGGCTCTCCGCAGTCAGTATCACTGTCAATAGTTATGACCTGGACTGCTTCTTCTTTCTGTATACGCTTTTTTGATCGAAGCGTACATCTCATTTATGACGGTCTCCGGAAAATATCCTCCGTACCGGTTCACCACGTGGAGCTGGAAATAACATGCGTTTGAAAACTGGTAGGTCAATAAAAACGTGAATGACTGAATTGAAGTGTATTTTATTTTTATTTTATTTTATTATTTTATTATTTTTTTTAAGTGTTTTCTTATATCAAAATGGACTTACCCTGAAAGACTCCCATTCGAGAGGAGATGGAGGTGGGACGCGGATGAGGAATTGAACCAACTGAGTCAGCAAATTGTTCGGACTTAGACGCTTGGGAGTTACAATTATACTATTTCTTGACCTGAAAATGAAGTCAGGTAGAGTAAAAACAGCAGTGGAAAAACTACAAGGTAAAAAAAAAAAATCATCATTCTTGTGTCCTTGATTCGTTTAATTAGAACATGAAATTCGCTTAATTAAACCCATGATCCTGATTATAGAACTCTCCGCTGGCAAATTGCTGGCATTGAAAACGAAGAAGCAAGGCTGGCCTCAGTAGAGGGAATTAGAAGGGGAAGATATTATAAACGGCATAAAATGTACAGATAATTGAAACTTGAAAGCATCTATCCAGCCTACTAAAATGTTGTATGAATGCGCCCTGACTAAAAATAAATGTAAATATTGTATTGTTTCATGATCTGTAGGCTAAACTCGCTAAAACACTGCAATCCCACGGTATGACAGTCGACCGTTGACATGAAAGGAACGATGTAAATATCAGAACACTCCGTGAAACAAGAGCTGGTTTTTGAAACAAAAATGAGAGGGTTACAGGGTACGGTGAAAACTATAATTGAGCTGTTTTGACTGCCAAAGAGAGGCAATATCTTCACGAGTCAAACGTGAGTAATTAAATAGCCTGAATTGAAATAGAGGGACAAGTTTTCTTCGATAGGAACCAAGGCGGTTGAACTGTGCTATTAGGTGCCCCCGCTGTTATCACTTATGACCTTCCTACACGTTTCGATATATCGAGTTAAATACACAACAGGGATGTTTTTCTTCCAAATACGCCCCGAGTTAAATACACAACAGGGATGTTTTTTCTTTCCAAATACGCCCCGAGTTAAATACACAACAGGGATGTTTTTTCTTTCCAAATACGCCCCGAGTTGAACACAACAAAATGTTCAATATGTTGCAGAAAAAATGTTAGTATCGAGAGAATAAGTTCTTTCCTTCGATAATCGATCTAGTGATAACAGCGGAAGGGCACCTAATTGCGCAGTTTTACCCCAAGGCAATGCGGTTGTTGAGATGTTTTTCTTCCTAAACATGGAGAAAAAAGCCCTTCTGTTAATGATACAAGTCACCACAGGATGATACGTTTCTATGTACCTATTTTATTTATCAATAAAGATACGTCTACGCAGAGAAAATTACTCAAAAAAAAGTGGACTCACATGTTACTACGAGGACCTTCAGTGATTAAATTAAGACTTTTCCGTGAGGTTTTTACCAAGACACAATCAACACAAAGAAGAGATCCGCATTAAGTATGCTTAAGGCATATACCAGCTAAGCAATGAAAATGCTCAAATTACAAAGCGGTTTTTCTTTAGCTCTCAACAAATCTAAACAGACTCATGTGTTTGCTAAACACCAAACAGCGACTCCTGTGACTAGGGATGAACAATACTGATCGATATCGAGATGGTATCGATACTTTTCTTCCAATAACGATCATTTTGGTATCGATACTCCACTTTCAATACCGATACTGGTATCGGTAAAAATAATTGGGATCGAAAGAAGTATCAAACAATAACAGTATTTCAAATTTTTGTTAAAAATTACCAATTAAGAATCAAGAAGGCCCTCTCCTAAAGGTTGCTACACTTGTTTCGGCCAAAATTTAGAGTATATACTTCGGGTATATACCATAGAGTAAGGTAGGTATATACTCGAAGGGCCAGAAGCATTGGGGAGAGATCCCTCATCCCTGCTTTGACTAGGGGTTGTCTTGTGACGAAGAAGCATGGAATAAGTAGTATTCCATGCCCCCTGGCGAGACGCGGAGCGCCAAGTTTTGATTCGATACCTATATTGGTTGGTATCGATACTTTAGACTCGATACTTGCTTGGTATTGATACCATTCTTTTGATACCGATACTAGTGCTCATATCGATCACCCCTACATGTGACTGCACACAACACCCTCCACCCATCCCCTCAAAAACGGAGAGAAATTGGGGATGTTCAAAAATATCGATGCACCAAACTATCGATACTCCTTTTTCTCAAAATCGGGACCCCGATATTTTTCCTCTTCGAGAGCTCGGAAAATTTTTAAATTCATACACCATCTAGTGATCTAGAATCCAAGAACTACCTTATTTCAAATAAAACACAAATACAAGTTTGGTCGTTTGAATATACACATCAGGAGAGCCTCAGAATCTTCTGCATAATGGGGAAAGATCTACAACAACTACAAAATCAAGCAACAACGCCTCTCATTTCACGTGGGCCCAAAACAGACGGATTCGAAGTAAATTAAAAACGGCAAAACAATTGAGTGAACCCTCACTTATCAAAATAGAAAGCTGAAAATTGAATAATATCTTTTTGCCATAGAAACACCGATATATTTTAAAGTATCGACATTCGATGTATCGATTTGTTTAACAAGGAGAACTTCCCCAAGTGAATCTTGTGCAAACACCACCACCACACATGATGGAAGGCAGGAGTGAGGACACTGACCTGACAACTCCAGTTCCATTGTTCCATGAAGTATAAATATAAATTTTTTTCTCTGTCCAATTCCATGCCAGTTCCTTTAAAACCATTTTACCAATCAGGTGTTTCTTGGGGATTGAGTAGGACATCAGCGTCTCTTATGATTAGAGGTTCGCCTGCGTTTGTGAGGAGCAAATAGGGTTGTAAATTGGTGATCTTCCATGCTGTCATCTGAGTAACCAAGTAAAGGCTGCTGCTTCAGCATAAGAGAAATTAAAAAATGAGCTCTCTGGCCTATCCTTGAGAGTTTTGTCGTTGGTAACATCCTGATAGTTGCGAATGTTCCCTGCTAATTAATAAGAAAACATCTTTTGAAGTCCACTAAATTACTAAACATACTTTGTTCGAAGCGGGTGAACAATCACCAAAAATAGGATTGCAAATGTTCCATTATGATGTTATAATTTAACAAAACAAATTGGATGAATGAGTAAACGTTCATTTTATTATTTTGTTAATTTTATATGTACTAAAATAAGGACCCAATTTCACCTGAAATTTGAACCACCGACCACCTATCTGGCATGTGACGTAGGATAAGGAAATTATGAAGACAAGAAAATCAAGATAGAACAAAAAAGGATAAGAGGATGAAAGATAAAAATCTGACTAAATTGCATTTCATTCATCCCATACCGAATGAAATAAATTGTTATAAATGTGCATGCTTATGAACTTTACTGGCAGTCAACCATCCCTTTGCTCGGCATAGTAAATATCCTTCACAACAACAACTACAACTACGATTCTGTTGTACAAAACGTTTGTCTGTCGTGCAAAAAATAAATTGGCTTTTTATTTCGGTACTATTCGGTTGTGAACAATTAACGAGCTATTACTGTGTTCACTTATCATGATAGGTCAACGTATGAATAAATCTCTACGATAATCATTTGACGACTGACTTAACCCTTCCCCGAGATTAGCAGTTCAGTTATGACTTGGACCAAGTATTGGTATGTATCAGTGATTTAGATTTTACTTGATTTGAATGTGGATTTTATTTCAAATACTGGTTTTTGATTGGAATCTCAGACGTTTTGGGTGTTTAGTTAAGAAATGCCTAGATGATAAGTGGGTTCGACATTCTCTTATCAGTACCTCGCCTGTATATTTCCGTGTGATGGCGATTGGATGACAAATGTGGTTGACAGAAGTACTTCGAATGGTTTTGTTTATTGTTTGTAATGGTCGATGATGCACATTTGGATCGCTGAAAGAGATGAAGGTCCGAAGTCCTGATAACAAGGCAAGTCATCCCGATGATGCTCTGATAATGACTATATGACTAATTTTCTTCGTTGATTATTCCTCCGTACCAATTTACTGTAGTGTACGAATTGGGGTGTGGTTTGGATCTTTTCGAGCACGTGTTGATCGAAATGTCCCGAATTTCCCACCCCTCAATTAATGGCAGTGGACTGTACGTGCTGGGTACAAATTAAGGTATTACCCTGCAATAATTTTCCCTAATTTGGAGATGGTAGAGTACGAAAAATTCCTACCTTCTCGAAATTGGAGTCTCGATGATGGGGTGCCCGTCACTAAATTTACCTACCATCTCCAATATCAAGGTGTAGGAAGCTGAATTAATGGGAAGCTATTAAACAAGTAGTTTATCCATTACTAGAACGCTTGACCTTTGGGCTCTGTAATTTTTACTTGAAGAGCCGTATTATTTTCATTCCAGTTTAAAAATTTTTAACTTTTCAGGACGAGCGATTTGCAGGGGGTTTGATGGTTTTAAAGCGCCGTTCGTGAGAAATGAGAAGCGATGGATCCGGAAGGGCCGGCCTCGACGCCTTCATTGATGTCATCGGCCTCACGCCGCGGGATCCTCTCAGCTCTTTTGCTGGTAAATATCGAAATAGTTCATGTTCAGCTGGTAAATAGACGAACTTTTGGTCTGTTGAGACGCAGTTATCGGGAAAATTTGAGCGTTTCTTTTGGGGTATAAATGCTGCAAATTCGTTTATAATGGTTGGGGAAAACAGTAAGACTGGAGTGCCCCGGACTCATTCTGAACGATTCAGCATCCAAAATTTAGTGGAAAATGATACCCCACACGCCTAGGTACCAGAAATCTCGAAAACATATTCAAAATGAGTAATAGATAGCCATTTTGCCCCATAACCTCATCCAGAGGGCGACAATCGTTCTGTGACCCTTTTCATTTGATTCAGCGTCCAGAATTTAGTGGAAAATGATACCCCACAAACGTAGATCGCCAAAAATCTCGAAATTCATTTCACGAAATACACATTTTGACCCCTTCCTCACCCAAATTTGGTCCGATAGGGTTGAAAAGTTTCGAGGACCAACTACAGTCATGAACGGACCCCTGACCCAAATTTTAGATTTTATGAAAATTTTCTACTATCAATGTCGGTGTGGACGGCGGACGGACATGTGCGAAACTGCGCGTAGGCGATGGCTGGTAGTCCTGGGTCTGGCCGCAAATGAAGAGAGCCCATGGCAGGCTGCGTTTCAATCCAGGAACAATGCAGAGGGCACAAACAAGTTTGCCCATCAAGTAATGGCTGCAAAAGGATTGCACCCACAAGCCAAGAAGCCCCTCCTGGTCCCAACCGTGCTACCTCCGCGAGGTCCGTCCTGGGCACTGCTGAGTAGCAATGGCGCAACCATCAGGCAGTGAGCAAGCCCCGGTAAAGCCGCAAGGCGTAGGAACGGGAGGAATGAAAAGACCTGATGGGACGGACATGTGCTAATTTTGATCTAGACACCTTGAAACGTCCAGAAAATTTTTTGGGGTGAATCGTAGAGATTGACTTTTTCCACGAAACATAGGTTGATTATTCAAGGAATAACTAACCAAATGCTATGTTCGGTTGGTGGATCAAGCTGCTCAGCATGACACGGGAGAGGCTTCCGAGAGTGTGCTTTGGCCATTCCAGAGAGCTTCCCGCACCCTAAGTCAACTGGGCCTTGCAACTGAGGGCATCTCTGGAGGCTGAATTGGGGGACATGTGGACATTACGAGATGCTGCGGCTTTAAAGAGGGCAAGACCTCGTTTCCTGGATCTCCCGCGGTCAACTATGCTCAAGGTGGATTTGGAGAGAGCGGCTACTTCCTCATTCAACTACTATGTGCACCATATCTCTCCAAGATCCTGCATTTTTCTACAAAAGACTTTTATGCCAAATAAGATGCGCCATCCTGAGGTTCTGCAGAATAATTCTTCACCGCATTAACGATCAATTCGACAGCTTGGCGCCAAATTCCATCTGCAATCTTGAACGGCCCAGACTCCGTCTTCCACACCATCGCGGAATAACCAACCCCTGTGAATGAATTTGCAGCGTTTTTTGACATCATGAAACAAATACACTGTCAAATTTGGGGCCCAATCGGAGAGGTTGAACCCTCCACGACTTTGGGCATTAATTTGATTGATTATTCTTGTCGACGGACCAGATTTTCTCCTTAAATGATGTTCATAGAGAGCCCTGATGGGCCCAAGGAACGACCTAACCTAAATGTATTCGTAATAAATCGCAGCGTTAGCTTAGGTTCCTTGTACTTTAGCTGTTGCTGTAGGTTTATTGAATAACAATTCAAACCTTTTCAGAAATGTGGTACGAGGTGTTCCTGTGGGCGTTATTTTCATCCGTGGTGGTTCACATGATAGCAGCCGTCATGGCCTTCTGTACACTGAAGAAGCACCATTTTGGAAAGTGAGCGCAGAATGCTTTTTACTTGCTTATAAGACTTCTGATACATTTTCTGACGTCGCCATTTCACCATTGACAGGTTCTTTCCCGTCGTGATCGCCATTATGGGCATTGGAGGGCCGTTCTTCTCGGGGATTCTTAGCTCGGCGGCCATCGCTTTCGTGTACAGAGCCTCCTCCATGCTGATGTCACCCTATGAAGCGCTGTGTGGGCCTCGGTCAGACGGTGTTGGGAGCAGCTGTGGTTCACAATGATATTGCGCTAGATAACATTCTGACATCTGGGCGTCCACGCGTTCATGTCGCCTCGGCTGCGTGTACATTATTAGCCTCTATATTTCTCTACCAGGTAAAGGGTAAACTTCACTATCGTCACCCCATTTTCATAACCAAATTGTGACCAACTCTAACTCAACATGATTTGGTTGGTGGCCTCAGGAAGGATGGCGGTTCATGTTGACGAGCTGCGCGATGCTCACACTGGCAGCAGCACTGCTTCCCAGACTCTTGTTGGATCCTAGCGTCAAGACTGCGCTGCGTCTTTCGTCTCGATTTTAGGCGCCGTCGTACGAATGATAA
The DNA here is from genome assembly GCA_019603395.1 of Cyrtorhinus lividipennis. Lineage (NCBI taxonomy): Eukaryota > Metazoa > Arthropoda > Insecta > Hemiptera > Miridae > Cyrtorhinus > Cyrtorhinus lividipennis. Next base: position 23,309,459 of record CM034002.1, on the reverse strand, counting down.
TTATCTTGCATTCGACTCGAAAAGATAGTAGGATAGTTGTATCGTTTAAAAGACACTGCTCATTTTAACCCGCTGAGGACAACTACCGTTCGTTATATCATCTTAATCGTAAATCAAGTCATTTTTGTAGAACCATGACCTGAAATTTGCGACTGAAAGAACTGAAATTGGCCATAAGCGCGTTGTCGTTTTTAAATCTAGTTGTTTCTATAATTTCCTCTGCTCTGGAAAAAGCGCGCTTTTTATTTAAAATGATCCCGACTTTGCTTGGAATTTTAAGGTGTTATCAGTCGTCGGTTAGCTATAATTCATTGATATCCTATTCTATCGTTTTTTATATAGTTCAGATTTTATATTTTTATACTTTTTCTTCCACTAGTCAAAGTTATTTCCGATTTGTAAATGGTAAAAATTATAAAAAGTGGTGTTGAGTGTTTTGTCACTAGGTATTTTGCCTCGCTTGTACTTATACTAGCGATATTTGGAAGAGTTCATCCATCAGAAAGTATTCACGTCATGTTATTTACAAGTTGATCATAGGACACAGTTGAAAAAGAAAAAAATCTGAGCTTCAGTACAATGTTAACTGTATTTGCCAAGTTGTTACTGCGAGATTGTCATCCGTGATTGTTTCATGTTATCAATGTTGGCTTTAGTCGTTTGTTAATGATAAATTCGCATCAATTTCATTCCTTGAAAGACTGTTACAAGTTCAAAGACCCCGTTTTGAAGATTTAAGTGGACGGTATTATGAGAGTCAGTAAAACATAGGATACAAAATCTGCTGTGTAATTTGGAGGGTTTTGTTTCACTATGGGGAACGATTTTTTGGGGTTGCTTTGGCCCCATTTTCTACGCTCCATGGCCATTTAAAGTACAATTTTTCACTGCTCCTGGTTGTTGGATGTCACATTGCCTCTGGTTACTCTGACCATTATGTTCCCTCTAGAGCTTAAAATTTCCATCACAGTTTGGCTATCAGTTTTCAGAATCCTCAGCGCCTATACTTTGCTTGGAGGTTTTTCAAATTCTGCTGGAGTGTTTTTTTTTTTTGGTTCTCATGAAGTTATCAATTATTGTATCTGACAAGCGCATTGTTTGGCGTTTTGACTGATTTAGTGGGTTAAAACGTTAAAATTGAGGTAGATTGTAATCAACAGTCAAAAGAGGCAGCTGAGCCATTGTCAAGTAAACAGGCAACTTGTTCAACATTTGTACGGATCACTGCCAATATCTACAGATACAGGGTCCGCCAACGAAGTAGGATGGATTTAAAAAAATCATAACTCGGTTATTTCTCAAGATAGAATATATATATTTTTTTAACTGTTCACAAGAAGTGGAATTTTCTGGTAATGTTCAATTTTTGAAGACGACGTCGAGCATGTGATGCCCATCAGCTTGAATGCATTTATCGAGTCTTTCGGTGAAGCTCCTCAAAACGCTGTCCAGCATTTCTCGTGGGATGCGGCTGATTTCCGTGGTGATAGCCTCCTTCAAATCGTTCAGGGTCCTCGGCTTATCTTTGTAGACTCTTTCCTTTAGGTATCCCCACAAAAAAAATCACAGGGGGATAGGTCAGGGGACGGGGGGGGCAGGGAACGTCCCCGCCGAGAAATGAGTCGACCGTTAAATTTTTGGCAAGGAAGGTTATAATCCGCGGCAATAATTGCTGACAAATCACCAACTTATACGAGATGAAGTGTAGATCGACTTCAATATTCGAGACAGTTGATTGTGAGAGGTCAAATTGCTGCACGAAGGCGGACGAACGGTGTGGGCTCTGAGAGGCAGCGACTCTCACGCGCTCAACATTCTCTGGAGTTCGCGCTGTTCGATCTCCTCCCCTCCTTTTTTCGTAACACTGCCCGTTCCCTGAAGTTTCAACCCACCTTAGGATTACATTACGAGTTGGGATAGCTCGCGGGGAGAAATCGCGTACTCTCAAAAATCTCTCTGTGTTTGAATTATCGACTCACCGTTCACTAAAAAACCGACTTACCGCGAAAACACGTTTGGCATCGTCCAAACCATCTTTGCAACTAACCTAAAAAAACTTCCCTTCATTGTGAACACGATGGTCCCAACCCCACCCCTCACAGAGTTCCCCACGCTGAGTACTACCCATTTCAAAAACGTCCTACTTCGTTGGCGACCCTTATTACCAGTCTTATTGACTCTTCTTTAGCTGGCTGTCAGATATAAGGAAGTTGCCGTGAGGGTAAGTCAGTGCCCAAATTGTTACTGTTGTATGCCTGAGCGTACCCCAAAGACATTGATAACTTACTGACTCCACCCTCCCATTGACTATTGGTGTGAATCTACCTCTACACAAGATTCTATAGAGCGCTCATCGTATCAGTTCTATTATAAGGTGAAATTTAACTGGCAAGAAAGACGATATCAGCAACATTGCGTTCGTATTGGCCTCTTGTATTTATGAATCCTTATTGTTCTTGCATCAAAATGTCATGGTCAAATTGAATTGCAGTCTGTACTTTGGTCTACAAGTATAATGCAAGCTTATTATGCATTAGACGACGTCGTGATGTTATAAACTTTTTTCTTTTAATCGACATTCCAAAATTGACTGAATTGGCGAATTGTCTCTCATAACACCTACCTGATGTTAACCATTGTAAAGTATAGCGGTGATTAGCTTTCATACAATTGGCTTCTGTAGGTAGGGATTTGCCATGGCAACGGTGTCATTTTTCTCAGGAATTTCGAGGAAAATGAATGAGAATGTGATGATATTAGAAATTCACGACCGTGATTAGAAGGATTTTCATATCTCGAGGTTTTTAAAATTGAACAAAGTAGGTTCAGTGTGAAATTATTGTTATTTTGTGGGTTTTACAGGTAGTTTTTACATTTGTGAGGTGGTTGGTTGTTGGAGTAGATGAGCTCGGCTATAACTACTTTGTTTTATTTGGAAATTATTGTCCTTTTTGAGGCATGCCGTAGACAATGCCTTCAATCATTATTGTTTCAGTCAGGTGTGAGAAAGGGCAATAATATAAAGTATATGCAACAAAAACGACGTCAGTCCCATGACAGTTGGATGGCAAAAGGGAGGACTGAACACAAGTTAACTCGATTGTTAGTAAATCATGAATGTGTATTTATTTACCATTCTGATCAGAGTTAGTTGACGAGTTGAATCCTTACCGATTTGACAAGTAAACGCACTCACTAGTCCGCATAAAATTTGCTTCCCCATTGCTCATGTAGTGAGTAGAGGGTAAAAATTAACTCTACCTTTCTACAAATGTAAAAATCTTGTTGATTCATCAAATATATGCAAAGTAATGGGAAGCGAAGGAGTAAAATCTGAAGTGGGTCAATCATTACTGTTTGATAAAAGACAAAGTAATTCGACAAAGTAAATTAGACAACATGTGGAGCATAAAATACAATTATTGATACATGATACATGAAATTATGATATACATGAAATACAATTTAATGAGCAAGCGCAACGATACCGGCTGACGAAAACGGCGTCGACATTGAAGGAAAACAGGAGGGGGCATGCTGTTCTGAAGGTACACAGCAAGGCTAAATTAGCTTGAGTCCTTTATCTCATGGGGAACACAATATTACAGCTTCGGTTGACTTCAGCACGGTAGCAGAGTTCACTTCAGAGCGAGCACAGGACAAAGCCAGGATGGACTGAGTGAGTTGCACTTGCACGACAGGTTACAAAATATAAATGTCTGACATGTTGGGCGCCTCAGCAATGACTGCCCAGTTGGGCGCCTTGGCAACGAGTGCAGCCCTGGAGCTCTCTCCAAATGCAACGTCCAGGCAGGAGCTGCTCGCGCATCCTGGCGCATGCTCCCTCCCTTCTGGCCTTCTGGAGGCAGCAAGCCTGGGGACTTACACAGAGTAGGTTTTAAGATACTCTTATATGTTATGAATGGTGTCTATTCCTCAGATAACTGCTCCTCTTTGTAGGGATCAGAATCAGAAGTCAGAGTTAGATGGAGATACAAATCACAATCGCAACATTATGAAGAGAAATATAAGAATATGATAAAATATCACAACTCTATTCAAATTTGTATATACCCCCTCCACTGTGATTATAATAACAGTCACTGATCAAATATTCAGAACAATGCTTGTGAGCGATACAATATGGTGTTCTTATGACAAACTCAAAACACGACTGAGCCGCATATATGAAGTAAGGATAATACATAGTTCATATAGTTCATTACGGAGCCGCGAGGGGGTGATTCGAGCAGCTAGTGGTGAGGCCTACGGTGTTATTTGAGTAGTTTCTTCTGTTTTTGCAAAATCTGTTCCATCCTTCACATATATTTGTTCAATTTGTTTAAAGTGTTTACATCATTTTGCGTGCGCAAATCGGTTCGGGACCCATCTTATTGGATTCAGCGTCCAAAATTTAGTGGAAAATGATACCTTACAGGCATAAATCCACAAAAATATTTTTAAAAAAACGTCAAAAATAACACTTTTCACCCATGCTCTGCCTCTTTTTACCACGATCGGCATAAAAATTAGACCTAGATAGAGCCCAAATGAAGTATGGGCAACCTCTTGGACCAGTGGTTCCCAACCTGGGGCTATAGCCCCCATGTGGGCGATTTGGGATATCAAGGGGGCAATAATGAAATGGGAGCGATAAGTCCAGTAATACCCCGGACTTACGTTATAGGTGGGACTGCATGCCTATACCGTAAGTCCGAAAATTACGTAAATCGGGGTATGGTTTTTTAAAATCATTTTTCACTGGGTAAAATATATGTACTTCTGTGCCGTTTCCGAATCAAAGTTGATTCAATGACTGAGCATTTCTTACAGCATCTAGAATTTTATCCTTATCTTTAATAATCGTTTGGACAGTAGTGTAAGGTAGCTTGAATTTCTGTGCTACGTCGCATGTTTTCATACTACCTTCAAAAGCTTTAATAGTATTGTGCTTCATTTCTAATGACAAGGTTTTTCTTTTCTTTGATGAGTTCAGAGAATCCGTCCGATTTCGTTTCATTGACATAACGATAAACATAAATGATACAAATTATAAATAACAAAAGTAAGGAGGAAGTAAATCCTTCTAAAATAATGAGTGAAAAAATACAAATATGTACAGCGTGTGAACGTACAATTCACGAAAAAAGGACACAATACCGGGAATGAATGATCATGGCGCTCAGTGTTGTTCCACTGACTGTTTGTGGCCTTGAAGAAGGTAAGGAGAGAGGGGAGAGCTAGTGGAAGGGAGAGAATTTCCCGCCCAGTTTTCTGGCGGGAGACCTTGAATAGGGCCGGGCCCGCATCCATAACGTAACTTCGAATTTACGTAAGTCGGATAACGTAAGTCGGGGGTATTACTGTAATCTCAAAGGGGAAACAACTGTACAGTAGAAGTTGCAGAGTAGCACGAGTCATACAACTAAAAAGGATTTAGTTCAGTTGTCCAGCTCCTCACAAAACAAAAAAATAAATTTGGAAACTGCCAAATGACTTGAGCATGAAATAGACAAACATAAAGCTGGACATTCAAGCTTTAACTAAAATCCACCAAGCACAAGGCAGCCATTGAAAACGTAAAATCAAACATTAACAACGTTTTAAAACATTCAACTATTTTGTGAATAAGTAGTTAATTATTTCATTTCTTTGTTCTAAAAAAAAGTGTTTACAAATTTATTTTCTGTTCCATTTAAGAGTGACCGGATAGAACTGCTTTATTATTGGCACTTCGAATTAAAATAAGGCATACAATGAAAATGAAAAGGGGGCGATAAGTGTTAGTCAACCCCCAGAAAGGGGCGATGGGTTACAAAAAGTTGGGAACCACTGTTTTAGGCCCTTTGAAGAAATTTAAAGATGCATGAGGCCCAGCTAGACGGACAATTTTGTTGTTGTTGTACATTTTAAACGCCCTTTTTTTATACGACAGTTGAAAATTAAAGATTTTTTGTGAGAACGTGGTAAGATGGCTTCTTTTCATAACGTATTCAGCAATCGTTCCAAAAAGAATAATAAACCAAAATCATTTGAAGAGCAAAGGAAATAAGTTGGATGGTTTGAGTCTAGACAAAACTATCTAATACATCATCCCCATACAAGTTCAATTTCAGCTCAAAATTTCGAATAATTTAATAACTTTTCGTTTACTGCACCAGAGGATCAAGAGACAACATTAAGAAACGCTGCAAATTTTTTCACAGGAGTTGGTTATTCCTATGTCCAAGAGCATAGGGACTCATTCCAATCGATTCCATCGGATTCAGCGTCCAAAATTCAATGAAAAATGATACCCCACGCGCCTGGGTACCAGAAATCTTGAAAACCTATTTTCAAAATGAGTAGATAGGTACCCATTTTGACCCATAACCTCTTCAGGTGGGCAACAAACGTCTCGGGACCCATTTTAGCCGGAAACGGGTCCCTGACCCTAATTTATGGCGGACGGACATTTGTTCTTTTTGATCTAGACACCTTGAAACGCCCAGACATTTTTGGGGCAAATTGGAGAGATTAGTTTTTTGCATGAAGGATTTGAAGTGAATGGAGCTAATCATAAAGGCCCTGGAGTACAACTAGCGCTCCCCGTGGAGTAATATCTAAACTCAAAAGTTTTGATCAGTTTCTGTGAAAAAGTTAACCTAATTAAACTCTGTAGCAAGCTCATATAGCCCTGAATTGAAATTAGCAACACTACCTTAGTCAAAAGTTCAATTCAATTTGAGCTGATGGATTTTTAGCCAAATTTCAATCGATATTGAGCATTAAATTGCCTCTTTTTGGCACAGATGAATAGTATGAGGCAGCAAAGAACCTCACACAAACCATAACCTCCATAGGTGTTCACACAGAGAAGGTTTACTGAGCATGGAGTGTCCAGAAAAGCTTCTTACCATTGGAATCCAAACGTTGACACTAATTGCGGAAGTCAAGTTCTCAACATAGTGCCACCAACCATTGGGGACGTACAGGACGTCTCCTGGCTCCAGGTCCACTAACCTGGCCTCTTTCACATCTGAAATAAAAATATTCAATTATGTAGAATCAACAGCCGTGAATCAGAGTTCAAGTACAAGTATGTTTCTTGCAGAAGGTTACATTGCCAGCAGAAGACCTGGCTTTGCTGTTATTGTGTCAATTCTAACAGTATGTTTTGTCTAAAAATAATGAGAAAAAATCACGTAAAATTTTTAGGATAATATTTTTAGTAGCAGTGAGAGAACAGGTAGGAGTCGGGTCGGTCATAACCCGTGGGACACCCTGTATACGGAGAATTAATTTAATTTCATATAAATATAATTTAATAGCAGCCTACAATCTCACCTGGATATTTCGCGCATCCTCTGAAGAAGTTGTACGAACAATAGACACTTGATTCTTCATAGGGTACTCTCGTTGGCTTCAAATTTTCACTTTCAGAAGGTGGGAACAGTATCCAACGTTTCCTGAAGAAATTATTGTAAGCTAGTTTGTCATCCAATAATCAGAAAGTCATCAGGTGCAAGATCACGTTCAACTGCTGTAAGGACAAGTTGGATGCAATACACGGCTTATCAACGTATGAAAACAACCGTGAACATTAATTAATTAGTAATTAATTGCATTATTCATCCAGTGAGTTGAATGCATGAAGCAACTGGCAGGTGAAGCTCGAAATGTGAACTGTGGATGGGGTGAGGCAATTTCATCTCAAAGGGTTTCACTGCCAGCAAAGGCACGGGTCTTGGAAGCAGTCTTTGGGGTCATCTTGACTATGCTGCTCCAGTGTGGGAATTCTGGAAGTTTTTGGTGAAGAGTGTGCTTCTGTCCTTTGTTAAATGCCTATTTCATCTGTCAGTGTTGTTTTCGGGGGCTGTGGCCAGTACCGCTCTCTACGGCGCGAAGATCTTGGGCTACTCTTATGCGGAGTGCTTAGAACGTGTCCAATTTTGAGCTTTCAAGTCTCTTATGGGATTGACATTTAATACTCCGGATTACGTGGTCAGATCAGAGCTGGGCCTCTGCCACCTGGGGTTCTCGATCGTAAAAGCTAAGTTCGGCTGGTGGATCAAGCTGCTCAGCATGACACGGGAGAGGCTTCCGAGAGTGTGCTTTGAGAGACTGACGTCCATTTCTGAGAGCTTCCTGAACCCTAGATTCAACTGGGCCTTAGGGCATCTCTGGAGGAGGCTGAATTGGGGGACATGTGGACATCACATTATGCTGCGGCAAGACCTCGTTTCCTGGATTTCCTGCGGTCAGCTATGCTCAGGGCGGAAGTGGAGAGGGCGGCTACTTCCTCATTCAACTACTGTCCAAGAGGCCCTTCCCGTCTGTTGGGGTAATGTGCACCATATCTCTCCAAAGACCTGCCATTATTCTCCACAGTGGACCCCCGGGTATTTAATCCATCTAGAAACTGAGATTGAACCAATCTCTGCATTCCGTCTGCACTACAACTATCTCGCTAGAGTGTTGGGAATGCTCGCTTTCCGATTATTGCGGCTGGTCGCTGCGACGGTGGTCGACTTCAACTCGTATTGGGCCAGCGAGTTTCCTGAGATGGCTCTGCAATACATCGTTAACTACTACCTAAGGCGCCTGGACCCCACTCTGCTGAGAGTCCACTGATGAGATCACAACGGCTTACGTCACGGCTTACGGCTTGGTCTCGCGCTATGTGTTCTGAGAGGTTCTCGCTCAAGTGCGCCAGACTGGCGTTGGATTCTGGTATCCCGGAGTATTCTTCAAAATGGGTGTTCATGATCAAGGCAGAGCTGCTTTACTTGAACGCTAAGCCTTTCGCCTCCAGTCGACAAGAGGAATGCTAGCTCTGCTTCTGCAAGGGAGGGAAGATGTCATACACTTCTTCTGCGTACCTCCCATCCTCTCAGAGTTTAGGTGGACTGCGCTTGGCCGTGGTTCCCTCAAAGGCGTCTGGTCTCTTGCACCCAGCTGCTTGCGTGAAGTGGAAAATCCACTCTTGGCCTGTTGTTATTATTTGCACCGTTTGCAAACCTTACCCGCTACAGGCCTACCTGAATGGTACTGATTCTGCTCGAATTGGGGTTCCGGGGGTTGAGGTTTGTCACCTGGCTTGGCGTTAATATTCCATGTTGGTGTGATAATTTACTTCATAAACCTAGACGTTATTAGAAGAAGTTATATTTATTATTTATATCCATTATTTTATTATTTCTTGACCCTCTATTAAGGTGTACCGAGTGATTCTACTCTCTCCCTTATTCACAAACATTATGTTGTATTATGATACTTAAAATAGAAACCCGTATCTACAGCGACAGTTAGAAAAGATTTTGATTTTTGATGTGTTCAGATACTCTTTTGTTTTTGTAATTATGGATTTTTCTTTTTATTCTTCATCATGAAATGAGATATTATTTGCAGTCGTGATATTAACAAACATAATAATGAAAGTCAGTAACACAATTGCAAATCCTCTAAGGAACACTGGACACAGGACAACTTTTTGATTTTCGCTAGGTTAGCTATAAGATGTGATAGAGGTATAATGTGTTGTTCTTCATTGGCTACCAAGCGCTGTGGAGAGGGTAGTTCATTTAAAGCAAGCTTTAAATTAACGCTTTAATTTAAAGCTTGAAGGCCAGGTAACGTAGGAGTGCACGGTACACCCTGTTGAGCTGATCCTCATGGCACTCGTATGAGGGACTCCAGAAGACGGAAGCATACTCCAGGTGAGGCTGGATAATAGGAGGCTGCAACGAGGGCAGTGGTACTGGTGAACTCCCTGGTGTTTCGCTTTATAAAGCCGAGGGCACGCATGGCTCGAGGAGAGGCCTGGGCCTATTCATTGAAGGTCAACTGCCTGTCCATAAGAACACCAAGATCGGAGACCACAGAGGGACGTCTAAGAGCAACACCATTGATGGTATAGGGGTGCATATGAGGGGTCAGCAGGTGATACGTCATAACTGAACATTTGTCTGGGTTGAGGGAAAGGCCAGCATCCAAACACCACTGGGTGAAGTCATCGAGGCAAAGCTGGAGAGTAGAGGAGTCAGAGGGATCAAGCACTTGAAGGTAGAGCTTCATATCATCCGCAAACATGAGAAAGTTGACCCCCTTGAGAACAGCACCAACGCCATCAATAGCCAAGATGAAGAGGAGGGAGCCAAGATGGGACCCTTGGGGAACCCCAGAATGTGTGGTATTGAGATTACTGGTACATATGCGTGTGGGGTATCATTTTCTACTAAATTTTGGACGCTGAATCCAATGAGACGGGTCTTGGAACGATTGGAGCCCACAGGAAGAGGTTATGGACGCTAATTTGTGTCCATTGCCTTTACCTGACCTTAAAGATGTTGAACATGAATCGTGCCTTGATCCATTTAGCTAACAAAACTCTAGTGAAAATCATCAACAAAACGACCGCTCACTTGCCAAATACTTGAGTGACGAAGTTGCAGCCATAAGTATCAACATGACACGGTGTGTGCGCTCCAACTGTGCCAATCCAAATTGTAGAATCCTTGGCTGCTTTGTCAGGAAATCCAATGTTGGCCCATGTAAAATCCTGAAAACAACAATCAAGTCTCATAAAATTTTCTAAAAACAAGAAATTTTGGTACCAGTTTTTGGATTTAGTCAGTCGTCGGAACTTTTCAGCCCGATCGGACCAAATTGGGGAGGAGGGGGGGTCAAAATGTGTTTTTCCAAAAATGGATTTTCGACGATCCAGGCGTGTGGGGTATCATTTTTGACTAAATTTTGGACGCTGAATCCAATTAAAAAGGTCCCAGAACGATTGGCATCCACTGGGAGAAGTTATGGGTCAAAATGGGTTATCTATCCACCTATTTTGAATGTGCATTTTTGGGATTTCTGTGGGGTATCATTTTCCACTAAACTTTGGACGCTGAATCGATTGAAATGAATCTCCATGCGCCTGGTCCGAGGCATAACCAACCCCTGTGTTTTTCTTCCCGCCAGATTGGCCTTAAAGAGATCCACGAAGGCTTTTACAGGCAAATGCGTTGCCAGTCTACAGGATTATCTTCCATTCTGGCATAATAGGAGGACAAATCATGAGGTTTCAATTTTCCTCTTAAACAATTTATCAATTTTGATAAAATTATTCCTCGTGGAAGCCAGTAAAGAGCAGAACACATGAGCCCCTATCGCATCCTATAGCTAACCTAGCAAAAATCAAAAAGTTGTCCTGTGTCCAGTGTTCCATAGAGGATTTGCAATTGCGTTACTGACTTTCATTATTATGTTAGTTAATATCACGATTGCAAATAATATCTCATTTCATGAAGATGAAGAATAAAAAGAAAATTCTTTATTACAAAAAGAGTCACTGAACACATCAAAACCCAAAATAAACGTTACCTACGGCATGGCTACTTTTCTGAATGTCTGCTGTAGATACGGGTTTCTATTTTGAGTATCATAGTTCAACATAATGTTTGTGAATAAGGGCCCACTTCAATGGAGAGAGTCAAGTAACTTAGGTAATTCAGAAAGAGGAACTTGACCATGATTTCAATCAAGTTGAGATCAAAGTACTCACCAATTTTGAACAAGTGGAAGAACTGAAACTTGTTGCAATGTGTCGGTAGTCGAAATACAGCCACGTCTTTTCGCACTTGTGGCTTTCAAAACGTTGAATGAAGTCGTCAACATTCATTTCCACTGAAGAGCATTTTCGTTCCCAGTTTGGCTCCTGAAAAAGTCCTATATATAGAATATTTACTCAAAATTGCTCATCTCATTCATCAGCGGCTTATTGAGGACAAAAATTGAGCCAGAATACTAATAAGATTTGATTTATAGCCATACTCCTCCGAAACGGCTTGACCGATTTTGATGACATTTTTTGTGCTTATCCGGTATTTATGAGAATCGGCCAACGTCTATTTTTCATCTCCTTAAATATTAGGGGTAGTCCACCCGTAAATGTTTTTTAATTTTCAAACTTTGTTCCAATTTGTTGTGTATCCTAAGTGTACATCCTAAATTGGAGATGACAATGAAGGGAGGCCAATTGGGTCCATGAGGCCATGTAGGGTCCCAATTGGATGGTGCCATTGATCCACGATTGATGGTGCAATAAATCCACCTAAAACTACACTCACTGCATCTTTCGAATTGTGTAATCGTGCGGATGATTTTGGTGCCTTTGCACGAACATTACACTATTCACAAGTACCACGATATTTCACATGAACTCAAACAAATACATGGATGGCCACCAGTTGCTGCATGTCTCAATTTATTTAAATCAATCGCCTTGGGGCGATTATTTACAGTCAATCCAAGACACACGGAGTGCTTTTATCTTCGACTGTTGTTGGTTAATGTAACTGGCCCATTATAATTTCAGGATATACGTAAAGTGAATGGGCAACAATATCCAACGTAGAAAGCTGGAAGACGACAACCAGTGGGAATGCATGCTTGCTGAAGCTGCATTGGACTGTACAGCAATACAAATTCATCTACTATTCGCTATAGTGTTGACTACAAGTTTCTCAGCCCGAGCACAGATATGGGAAAATTATAGTTTTAGGAGATTTCTACAGATGTCACTTCTGACTCAGGAAATTATTTATAAGGCTAAACAACGTTTGCCGGGTCAGCTAGTGTAATTCTAAATTAGCAAGCATCTAGTTTGTTCCTAATGATATGGCTCAACAAAACGTCAAGGGAAATAACTAATTTATTAAATATCACCTGTGAACATTTGAAAACTCCTTCACGGAGAAGTAGCTTCTTCTGAGGTTCCTGAGCCAAAAAATCACGCCAACAGTTGACATCCCACTGAATGATGTTCCAAGTTGAGTATTTTGGAAACAACAGCGGTTCCTTAGCAAAAGGAATATCTTTCAACCGTGAACTAATGTCCATTGACGAGGGAAATTGATGTTATTGTAGGTGAAAACTTGCGACAAATGAGCCGAGGATCTTAAAAGGATGTGGGCATTTCCCGCTTGAAAAATAGGTTTATAGTAGTTAAATCGATGTAATTTAGTTTCAGTTCAAAGGAAAGGTAAGGTAATAATAATAAATAAAGCCGGCATGAAGACAAAATACGAAAACATTCAGCACATATCAAGGATGAAAAGAAGATGAAGAAGAAGAAGTCTACTTCGTTCTAGCTGGTCGCTAGCGAGACATCGATGTTGGCATCGATCAACATCGAACCAAACATATCGATAGTGCATCGAAATTTTATTAACTTGTAATCAATGGGACCAAATCTCGGTTAAAAATAAATAAATATGCGGGTAATGGATGCTGCAAATACTAATTACTTAGAAACAATGTGAAATATCATTAATTCTCTATTATAATTAAAATATGAGTACCTAGTATAGGTATAGATTTTTTAAAAACGCTGCAAATTCTTTCACAATGGTTGATTACTCCTTGGAGCAAGATTATGGAGAAAAGAAAGGGTGTCGAATGTCCTGGACTCATTCAAATCGGTTCAGCATCAACAATTTATTGGAGAATTATACCTCACACGCCCAGGTAACCCAAATTCATGAAAACCCATTTTCGAAATAGGATGGGCCCATATGACCGACACCCACTTTTGGCGGATGCCAATCAGTCCGGGATCTATCTTAATGGATTCAGCGTCTAAAATTTAGTGGAATACCATATCCCACATGCCTAGTTTTCAAATAATCCCGAAAATTGTGTTTCAAAAAATACATTTGCACCCATATTATCCCGAAAATTAGGTCCGATCTGCCTGACTAGTTCCAAAGACAAACTGGAATGAGGTCCCTGACATAAAATCTCAAATTTCTAGAAAATGCACAAAACACACACACATTTCGGTTTCGTGATCTTGACTTCATGAAACAGTATTGTCAAAATTTTGCGCAAATTGGATAGGTTTGATTACATAGCTTAATTCAAAAGGGTCGTTCCCCTAAGCCTAATCTACTTAATTGTGGCAACTCGACAGTGATTTCTGTAAACTGAGTTATCACTAGGTTTGCATGGAAGATAAAATGTACTCAGACGGATATACCAAAACCAACATGGGAACAATCAACCTAACAGAAATTTCTGAACCACAAACAATTGACAACACCAATATATACAGGATTATAAACCATCGATGTTTCGATATCGGATGTTTCAACATCGATTGTAAACATCGAACATTGGAAGGAACACATCGATGGTCCACACATCATGAGATAACCACTACATATCTCTTTTGGCGCGCGTTGATCTGTTGATATTTGTGTTGTTTTGAATGAAATATGTGAACACAACGGGTTTTGTTGATTATATTATACTTGTGGTGATTTCTGTCGTGTATCAAATTGAAGAATCCTTCAAGGGCCAGTTGTAAAATGAACAATCCCCAGCCAGGGACGTCACAGTCCGGTGGGAATCCGACTGATATTGGTGAGCTCTTTGGGTCAAACTTTACAGCAAAATTAGAGGCATGAGTTAGTGCGCTTAGTGTCCAACCACTGAAATTTAGTGCCTGCACATTTACCTAGGAACCGGTGTAAATTAAGCCGATGGACTGTTTTGTCGTTTCGTCCATGGCTGAATGGGGCTGCTATTTGCTGGCTGAAGTCACCAATTTCAGGGTTTTCCTGAAATAAAGCGTTCAAAAATTGTGCCGGGTCCTAAATTTACTCCTAAAGAGGACAGAGTATGGGCTGAAATTAGTATTTTCACAAATGGGATTTTGAAATTTGTCAGGGGTGATAATATTTACCACCAAATCATTGACGCTGAACCAATTGGGATGGATTTTGGACCGATTGTCGCCTATGAAAACTTTTAAAATAAATTAAAAGCACATTATTTTTAGAAAAATTGTTTGTCTTCACACATTTCTAAGGTACGCTTTCCCACACGATCAATGTTCCCCTGGGAAAATAATCCATTGTGTGATCATTTCCAACATTTTATTATGTTATCTCTTTCCAGACGCAACCTCCCTTTTTGTTGAATTTTTCGAAGTCGTTATTCATTGCATTTTATTCTACCGAAGAATTTATCCTGAAGGGATATTCACTTTGAAAAAGAAATACGGAGTTCCTGTACACGTGCGTACGATTTACATTTATTTTTTGTCGTCAAACTCACATAATTATTAAGTTTTTTTGACTCATCGGATGTTTTCTTTTCAGATTTCGCTGTACCCCGAGCTCAACAAGTACATTAACGATACGCTGTTTGTAATCAAGAAATGCTTGGATTGTGGGGATTTGAAACAAATTGACGTTTGCTTCTACGATCTCGACTCTAAACCGGTTGAAAAACTCGTGATGAGATTGGAAATGTTTGACAAAAGTGGGGATGTGTAAGTGTTAACCACGTTCAGTGCGGCCGGTCCGGATTCGGGCCGGCAGCTACAATTTGGCTGTGCGTGTGGCCCAGATACGGGCCAAGCGACTTCGTTTAGGTCTCCAGGCCTGCTGAAGGGTCTGTGATGTGTAAATATCACCTCAGTTCATTGTATAAATGTTTGGAGATTTAAGGGTCCAAACTTTACCCTCCTGCTACTATCCAGCCGTGCGTCCCTGATACGGGCCAAGCGACTTCGTTGAGGTCTCCAGGGCCGCTGGAGGGTCTGTGATGTGTAGATAATGAAAGTTCATTGTATAAATGTTTGGACATTCGAGGGTCCAAACTTTACCCTCCTGCTACTATCCAGCCGTGCATGTGGCCCTGATACGGGCCAAGCGCCTTCTTTGAGGTCTCCAGAGAAGACTGGAGGGTCTGTGGTGTGTAAATATCACCTCACTTCATTGTATAAATGTTTGGACATTCGAGGGTCCAAACTTTACCCTCCTGCTACTATCCAGCCGTGCATGTGGCCCTGATACGGGCCACCCTGTCCTCCGTTTTGAAAGGCTTGTAAAATGATTACGCGCACCTCCAAGTGACTTCGTTGAGATCTTCAGGGCCACTGGATGGTCTGTGATCTGTAGATATTGAAAGTTCACTATATGTTTGGAAATTTGAGTCCAAACATTACCCTCCAGCTACTATGCAGCCGTGCGTGTGGCCCTGAAATGGGCCAAGTGACTTTGTTGAGGTCTCCAGAGTCGCTGGAGGGTCTGTGATGTGTAAATTTTGGAAGTTCACTATTTCACTAGTTTGGAAATTTGAAGGTCCCCAAACTTTATCCTCCAACTACTATCCAGCCGTGTATGTGGCTTTGATGCGAGCCAAGCGACTTCGTTGAGAGCTCCAGGGCCGCTGGAGGGTCTGTGATGTGTAAATATCACCTCACTTTGAATGTTCACTATATACATTTTTGGAGTTTTGAGAATTCAAACTTTACCATCCAGTTAGCCGTGCGTGTGGCTTTGGAACGGGGCTTTTTGCTGATTATGAGCACCTCCAATCGACTTTGTTGAGATCTCCATGGACAAGGAGTAAAACAAATCCCAGCAGGAGCTGCCCAGGAGTCAGTAGGTACTAGGGTCAACCTTCTGGAATGTTTCTATGATGGAACTTTCCAACTTGAGTTGCCAGAAAACACTTTTCTGGTAGGTTACGCAGATGACGTTGCAGCAGTAATACTAGCAAGAACGACTGAGCAAGTCCAGGAGAAAATGAGCACCATAATGAGAACTGTCAGTGCCTGGATGGAAGAGCCTGTCATTAGCTGCTGCCAAGACCAAAGTACAGATTCCCCCGTACAGATTGGGCCAAGTTTGGAAACAGAAATGAAGCCAGCTCTGATATATCTGGAAGTTACACTAGATTCAAAGATTACGATTTGGGAGCATATCAGGAAAGCAGCTGGCCGTGCAGCACAGAAGACAGCAGCCCTCAGCCGCCTCATGGCAAACACCTCTGGCCCAAGGCCATGAGAACGAAGGCTACTTATGTCAGTAACCCACTCAATACCCCTTTATGGGAAGTCTGGGCCGGTGCTATTAGCATTGCCGACTATCGAAAACGAATGCTGGTTCAGAGAAGAGGGGCACTGAGAATTGTGAGTGCCTATTAAACAGTGTTAGAGCCATGGAATGAGCGTCGGGATGCGCTTACGTGTGAAGAGTACCACTTCGGTCTTGGCTGCAGCTAATGACAGGCTTTGCTCTTCCATCCAGGCTCTGACAGTTCTCATCATGGTGCTCATTTTCTCCTGGGCTTGCTAGTATTACTGCTGCAACGTCATCTGCGTAACCTACCAGAAAAGTGTTGGAAAAGGGGTTGGCCCTAGTACTGACCCCTGGGCAGCTCCTGCTGCGATTTGTTTCTCTCTTTGTCCTTGGTCGGTGTCATACACCAGAAACCTGTCGGTTAGGTAGCCTCTCAAATTTCTCAGTAGATAGGGCGGCGCTTCAAATGTCTCTTGTAGGGATACAATTTGTTAGTTAATTCCATATTCGAGGTATGTTTCAAAACTAACTCGTGAGTCCGCCAGCTGCTAACAGCCTATTTGGACTGTATTCGTGAATCAATGAAAGACAAAAACGTTCGAAGACTCCATTTATAGACTCGTAAAGATGTTTACAATGTGGCAGCCACCATCTGTAAAAGAACCTGAAAGGATTCACCCATGGGAATGGTTCGGTCAGCGTTGGGATTTTACTTGGAAATAATTTCCAGCAAGCTAGGAATAAGGCGTTCAGTTCTTCTTCCCCAAGTCTCTGCAGTCCAGGCCTCTTGCCATACCGTCAATATTTTTTCTCCCTCTCGTATAATCCTGCTTCCTGGCAATTGCTAGAAAAATGCGTATTAATATCAGGGTGGACGTTTGGCATCTTTTTCAATTTAACCATTTTAGAGTCAAAAAGAGCTCGGCCAGTATACCCAAATTGTTAAATGTCTCATGAACGTTTTCTGCTGTGTCTTCGTGGGATCCTCCTCCTCGAAAATATGATCACTCGGTGTATTAGGCTTCCAGAACCACCCATTTGACATCTTTTCTCAGCTCAACAGCCCAAACAACACAAATAAAATTGACCTGACGCTCTTGTGCAGGTATAGACTCCCTTAAGGGCGTCTTTTCCTGCTTGTAAAACGTGAGAATCGCAATAAACGGTCTTGAGATTGTCACATTTTCACTCGATGTACGTTGTATCTCCACTTGTATCACTAACATCATCTTGATTACTCCATTTGCACGTTACAGGTCTGTCGTTGACCCTTATTTGTTGAATTTGAGGGAATGTTTCCGTTCGTTTCTACTCAAAATGAGTGTCAGCACAAGCTACGTGTCGCCTCTGCCGTTTGGTACCACTTTCAAGATTCTACTGCACTCGACCGAATCTACCGCCATTCAAGTGAACGAAGATGCTAATTTTCAAGTATGTGCATGTGTCCTTTCACCTAGCAAGCTCTATAACGGGTCCTTTGCGTAGATATTTGGTTGTTTGTTCGTTGAATGAAGAAATTCAATAAAAAATGTGTTTTTCGATAAATGAATTTTCGAGATTTTCGGTGATCCAGGCGTATGGGGTATCATTTTCCACTAAATTTTAGACGCTGAATCCAATGAGATGGGTCCAAGACCGATTGGCGCCCACCGAAAGTGTGTATGGGTCAAAATGGGTGCCTATCCACCCATTTTGCAAGTGGGTTTTCTTGATTTCTAGTACCTAGGCGTGTGGGGTATCATTTTCCACCAAATTTTGGACGCTGAATCGATTGGAATGAGTCCGGGACACTCCACACTCACTGTTTTCCCTACATTTTCTGCATGCTTCTGATCCGAGGAATAAGCAACCCCTAAGCAGGAATTTGCAGAGTTTTTTTCTTATTTTTTTCTATATGGGCAACAAAATTTTCAAAAAATGCAAATTATTGAAAACTTTAAATTGCATAAAATTACTCCATTTTCAAAACCTGTGAGGTGATTTATTTGTGTATTTGAGTTCGATTCCCATTCGTTTTGGCCATTTGAGCAGCCTTACCAAAATACTGCTGTGGTGTAAACACCGATTTACTCAGGAGTGCTTCGCTTTGCGTTTTTGACTTCCAGATGGCATCTACTAACCCAAACATTTGAGAGGAACGAGGGACGATTCTCGAAGATTTGCCTAAATCTACTTAGTAGCAATTTACGGGCCATATTTATCGATATATGTCACGGTCCAAGACATTAAATTATAGGGGAAACGGTGAGTGTGGAGTGTCCTGGACTCATAACAATCAATTCAGCGTTTGTAATTTAGTAGAAAATGACACCCAACGCGCCTAGGTTCCCCATAATTTCAAACCCACGTTTGAAATAGGTAGGTAGGTACCCATTTTGACCCAGACCCATCTCTGGTGGCCGCCAATTGATCCGCGACCCATCTTATTGGATTATGCGTCCAAAATTTAGAGGAAAATGGTACCCCACACGCCTAGATGGCAGTAGAAAAATTGTCTTTAAAAAAACGCTGCAAATGCTTACACAGGGGTTGGTTATTCCTCAGATCAGGAGCATGGAGACTCATTCCAATCGACTCAGTGTCCAAAATTTAGTGGAAAATGTTACCCCCAGGTACCAGAAATATCGAAAACACATTCAAAATGGGTAGGTAGATGCCCATTTTTACCCATAACCTCTTCCCGTGAGCGCCAATAGGTTTTGGGACCCATTTCATTGCATTCAGCGTCCAAAATTTAGTAGAAAATGATACCCCACACGCCCAAATAACCAAAAATCTCCATTCCATTTATCAAAATACACATTTTGACTCCTGCCCCGCCCAAATTTGGTCTGATCGAGCTGAAAAGTGTCGATGACCAACTAAAGACAAAAAGATATCCCTGACCCCAATTTCAAAATTTTAGAAAATGTTGTAGTACCGTAAGCAGCGCGGACAACGTACGGCGGACGGACATTTTGCCATCCTTGATGTAGTCATCATGAAATGCATCAAGTGGACGCTCTTTTGTATTCGTACGGAGGGAAAAGACGTTCTTTTAAGTGTGTTTTGAAATTTTGCCCAAAAACTCAATTTAGGTCTCACTTTTGCTGCTGTTCGCCCCATTTTCGTCTGTCTACTTGCCTTCAATACTTTCTAACGCCAACGTTATTTCAGCGATTTCCTCTGATTGGCGCCTCCAAAGAAGAAGCTTTTCTGACGACTAGTGAAATTTTGCCGTTGAGAACGATACAGCACGACCTGATGACGGTGAACGTCTTCTGCGAGCAAAAAGTCGTCTGATGGACTCACCAAGGTACGCAAATTGCCTCTGTAACATTGTTCATGGAATTCTTTTTGATAAGTAGACATCAATAGGTTATTATAAATCACTTTCCCAGGCGACCTGGTGACCTGCTATATTAATATTAATCTTCCACGTTGACCTGTAAATCGTCATTTTTCAAGATTATCGACCCAATAGTATTTTTTTCACTATAGCTCCCAGCACAGGGTTTCGCCTCGTGTCGTGTGCGGTTGGCTCAAATACGTTCGCCCAAGATAGCGGTTGCCATTTCTCTTATGTCGTCTCACTTGTTATGACAGGCCCTTAGCTACTCCTTCTGTGTGATCAATACGCCAGTGTTCACCTGCTTCAGTTAACTCCGGTCTTCCACTGACGATGGGGAGTGTACTTGTCGATAGATTAACTTCTGAACTTAAGCGCGATAAAGCTGCTAGGTGAGCCTCACAAATATTATGTATGCTGTTGACATTTTGTGCTCAAATACCACAAATAGAATTGTCGTTAATGATTTCTCAAGTTCCCACAATGGACATTAGAAACGCCTTGCTTGAATTGTGTATGTTTCAATTAATTGTTCATGAAATTGGGGAAAAATCCTGATTATTGAGATAAAACACTGACGATTTACAAAATATGTAAATACAGAAAGATTTGTTACTGGTTTAGTTAATATTCAAATCAGCATTTTCAACTATTAGAAAAAAAATTCATCTCCAAGATGATAATTTACTGCCAAAGTTATGTTCATTTCACGGAGTTGCTTATTGCATAGACTTGGAGCATGTGAGTGTGGAGTGTCTCCGACTCATTTCAATGGATTCAGCATCCAAAATTTAGTGGATAATGATACCCCATACGCCCAGGTACCAGAAATTTCGAAAGCACTAATTCAAAATCGGTAGATAGATACCCATTTTGACCTATAACCTCATCCAGAGAGCGTCAATCGTTCTGGGACCCATTTCATTGGATTCAGCGTCCAAACTTTAGTGGAAAACTGTACCCCACACGCCTAGGTAGCAGATATCCCGAAAACACATATTCAAAATGGGTAATAAATACCCAATTTGACCCATTACTTCTTCCAGTGGGTGCCAATGTTCTGGGACCCATTTTATTGGATTCAGCGTCCAAACTTTAGTGGAAAATGACATCCCACTCGCCTAAATCACCCAAAATCTCGAAAATCCATTTTTCAAAAAACACATTTTGACCCCTACCCCGCCCAAATTTGGACCGATCGAGCTGAAAAGTTTCGAGGACCAACTAGAGCCGGGAACGGACCCCTGACCCAAATTTCAGATTTTTAGAAAATTTTCAGTGGACGGCGGACGGACATTTGCAACCCAGTGAAAGAATTGATCTAGAAACTTTGAAACGCCCAGAATACATTTTTGGCCCGAATTGGAATTATCCAATACGTGTTTCTCACCCCAAAATCTAGAATTGGTTTGCTCATATACCACTTGTGAGCAGCATTGGTTGACACTGTTATTCAGTTATTCAGATGGCGACATGCTCGATCAATGTTCGCCCTATCTCAACACTTTCCTGAACTAGTGATTGCAGTTACTCTCGCGTTGCGTCTTCTGTTCGGGTTTTCCCCATTTTTTTCATTTTTTCGATTATGAAGGGTACTATGGGAAAATTAATTTTTATCTTATTTGTTTATTTTATTTAGATGAGGAAATCTTTTGAGGCCATGTATAATGCCTTGTGGTTAGATACTAGGGTCGGCCTCCTCCAGTTATGTGGAAGTCCAATCCACTAAAACCTCACCCTCCTAATGGCCCAACCTGGTACTATTTATGACATGTCTTCGGGTTGGACCTGGGGCCAGTCTCAGTTGTCTGCCCGTGTGGCTTGTTGCCGGGTTCTTTCTTCCTCGTTTTTTCTTCTGAGGAGAGACTATATAATCTGCCGTCCTTTTCCATGCTTGTTTGCTTGATAGCATTCGTTTCACTAACTCTTCCGGAGATGGTTTGTTCAGACCTAGTTCTGACCACAGCTGTTCTCGTCTTAGACGCCAGCGCTCACAGTCGAAAAAGGTATATTTCACGCTGTCCTCCGTGTCTGAGCAGTGCAAGCACCCTGGGCTCTGTGCGAGCCTCATCTGGTATAGGTATTGACAGAACAGGTCGTGTTCTGTGAGGAATTGCGTGTGGTAGTAGCTTACCTCGCCGTGTCGCCTCTCCAGCCAGCCTCTCACTTCTGGTACTAGTCTCGCTATCCATCAACCTCTCGATTCATTGTCCCAGATGGTCTGCCAGTCGCTCAGTGTCCTTTCCCGTTCTTCCCTGATCACTATTGCCTTCCTGAATTCCATTCTTCTATCATAAATCCGATTTCTTTCTGCAGCCAGTAGATGTATTGGGATGACCCCAGCCAGTACAAGGACAGCTGGCTCCGATACAGTTCTGTATGCACTAACTATCCTTAGCGCTCCTCGCCGTTGTACCGCCATTAGTCGCGACAGACAGTGCGCCTGCCCATGTCTCTGCTCCATACAACATGACTGAATTCGTCACTGACATGAGAAGCTTTCTCTTGCATGGAAATTTAAATGTTGGTTCGAAGAAGTTCAACCGGCTCCATCAACTATGGCATGATTCAGGGTTCTACGCTGGGGCCTCTCCTTTTTCTGGTGCAGGTTAACCGAGTTCTGCAGTTGAAGCTCACAGCAAATATGCATCTCTTTGCGGACAATGTCGTTGTGGTTGCGGGGACAGCATGGAGCGAACTGTTTGAGAGTACAGAGTCCATTTTGAATCAAATAAACGCTTGGTACACAAATGTGCTCAAAAATAACATGTTGACCCTGAATACGAATAAGACAAAGTACATGGTCATATCAAGTACAAAGAATAGTGAACCTCTTTCTAAAATGAAAATCATCATCCATGCTGAAGGTCAGGAGTGCAGAAGGACTTGCAAATTTTCACCCTTAGCAAAAGTGAAAGAATATAAATATTTGGGTATAATCATGGATGAAGAACTGAGCTGGCAACTCATACTATTTTTTTATTCAGCAAACTTTGGAAGTTTACTCGGATATTTCACCAGATCCAATCAGTCATGGACGTTCCGACGTTGAATTTGATTTATACAGCTCTGGTCCAATCAATCTTGCAGAATGGCATTGTGGTGTGGGGTGGCGCGCTGGAGAAATACGAGGCTTGTCCGTAAAATAAGTTCCACGGACTGCCGCTGGCGCTAGGATCACTTCCATGCGCGACCAGATAGCAGGCAGGTTATTTGGTTCCCCCACTGCAATTCCTCACCAAGCCAGCGTTCCCGCGACGTTTAGTCTAGGCCCAGCCTATGGCTGAAAAAGCCCTTGTCTGCCATGGCCAGCAGCTGATGGGGCTTCCTCTTGCGTCTCCCGCCAGCTGTGAGTTGCGGTCTGTTATTCGTTTCCTGGCCACTAAGAGGAAATCAGCAAAGGAAATTCACGATGATCTGTGGAAGAAAGAAGTGTATGAGCTCCGGGAAGTTGCGCAGATGGGTCAGGGAATTTAAAAATGGCCGAACAGACGTCCACAATGAAGCTTGTGCAGGATGGTTATCGGTTCATCCAGTTATCGATTCAGCATCCAACATTTAGTAGAAAATGATACCTCACACGCCTAGGTGCCTAGGAAAATCTGGAAAACCCGCCTGGAATCTCGAAAATCTGTTTCTCAACAAACATATTTGGTTGGTGACCACTGAGGGAGGGTATGGGTAACATGGGAACATACCTACCTACTTTGAAAGTGGGTTATGGAGATTTCTTAGTGCCATGGCGTGCAGGGTATCCTTTTCTATGAGGCTTGTCCGTAAAATAGGTTCCACGGACTGCCGCTGGCGCTAGGATCTCTTCCATGCGCGACCAGATAGCAGGCAGGTTATTTGGTTCCCCCACTGCAATTCCTCACCAAGCCAGCGTTCCCGCGACGTTTAGTCTAGGCCCAGCCTATGGCTGAAAAAGCCCTTGTCTGCCATGGCCAGCAGCTGATGGAGCTTCCTCTTGCGTCTCCCGCCAGCTGTGAGTTGCGGTCTGTTATTCGTTTCCTGGCCACTAAGAGGAAATCAGCAAAGGAAATTCACGATGATCTGTGGAAGAAAGAAGTGTATGAGCTCCGGGAAGTTGCGCAGATGGGTCAGGGAATTTAAAAATGGCCGAACAGACGTCCACGATGAAGCTTGTGCAGGGTGGTTATCGGTTCATCCAGTTAACGATTCAGCATCCAACATTTAGTAGAAAATGATACCTCACACGCCTAGGTACCTAGGAAAATCTGGAAAACCCGCCTGGAATCTCGAAAATCTGTTTCTCAACAAACATATTTGGTTGGTGACCACTGAGGGAGGGTATGGGTAACATGGGTACATACCTACCTACTTTGAAAGTGGGTTATGGAGATTTCTTAGTGCCATGGCGTGCAGGGTATCATTTTCTATGAGGCTTGTCCGTAAAATAGGTTCCACGGACTGCCGCTGGCGCTAGGATCTCTTCCATGCGCGACCAGATAGCAGGCAGGTTATTTGGTTCCCCCACTACGATTCCTCACCAAGCCAGCATTCCCGCGAGAGGAAAAGGAAGCATATTCTCCTTTTTGTTAGACTTATTTTTTAACACAAGTGTAGTCCCTTCAGTGTAAAGATATATTAATGAATCTAAATACTTTCTACGATAAGTTTGGAATGGTGAAGCAGGACATGAAGTAAAATGTGCAATGCTAAGCACTAAGCACTGTGTTAACCCACTGACATTTCTACCGCTGGTATGCTTTGACTTTTGAGTATTTCTCACCGTTTGGTTCAATTTTACAGAGATGCACTCAGAGAAGACAATAAGAAATTGGACGCCGAAACGAAAAAACTTGAAAAAGAATTGAGAATACTAATGAAAGAAGAACCAAGCAGTAAGCGAACGAGGATTATCACCATTTTTGACTTCTAAACTCAGCTAAAAAATTATTTATCATTTATTCATCTACTTCTTCAGGTGATCGAACTCCGCATTTGGATTCCGACGGGTACCGTCAGTTTGTTGAGCAACAAAAAATCAAGGAAGCGCTCAAGAAACAGATAGGTGCGGAAAAAGAAAGATTGAGAATATTGATAGGTACTTGCTTTACTTTCCCGAGCACATTCGTCATTATATGGAGTTGTACTCATCCGTTTGAACTATTCATGTTTCACTACCGGAATCAATCGCATTATTTGACAAATCGCACCCGTCCTAGAACAAGGGCAATACTTATTAGGGTCAAAAAGTTAGTGGAAAATGATACTCCACACGCCTAGGTACCAGAAATCTCGAAAACACGTTCAAAATGGGTAGGTAGACACTCATTTTGAGCCATAACCTCATCCAAAGGGCGTCAATCGTTCCGGGACCCATTTTATTGGATTCAGCGTCCAAAATTTATTGGAAAATGATACCCCACACGCCTAGGTACCAGAAATCTCAAAATGGGTAGGTAGGAACCTATTGATTGATTAATCAAGGAATAATTAACCAAAAATTTATTGTATGTACCTTGTCTTCCTGTGTATTGTATGGCCATGGAATATGTCTCATTGTTTTGTCTGATTACCATGATTATGGTTCATCAATGTGAAGAATAATTTTTCGTTGGAAACAGAGGGAAATGAACATTACTAGTGGATTGGAGAGCTAAATGTTGATATAATTGGAACTAGTAACATATCAAAATATTTGAGAGTGGTCGGGTAGGAATTAACAAATTCAAAATATCATTGAAATTTGAACGAAAGTTACCCCCTCTTCTCACGTACCTTATAAAAGAGATCGAAATTCACAAATAATGTTCGTTCGCCGTCCACCGACTTTTGTAGTAGAAAATTTTCTAAAAATCTGAAATTTGGGTCAGGAGTCCGTTTTTAGCTCTAGTTGGTCCTCAAAACTTTCCAGCCTGATCGGACCAAATTTGGGCGGGGTAGGGGTCAAAATTTGTTTTCCGTAAAATGGATTTTCGAGATTTTTGGCGATCTAGGCGTGTGGGGTATCGTTTTCCACTAAATGTTGGACGGTTAATCCGAAGGTACGGGTCCCGGATCAATTGGCTGCCACCAGATTGGCTGCCACCAGAGGTGGGTTTGGGTCAAAATGGGTATCTATCTAGCTGTTTCAAAAGTGGGTTTTGATATTTTAGGGGAAAAATTGGAGGAAATGTTTTTTTATTTAGGAGTGTCCGGTATCATTTTCCACTAAATTTTGGACATTAAATCCAATGAAATGGGTCCTGAAACGGTTTGCGTCCTCTGGATAAGGTTATGGGTCAAAATGGGACCCTATCTACCCATTTCGAATGTGTGTTTTGAGATTTTTGGTACCTAGGCGTGTGGGGTATAATTTTCCTTTAAATTTGGGACGCTGAATCGATTGGGATGGGTCCGGGACCTGCCACTCCCACTGTTTCCCTCACTTTCCCCATGTTGAAGGAATGAGTCATATGCCTGGTCCGAGGTTTTGAGCTGTGCCCTTGTTCTTGGACGGGTGTGAAATTCTCTGGTTGCTGTTGTCCTTCACGTTCATGCTGTGGTAAGTGCTGTACGTGAAGAAGTCTTTAACCTCAACAATACTTTATATTTTCAGAATCAAAAACGGATATTACAGAAATGAACGTCGACTTATTATCCCAGGTAAACAAGTCCGGTTGGCCCTGCGAAGACAATACGGTTGATGGGAACTTAAATCCATTATTTAGCGTCATTCTGACTCGAAAAATAATAACCTTATCAATTTTTGTTCTTAGGCTGAACTGATTCGCATCGTTAAACAACTTGAAAGACGAAAAGTCGATGCTCAGAGCAAATTACATGGAACTGAGCAATCGTTGAACTCAACTGCCAAGGTATCGTATCATGTTTACTATTTTATATAATTCCCTTTTTTCAAAGTCTGCGTCAAGGTCTTAATTTGATTGTCAAGTTGGTATGTTCAGGTTTGGGGAGGGCGAGAAAATTCAGATGAAATCAATGTAAAAAGGCCCACAATCAGTCAACCGTTTATTTTATCAGTTTGACAAGTATGACGTCATGCCTGAGCGATTAACAGAGAAAACTGGAAGTTGGCCTGTGGAAAAGTTTCTACTTTTCACCGATAAATGGCGCAGTTTCATCAGTTAGCTACACAGTTTGGTCAATTCTCCACATTTACGAGAATATAGCACATTGCTGCATTTCCTTTTTTTGTCTAGTACTTCTATTTATATCAACTACTAATACGGACCCATTCCAATCGATTCAGCGTCCAAAATATGGTGGAAAATGATACCCAACACTCCTAGGTACCAAAAATATCGTAAAACACATTCGAAATGGGTAGATAGGATCCCATTTTGACCCATAACCTTATCCAGAGGACGCAAATCGTTTCAGGACCCATTTCATTGGATTTAATGTCCAAAATTAAGTGGAAAATGATACCCAACACTCCTAGTAAAAAAACATTTCCTCTAATTTTTCTGAATGAAATTATGGGTCAAAATGGGTGCCTACCTACCCATTTTGAATATGTGTTTTCGAAATGTCTGGTACCTAGGCGTGTGGGGTATCATTTACCACTAAATTTTGGGTGATGAATCCAATGAGACGGGTCCCAGAACGATTGGCACCCACTGAAAGAGGTTGTGGACGCTGAATCGATTGAAGTGAGTCTCCATGCGCCTGGACCCTTCAAAAGAATTAGCAGCGTTTTTATCTAGACACCTTTTCTTTTTTCTTTTTTGTGAGACGCTACAACAAGAATGTTGAATGATTGATTACTATTAAACAAAACGTAATTATTCAACGTTAATGTCCAGAATTCTCTTCCAGAAAGTCACATCATGATTTTGAGTTCAATTTAAAAAATTTCATTCTTGTAAACCTGTTGAAGAAACAAATGTTAGGTAGTTGTTTGGCCCCAGGCCTTCCTATAAGATCAAAATACGCCAAGGAACAGCCAGTTCAAATTACCCGCCGTTTGGGTCGGCCGGAGTAGGACCATTTTGCTCGCGCTAAAGGACCCGACATCAGTCACTCAGTCTGTGAACTAAGGGGGTAACCCGCCATGAAAGAAACCTCGCATTTGGTTCTGTTCTCCAACGTGCTCATACAGTTCTGTATCTGTTTGATCAGTCATTAAAAGTTCAATTAACTGTTAAAAGCTCTTCAGTTCCAACCCACAGTAGTAATTTCGATTTAAATGAAAAAAAGTAATTATTTGGTGATAGTGCTAGCATGCATAAGACTGTACTTACCGTAATTCATATTTTTTCTCCGTTGTTTTCTTTAAAATTTCAAAACTACCCTACAAAAAAGATAGTTTATTTTGTTGCATTTTCATACTGATCACCCCATAAAACCCTAATCGCCCACAGGAGCCAATCGTCTCCAGGTTGGAAACCACTGGTCTAATCAGTTCAATAACCTAACGTAACCTCCCCTAAACGTGT
Organism: Cyrtorhinus lividipennis; assembly: GCA_019603395.1. Taxonomy (NCBI): domain Eukaryota; kingdom Metazoa; phylum Arthropoda; class Insecta; order Hemiptera; family Miridae; genus Cyrtorhinus; species Cyrtorhinus lividipennis. The sequence continues at coordinate 23,280,873 of CM034002.1, read as the reverse complement.
TATTGCATGCGACCTTGACGTAAGACCACATATGCCCTCCCATTCTTCCGACATTAAAATACGACTGCCGGAGAATACCCTAGTTTCAGCGGCCACCACGACGAGCCTCGTGACTTTGGAAATTTAATTTTTTTTATCAAAGAAATATTACCTAATTCGAATGAATATTTCATTTCTAGGATGCGAATGTACTAACACACATCTTTAATAATTATCTTACAAATTATAGGAAGTAGCCAAACTTCGTGATGCACAAAAAATGTATCAAACAGAATTTGAGCTTCGTGACAGAAAAAGAGGAACGACTCGTCTGCAACAGCGTTAATTATATTTTATTTCGTTTATTTCGTTCATTACATTGTATTTTTTTTTCTTCAAATCAATAAGTTGTATTGTTCCAACCTAAAAGATGTTTACTTATCTAAATTGAACAGTAAATTCACTACTCGTTTTTATCCCTCTCTACGATTGTACCTATGATGAGCCGTTGATTTTGAATACTATACCACAAACGATGAAATTCTCGTTCGGTTTTGGTTATTAAACAAATTTGAATTGATTTGTCTTGTTGATGAGTGCTCTTTTGTATGTTACAAATAAATTAATGCTCGATTGCGTGATCCTTGTTGTTCAAGTTTGACCCAACATTTGTAATATGTTTTGATGTGATTGGATACCGATAACGAGTAGGGAATTTTGAAGCACAGGTGAACACGAAGAGACTTGTTCTAGTCCAGTCGAATTTACAATATTTTATTCATTTAGGTCCTAATCGTCGGAACTACTGCTACTAACTAGCAGTTTATTACTTGGTACTGTTTTTGTTTACAGTGAATTGCGACAAAGTACAGTTATACGCGGCCTTTTACAGGAGTTTGTCATTCCCCGGACCAGGAGAATGGGACTCAATCGATTCAGCATCCAAAATTTAGTGGAAAATGACAACCCCTCTGAGCAAGGGGTCTCTCCATAGCTTCAATCCAAAACTCAGGCTAATCGTAGACGGAAATCACCAGGATGATGTGGTGAGCATACCTACTGCCTCAACACCACTAGAATCTATGTCCGAAACTCATCTTCATGAGGAATGAGATTTACGACAATTCCAGTCTTTCAATATACCAGGGCTATGCTGGCGGAATCGCAAACACTGACCAAAAGCGACAAGTATGCTGTCTCAAAAGGTAGTACATGGCCTCAAGCAGGCTGGCAGAAGCTGGTATTTTAAACTTGATGCGGAATTACGCCATCTTGGTTTTGAGCCTTCTCATGCAGACCCCTGCGTAAAAGCAAGCTGAAAAGAGGGTGATTGAGTTATATAGTTGCTGTATACATGGATGAACATTGTCGTTGCATCTGAAAATCAAGAGAAGCTTCAAGATGGAAATCACCAGGATGATCTGGTGAGCATACCTACTGCCTCGACACCACTAGAATCTATGTCCGAAACTCATCTTCATGAGGAATGAGATTTACGACGAATACGACAATTCCACAGTCTTTCAATATGCCAGGGCTATCCTGGGAGAATTGCGAACAACCACCAAAAGCGACAAGTATGCTGTCTCAAAAGGTAGTACATGGCCTCAAGCAGGCTGGCAAAAGCTGGTATTTTAAACTAGATGCGGAATTACGCCATCTTGGTTTTGAGCCTTCTCATGCAGACCCCTGCGTAAAAGCAAGCTGGAGAGCAAAGAGGGAGATCGAGTAATATTTGCTGTATATTTGGATGACATCGTCGTCGCATCTGAAAATCGAGAGAAGCTTCATGATCTCAAAAAAGAACTAGCCAAAACGCTGCATATTCATTCACATAGGTTGGTTATTCCTCGGACCAGGAGCATGGGGACTCAATCGATTTAGCGTCCAAAAATTGGTGGAAAACGATACTCCTCATGCCACAGTCATCAAAAATGGGGAAAACAGTGACTGTGTGCCAGACTCATTTCAATCGATTCAGCGTCCAAAATTTAGTGGAAAATTACAACCCCTCTGAGCAATGGGACTCTCGACAGCATCAATCCGAAACTCATGCTAATCGTAGACGGAAATCACCAGGATGATCTGGTGAGCATACCTACTGCCTCAACACCACTAGAATCTATGTCCAAAACTCATCTTCATGAGGAATGAGATTTACGACGAATACGACAATTCCACAGTCTTTCAATATGCAAGGACTATGCTGGCAGAATTGCAAACACTGACCAAAAGCGACAAGTATGCTGTCTCAAAAGGCAGTACATGGCCTCGAGCAGCCTGGCAGAAGCTGGTATTTTAAACTAGATGCGGAATTACGCCATCTTGGTTTTGAGCCTTCTTATGCTGACCCCTGCATAAAAGCAAGCTGAAAAGAGGGAGATTGAGTTATATAGTAGCTGTATACTTGGATGACATTGTCGTTGCATCTGAAAATCAAGAGAAGCTTCAAGATGGAAATCACCAGGATGATCTGGTGAGCATACCTACTGCCTCGACACCACTAGAATCTATGTCTGAAACTCATCTTCAGGAGGAATGAGATTTACGACGAATACGACAATTCCACAGTCTTTCAATATGCCAGGGCTATCCTGGGAGAATTGCGAACAACCACCAAAAGCGACAAGTATGCTGTCTCAAAAGGTAGTACATGGCCTCAAGCAGGCTGGCAGAAGCTGGTATTTTAAACTAGATGCGGAATTACGCCATCTTGGTTTTGAGCATTCTCATGCAGACCCCTGCATAAAAGCAAGCTGGAGAGCAAAGAGGGAGATCGAGTTATATTTGCTGTATATTTGGATGACATCGTCGTCGCATCTGAAAATCGAGAGAAGCTTCATGATCTCAAAAAAGAACTAGCCAAAACGCTGCATATTCATTCACATAGGTTGGTTATTCCTTGGACCAGGAGCATGGGGACTCAATTGATTCAGCGTCCAAAATTTAGTGCAAAATGACGACCCCTCTGAACAAGGGGACTCTCCACAGCTTCAATCCAAAACTCATGCTAATCGTAGACGGAAATCACCAGGATGATCTGGTGAGCATACCTACTGCCTCAACACCACTAGAATCTATGTCCAAAACTCATCTTCATGAGGAATGAGATTTACGACGAATACGACAATTCCACAGTCTTTCAATATGCCAGGGCTATCCTGGGAGAATTGCGAACACTCACCAAAAGCGACAAGTATGCTGTCTTAAAAGGCAGTACATGGCCTCGAGCAGCCTGGCAGAAGCTGGTATTTTAAACTAGATGCAGAATTACGCCATCTTGGATCATGCAGGCTGAAAAGAGGGAGATCGAGTTATATTTGCTGTATGCGTGGATGACGTCGTTGCATCTGAGATTCAAGAGAAGCTTCAAAATTGCTGCAAGTTTTTTCACAGGGGTTGGTTGTTCCTTGGACCAGGCGCATGGACTCTTTCAATCGATTCAGCATCCACAACCTCTATTGGTGGGCACCAATCATTCTGGGACCTATCTTATTTGATTCAGCGTCAAAAATATAGCTGAAAATGATACTAAATTTTGGACGCTGAATCCAATGAAATGGGCCCCAGAACAATTGGCGCCCACTGGAAGAGGTTATGGCTCAAGTACCTATCTACCCATTTTGAATCTGGTTTTGAGATTTCTGGTACCTAGGCGTGTGGGGTATCTTTTTCCACTAAATTTCAGATGCTGAATCCAATGAGACGGGTCCCGGAATGATTGACGCCCAATAGTAGAAGTTATGGACGCTGAATCGATTGAAATGAGTCTCCATGCGCCTTGTCCGAGGAATAACTAACCCCTGTGATTTTGATCTAAACACCTTGAAACGTCCAGAAAATAAGTTTGGGCCATTTTGCATGGAAACGCAGATTTATTAATCAAGGAAAAACCAACCAAAATTCGATATGCATGAGCAGAACTGCGCCATTGTCTCGGAATAGACTTTATCAGGAGAGACGGAAAAATATCTGCTTCTCAAGAACGATAGATGAATTACTTGAAAGATTCAATATGACAAACAGCAACTTTATCATCAGAACACCAATGATTCCAAAAAAACCCAACCCACTGGCACTTAGGTGTAAACTCAATCATTTCGAAATCCGAGGTAGGTTTGTATATAGAGAGGTGCATGTAAGCTTGATTTCTAACAGTTGTTTGCCTCTGTGTGGACATCACTGCCAGAAATCCGTTTACCAACACTTTACCTGGACGCAACCTTTGAATGGGCTAGGACAGAGAAAAGGAACAACTGATTTTATGGTATGAATTCTTCAATTGGAGATTTGGATGGCTGCTGCTGACTGCAGGTTCTGAGGGCCGAGTTCTCCAGCGGACCTCTGGGTCCTTGGAGTGTTCTGGGCCAAACTTGAACCTTGAGGGTTCGACTCGTGATCCTTGAGGTCTTGTTGGATATCAAAGCACACACTTCACCTTTCAGACATGGTTTCCTTGCTTTCTTCTCCGTTCTTCCTAGTGTAAGCCTCTCTTGAATTTAAATCTGTTAGAATCAACCCAATTTAATTCGGGTTTCTTCAGAGAATTTGGAATGGACCTAGCGAGAGGATACAGGATGTACGTTCAAGACTTACCACTGAGCATTAATTAGGGATACCAAGGATGAGAATAAAGTACATTGAAACAAGATGAATTATTATTAAGAACAAGGACATGTGGCAAAGGAGGATAAGCTCCAACCTAAGCTAGAATTGTAACAAGACAAAGTAATATGAACAAATAGACAACCTGTGTTGGGAAAGTCATGAACAATAGGGCATAATTTTACATGAAATGAACATGAATAAACGTAGTGCTACGGCTGACGAAAACGACTTCGAAGGGAGAGATGGAGAACGTTGTCCCAAAGGAACACAGCGAGGCTTGATTAAATTGAGTCCTTTATCTCAGGGGGGAACACAAGAAACCGCTTTGGACGACTTCAGGCGGAGTTCACTTCAGAGCGAGCACAGGATGGACCAGATGATACCAGGATGGACTGAGTGAGCTTGAAAGAGAGGTTACATAAAATATGACTCCAGGTTGGGCGCCTTGGCTGACGCTCTCTGACACGAGTAATAGGCCCAGCAAGAAGCTGCGCGCACCTCCTGACGCATGCTATCTTCCAGTTCTCTGGAGGCTTACTGGGCCCAGAGTTGGAGCAAGTTTTCCTTTGAGCCTACCCCTCAGCCAATCGTCTGATTTCAGGTGTCCGTAAAATTGTACCAAACTGGATGGGGTTCGAAGGAGCATTTTTCGGTGGTGAAGCAGGCTGTAGATGGATCCTCAAATCAGGCGATGGGCGGTGACCACCTTTTTGCTGAGTCGCCAGGCACGTGGAGGTTTCGATAATGCCTTGTGACCAAAAAGTGTCGGCAAATGTTTCTTGAAAATGCCTTGGTGGCTTCCTTGCGGCGGCGGATGTCGGTTTATATTTCACATATTGGGTCTCCTGGCTGTTGTCCGGTCCGAGTGTAAGACTTGAAATTGTGTGGTTTAAAGTCGTACAACTCTTCTTCAATTGACGGTAGCCAGGGTGGCAGGCGCCGCTGGCTCACGTCTAGGGTTGCTGTGGCCTCTGGTAGCTGCTTAATTTAGGTAGGGTAGCACTGCACGTTTCCGACGGGTTTTGACATAATTGGGCTAGCTAAAATTTGATATACAGTCCCAAAATTCCTCCAAATCTACTTTTTACTTAGTGTACAGGTAGATGGCCACGATCAAGCCATACAGACCCAAAACTTCAGCGAAAATGAGGATGAGGATCATACCAACAAAAAGACGAGGTTGTTGAGCTGTTCCACGTACGCCAGCGTCACCGACGATTCCAATCGCAAAACCAGCAGCAAGACCACTGAAGCCAACAGCCAAACCAGCACCCAGATGCATGAAACCCTTGAAAAGTGAGTAGTTTTGGGGTATATCGAGGGCTCCAGCAATAAGTACAGCAACAACTAAACCGTAGATCGCGATAATACCCGCCATGACAACAGGGATAATACATTTCATGATCAGTTCAGGTCGCATAACAGACATCGCAGCGATTCCAGTCCCAGATTTTGCCGTTCCATAGGCTGCGCCCAAGGCGCTGAAAATCATCGCTGAAGCCGCGCCCATGACTCCGAAGAAGGGTCCGTAGATAGGATTCTCGTCAGCCATTCTGTTGGAAGAGGTTGGTGTTGCGTTTGAAGCGTAGTGGTCTGCCGGAGCGAGGAAAGTAACTGACGGTGCGAGTTGCGAGTAGGGATGAACGATACTGATCGATATCGAGATGGTATCGATACTCTGCTTTCGATACCGATACTGGTAAAAATAATCGGGATCGAAAAAAGTATCGAACAATAACAGTACTCAGAACAGAATCAAGAAAGCCCTCTCCTAAAGGTTGCTACACTTGTTTCGGCCAAAATTTCGAGTATATACTTCGGGTATATACGATAAACTAAGGTACATACTCAAAGGGCCAGAAATTTCGGAGAGTGATCTCTCTTCCATGTTTTGACTAGGGATTGTCTTGTGAAGAAGATAAAAGGACATAGCTATGGACTAAGTAGCCACAAAAACTAAAGAAATTTCATAGTGGAAACTGGGACGACAACATGGACAGCGATGGAACTAAGAATTGTGAAACCTCTGAGATATTTTGTTATGACGCGTTGATTGTATAAGGTTCTGATTTAGTGTTAGGAAAGTAGCGAAATTGCGTAAAAAGCGTCAGAAAAACCGTCAAGTTGGTATCGATACTTACTTCATATCGATACTATTCTTTAGATACCGATACTAGTACTCATATTAATCCCCCCTCCTGTTATCGATCATCCCTAGGTGCCCGTAGGGACATACGATACTGATCGATATGAGGAAAGTATCGAATATTTCTTTCGATACCAAGGTACTTTTGGATCGATACCACAAATTTGAGTATAAGAACTGGTATCGAAACCGTCTTATCCCGTCCAGGCATCCAATTAGGGACGCTCCGATACTACCGATATGAGTAGGTATCGATACTTTTGTTTCGATACTACTAGTTATTGGTATCGAATGATATTTTGATTTTTGAACTATTTAATCAACATAATTTTAAAATTTTTGTAAGGACTATTCTTCAACAATATTGAAAACACTGTAGGTATGTTTTCTCAATATCATAGTACAGTAACATGCTTTACAACTACAACAACAGGTTGCAAGAGTTGTAGCTCATTCGGCACAATGAAGAAGAAGAAGAAGAAGAAGAAGAAGAAAAGCGTTTTCCCAACATTTCAGGCAACAAATTTATTATAAGGTTACCCCAATGCCTTGCTAGCTCTTTTCAAAAGCTGGGTCAACAATAAAGCAGTTCAGAAATTGACTATTGTCCAGATATCTGGACAAGCTCATCATCCTGGCCAGTGTTGGTGATGAAGGGTGGTTCAACTAACTTTCCATTAATTCCAAACCTTTTTGCTATGTATGTTCTTTGCATATTATGTAGTGTGCATAATAATGCTTTTGTTTTAAATATTAAAAACGTATCGAAATAGGGTATTTTAGCTTGTTTCAATACCTACCATGTACTCATTTGTTAATACTGATATCGATATTTTTGACACTGTATTGATATCAATACCATCCATTCGATACTGTCTCGATACTAAATATTGTATCGAATGCAGTATCGGAACGTCCCTACAACCAACAAACTGGGACCATCCTGACCAAAACAAAAAACATACCAACACCAACAGGTGTATTCTTCCTAACCTCTTGGTGTTTCTGGTGTAGGGATGGAAGAATGAGACTGTTGTGTTTCTGCCATTTTGATGTACTTTCTTAAATAAACAGCCTTTTTGAAGTGAAGAATTGTTTGCCATCTTTAATTCCTCTTTATTATACCTACTGGTACTTTCGTGTTAACGCCTACCAGTTGTTGATATATCGAATATCGAAATCAATATATCGAAATAACTCCGTAAGTAAGAAAAACACCCCTTCAAACCAAGTAAGGACAACTTTTTCCTTACTTACGGAGATATAATCTGTAGGTAAAAAACCTCTTTGCACATTGGAGTCAAACATACCTGATTCGATATATCGATATTCTATATATCAACAACTGGTAGGCGTTAACACGAAAGTACCATTATACTATTAAAATTTTACTCCCACACTACCTTAACCTAATTTTCTCGAATTATGTACTCTTGCGAGAATTTCTTGTGAGTACTCAATGGTATCGATACTTGCCATTCGATACTTGAGTAGTATCGAATACCCGAATCGTATCCCTAGGTGTGAGGAAGTATGACGAGTTTTATCAATACTTTATCAAGAGTATCATCAATAATTTGTTTTACCAAAATAGTGAAGAATTAATTAACCATAAAATCAATTGTTATTTTTCCTGTTATTGGTAGAAAGGTATTCATTAAATTCGTTTATTATTTCTCTCTAAAATAAATAAATAAATAAATACCAAGGTATCCCGTTATTTGCGAAATCTATACCAGGTACATGAGAAACACAACAACGAGGTTGCTTTATCGTGTTATCATCAATGTGATAACAGTGACTGCCGGTTATTTTTACTCAAATTAGGTTTACTCAGTACGTTTTAAATATTAATATTGTTACTTTCATTCACAACGGGTACACGTTATTTTACGTTTCAGTTGGAGATTCGTGTATTGATTCCCTCGGGTCACGATGAACTGGTGGAATGTTCATTTCAAACATATATGCTGGGTAAATTGTGTTTAGAAGAATCAACACCAGTGGGTTGGTTGGCTACTGCATGATGAGCTCTGTCGTATTGAGAGCATTTAGCAGAAGCTCTGCGCTTCAGCGGGTTCCAGTTTCAGGTCGGTTTTTCTGGCATTCGTCATCTGGTCAAAAATACTCTAATTTCTCCCCTTCGCGAACACTCTTGTCAAATAGACACCAACCCACGATAGTTTTCCTAAGAAATGAGTCGAGTTTGAAGGATTCTACGGTGTTCGGCTATTTGTCCGACTCCGCCGCGACGGAAGTGATGCGCTCTGCAGCTGTCTACGTCCACGACTTCACCGGTCTTCCTTGGTGGGCATCCGTCGTGATTATGACCACAGCGCTGAGGACGCTGATCACGTTTCCACTGGGTATCTATCAGGTAATACTCCATGGTAATCATTGAGGAACGCAATTCTAGAAGTATTTGGTGCGGCCATTGGACAAATGGTGTCAATTCTACCGAAGTGGTTGATTATTCCTTGCAGCAAGATTATGGGGAAGACTGTGAGTGTGGAGAGCCTCGGACTTAATCCAATCGATTCAGCGTCCAAAATTTAGTGGAAAATGATACCCCGCGCGCTTGGGTGCCCAAAAATATCAGAAACACATGCGAAATGGGTAGATAGATACCCATTATTTATTTATTTATTTATTACACAAGAACGGGACAAGCCAAATTACAGAAAATAGAAAAGTAAAATGCATTCGCACGCATGCCATGAATCAGAGACAGTAATGAGATTACTGACAGTAAATGCACCAAAGATAGTTAGTGGAGTGAGAAGACTTCGGCGAGACAGGATCGAAGAGAGCGAAGGGAGATCGAGAGGAGGTCGATGTCATGCTCAGCCGACAGCAGGTTAGCCATTCTGGGAAGTCAGCAGAAAGGACGAGAACGCATGTAGTTGGTAGGTGAGAATGGCCAGCAAAGAGATCGCAGGAGCGCAGGCCTACTCGGGGCACCCGCAGTCCAAACTGGGCTAGCAAAGATTGGACATCAATGCGCCCAGAGAAGATGCCGTGCATGAAGGACATGTCCGCGTGAGCCCGGCGGGCAGAGGGGCTGAGCAGATGAACTGCCTGCCCAGGGCACTGTAGTCCATGTCCTCCCGACGAACCCCAAGCTTGAAGGCCAGGTAACGTAGGAACGCACGGTACACCCTGTTCAGCTGATCCACATGACACTCGTATGAGGACTCCAGACGACGGAAGCATACTCCAGGTGAGGCTGGACAATAGCCCGATACAGGGCAACGAGGGCAGTGGTACTGGTGAACTCCCTGGTGTTTCGCTTTATAAACCCGAGGGCACGCATAGCTCGAGAAGAGGCCTGGGCAATGTGTTCGTTGAAGGTCAACTGCCTGTCCATGAGAACACCAAGATCGGAGACCACAGAGGGACGTCTAAGGGCAACACCATTGATGGTTTAGGGGTGCATATGAGGGATTAGCAGGCGGTGATACGTCATAACTGAACATTTGTCTGGGTTGAGGGAAAGGCCAGCATCCAAACACCACTGGGTGAAGTCATCGAGGCAAAGCTGGAGAGTAGAGGAGTCAGAGGGATCAAGCACTTGAAGGTAGAGCTTCATATCATCCGCAAACATGAGAAAGTTGACCCCCTTGAGAACAGCACCAACGCCATTAATTGCCACGATGAAGAGGAGGGGGCCAAGATGGGACCCCTGGGGAACATGTGGAGGTGAAGGCCGCAGAAACAGCACCACGAACCCTGACCGAGGACAACCGACCCGTAAGGTAACTCCGCATCCAGGAGAGAAGACCACCAAAGACACCCAGAGACTCAAGTGCGCTGAGGATGGTGCTATGAGGAATTCTGTCAAATGCCTTAGAAAAATCGGTTAACACACAGTCAACATGACCCAAAACCTCATCCAGAGCGTGTGGGGTATCATTTTCCTCTAAATTTTGGACGCTGAATCCAATGAAGTGGGTCCCAAAACGATTGGCGCCCTCTGGATAAGATTATGGGTCAAAATGGGTGCCTATCTACCCATTTCGAACGTGTGTTTTCGAGATTTCTAGCACCTAGGCGTGTGGGGTATCATTTTCAACTAAATTTTGGATCCTGGATCGATTGGAATGGGTCCGGGACCCGCTACACTCTGTTTCAATTGTTCCCATGTTGAAGAAATGAGTCTTCATGCGTCTGGTCCGAGGAATAACCAACCCGTGTGTATGAATTTGCTGCGTTTTTTAGTTGGCAGCTAGCTGCTACATTCCAAACATTCTTACCAGTCGTTTAATAGAGTCCTCAAACGTTTTTGTCCTTCATTGATCCACGAATACTGTCCAAAATAGGCTGTTTGCAGCTGGCGGACTCACGATCTAGTTTTGAAACGCGCCTCGGTAAAGGGCTACAAATCTAATTCCTGTTTGACGTTCTTTTGCAGTCGTACATCTTAGCCAAAGTTGAAAACTTACGGATGCTCGACATGCCGGAAATTGCTCCAGCAATGAAGAAAAAAGTCACTCAGAGAGCTCTAGCTGAAAACTGGAGCGAGAAAAGGGCGTCTTTGCAGTATAAAATCGAAGTAGGTCGCCATATCAATCACGTTGCAAGTGTACTAAGAACATACACGAACCCGAAATAAATAAATATTTGGTTTCAGATGAAGAAAAAATGGGACGAACTGGTCGTAAAGAATAATTGCCACCCTTTCAAAGCCTCCGTCACTTTATGGGTGCAGATACCAACGTGGGTTTTCTTTTCTGCGGCGTTGAGAAACTTGGCGTACATGCTTCCCGCAAATGACGCAGGTAATATTCCCATTTTTTTTGTATCGATGCAGAATACATTAATTCTATCATGTTTGAATTTCAGCTGCGCAAGTGACGTTTCTCGAGCTGTCGGTTGGTGGATTTTTGTGGGTACCGAATCTTACTCAACCTGACGGCCTATGGCTGATGCCACTTATATTGGGCTTGTCGAACCTGGCTATTGTAGAGGTGAGTTGTTTGTCTATTGAAACACCGCTGAAGAATTGATAACAGTGCGACGGTTCTGAAAGTGCTGGGCCATTAGGGGTTATTCTTTGAATCGACCATGTCCGATGAGCCCTAAAATCTTTTCTGGACGTTTCATGATGTCGCGATCTGCATATTCTTTCACAGGGGTTCGTTGTTTATTGGACCAGAAGCATGGAGACATTTCTACAACATGGGGAAAATGGGGGAAACACAAACAGCCTAGGTACCAGAAATATCGAAAAACACGCTTCCAAAATAGGTAGATAGGCACCCATTTTGACCCATAACTTCATCCAGTGGGCGCCAATCGTTCTGGGACCCACTTCATTGGATTCAGCGTCCAAAATTTAGTGAAAAATGATACCCCGCACGCCTAGGTACCCCCCCCAATTTGGTCCAATTGGGCTGAAAAGTATAGAGGGCTAACTAGACCCGGAAACTAGTCCCTGACCAAAATTTCAGATTTTTAGAAAATTTTCTACAACTCAAGTCGGCGTGGACGGCGAAGGTTATGGGTAGTGGGTATCCATCCACCCATTTCGAATGTGTGTTTTCGGGATTTCTGGTACCTCACCTGGGACATCATTTTCGACTAAATTTTGGACGCTGAATCGATTGAAATAAGTACATGCGCCTGGTCCAAGGGATAACCAACCCCTGTGATTTTCCAAATTTCCCCATGCTCCTAATCCAAGGAATAACCAACCCCTTGAATGAATTTTCATCGTTTTTTTCCTCAAAATCAATAATTTTTGCATTTTCTTCCCACAAAAACGGGTTGTTTGATTTAGTACAGTCATAAGAAAACACGAATTCTGTTAATCCGATGTCAAAAACTGCCTCAAAAATTATATTGATCTGTAAAACTTTGAATTGTGTGGTGTCTCAATTGAACGCTCTGTTTGATTATGGAAGATTCAAAACGCCGAAGTCGTCGCTATGAAGAAGCATGCCTACCTTAATACCTTTTCGACAACGGCTGTCTACGAAGACCACATAAATTTACATGTTTGATGTCGATATAAGGGTTATTTAAGCATGGATGGCTGCATGGATCTGCATTGGAACTTACCGATGGAGGTTAACGTGTGGTTGCGCAGCTTAGAATTCGATGTGAAACCTGTTGGGGTTTATTTCAAAAAGAATGGGTGACGAAGATTGATTTGCTTGTAACTCTGGCGAAAAGGAGTTCTGTCCCACGTTGCATGATGCTTATCAAAATGACGAAGTCTACCGCTACTCGCTGTGATACCCTGTGCAAATCCTTCAAAGGAGTGGGTTTGGAATGAAAGGTTGTACGGTTGGTCAAGAACCTTTACTGGCAGCAGACGGCTCAGGTACGAGAGGATGGGGCACCTTCAAACTGTGTTCCAATTCGGAGATGCATGAGGCAGGGCTGTTCTCTGTCTCCAGTCTTGTTTGTCTACTCAGAGCGGGTGTTCAGGGACAGGGACTTTGGGTGGTTGTGATATAGGCATCTGGGCAATCTCGAACTAGAGGTACGTGGGTAATACCGTTCTCCTGGCGAACTCTCCCAAGGAACTCCTGGTACTGACTGATAGAGTGGACGCAGCGTGCCATCATGTACGGGCTCCGAATCAATGTCTCTAAAACCATGGTATGGCAGTGTCTATGTCTGCTCTGAAGCAGTGTGATGTGGAGGTGATGGGCCAGCAGCTAGAGCAAGTAGACCATTTTAGGCATTTGGGGCAGCTGTCATCTGTGGACTGGTCGTTGCTGGGAGAATTAAGGGCTTGGATTGAGATCACCCGGGCTGCAATGTTTTCTGTGTAGTCAAGATGCGCATTCCTCCCTGCGCTAGAGGATGGTCACAATCGTCAGATGGTGTTGAGTCGTGGACGCATGAGACCGTGGATATAGACCAGCTTGAGTTGTTTACGTAAAGACTACATTCTGCACCAGAACACCATCATCCAGGGACTACTGTGCACCATAAAGTGGCTGCAAATCTTGGCCACAGTATGAGGAACCCGAAATACGAACTGCTGCAGACTATGATGATGGGCACTGGGCGCAGGGGAGTGGACCACTGGAGAGCATCGTGGCTGCAGAACATTCGTCAGTGGACGAGCATCAGCAGAGCAGCGGATCTCTTCTAACTCGCTAGGGATAGATCAACCGCGGTCTCAATCCTGCCTGAATAGGGATCCTCGTGTGTCGGTTATAATTACGTAACCAATCGCCTTTTAGAACCAACAGCCTCGTTTTTTGGCGCTTTAGTGTGATATGGTATTTCTGCCGAGACCGTACCCTATGAGCTGCTCACAATTGACTCTAGATTTTGAAGTAACAAATTCTATTTTTTCCAGATGCAAGTAATCAGACGTTTGACGGATCCAACGAGGTTTCAAAGATACGTGACTAATTTTTTCCGGATGTTCAGCATCGCTCTGATCCCAATCGCTTCTACTGTGCCGTCGGTATGTCTTCAAGATAATTACTGCGCCTGTGCGAAAATTACTTTTAATTATATAAAAATTTGTCCTCATTTTCATGGAACCTGACATGAAAAGGTACCGGTTATCTGTGTAGTCTACCTCTAGCCTGCGATTTATGAACTTGTTGTGTTTAACTACTTGTTGTTTCGCAAAATACCTATTACACCAATACTTCCTTTGTTTTGTAGTTTGTAAAAAGAATGGGGAGCTGAAAGAGTACCTAACATCATATCAGAAATGAAATAGTGCTGGAGAGTTCATCAAAACTAAATGCCTGCAACCAGTAAGGGCTGCCAAAACACCATTCCATTCAAAAGCCAAAAAAGCATTTTACCTACCATATTATGTACCTAGGTATTTGAACCTAGGAAACATATGGAGGAATAGTGGCACTTGATAAACCCTGACAATCCATTTTTCAGTGATATACGGACCACCTCCTTGATCACTACATGATGAATGCATATGACTTTTAGACAAATTGAAGAGAACTTTGTTAAGGAACTGTACATTTTTCAGTGGTAGACTGCATACATAACTGGTTGAGGATTGGTAGACTGCATACATAACTGGTTGAGGATTGGTAGACTGCATACATAACTGGTTGAGGATTGGTAGACTGCATACATGACCAGTGGAGAATTGGTACACCGCATACATGACCAGTGGAGGGTTGGTGGCCCACATACATGACCAGTTGAGGATTGGTAGACGCATACATAACCTGTGGAGAGTTGGTAGACCACATACATGACTGGTTGAGGATTGGTAGACTGTATACATAACTGGTGGAGGATTGGTAGACTGAATACATGATCAATGGAGGGTTGGTAGACCTCATACATGACCAGTGGAGGGTTGGTAGACCTCATACATTACCAGTGGAGGATTAGTAGGCCACATACATGACTGGTTGAGGATTGGTAGACTGCATACATAACCAGTGGAGGATTGGTAGGCCACATACAAAAAATTCGATTTATTTAAAGTGATAGGTCTTGTAAAACTCCGAATTAGATGATTCCTCAACATATTTCACCATTACTGGGTTCATTCCTACGATAGCTTGATTTTCCCTTTCACAATGTTACCCTCACCATAGTTATTTATGATGACCTGACCGTTGAAACTGATGTAACCAGTGTTTACATTATTTTTGGTGGAAATAGACTATCGTTAGACACTCCGTTTTCCATTGGTGAAAGATTGGTAGACCGCATATGTAACCGTTAAAAATGAGTAAATATTAATTTTGTAAATCGCTCACTGAATAAGTTCAGTTCAGAATCGCTACTGGCGACCCTTAAAACCGTATTGGTGACCTTAGGTAATTTTCATGAAATATATATGACTCACGCCCTTCTGTAATGAACGCATAAAAGCACTGATAGTTACTATTTTGTTGGTTATTCCTTGAATAATCAACCAAACTTTGGGACGATGAATCCAAGTGAAATATGTCCCAGAACGATTGGCGCTTACCGAAAGAGGTTATGGGTGTAAATGGGTACCTATCTACCCATTTTGAATAGTGTGTTTTCGAAGATTTCTGGTACCTAGGTGTGTGGGGTATCATTATCCACTCAATTTTTGGACCCTGAATCCGATTGAAATAGGGTCCCGGAACGTTTGGCTCTCTCTGGATGAGGTTATGGGATCAAAATGGCTATATATCTACCCATTTTGAATACGTGTTTTCGAGATTTCTAGTACCTAGATGTGTGTGGTATCATTTTCCAATAAATTTTGGACCCTAAATTGATTGGAATGGGTCTGGGACCCGCCACACCCACTGTTTCCTCCATTTTCCCCATGTTGAAGATATGCCTGGTCCGAGGAATAACCAACCACTGTGATTTTACTATTTTATGTTAAAAGCGGAACGTCCTGTATTAATTCATGTTTAATATTCACAACATGTCCTGTTCCGCTGAATCGATCGTGACCAATGGCACATTTCATTTTCATTTTTGAGCGAAACGAATATCGTTAAAATATATCATTACTTTGTAGAAGCTCTCAAATTTTGGAACTTAAGCGTACCCCTGTTTGGGTCACTTACATATTCTCTGCACGCTATAAGACAACTTGTAAGGAATTTAAGTAAGTCGAACGAATGAATCGGCTCAATTTCACCATTTCAACTCAATTCTTTCGTTATTTAACGTTAACTGAACCGTTTTGTGTCTCACAGGTGCTGTGCCTCTACTGGACTACTTCGAGCCTCTTGGGGCTCGTACAGAACTTGGCTCTGATGTCGAACAGATTGCGAGTTTTTTGCCGTATACCCGAAACACCGACGACTTCCGACCATCCTTATCGTCAGTTGATGACTGACTTGAAAGACCGCATTGCCTCGGTGAAGAGACGCTGATGAGTGATGAATGCTGGAGTTCCCACGTACCGATACATCCAAGTGATAGGAAATATGTGCCCACGAAGAGGGTGAAATCGAATATGTGAATTCTGAAGTTATTGTTTATAAAAATGTACTAAATACTGTAATTTAGTAAATTTGTTTCAGTTTTCTGTTGTTCAGAATTCTTTATGAACTTTCCACCATACAAATGGAACAGGTCTGATCAGGTATCAACAATTACTTCCCATTACACCTTACAACTACCATAGAGAAGAATCCGTCTTACCTAACATATTTGGCCCAGGGGATATGCGCTTTTGGTTGGTTATTCCTTGAATAATCAACCTATGTTTTCATGCAAATGGTCAACGTCCGATTCGGATAAAAATTTTTTTCTGGACGTTTCATGGTGTCTAAACCAAAATGGGGGAAACAGTGGGTGTGGCGGGTCTCACACCCATTCCAATCGATTCAGGGTCCGAAATTTAGTGGAAAATGATACCCCACACGCCTAGGTAGCAGAAATCCCGAAAACACATAATCAAATTGGGTAATAAATACCCAATTTGACCCATTACTTCTTCCAGTGGGTGCCAATTGTTCTGGGACCCATTTTATTGGATTCAGCGTCGAAAATTTAGTGGAAAATGACACCCCACTCGCCTAAATCAACCAAAATCTCGAAAATCCATTTTTCAAAAAACACATTTTGACCCCTACCCCCTCCAAATTTGGTCCGATCGGGCTGAAAAGTTTCGAGGACCCATCTCGGCTGGGAACAGACCCCTGACCCAAATTTCAGATTTTTAGAACATTTTCTACTACCAAAAACGGCGTGGACAATGGACGGCGTACGGCGGACGGCGTACGGCGGACGGCGGACGGCGGACGGACATTGACCTTTTTTGATCAGGACATCATGAAAAAAACGCTGCAAATTCTTTCACAGGGGTTGGTTATTCCTTAGACCAGGCGCATGGAGATTCATTTCTTCAACATGGGAAAAACAGTGAGTGTGGCGGGTCCCGGACCCATTCCAATCGATTCAGAGTCCAAAATTTAGTGGAAAATGATACCCCACACGACTAGGTACCGGAAATCTCGAAAACACATATTCAAAATGGGTAATAGATACCCATTTTGACCCATAACCGCTTCCACTGGGCAAATGTCCGTCCGCCGTATGCCGTGCACACCGATTTTAGTAGTAGAAATTATTCTAAATCTGACATTTTGGTCAGGGGTCTGTTCCCGGCTCTAGTTGGTCCTCGAAACTTTTCAGCCCAATCGGACCAAATTTGGGCGGGTAGGGGTCAAAATGTGTTATTCGAAAAATGGATTTTCGAGATTTTTGGCGATCTAGGCGTGTGGGGTATCATTTTCCACTAAATTTTGGACGCTGAATCCAATAGAATGGGTCCCAAAACGATTGGCACCCACTGGAAGAAGTAATGGGTCAAAATGGGTGCCTATCTACCCATTTCGAATGTGTTATCGCGATTTCTGTAACCTCGGCGTGTGTTTCATCTAGAGATTTTGAAACACAACATGCCAAAATTTCGGTAAAATTGGCTTCAGGCATAAATTCATACGGTTATTACTCTGACAATTATGAACCCTTATCACAAGTGTGAATGGAAATGATCGAAATTATTCCTGTCAATCCTTCGACATTTGCAATCGTGTTTTTGACTCAAATTACTCTATTAAACAGAAACACGATTGAGAACTCACATCCATGTCACATTGGAACAAATCCAAAATGTTAAAAAACACGGCTCTATGACCTGAATTATTACCATCCCTAACCTTTAACGATACAGTTTTTACAGTAGTAGTGGTAGTTCAAATGCAATATCAAAAAATGATAGTTGAGGAGAGAATTTAGTAGAAAAGGAATTTAGTGGAAAGTATTCTTATGAAAATTTTTTGTAGCTTTAAGCTTCTTTAAATGCCAGCGCTTTTAAACCTCTTTTTACATACTTATGTAATTATGCTTCCTCAATCAAGTTAACAATTGTTTAAATGAGTTTTATTCAATTCCACAACACCACACAAATGCAATGAGAAATAATTGACGGTACAAAAGATAAGTTGCCCACATTCCAACCATGTTTAACCTACAATCAATGAGTATTGATAATGAGATTTAGTTAAGAATATTACAGTCATACTATCCTTTCTTGATATTTTATTTCAATTCGTTATTGCTTCAATAAAGTTTATCTTACATTCGCAGTCTAATGAACGAGTCTTGAACTCCACTAATTATGTTATCTTTCATGAATCTTAATTAAACGACGAAATTAATTAAATCAAATCAGTAATGATCCATCTTAAGCCATTATGGCGGGAATATAATTCGAGAACCACCCAAAACTCGTTGTAGATAGCCCACTACTCCTTCATAAATACGACAATAATTCCTGCAAATGACCCCCCTCTCTCCCCTCCAGAATGATAACAAAAGTAATGAGAATAGTCGTAACCATAGGGTAATCAACTCATTATATATAAATCACAAAGATTTGTTGTGCCATTCAATGCGGTGCAGCAAAATGGTGTCCACCTGCTGGGTTTCTGTGATCCTGGTGATTCTGTCGACCTCGCAGTTGATTGGTGAGTTTTTAATCAGGATTCGCCTTTTTAGGTATTAGGAGGAACATACCTAATAATTCAATTCAATTAGGTACATGAGAATCGTTATACTACAATTTGTTCAAAATTTGTCTTCTATAGAATCTGGCGAATGCAGGAGCGACGGGCCAATAGAACCAGTTCCAGCTGACGGCGAAAGTAATAAGATGGAGAACTCAGAGATCGTCATGCCCGCAGAACTAGCATCCGACAAAACCAAGGAAGCGGCAGAAGAAGAAACGCCCACCGTTGAAACCACTACAGTTCCTGTAGGAGAAACGCCCACAGATGAGAACACTTCTACTCCGCAACCCCAAAATTGTGAAATCACTGGTTGCCCGCCAATATTTGCGGGTTAAATTTGAACTCAAACAAAGCTTGTAACGCCTTCTCTCATTGGTCAGCCATCTTGTGCCATCAGCCAAGCAGAAGGCATCATGTATCAAGTTAAAGGTCAACTGAGCAGTATGATTTCAAGTAGGAATGGGTATCAGTGATGAAGACATCAATTTCACATCGATGGTTTTTAGGAAAATAACATTTTTCACTATCTAATCTACCCACCTTTTTTAACGCGTAATTTCAACCTTAATGGAGCATAATTCCAGCGTAAATAATAGTTATTGATAATGAAAAAGTAGGAAATAGTAAAAGTATATATTAAAATCAGTAGTTCATTGTCAATGATTGACAATATATTATTATATATATATTGGTATTTGGTATATATTAATTAACAATATATTAATATTCAAATATTAATAACCTGTTAATTACTAACCTATTGTTAACCTGTTAATTATTAACATGTGGACATTTAAAAACAAATTTTTGTTTTGTTCAAACCTTCCAAAATTGGTCGTCTGCTTCATGCAGAAACAGTAATTTTGAAGGCTTGAGAAAAAACGCTGCAAATTCTTACACAGGGGTTGGTTATTCGTCAGACCAGGCGCATGGAAACTTATTTAAAAAATGGGGAAACAGTGGGTGCGGCGGGTCCCAGACCCATTCCAATCGATTCAGGATCCAAAATTTAGTGGAAAATGATACCCCACAAGCCCAGATACCGGAAATCTCGAAAACGCATATTCAAAATGGGTAATATATACCCAATTTGACCCATAACTTCTTCCAGTGGGTGCCGATCGTTCTGGGACCCATTTCATTGGATTCAGCGTCCAAAATTTAGAGGAAAATGATACCCCACTCGCCTAGATCGCCCAAAATCTCAAAAATTCCATTTTTCAAAAAACACATTTTGACCCCTACCCCGCCCAAATTTGGTCCGATCGGGCTGAAAAGCTTGGAGGACCGTCCTAGGCCGGGAACAGACCCCTGACCCAAATTTCAGATTTTTAGAAAATTTTCTACTACCAAAAACGGCGCGGACGGCGGACGGCGTACGGCGGACGGACATTGACCTTTTGGTTGGTTATTCCTTGAATAATCAACTTATGTTTTTCATGCAATGGTCAACCTCTCCGATTCGGCTCAAAATTTTTTTCTGGACGTGTCATGATGTCCTGATCAAAAAAGGTCAATGTCCGTCCGCCGTACGCCGTACGCCGTCCGCCGTCCACGCCGTTTTTGGTAGTAGAAAATTTTCTAAAAATCTGAAAATTGGGTCAGGGGTCTGTAACCGGCCTGGGACGGTCCTCCAAGCTTTTCAGCCCGATCGGACCAAATTTGGGCGGGGTAGGGGTCAAAATGTGTTTTTTGAAAAATGGATTTTCGAGATTTTGGGCGATCTAGGCGAGTGGGGTCACATTTTCCACTAAAATTTGGACGCTGAATCCAATGAAATGGGTCCCAGAACGATCGGCACCCACTGGAAGAAGTTATGGGTCAAATTGGGTATACATCACCCATTTTAAATATGTGTTTATGAGATTTCTGGTACCTGGGCGTGTGGGGTATCATTTTCCACTAAATCATGGACACTGAATCGATTGGAATGGGTCTGGGACCCGCCGCACCCACTTTTTTCCCCATTTCCCCCATGTTTTTAAATTAGTTTCCATGCGTTTTGATCCAGACACCATGAAACGTACAGAAAATTTTTTTGAGCCGAATCGGAGAGGTTGACCTTTCGCATAAAAACATAGGTTGATTATTCAAGGAATAACCAACCAAAAGTCAATGTCTGTCCGCCGTCCGCCGTGTTTTTGGTAGTAGAAAATTTTCTAAAAATCTTAAATTATGGTCAGGGGTCTGTTCCAAGCCTGGGACGGTCCTCCTAACTTTTCAGCCCGATCGGACCAAATTTGGGTGGAATAGGAGTCAAAATGTGATTTTTGAAAAAATATTATAATATATTACCCATTTTGAATATGTGTTTTTGAGATTTCTGGAACCTAGGCGTGTAGGGTATCATTTTCCACTAAATTTTGGACCCTGTGTAAGCCCCCAGGCTTGCTGCCTCCAGAAGACCAGAAGGGAGAGAGCATGCGCCAGGATGCGCGCGCAGCTCCTGCCCAGAGTCGCATTTGGAGAGAGCTTCTTCACGCCTTGCCAGGGCGCCCAACCTGTTGGAGTCATATATTTTTGTAACCCTGTCGTGAAAGTGCATCTCACTCAGTCCATCCTGGCTTTGTCCTGTGCTTGCTCTAAAGTGACTGTGCTGAAGTTGACTGAAGCTGTAACATTGTGTTCCCCATGAGATAAAGGACTCAAGTTAATTAAGCCTCGCTGCATACCTTTGGGACAGCGTGCCCCCTCCAGTTTTCCTTTGACGTCGACGCCGTTTTTGTCAGCCGGTATCGTTGCGCTTGCTCATTAATTGTATTTCATGTATCATGTATTAATTGTATTTTTATGCTCCACATGTTGTCTAATGTACTTTGTCAAATTACTTTGTCCTATATCAATTGTAGACTAGGTTGGTGCATATCCTCCTTTGCAACGTGTCCTTGTCTTTAATTATAATTCATTTTGTTTCAATGTATTTCATGCTCATCCTTGGTATCCCTAATTAACGCTCAGTCGTAAGTCTTGGACTTACATCCTGTATCCTCTCGCTAGGTCCTTTCCAAATTCTCCGAAGAAACCCGAATTAAATTATAGTAAATTCATAACAGATTTTAATTCGAGAGAGGCTTACACCTGAATCCAATACGAGGGGTCGTGGAACGATTGGTGCCACCGGAAGAGGTTATGGGTCAAAATGGGTACCTATCTACCTCATTTGAATGCAGGTTTTTGATATTTGTGGTACCTAGGCGTGTGGGGTATCGTTTTCCACTACTTTTAGGACGTTGAATCGGTAGGAATAAGTCTCCATGCTCCTGGTCCGAGGGATAAAAATCTAAAAAAGTAAAAAATCTGAAATTTTGATTAGGGACCCTCTTTTGGTTATAATTGCTCCTCGAAACATTTCAGCCAGATCGGACCAAATAGTGGAAAGGTGGAGATAGTGGTCAAACCACCCCTGTAAACCAAATTCAACCCCGAGATTTTGAAATGACGTGGGTTTCCATCATCCCTACGTATTTCTGCTTAGCCCAATTAACAATTCCAATTCTCGAACTGTTATCGGGGGTCCTTCATGCGACGTCGTGTCCCCTGTTGATGCCACTATCGAACCAAACCAGGGAAGATTATAGGCCTTGACGCAGACTCCTCTTACGTAACTGCTGGGTTCGACTTTGTTGTACGCACTCGTGTGCCGGCAGCCTTTTGGCACAGTTGAGGTTCGGTCTGTTGCGCTGACCGTCGGACTGGTTCATTTTGCAAACCTCCCCAGTTCATTGTTCTCCATTGCACCCTCGTGTTCTTCAACATCGGCAGTTCCGACCGGCGAGGACTTCCAGAACCGACGTAATCAGGCGACATGTCACAACAATATCACGCGGTTCCTTCTATGCTCCAAGGTGCCTTCTTATCTACCTACCATAACTCAAATGTGACCCACTACTTTTTACTTTTCTTTGGAAATATCGTGCCTAAATTACCTACCCATTAAACAACCACCTCGTTTACAAAACACACATGTTTTCAAAAACTCAAAAAATATTTAAAAAAATGTTG
The DNA here is from genome assembly GCA_019603395.1 of Cyrtorhinus lividipennis. Classification (NCBI taxonomy): domain Eukaryota; kingdom Metazoa; phylum Arthropoda; class Insecta; order Hemiptera; family Miridae; genus Cyrtorhinus; species Cyrtorhinus lividipennis. Next base: position 23,257,671 of record CM034002.1, on the reverse strand, counting down.
TCAGAGGTAAAATTGAATGAAACCATCGACGGTACAATGTGAAATTTCATTTGGGTTGGCTATTTCTTGAATAATAAACCTATGTTCCCATGCAGAAAGTCAACCTCCCCGATTTGCCCCAAATTTTTCAGAATTGTTTTCCCAAAACATTTTTTTAATATTAATTTTTCTAGAATTTGAAATTTAAAAAGTCCTCCATTGCCCTAGCAAAAAAAAAAAAAAAAAAAACATAAATGATAAATGCGAATTTGACTAGAAGACGTTTCCAATCACTAAAAACCTTTTAGGATGTTATTTTCTTTTGAATATTTTCTTTTTGAACCGAGACGGGGTTAGGACTAATTATTGCAAATTGAGGCAGAAAACGGGTTAAAATTTGTATTTTGAAAATGGATTTTTGAGGATTTAAGCGCGCCGGGTTTGTGTTTTCCACCAAAATTGTCGACGCAGAATCGATTCAAATGGGTCTTGAAACCATTCCCGTTCATCAAAAGGATGTACTCATGGCCCAGGAAATATCATTTCTAGATCAAAATTAGCAAATGTCCGTCCAAGGATTCTCTTTCTGTTTGGTCTGCATCTGAGGCCCTTCTGGCCCTTTGCAGCCATTCACTTGCATGTGTTCTGTCGCTGTCCGGTCTGTTAACTGGATTTTTTTTTCTTGGTTTTATGGCATTCTTGTCCTCTCCAGCGTTGGTCGCTATGCGTTTGGGATGACCCACGTGGAGGTGCTGGATTTTACAGGGAGTTTTGAGGGCAAGGTTCAAAATTGGAATTAGTTACGGCATTGCTGCTGCCTCGCCTCTTAGGCGAACTTTGGCTTGTGCAAATGCATCGAAGTTCTTCCATGCATTTCTGGACTCCACCAAAGAGCATAGTAGGCCGAGCAAAATGTCCGTCCGCCGTCCACTCCGATTTTGGTGGTAGACAATTTTATGAAAATCTGACATTTTGGTCAGGGACTCGTTTCCGGCTCTAGTTGGTCCTAGAAACGTTTCAGCCCGATCGGACCAAATTTGAGTGGGGTAGGGGTCAAAATGTGTTTTTCGAAAAATGGATTTTTGAGATTTTGGGGATCCTTGCGTGTGGGGTATCATTTTTCCACTAAATTTTAGACGCTGAATCGACTGGAATGAGTCTCCGTGCTCCTGGTTTGAGGAATAACCAACCTCTGTGGAAAAATTTGCGGCGTTTTACTTTAGAAACTCCACTTTTTGAAATGCGACAAGATAATCTGGCGGGAGAACACATTTTCGTCCAAGTTAATTCATACCAATTGTAGATATTATTTTGATATAAAATAAAATGAGCATTTAGCCCAACCTAGGGAAAATAATTTGTTGTATGAAACTTATTTTTGTAAAGGTTGTGTGACAGTTGATCTAATTGATTACGAATTTGATCAAAATGGCGCAGAATGGAACGATTTCAGTCGTAGGTGCATGCCAATTACTTAAAATTCTCGTATTTTGAACAACATGTGGTTTCCCACATTGACAGCTTTCAGAAAATGACGATCATCCTCCTGCGCGAATGAGGTTGTCCATTTGTGCTTATTATGTCCTTTCCGCTCGCATTATTCCCTTACTGAGCCGGATAGGAGCTGACCTCGTGGAAATCCGAACCGTGACTGGAATCGCATTGGTGATTTTGTTAGAATACAACTATTATTTTACTCTGTGAATAGAAAGGTACCTGGTACTTTTGTATAAACCCCAAGGCGCGATATTTTGTTCAAAAGGCACCCACGCGAGTGTAAGATTACGAGTTATAAACAACTAAAATAGCAAGAATTAAAAATTCTTCTCTAGAAAAATAGATTACAATGTATCACGGCATCCCTTACGGTGAAGATCCATGTAAGTAGGCAATGTCAGTACTTTTCAATATCATTGAAAATGCATGAAATCGTACACAAATGGAAAATGGGAGAAAAACAGTGAAAGTGGAGTGTTCCGGAATTATTTTAATCGATTTAGCGTCTAAAGTTTAGTCGAAAATGATACCCCAAGCGCCTAGGTAACAGAAATCTCGAAAACACATTCGAAATGGGTAGATAGGTACTCATTTTGACCCATTACCTCTTCCGGTGGGCGCCAATCGTTCTATACCCCACTCGCCTAAATCGCCAAAAATATCGAAAATACATGTTGACCTAGACACCCTGAAATGCTCAGAAAAAAGTTTGGGGCAAATTGGAGACTTTGACTTTTTGCATGGAAACGTAGGTTGATTATTCAAGGAATAACCAACAAAAAACTGTTTGAAAAAGACTTGACCCGATCCTAATGAAGAGAAACGCAGTTTCATCGCCAACTTATTGAAATGACTACTGAATTGGAATCAACCTTGATGATTGCTTGTCCCAAAATAGTCTTATCAAATCGACTTATTCGTAATTAAGTAGGAATTACAGCGTGTCAGTAGGAAATATTTCGGGTGAAGAGAGGGTTGCGAGGGATGCCATACACCCAAGAGTGATGCCAGAGGTGACGTAGGAATACTAGGACTATCTTGCTACAGGTGTAACGGGGCGGCAGAGTCCAAGCGCCCCGTCAAGAAACTTCGGCGGCGGGGGTACGGATCGAGCCCTCTCCCCTCCAAGCGCCTGAACCAGCGGGGCGAAAGGCGTGACCTCATCGGATTGGTCGGACGAGAGGCACCCGGGAGTAGGAGTAGGGGAAGGCGACTCGACGAGTAGACTGGTGAAAGGCTGGGGGAGTCAGTCGTGTACGAACTCAAGTGAAACGAGTTTGGCCCCCCCTGCTCGCCATAATCTCGAGAGGACGAGGCGAGGCAGGGGCGGGGCGGAACAACCTGTTTCGGGGCGGAACAACCTGTTTCGGGGCGGAACAACCGAAGCGGAACATCGAAGCGAAACAACCGACGCGAAGCAAATCAACCCCTTGTGAAGCTGGTGTTGTGAACGTGACCTGAGGGAACAAGTGTATCGTGGTTCCTTCAGGGTGAGAACTCGGGAATTGGGAGATCAGCCAATTCCTCTCCCGTAACAGTGGGCCCTTATACGAACTGAAAATCCCCCGTCGGACCCGAGTGTTGATTCGTTCGCGCCCGATTCGACGGCCAATAGTCCAGGTCCCCCACGCACCGCCAGTCGTCGGACCTCCGTTGGAAAGAGCCTCGCCTCCTCCGGCCTGGACGGCGTTCCCCTGACCGAAGCTGAGCAGCGAAGAGAACATCACCCTGTTGTCTCCATCCGAAGGAGTTGGTACACGTAAGTGGCGAAATACCTCTATCTCGTGAAGAGAACATCACCCTGTGGTCTCCATCCCAAGAAGTTGGTACACGTAAGTGGCGAAATAACTCTGTCTCGTACCCTCGCAACGCGAAAGTCGAACTATCTAAATCTGGCCCAAGCCCTGACGTTTAGTCACCAGAAAGCTGATCATGGAGTTGTAGATTGTGACCGTATTATGTAGCATTTCGTCTGCCGTGCGTTAGGAAAAGAGAAAGGAATTAGGGGAGGACGCTAACAAATCACTTTCATTTTACCGTTCTGTTAAATCAAACATTCCTGAGCCTTCAGCTATCCCGTAAATTCATTTGGCCCTCAGCCCTTCACTTTTGCCTACTCAATAATTAGGTTACGTAATAGTCAATATCCTTCTCGGCCGAGACATTCCGTATTTTATATTTCTGTCAATTGCGTTTATTATAAGTCAATATTGAATCCTTGTCTTTTCAATCACGAAACCCCCATTCCTCAGAGCTTGGTAAATTCAGGTGTACTTGGCGTCCATGACCGACCATTGCAGACATTCCGGACGGTAAGTGAAAGTCTTTAATCTCCCACTAATTATTCGCCTAGGTCTATTTTGGATCCCTAGCCCGTTAAGTGAAAACAACGGGTTACATCTTTTGGTGGCAGCGGTGGGATTTTTCAGAAATCTCGATTTCTGTCGTATCCACAACAAGTGATCTTGACCAGGTGAATATTGGTGAGAAAAAGCTCTGAAGGAATTGGGTCGCGTTCCATAATCTTGAAATTCAAACTGTGCTAGTTGTAGATTCCGAAATTTAAAATTGTAAGAAACAAACAAATCGGCCCGAGTGTGAGGAAGCGAGTGAGGAGCCAATTGACTTCAAATCCGTGTCTAGGATTTTTTCTTTCCAAAAATCGAAATTTAGATACTGGCTCATTTATTTAGTAGCATCACTCTCACTGTAGCTTTCTGTTCCGAGACTGTTCCGGGGCCTTCTGTCCCGAGACTGTTCCGGGGCCCTCTGTTCCGGGACTGTTCCGAGACTTGTCCCGGGGCTTTCTGTTCCGAGACTGTTCCGGGGCCTTCTGTTCCGAGACTGTTCCGGGGCCCTCTGTTCCGGGACTGTTCCGAGACTTGTCCCGGGGCTTTCTGTTCCGAGACTGTTCCGGGGCCCTCTGTTCCGGGACTGTTCCGGGACTTGTCCCGGGGCCTTCTGTTCCGAAACTGTTCCGGGGCCCTCTGTTCCGGGACTGTTCCGGGACTTGTCCCGGGGCCTTCTGTTCCGAGACTGTTCCGGGGCCTTCTGTTCCGAGACTGTTCCGGGGCCCTCTGTTCCGGGACTGTTCCGGGACTTGTCCCGGGGCCTTCTGTTCCGAGACTGTTCCGGGGCCCTCTGTTCCGAGACTTGTCCCGAGGCCTTCTGTTCCGAAACTGTTCCGGGGCCCTCTGTTCCGGGACTGTTCCGAGACTTGTCCCGAGGCCTTCTGTTCCGGAACTGTTCCGGGGCCCACTGTTCCGGAGCCTTCAGCTCCAATTGACATCCCGATTCCAGACCCGTCATAGCTCTTACCAACTGGGAAGTCCTTTCTCGATTCGTGGGGAAATTATCGGTCCTTGGTGCGCAAGAAAGTGATCTATCGGTTCTATAATTTTTTTTTTTTTTTATTTATTTATTTATTTATTTATTTATTTATTTATTTATTTTTTTTATTTAACAAGTGAATTCGCGACCATGCACCAAAACAGCAGCCCATCAGACGAGGGCGAAGCCATGATGAACCCCGATCTGGAAATAAAATGCACAACACAAGTACTTACCTTGTTTTACTAATGACCGTGCCTCATGAGTCGTGACAGGACTCCCTGGGTCCCCCCCCCCCCCCTTTTTTTTTTCCTTTAAACCCTTTGTAATGGCAGCAAAATCTAAGGTTCGTTGTCAGTTTCTGCTTGGTGAAAGAGGTTGTCTGCATGACAAATGAGCCGTCGATTGTGGAAATGTGTGAGTTTGAGTGTAGAGGAGACTAAAGAAAGGGCCGGTTTGTATGTTTCACATCATAGTAGGAAGTAGAAGATAAGACCAGCGAAGACACTCTCGCCCATTGCACCACCTGGAACACCAGCGCCATCATGCTCTCGACGGGGGGGACTCCTGTGCCCGTCTGCACCAAGCAACGACACCCGCCGACAACGTACCTCTGCGAGAGAAAATGCCGGAACCTGCGGCCCAGACCCCCCTACCGAGTCCTGCTCCATCGCCGAACACGAGAAGGACCGCCCACCAACCTGTGCCGCTTTTAGACGATGGCGGTACGAACAAGCATGGATAGCAGCCAAACACCTGACGCATGCCCATCCACCAGTCCACCCCACCGAAGGAAATTTGCCGAGGTAGACCTCGGCCTCCAAAGATCGAGGATTGTACGGGGCGGCAGATTCCAAGCGCCCCGTCAAGAAACTTCGGCGGCGGGGTACATCGACCCCTCTCCCCTCCAAGCGCCTGACCCAGCTGGGCGAAAGGCGTGTCCTCATTGGATTGGTTGGGCGATGGGCGGCGCGAGACACCCAGGGAGAGTAGGAGGAAGCGACTTGACGAGCGGACTGGGGAAAGGAACATCAGTCAGTCGTGTACAAACTCAAGTGGAACGAGTTGCCCCCCCTGCTCGCCATAATCTCGAGAGGCAGGCGAGGAGGGCGGGGCGGAACAACCTGTTCGGGCGGAACACCGTTTCGGGGCGGAACAACCGAAGCGGAACATCGAACGAAACTCATCGTGTACGAACTCAGTGAACAGGTTGGCCTAAACGAGGTTGGCCCCCCCTGCTCGCCATAATCTCGAAGGACGAGGCGGGGCAGGGGCGGCGGAACAACCTGTTTCGGCGGAACAACCGGAGCGAACACCCCAGCGAAACAACCTGTTTCGGGGCGGAACAACTGAAGCGGAACATCGAAGCGAAACAACCGACGCGAAGCAAATCAACCCCTTGTGAACTTTGTTGTGAACGTGACCTGAGGGAACAAGTTATCGTGGTTCCTTCAGGGTGAGAACTCGGGAATTGGAGATCAGCCAATTCCTCCCCGAAACAGTGGGCCCTTTACGAACTGAAAATCCCCCGTCGGACCCAGTGTTGATCGTTTGCGCCCGATTCACGGCCAATAGTCCAGGTTTCCACCACCGCCAGTCGTCGGACCTCCGTCGGAAAGAGTCTCGCCTCCTCCGCCTGACGCGTTCCCCTGACCGAAGCCGAGCAGCGAAGAGAACATCACCCTGTTGTCTCAATCCGAAGGAGTTGGTACACGTAAGTGGCGAAATAACTCTGTTTCGACCCTCGCAACGCAAAAGTCGAATCTCTAAATCTGCCCAAGCCCTGACGTTTAGTCACCAGAAAGCTGATCATAGAGTTGTACATGGTAGCCGTATTATTTAGTATTTTGTCTGTCGTGCGTTAGGAAAAGTAAGGAATTAGGGGAGGACATTAACAATCACTTCCACTTTACCGTTATTCAAACCAAACATTTGAGCCTTCAGCTACCTCGTAAATTCATTTGGCCCTCACCCTTCACTTCTGCCTACTCAATATTAATTACGTAATAGTCAATCTCTTCTCGGCCGAACATTCCGTATTTTATATTTCTTCAATTGCGTTTATTACAAGTCAATATTGAACCCTTGTCTTTTCAATCACGAAACCCATTCCTCAGAGCTTGTAAATTCAGGTGTTACTTGGCGTCCATGACCGACCATTGCAGACATTCCGGACGGTAAGTGAATCTTTAATCTCCCACTAATTATTCGCCTAGGTCTATTTTTGGATCCCTAGCCCGTTACGTGAAAACGACGGGTTACACAAGCCTCTTTTTTTCTTGTAGATCCTTCAATCTGGATATTTAAAAATAAAAAATAAAAATAAAAACTGTCGCCTTTTTGCGGCCTACAAGATTTCTCGAGAGTACCGACGGTATGTTTCTTACCTTCTCCCGTAATCTATTTTGCGTATGAATTCAGTCCTTCCCTACTGTCGGGCGTAGCGTTGTCATAAAAAAGGAGAAACACACCCACTACACTCCCGACGAGCCTTGTGTTTGACGGTATGCAAATCACCAGTCGAGGAGCAAAGCTCTTGTACAGCGTCGTGGTCGCAGGGTCTCAGACCATTTCCGCGAAGAAAGATGGCGACGACCAGAAGAGTTCGCCCACGCATGAAAGGGGGCGGCTCGAGCAAGGCCGCCTGTGTTTCGCTCGTGTCGAGTGAATCATTGCATTCTCCCTCATTGGAATCCCCAGAGCCACGAACTCGAGGATTTTCGGACCGGCAGCTGTGAGTCGTTCGTGGAGAATGCCTGCTGACTGACCAAAGACTGAGCTGGTTCCCACGCTTCAATGTCAACAAGTCCCGTGTGCATGTTAACCGTGTCAACAAACTCTTCGGTCTGGCTGACCCCTTCAATAACAACAAAGTGGACTGTCATTCGATCGCAATAGAATCGGCCTAGAAAGCTGACAACATGACCCTGATTTCAGTTTATTTCACGCAAGGCGATGCTTCTAGATGAACTTAATTGTTGCTTAATGATACGAGATTGGCATTTGACAATTAAAATTTAACATATTTTTAAATCTCTTTCTAAAAGTAAAAAACATTAAAATATTCAAAACATTGTAACATGACTATTATAATCATATAATTTTAGTAATAGTGCAATATATAACAGCTTGACTACTGATATTACAAACATTAAACAAATTTTTATCTGAATTTTTGAAGGATGTGTTTCTTCCATTTCATAACAAACATTTGTAGGTAATTAAATCATGTCTCGAAGGGGCTCATCTCTGCACGCAACATCAGGGTTTGTTGCCTCCTTTGTCTACCCTGAGCTCAGTCTTTTAGCCGTTAGGTAGTCCTAGATTTCCAACATTGTACACATTTTTCTGCCGTGTTTCCCTCGTCATTTCAGCACTGCTTCATTGGCTTTCTACTGAAAGAGAAGCGTGGCTGCTTATATTCAGACACCACATGTTCGATGACGCAAACAAGGCAGTTTGCCCTCTTGCTGGATACCGGTAGTTCGAGAGAACCAAATTTTGGGGCCACTTGGGAACATACTTCAACTGCCCGTCAACAGGTCCTCCACATTATCTACGTAGAAGATTCAAGCACCACTGAGTTTTCGTCAGCTTTTCCAACGTTGAAGAACTGGAAAAACAAGAAGACACGGACCTTCAGTTGTCTTCTTTTCTTAACATTAAACACTTCCCAATGACTTCGAGCAGTAATTTTCCTTATTTTGAAAGCGAAAAAACCATTCCGAAACGTTTAGTTTGAACAGTTCGAATGAAAGCGAAACCACAGACACTAATACGATCTTTCACGCTCACTGTTATACTGATTGTTACTGTGCGTCGTTAATTTATTCCAATCTCGAGAAATAGTTCTTTCGAGAAAAGGTTCGATCATTTCTTGGGGACAGTTGAATATTTACTATGGGAACGGATTTATTATTTTAGTAAATGGCTCAATCGTTTAGTCGAATGGTTTATATATATAGGCAAATCCTGATAACGATAGTTTCCATCAAACGCAATATCCGTTCTTCCGTTTTCGAATGGTTTTATTCTGAGACGTGAAATCGTGATGAACGGAGGAATAGTTGTATAGTGATCATGAAACGTGGCTAATCATGGGGACATTATGGACGTTTTCTGAGGGGTCTCGTTCGCCTTCTGCTGTCTTCGAAATTGTTGTCTAGATTAGTCTTCTCCCTTTTTCAGGGTTCAGTGACACAACGCTTGTCGAGCGGTGTTTACGAGTTTTTCTAGATCTAGCCCTAATGCGTTTCCTAATTAACCTCATTAGAATGTACACTTGTTTGTGCTACCGTTTTTCTGACATCGCATTCCTTCTGGAACTCGGAATAGCAGTGGACCTTGCCGAGGTCATTGGCAAAGGGCAGCCAGAGTTGGCGCATATTCATATTCACAATATATTTGAATAAATCATAGTCATCAGAGGTAATAATTTCGTTGTGTTTGTATACGAACACGGTCACAATGATAATGATACCTTCATCTTAGATATGGTTCAATTAGATTTTGCCATATTTTGTGATATCGTTCTGACATTGTCGGAATCATTGAAATCTATCTATAGTTTTTATTATATAATATGTGAATATAACGGTAATTACACGTGAATTCATTTATGTAAACGCATTCTTAGACATAATCACTATGTGTAAAATCTTTTGATTTTATCCATAATTCATATCCATGATTAACGTGTCCATCTCCGAATACCTCCCTTATGATGATCCGTACTAGCCATAATACAGTAGAACTACCACAAATTCCTTATCTCTGTTTGCCATTAAAGTACTATTCCGACACAAAGAAAACCGAACCGTTGTGGTATTGAAGCAACATCTGGGTAGCGGCAGACCAACGGATAGCCGTTTATAAATGTCCGTTTAATTTTTCGCTCGCTGATCCAAGACATATAATAGTGACCGCGTATCAGGAGGCTTACTATAGTAAACTACACATTCGTTGACAGAATTACACATTCTCAATTATTTCAAGCCTATACAGTACAGTAATGAATTGAAATAATACTTCAACAATCCACTTGTAACAAATAATGTGGAATAGGAGTGAAGTTTCAGAGGCTTGGTAACATAAGTTTGAAAAATATTCGGAAACAGTAAAGAGGTGATTGTAGTTAGTGAGGTACTTTATAATATTGTCTACGATGTACCTGCAAAATTATGAAATTTAGTACAACCCTTCAACTATATTCTCTCTCTGTTCAAAGCACTTACTCTTATGGTTGGTTAAATCAGGAAAGGTGAATTTGGTGAATAAATCTGGTTGGTGAATTGATACCGGGACTCTCCGCACTCACGATTTTTCCCCATTTTCTCTATGCCTCTGGGGTGAAGAATAACCAACCCCTGTGAAAGAATTCGTATTTTATTGTTACTTTTGTGCATACCGTTACTTGTGGAAAAGCAACTTTGGGAGGCACATCTGCTCATGACATCTTTCTGCTGATTCTCATATAGAGGCCTCATTGATGAATAAAAAGGTTAATAGGCTATAAGGCAGGAGTGGTTACAAAGAACTTGGACCAGGAGGTACAGGAACCTGTTACAAAAGTTGAGAAGTGGGGGCCTTGTCATTACATCATTAAAAAAAATTCAATTTATTTTTGTGTTACTTAACCCGTTCAATCTTAAATATTAAATGGCAAAGTACCAGTTCATATTAATACTAGCAAAATAAATATTTATTTATATATTTTTTTTAGGAATAAGAACTTTTATTTTCAGTTTAGCAGCAAACTCATTCATGGAGGTTGTCGAATTCCACTAAATTTTGTTCATTTTTCCAATCTATCTATGGCTGAAAAACACCATGAGATTAATTTGATTAATTTTACGCCCTAACAGCCTTGGTGTAACCAAATGACATAATCCTTTCATCTCGCCTTGTTTGTATTTAAAAAGCAATTTGCTCTCAAGTCCAGATTTAATGCTTTTGACACCTCACTGGTAGTGCTTCTCAATGTTGTCACACAGACTCGAGGAAGCCGGAGTGTTCGGAAAAAGGTTTCGTAATCCCAGTAGATTTCTGTGGTTTCGTTGTAACCGGACCCATCCCCACTGACGATCCCTATTCTCTCCGGTCTATTCGATGGTATGTGAACAATCTGAGGCGTACGACTGCGGTTTCCTGGGCAGGTAATTCCGTTCTAACTTCCTTTTTTGAGTCGAAGAGGGTGAAAATTTATGCTACGTGTTATCGCTATAGTTCCCACAGTAATGGAATTCCCTTATAGTTACTTCATTAGATTTTTTTTCTGTTGCAATGAGTATCTAACCAGTACCTAATTTAACTCTCAAACGAAGATAACTCGCGTTTGATGCTGTTATTAACGAACAGAGATTGAAATTAAGTCGTAGCCCTTTTCCGTCCGAATGGCTCATACATTTTCTCGGAACACGAATCGGAAGGTATGACTCATCATGCGATTTCTTTAGTGAGAGTGTGGCACGAAATGGTCTAACTACGCCCCCATTGTAGGGCAATCTGGGAGGTGGTACCGATAAGCGACGCGAATGTGTACAGACGTTGCGACACACGCCGAGTTGTTCTGATTTCCAACCGATTGTAGCTAGTTTGGTTCGGGAACTGATATAATTTTCGTCTGGGTAGTCACTTGAAAATTTAAGAATGAAAATTGTCATTCAATTTACCCATTTAATAGATGGATCTGACTATAACTTACTCCTAAACACACAAACGTGAAGCGATGACAAATGAAGGCCCATTGTAAAAACACTATTTTTTATTTTTACCGAGTACCATGTCACCGTTTAGGGAGATTTTGCTGAGTTTGGCACAACTAGGACTCAGATAGAATGTATTTGATATTTCGGAGAATTTAAAGGCTTTCTTCGATTCGGACGGACATATCTTGAATTTTGAATCTACACACTTCAAATTGTAATATCAAACAATTTGTATGGCATTTCTTTAATACCATACCATTTGTAATAGAACAAAAACACGAAGTTGAAGTGGCTAAGCTGTGAAAGTCTCTCTTCTCGCTTGAAATAATGAGTTATCAATTTTTATAGATTTTGCATTCGTGTTTGAGTTTAAATAATGCATCCAACGGCGTGGGATTGACTGCAAATGCACCATCACCAATTTCTACGCAAATTTCTTACAGCCAGAATCATTTTGAAAGAAGGGTGGCTATGGAATCTCTTACAAGGACGTCCCGTCAGTAGGGATTTCTGGTTATTAAAATTGAGCTTAATTTACCCGTTTTAGAGACGAATAAGTATGGATTTTGGTGACCGAATATTATGAATTCAGTACCTCTAAATCAAAGTTTTTCGTGGACGCGTCTTTGGCGTCCTTCTCATTCGACGTTTTATGTGCCGTATTGCGCAAACTTCAGCCAGCGATGTTATCTTCATTTTATATGAAACTCCCTCGAGAGAAATATCTGGCGTTAAAACCTGTCGCTCTAATTTACCTCCGAGTCGCCGCCATTAAGTCGATTACAACATTTTGAATCATTCTGAAACCGAGTCCTCCGCAGAGGTCGTATCCTTTCTCGGCTATTAAAATTGCCCTGGGTCGTGTTCTTCGCAGTTTCGCTCGGTGATGCCAAGTACGCTGGGTATTGCGTGAACGAGGAGCCGAAGACGATAACATCGCATACACAATGGAATAACGGACATGTACCTAGCTGACGCAGAACGAACAGATTCCTCACCATAGTTTACCTCGGACTCTTCCTGTTCTTGGATTGGAAACGAATCTTCTTATCGGATGTTGGTTGTTGTACGACCAGGTTTGGTTCCTTCAAGGGAAGTGCTCTTGTTGCCGTGGAAAATTGACTCATGATATTGAAATGCGCCGAGTCGTTCAGTCCAACTGAATATTCATGGCTCGATTCTTGATTGACAAGGGTTGGTTCACGACGGGGCGCACTGCTGGATTATGAATAGGATATCATTCGAAAACGTGAAGAACTGTTTTCTTGGCCGTGAAAAAAATGAAACGTGTTGAGCAATGACGGAGAACTCTCTTTCTCTACAATCTGGCAGGACTTCCTGTGAGCTGTTAAAATTAAAATAAAAAACTCCGTCAGGAAGTCGAAAAAGCAGCCTACTTGATACAAGAGTTATGGGAATGACGTGGATCTCAATGTTTTGTTCAGCATTTGTGTTCTCATAGCCTGAGCTTCAGGATCACACACGAAATGAGACGAGTACCTGGTCGGTGCAAACCGAGGCAGGGTATCGCTGTAAATGAGCATTTCGAATGTGGGATTTTGCGTGTGAGATATCATTTTTCACTTAATTTTGGACGATGAGGTATGAACCGATCGCTATGAATGAAAGTAATGGTTGTTCATAAAGGCGTGTTGTTAAAAGTGGTTTATCAGGGACGTTGTTTGAGGTTGGTCTAATAATCCAGTAAAATTTGGACGCTAAATTCATTCAGACGAGTCCCAAACCCCCGATCATGATGGGCCAAAACGTGTCGCAGGGGGTTTAGTCTTTGACCCGTTATCGCGAGGTTAGGAAGGGATACATACATTATTAGCTCCTAACCAATAGCGAATTTAAATAACGATTGCCAAATGAAGTCCTTCGATTTCAGCTAAGTTGGCGTCCCCTCGGGTTCTTCGCTCTTCTTGACGGTGCCACAAGGGAAGACCGCTCCCCGGAGCACAATGGACCAGCTGACCTTGAAGCCGTCGTGACGTCACCACTAAAGTGAGGTCACGAGCTCATGTCTGGAAAGATGCCTTCTACCTCCAGTACTTAGAAAACAACATCCCTGACTCATCTCACCGAACTCGTATCTTCGACGAAGTTCGAGATATGAACGTAATCTGGGCGCCTGAATTGGGCCGTACCGAGAAGTAATCGTGAGCCCATATTAGCCTTGGGGTTCCGTCAACAGTATTACTCAGCGATTCGAGATCGTTCCGAGAGGACGATGAAGATCTGCTATGCCTCGGCAAAACAGGATATCGTCGCTATTTCTTGAGCTGGCTGATTACCAGGTCCAGCACGTTATTGGTTGGCTATCATTCCTGCATTTAGTTGTCTGAGAAGGCTAAATTTTTGAAAATGTTCTTCACTTTGTGCTTCTTTTGAAAGCAAATGAGATCGGAGCAGAGTTCAATCAACTCTATGTTTCAATTTTAATCTACTGCCGTGGCGGTAGAGGGAGGGGGTTGCATTCCGTCTGAGAAATGAGCTGCCTCAAGACCTGCAGAAAGTGAGGAAAATTCCCTCAATTATATTACTCCCGTGCGAATCAATTACTTCGGAGTGAACGCCATGAGGAATGCACTTTGTGGGAAGTCACTCCCGGCTGACGTGATCTTTTTTTGCCTTTTTTTTGTGTCCAGGCGATCTTCAGGCGATGAAAGGGATCTCGAGAAAGTTGTTTCCTATATGATAGATTGTAGAAGGAAAATCCAAGATTTCTCTTCTTACCGTAAGAAGAATTCTTGCAGCAGTCTCATCTTAGAACTTACACGACGTCCTAGGAATTTCTCCCATGTGGTTTCGCTAGTACAAAATACGCTGGTATCATTGCTTGTTGTCACTTTCATGATCTACCACAATTAACCTTCACTAGCCTATCTTGAGTGACTTCTGATCAGCCGCACGATATCCAAATAAGTAATTCATAAATTGGAGAAAAATGTGTGCAAATCCCTAATTTTTGTAGATTTTAGACTCCATTTGGGTCTCATTTGGTCGTAACTTTAGACCGATCGCCCAAACAGAGGTAGGGTGCTTTGGAATGTGGGGTTTCGATGTTTTTTTTTTCGGACCTATGCATGAGGAGTATCATTTTTCACTAGATATTTGGATCAACTAGGGACCTTGCTCGGAATTCTTTGATGCTTCGTTCTCAATTTTATTCCCCAGAGAATACCTATCGGGGTTCTAGCGATTATATAAGCGGTCTTCCCTTTTTCACAACTGACAGTTCAACACCGTCTACAGGTTTCGTCAATAGAGGCTAAACCGATATTCTGGTCATCCACGTTTTACATACTTGGCGTTTTCAGTTTCCACGTTATTCAATCTCATTTAGTTGGATCAGAATTGATCCTAGCTTGAAATAAACTTCACATGTGTAATGATGAAACCAGTCAACCTCAATGTTTTTCAGTTTGGCTAGTAGCAGTAGACTTGAGTTTAATCACAATTGTTAGATTTTCAAGTTACGAAACGCTGCCTTCAACTGGGGAAGTAAGTGGCAGAGAAAGGCCACTGGTAGCATAGGTGCATAAGGTCACTAAAAGGCCTACACACGTCAGAGTGTACTCTCACTGGCTTTCCATCTGAATTTGTCGGTCGTTCTAAACAATTACCTACTTTCAACAACTAACATCTTACAAACACCGTATTAAGCGTTCGCCGTAACGCCGCTCCGAACTGAACGAGGCAATTATGAGAACAATTTCCAAGATTTGCTCGTTTGCCTGATTCCAGTTGAAAGGTTGATCTCATTTCTCGGTTCTGTTTTACAAACCTGCCTATTTGAGAAAATGAACTAACAATTTTTGGGTAAATCTGAGAAGACGACCTTGAAAACATAGTGTTGTCATTATTGAGGGAATCAGGATTTTACATGGAGTCTAAAAAACTAAAAAAATCTGCAAATTCTTACACACGGGTTGGTTATTCCTCGAATGGGGGAAACAGTGGGAGTGGCGGGTCCCAGACCCATTCCAATCGATTCAGGGTCCAAAATTTAGTGGAATATATGATACCCCACACGCCTAGGCACCAGAAATCCTGACACATACAAAATGGGTGGATACATACCCATTTTGACCCATAACTTCTTCTGGTGGGTGCCAATCGTTCGGGGACACACATCATTGAATTCAGCGTCCAAAATTTAGTGGAAAATGATACCCCACACGCCTAGGTAGCAGAAATATTGAAAACACATAATCAAATTGGGTAATAATTACCCAATTTGACCCATTACTTCTTCCAGTGGGTGCCAATCGTTCTGGGACCCATTTTATTAAATTCAGCGTCCAAACTTTAGTGGAAAACTATACCCCACACGCCTAGGTAGCAGAAATCCCGAAAACATATTCAAAATGGGTAATAAATACCCAATTTGACCCATAACTTCTTCCAGTGGGTGCCAATTGTTCTGGGACCCATTTTATTCGATTCAGCGTCCAAAATTTAGTGGAAAATGATACCCCACTCGCCTAAATCACCCAAAATCTCGAAAATCCATTTTTCAAAAAACACATTTTGACCCCTACCCCCTCCAAATTTGGTCCGATCGGGCTGAAAAGCTTTGAGGACCCATCTCGGCTGGGAACAGACCCCTTACCCAAATTTCATATTTTTAGAAAATTTTCTACTACCTACCAAAAACGGCGCCGACGATGGACGGCGGACGGCGTACGGCGGACGGACATTGACCTTTTTTGATCAGGACATCAACATTTTTGAGCCAAATCGGAGAGGTTGACCATTATCATGAAAACATAGGTTGATTATTCGAGGAATAACCAACCAAGAGGACAAACAACAAAGGAGGGAAGGAAAAACAGATCTATGTTTCTAAGTACGATCTATTCATCGTAAATTTTCTTGTGATTGGTTCAAGAGAGAAATGATTATTATACTACACGCTATACGCTAAAGAAAAACATTTTCCTGAAACGATCATACACGGACCCGTAACGTGTTTGTTCTTTTCGTGACTCAAACCCCCTTCTCTTCATTACCGCAGGATTTTGAGTGCCCCACGAATTCTCACTGTGTAATAAAATCAATCAAAATCATTTCCCGATCACTAATTCTTATTAACTTTTCTTTTTGCAGGTAAGGACCGAACTTCAGTAAAATTTGTTCTTCTCCGGAATCTCTTTCGATTCGCTTGTGGTGAGTGTGGTTATAACGATGCTATTCATCCTTCTCGTAAAACCCTTCAAAAACCTCCAAGCTACCGTGAAGTGTTTAAAGGAGTAAAATGTTGAATGTTGTATAAGTTTCAGAATGCTCACTCATAGTCCTCCAAGGTTCTTAACTCGTCAGATCAACTTCAATCTTCCTAGTTTAGGAGCATACAATTATTTCCAGATGCTTTTCGAGCTATGATGTTTGGAGGTTTCCGTGTCTCTGTTATTGAGGAAGCACTTGATTGCATTGGTTCACCATATGAGCAGACGTAGAACTCTGTGCTTGAAACCTCACATGAAAAGTTGGACGAGTGAGCCTCAGGAGGAGGTTGAAATTAGGTATTTGTGTCAGCGATAATTCTTGGTTTCTCAATCTCGTTGCCGAGTTGATACTGAGTTGCTCATGTAGGGGGTTGTTGTATTTCATGGAGGTAGCTGTCCGTAGCGATGTCGCCTCCCTGAATATCGACTGTTGATGGAAAAAGAACCATTGTACCTCGTAATTTTGCCTCGATGATCTTCCATTTTACTCCGTTCCGTTGTCTTCTTTAGTGCCATCGTCCCGTGAAAAGGCCCAGTCCAAGGTCAGAACCCCATCAACTTTCCCGAATCCTCGTCTGCTGAACGAAGAGAGAGCGATGACCTCCCATAAGGAATGATAGACCACGTGTGCAGGACGAGAACTCCATCGATAACCGGGCCTGGGGGAAAGCTGCGTTCCTCATTGGGTCAGGTGGTCCTGCGACACCGCAGAGGGCGGGAACTGAATTCAATGTAACCGAGGGAGCTCTTAGCGATTCGTCATTCCCTAGTTGTTCTGGTGTTGTGGCCACCAGCTTGGATAACGCCCTAGAGGGAAAGGCGTTCATCGAAATGCAGCTTGTAACTAGTGCAAACTATTGGGCCAGCACCAACTACGAACAAACAGCATGTCGGTTTGATTTTATTAATCTAAAAGATCACACGAAAAATATTTGTTTAAATCATTTTTTAGAAAATAATACATGAAAGTTGTTAACTTTTTCTCACAGTCCGACCATTTTAACGTAAATTCTAGTTATGATGAAGTTGAAGTTCTCCACTTGACTCTTGCGCTAAAATTTATAGTTAGACTTGACTCGAGGCCTGCGTGATCATCCTCCCCTTGTTCCTAGCACGGTTCAATTGATTCCTCCAACTGGGTCAAACTCAGGCAATTGCACGAGGCTGTCGCCGTTGGCAACATAGTAAATATTCACCTACTCTCTCCTAAACCACTTCTTTTCATTTCCTCCTCAGACAGGAAAGGGTTGGGCCTCGAATGTAGAACTGTGCTATTGAAAATCTAGATGGTGTAGACAGAAGTGGGCTACATGATATTTTTCATGTTTCCAAGTTCTTCTGATTCACGATTGGTTTGAAAAATGCTGCAAATTATTTTACAGGGTAGTCATTCCTCGGTCCGGGAGCAAGGGAAAACAGTGGTAGTGGAGTATCCCAGAATCATTTCAATCGATTCAGCATCCAACATTTTAGTGGGAAGAGATAACCCACACGCCTAGGTACCCGAAAATCTCGAAAACCCACAAACCCTATTCTTCATACGAGCATTATTGAATAATTCATTACTGCTCCATGAACAGTGGCAAGTCATCTAAAAATACCTGTGGGAACAGCAATCCCATTTTCAAAATAGCTGGACAGATGCCCATTCTGACCCATGACCTCTTCCGATGGGCGCCAATCGTTCTGAGATCCGTCTCATTGGGTGCAGCGTCCAAAATTTAGTGAAACATGATACCACACACGCGTAAATCGCAAAAAAACATGGGAATCCATTATTCAAAAAACACATTTAGAATTAATTAAAGGAGTAACCAATTCCAAAATATTAGATTTAAGTGTCTAAAAATTGTATGGGTAGTTTTTTTGAAACTCGTTTTTCGAGTGAAAACTAGGCATGTCGGATATCATTTCCACTAAATGTTGGGCGCTATAATCGATTGAAATGAGTCCGGAACATTCCACAGTCAGTTTTCCCACTACTCTTGCTCCAAGGAACAACCAGCCATTGAGGAATACTATACAGCGTTTTTGGTTTGTTTGTTATTAGTATGTTCTTCTTATGCTTATGCTTATTTTATATTCAAACTCAATGCTTCGTACAGAAGTCTGTATTCACTCTAGAATTTGGTGATATGACCAAGCGTACGCCGGCTCGGAGTGGATTTTCTTGAATGTTTATCCAGGGATGGCCTAAGCAAACCTATTATAGTACCTCCCTGATAGAAATCTTACAAGAAACTGCCTCCTTCCATCAGTCGTTGTCTCCAGCACGTGCGTTATGAGTGTGCTCCGTCCGCGGAATAGCAGTCTCATTAATAAACCCACTCATACATCGGCCAAACGTGAGCTTGGGTAGATTATAAATCTCCATAAGGCTCCGTAGTAATTTCCAATGCAATGCTGACGCTGTTATACGACATCCCTCGCTCCTTGCTGGAAATCTCGTTAGGACCCTTGGACAAGAGTCTCCGCATACATAGTTGCGGTGCTACTTCGTGATTTATGCAAGTTACGTGTTCTTTTTTGCTGTTAATACCGTTATCGTTTCTTCGGCACGGCCCATCCCTGTACCCTATCAAGTTACTGTGGTTTAACGAGCCCTCATTCCGTCCTTATTGGCGCGACTTGGAGAACGTTTCTTTCCTATTGAAACTGTGTGCTACATCAGACGATAATCACCACATTCCTAGTCGGTTCTTCTTTATGTGTTGTAGACTGCAATTGATGAAATCCTGTATCGTATCTCGTTAAACAGCTTAATTTTTATTCATATCTGGATAAAGAATATATTTCCTCGAGGTCATTATTCAGAACTGTCTGATGTTTGGGAGAATATCAACACGTAATAATCTCGGGGGGAAAATATAATAAACGCGCTCGAACTATAACGGGAGAAAGCGTGATATTTTGGTCGTGCCATTATATCACTTGAGCACCAAACACGAGTTGACTAAGGTAGCCAACCAGTTTTGGCTATTTCAAAAGAATGTTAGTCTTCCTGCTCAAGTTGACCAGGTCCTTGTCGCAGAGGAACTGGCTACATGAGCGATCTGAGAATCCCGAAGTTCGACATTCTGCTACTTTCTGACGTAACCAAGGTAGTGATGGAACCGAAGCGATAATAAAACAGGTCGTTGGAAAACCTCTTTGAAACCCATTACAAGTTTGATGGCCACTGACAGCGGATTGTATGCGTATGGAAAGGGCCGTCATGTTCGTTACATTCCTGGAAAACATGTAGTCATACAATTGCCACTGCGATTTAAAATATGATTTGCGGTAAAATATTTAGGTCCACACTGACGACCAGTCAGTTCGAAAAGTATCAGAATTTCATTGAGTTATTGCCCCAATCGATACGTGACCTCCTTGTCGTTCTGCTCCGTATCCGATGACTAGGAAATCTAAACCTTCTCGCAGAGGAGATTGACCGCTCGTACTTGACCATGACTGAGGTTACTTGAGACAAAAGGATGGCGTGCGTTCCCATGGACTCTGCTTAAGAACGTGGGAGACGACGATTGTGAGCTCGCCCGAAGGTATGACGCTCGACGATAATTAGAGCGAAATGAACAATTGGTAATATTCGGGGAGAAAAAGCTTCTTTGAAGAAAACAAACGATTCGAAAGCTGTCATTAGACGTCGCGAAGGTGAATGCACCGGGAATATCCAGCAGACGAGGCGAAATTACGGTGATGTACACACATTTAATGTCTCATCCACTTACCATTCCATCTTCATGGCAAGTTCATGATAATAGGAGATGAGGACTTGGACCGGGAGAGCCATTTTGGCAGGAATATCATCCAGTGTTCTTCTCGAGGTTGTTGAAATCCAGGGTGAAATTGAACTTTTTCACTATTCAGGAAATGCCGAGAGGTGTGTGGAGATCGCTGGTGAAGAAAATGAGTTGTGCGGAGTCTACTAGTAGAATGGGTATGAAATATGCGGAGTTCGCGGTATGTGATGACTCCAATAGGGTTTTGCCATCAATCTTATTTTACATCTTTTATTTCACTCAAATGCTCGTCTTCTAGGCAATTTATGACACAGTTGCCATTAACCAAGTTAATCTAAATTCTGTTCATATTCTTGTTATGAGTGATAACACTCAATCCAGTACAGATCTAAAAACGGCATAAAAATTAGGCTAATCAAATTAATTTTTGTTGTTGTTGTAAATGAATGGGGATTTACCGGGAATACGGCGAAAATTCATGAAAGCAGGTCATCTCAGACGAGAAAGGCTGGGATGTGTTCTACTGTTTCTGTGGAAAGCGTGCAATTACATTTTTTCGGCTGTAAGATCATGGCTGTCGCACCGTT
This sequence comes from Cyrtorhinus lividipennis, assembly GCA_019603395.1. Classification (NCBI taxonomy): domain Eukaryota; kingdom Metazoa; phylum Arthropoda; class Insecta; order Hemiptera; family Miridae; genus Cyrtorhinus; species Cyrtorhinus lividipennis. The sequence continues at coordinate 23,236,594 of CM034002.1, read as the reverse complement.
TTTTCTAAGTTCATCACCACTTTATTTTTCTTTTAAAGGCTGATTTTCCTTAAGGGACCCTACGTGGGAACTCATATCAAAAATTAGATTTGTGGATTTAGATTTATTAAAACAGTATTATTTTACTCATTTGCCAGAGAGGCTTCGTTCAAAACTCGTGGGGCGAGTGGCAAGAAGTTTGAAATCCTCAAGAATTTGATTAGTATTCAAGAGTTGGCGTGGGTGTTCACATACCAAACCCGTACGAGCCCATTGTTGGTCCTCTGCTCAGACGGGTGTTACCCATGCTAAACGGACACGCGCTGCTGGATACAATCAATGTGCAGTTGTTGAGATCGTTTCTTGTTTTACTTAGTTTTCTTGTTTTACCAGTGCACTTTCTCACTAGATTTATCATAGAATGGATTATAGTTAGTTCCAGCGTTCAAAGCAGAGGCAAGCGTTTGTAAAACAAAGCTATTTTCATCCCTTAATCTTTGAAATCTCTTAAAAATCAATGGGGTCGTACTCATTCTGTTTGTCAGGGCATTTTTATACTGGTTCGGTTTTTCTTCGGCTTTGTCTAGCCATCTGCGCCAGTCCGGCACAATGAGCCCGTGAAGCTGATCGGTCCTTCGATTGTCTTTGTCCGTCTTTCATGCGGAAATCCTCATTCGTGAAATGCCATTACCACATTTCTATGAATGTTCCTCTTCACACTACAATTCCACTCGTTTCATAAACTCGTAGCTCAAAACTGTCGTCTTCCAAACGTTTATTTGTGGGAGGAAGCGACGCGTGTATGAATTTTTCCTCGATGAGACACGTCTTGTTTCGTCAGCGACCCCAACCCAAGTAGTCGGATGTGATGATAGTTACACTTCACCTATTCTGAGTCACACACAACAAAAAAAGCCTACAGGATGAGTCCTTGAAAGGCCAGAACATTTTTATGAGACACCGGCTGATATCTTTGTTTGCCGTGTTGTTGAACTGTATGAACAAGTGTACTCTTATCGAAATGAAGGCGACTCACGTTCTACTGAAAGGAGGATAGCTTCCCCCGTTCCCCAGTTTGGTTTTTGTGCCGTCCTCCTATCTCTCAGCCCCCAACCACCTGTGTTCACTTCCTCTCCAACAGCTTTCAGACCTGTCGTCTTCGGCATACAAAAAGAGAGGATTTGAGAAAATGACTCGCATCCTCTCGTACATATATTAGGTGCTTGTGTATTATGTGAAGGAGGAAAACGATCTATCAACAGGAGAGTAGTGTAATCGCCGAAGTAGAAAACTCTGACCACGTACAAGTCCCTCTCCTCCCTTCGTACGACTTGAGAATCAAAACAGGCTTCAATTTCTGAATTATCATTTGGTTTTATCATCTTTATTGGAAGATTGCACTCATATATTCTTCATAGACCAAGAACTCTGCCACACACTTTCACTTGGTTGTTCATAGGTTAAAGTTAACTCAATTCTGCCATTTTTCGTAGCGAAGTAAAGGGAAATAGTTCGGAGTAATGGAAAGAAGGCAGGTTGAACGAATGGTGGTCTTGAGAGCGAGCGCATAGCTAAGTTAATGACGTCACAGAGGTAGCAGAAAGGCGCTTTCGCCGAGTAGGATTAGAATCCCAGTCGAGGGCCCTGTTTGGTCTACCACTCAGATTAGTACACGTATTTGGCCTTAGCTCACTTGCCGTCGCCACATTCCAAATTTCCTCTCGCGCCGCACTCAAATTCTGCCAATTTCCTTAACTTAGTAAGCCTTTTTGATTGAGTCATTTGAGCCTAGCTTTTAATGGGTCCTTGATAGCCCTTCTTGATAATTACGTACGTTCTTTACATCAGCAGAACGAGTTGAATAGCAGAGCGTAAAGTTGTCTGACGCTCACACCCCGACACGGTTCTTGGGTGCCCTCTGCCCTAGAAATGCTCTGCTATTAGACCCAGCACCGTTGCGTTGGTCGGGAATGGGGATCCCGACGTAATAACCCAGTGCTCTCTAATTTGGGAGTTTAATTTCTGTTTATTTTCTCGAAATCAGGAGTTAAAAGCGGAGGTTAAATTCTCACGGTTCTTTTACGCGTCCGACCTTTTCCTAGCCGACATAATCGAGGCAAATTTCTCCTTGCCCTAATAACGGACTCGTCTTGTCGGAAATAACCCGTACAACCCTTGTAAATATGCGCTGATGGGGCACATTCAGACCCATTTGCATCGCACCCGTTGTTGCCCTTCTTGACCTCGCCAATATCCGCCACCCAGCAGATGGTAATTTTTCCGAAGAAAGCAGGATCCGGGACGTAATCTCACCTCATCTGAGTATGTGATGGCCGATCTATGTGAGGAAATTCGCTCAAAAAGAAACGTTGAAGTCTGTAGCTTCATGAATAATCATAGTCTTTTCCTGCTGCTTCTTTGCAACTTCTGGTTACCAGAAAACCATGAACTTTTGGCCGATTCCTCAAAAACCATCATTCTAACGACTAAGCTCACAACGTTGCAGGCACTAATGTTTGAAAAATCTGATTTAGTTAAATATATTTCTTCACGGCCGTTAAAAATCTTGAATTTGGCAAAAATATTGATTTTTGTCCCCTTATTTATTGCCCACTATTTTCGTCATGTCGTTCCCTGTGACTCATGAGGAGAAACGATTGTCTACAGTTTTTCTTCATGTTCACAATCCTGTAATCTACGGAATATTTTATTGGCTGACATCTAGATCATAATTACTACAGCCTGACTGTTTCGTCGTATGACCAATACCAAAACAAGTCCAAAAATTCCGTGGTTTTTAGACTATCTAATTTTCTCTGCAAACTCGAATATCGCTCTATTGGGCCCCAAATCAACTGACTAGAACAATAGAATCTTCTAGACTAACTATTGCTAGTACAGTGCAGTATTCTCAATTGCTAACTGCACCGGGCCAAGACCCTAAATTCATCGACGTTCGACCGGAAGTCTCTGTTCTCGGTGGACTTATGACAAAAGCGATCAGACTCATGCTCTCCAGCTCCCTGGATGAGGTCGGCGAAGCTAATTGATTTTGCCGGTTCACTTGCCTCAATTTTGATGCATGAAGATGGGAAATAGGCGGAAGAAAGACAAGATAACGTGAGGATGGTATGGTTCAAGAACCGCCAGGATTATTGTACTACATTAAGGGGATTTCATCAGTACAGAAGTAGCTTTGAAATTTCGGCGAGTTTATCTAAGGGCTTGCTTACAATAAATTGATTGAAACGGAGCTAACTGCGTCCTTCATCTGCTCTCTTGAAGCTAGGAAGACTTGTGTATACTCAATTTAAATAGTTCAGCAAGCCGAATCGGAAGATACGCCTAGATAACAAATCCTAGTAGATAATTCGCAGCATTATTTTTTTGAACGTCTTGTTTTTGAAGGCTGGGTTACGATTCGGATATTATTGAGAATTATTGTTATTCAGAGTGTTTATCTCCGAACTGAAGAACGTTTTATTTCCCAACGGCCTATTATGCTTTGTGTATCATTGATGTCTTAGAAATGCGCTTCAATCTTTTGAATTGATTCTTTTGCAGCCATTCAGAAGACACTGACTGTGTCCTAGGATGCTAAGTATTCGTTGAATTTCTCACACTTAACACGCAACACAATAGGTTGACTTTATTTAGGGCTTTTGTGTTCAGTTCCGATTACTAGCATCTCAAAAGCGGTTTCCCTAGGAATAAACAAAGCAATTATCCAAAGCAACCCTGTTATGCCATTGGGCCGGCTTGAATGGAGGAGTTTGTTGAGAAAACGCCAATAACACCGGATCCATGGTGGGTGATTCCGAAAGGAAATGCCCTGATGAGAACGAGAGGGTGGAATTGGAAGGAAGTTCTCGCCGACGAACCATGTTAGGGGACATCTACTGGCTACTGAGTTGCATGTTGGAGTAAATCTTATGCTATGACCGGATTCCCTTACTGGTCTTCCTTCTTCAGTACAATAAAAGTATAGTACGTCCCGATGGACATACCACACTTCCTACTGTTAGACTTCTATCGCAGCACTTCATCATCAATGGAGACCGCTCCGGTGACGCTTTGTAAAACAAAATTCCCTCCAGTACTGGGTAACATGTGTTTTCTTCCGAAAAAAAGACCCATCCCGAAGTCATTTATTACATAAGTGTCTTTCTGCTAAGTGCTTCCTCAATGTGACTGCACCTTCCGCACATGTGTCTCATTGTTCGTCCCACATGTGGAATTCCTTCGCTATGCTAGGTGTGGCTTAGAACAAAAAGGGTCCCTTCTTCGCAAAAGGTCCCTCGTTTTTGCCTTCCTCCAATTTATATCCACTCTGGTTGTAAATGGTAGGTGACACCGCATTTGTAAAATGTCAGTCGGGACTGGCTACCGTGCAGTAAATTTCTACTTGAAAAGGGCAGCTGCTACTTGTGTTCTTTACGTGTGCAGTGATTGAACTGCTTTCAAGGCCTTGAAACCTACCAAACATATTTTCCTCACCTTCGGTAGGTTGAAAACTGTAAAAACTGTTGCTCAAAATTTAGGCCATTAATATTGAAAAAATGAAATACATTTTTTTTGTTTCGCTAGCCGCTGGCTATCTACTGCAACACCTCTTACCTTTGTGTGGTCAAACCTTGATAATGACTTTTCCAATTCCAGTAATGGCCAGTTCTGGGAGAAGCCATTCTGCAGCATTAATAACTACTTCAAACTTTGAATCTGGTTTCAGTTCTGGTTTTGCCCAATTTCCTTGTTCACTCCAGATGCTTAATAATTTGATTATCACTACTTAATGGCGTTCTTCGGCCATTGTTTAAACCGTTGCTAGTTGAAATAGCTTGGGAAAATCAGTTTTTTGCCCCCTTTAACCAAGCCAGTCTCATTCGATAGTCTCGATTGATAAATGATAATGCGTGGGAATTATGTAACTTCGACCAGACACTTGGCATTGTTGTGAAGGTTCACGGTCGGTCTTAGGTTTTCCTTTTTTCCGGGCGCTTCCCTACTCCATTTAACATCTCTGATAGCATCTCACGCTTTTCATTCAGGCTCGTTTTCGAACTCGGCTGACTATTTTTAGCCAGACGAAGGTCCCCGTGGATTCTTATGCTAAGTTTCGTGTGAAGGGAACTCAGCAGAGTTGCTCCCATCTTTTGACCAGGCCAAAACGAATCCTACCAACTCCAACTCTCATAATAGGCCCTATTTCCTTCCCCGAGCCCACTTCGGTGTTACAGTTTCCGCCAAAAATTCTATTGTTGTCATGCAAATAACGAGTCACAGGCTTCATCAAGTGGTTTTTGATTACCAGCGACTACTTAATTTTTCATTCCTCCTTTATTTTGCCCTCGAGCGTTCCTAGCCACCATTTTGCATTGTATTTTTATTGCTTCATTAGCCCACTTAGCAATTTTTTGTTTTCTTCTCCCCCTGGGTAAGCATGGTTCAAGTATTATTGCAGCTTTATCCCGACTAAAGCGATCCCAATAAGTAAATAATACTTACAATTGGTCAAAATGTAGACCTTTTCTCCTTTTGGACTGGGGATATGCCGACATTACTTGGGGAATGATCGTCCACTTACTTTGGCTTCCCATGGGGTTCAAAAAGTGTGACTCAGACAACACGACTGTCACGTGATCGTGTTACTGACTGAATTAGCTGTACAATGAAAGAAACACGAACTGAACGGACCCTATTATCTATATTTTCAATGAGAAAATATTTTTTTTGGTTGGTTATTCCTTGAATAATCAACCTATGTTTTCATGATATGGTCAACCTTTCCGATCGGCTCAAAAATTTTTTTCCTGGACGTTTCATGATGTCCTGATCAAAAATGTCTATGTCCGTCCCGCCGGATCCATGTCCAAGCGAGCCGTTTTTGGTAGTAGGAAAATGTTCTAAAAATCTGAAATTTGGGTCAGGGGTCTGTTCCCAGCCGAGATGGGTCCTCAAACCTTTTCAGCCCGATCGGACCAAATTTGGAGGGGGTAGGGGTTTTTGAAAATGGATTTCGTTTTGATTAAGTGGGTGGATTTCCACTAAATTGACGCTGATCCATTTGGGTCCAGAACAATGGCCCCATTTTAGGGAGTGGGGTGTCATTTTCACATAATTTTAATTTTGGACGCTGAATCCAATAAAATGGGTCCCAGAACAATTGGCACCCATTTGAAGAAGTAATGGGTCAAATTGGGTATTTATTACCCATTTTGAATAAGTGTTTTCGGGATTTCTGCTACCTAGGCGAGTAGGGTGTCATTTTCCACTAAATTTTGGACGCTGAATCCAATAAAATGGGTCCCAGAACAATTGGCACCCACTGGAAGAAGTTATGGGTCAAATTGGGTATTTATTACCCATTTTAAAAATGTGTTTATGAGATTTCTGCTACCTAGGCGTGTGGGGTATCATTTTCCACTAAATTTTGGACGCTGAATTCAATGATGTGTGTCCCAGAACGATTGGCACCCACCGGAAGAAGTTATGGGTCAAAATGGGTATGTATCCACCCATTTTGTATGTGTCAGGATTTCTGGTGCCTAGGCGTGTGGGGTATCATATTCCACTAAATTTTGGACCCTGAATCGATTGGAATGGGTCTGGGACCCGCCACACCCACTGTTTCCCCCATTCGAGGAATTACCAACCCGTGTGTAAGAATTTGCAGATTTTGTCAACTCTATTATTGCTTTACTTGTAATTCCTCGGGGACGTCCGTGTTTTTATCCTTCCCTTGTCACCCAAGATTTCTTCGTTGTCCTACCATCTAGGGTTGAGACGGAAATCGTATTTTGAATTCAACTTTGCTGCAGAGGAAACCAGACTCTGAGTCGGGACTGAAGAAGCTGAGTCAGCCAGTCATTTTACCAGGAAGGTGTTATATAGCGAAGGCGATGTCAGCGCAATACTCCGGTTCGCTGGTGTCTGAACCTACCGCATGTTTTAGTGCTGCTCCGATGACTTTGACTCCCCCCTGCGCTGGGTCCATTTTCTTAAAGGTTACGCGAGTTCAACGGAGTAAGACGTGAGAAGCTCTTCTTCGCCTGCCGGCCACAAGGTATTGATTGAAAAAAAAGATTTTTTTTTTAAGTCAGGGGTTTTTGAAAAACTGTTTCGTGACCACTATATTTCAGAAGGCAGAGAGGAATATCACTCGGCTCTATTTTTTACATGTGACTACACGAATAGGCCCTCAGAAATCTGGAAAACTAATCTCTACCCCCACTCGTCCTAACGTCAGTGACGATATTGTTGCTCGCGGGTGGGTTGCTATCATTTCGCTTGAGTCATGCTCTTGTCGTTGTGTGAGTTTGAAAACTCTGCTGAAGTGAACATCCTCGCCTGGGCGATTGAGTAGAACGCAGTAATTCTGCACGTTTTCTTGAAGACTCGTGTTCGTCGAACTGCTTGATAGGTTCCTGTTCGTCGGGGCAGTTTCAACTTGGCGTCTTCTCGTAATGTTCTGACTCAGCTCGACGGCTTGGAGGCGTCAGGGGTCATTTTGAAGCTTTCTTTACGACGTCCTTCCCAACTCCTTCGACGAAATGCGTAGTAATTCGGAGAACGTTGTAGACCTTCATAATCATATTACTGAAACGAATTGTCTTGGGTCGCTGGCGAAAACCGCGGCTCGCTGGTTCAATTTTGTATTTCATTAATTTTAATGAATTGTTTCTTTGAAAACCACATTTTTCGTCCCTTTAGAATGAATGTTGAATCTTCTTGCCGTCAATATGGTCGATCTCCGCCACCTTAGGTTTCCTGTTTCCTCATATGGGGCCAATCGCTTATTTGAGGCTGAGGCCTAATTCACCTCGGAGGAACGTTGCAAATCGACCTCTTCTATTTTGGCCTGATGAAGTACACTTGCAGCAGTTCCTGTCGTGATTACCTGTTTATCGCTGCGAGGCACCCGACCTTTAAATTCGGGACAATTGAATGTTTTGTTTATACTCAGTCTCAAGGCCTATCGCCTCCTGAATATCTCGAGTTAATTGGCGCTGATTCTTCATGCGAAAGGAACGTCACGCCGAGCGGCTTTACAAGGGCGAGCTTGTTTTGCTCAGTCGGGAATACGATGTTTTCTTACCTCAGAGACTCTTGTGCGTTCAAAGTTATTTCATTGGCAATGATCTGTCTTTACTCAACGTTAATAGTTATGACTTCACTCTGAAGGGCATTGTTTTACTGTCGGCTGTTCTTAATTTTACTCGTGAAGAAGTTCTACTGTTATGCAACACTACCTAATGCAATAAGTACTACAATCTCAGAGTTATTACTTGCAGAGTGATGATGTGAGGTGGCTGTCCTTTATCATTTTGTGTTTTTCCCGATTGGACAGCCATTATGACCAATCAGAGACTTGCTGTTTTTCTATTTATTTCCGAAGGGTGCCCTCTTTTCAATCAAGGCGATTAATTTATTTGAAATATTTCTCGACTCCACTTTTTACATCCTTTCTTCTTACGATAACTGTCGAAGAAGAATAGTTAGCGTGGGACCCAAACGACAAAGCAAAACCCTCGGCTGAACATTAATTGGTTAAATAGTTGAATACACTCTTGAATACCTACTATGTAGTTGATAAATTAATGTCGAAGTACAATAGGAGAAATAATTCCTTCTAACCGTGTTGTCAATCAAGCTTTTCAAATGCATGCATTTGTTTTGTCGTTTAAGATTATAATAATTATATTCTGGTTGAAAAGGTCAATCGGTGTGTGGAATGCGCTTGAGCTTGTGCGATTGTTTGGATGAGTTCCAATATTATTGCGAAATTATATTAATTTTTCCCAACGTATTATAAGTAGTATGCAGGCTGTTTGGCAATAATTTAATTCGAATGTAGGCTAATCGGTAGACGGACGTCATCATTCAATACTTACTGACAAAATCGTGAATAACTGCGAATTAATGTTTCTTGATTAAGTGGAGTGAATTAATCTTTGATTTCGACCGTAACACTGCTAATAGTAGGTACTGTGTTATCAACGTGTGCCGTGAGGTTCACTCATTGCTTTCTATAACACGGCGCGTGATACTATTCCATCAGAAGTAATCTGTTTTGGGGGTCTTGCCTACCACGAGGTGGTTCAGTGTTCGATGACCCAGCGATCTCTAGCGGCGAGTGTTCGAAGCTGGGTACTCCTTTCCCGGACTGTGTTGCGCTCTGGGGAGATGTGGACGGACTACGAGATCGAAGAAGAGGAGGAATGCAGCTTGGATCTGTGGCTCTGTTCTCTTCCATAGGATCATGGATTATGGGATTATGTGGATAGGATTGCGAATTGAACTGGGCTCAAGATCTACCCATCTAAAATTAATTTCAGCCAATCAATCAATTTGTGTAACGCTTTAGGATAAGGTTTTTCCATCAGCCACAACTCGTCAAACGGATTAAGTTCCACAAAAGAAGGATCGAGTCGATTATTTTCCCGATTTAAATGAAATTACTGTAGTAAATTTCTGATCCTGAAGCTCGGTGAGTGAACTACAGTTAATAAATATAACAAAATACTTCATTTATTCCGATTAAACGACAATTGAAGACGAAAATTGTGGTAAAATATTTGAGGTCGTTCTGGAACGCCCAAAATTCAGTCTTCACGTATAATTTTTAAATATCTTTCAACGGGAACAAAAAAAATTTATAGTAAAATGGAAAATTGTATCCCTTAGTTTCGTCCTTAGAAATTTCCTTTCATAATTCCACGCATTTTTAATTATGTATATTCAATTCCAAAAGAAACTGTTTCCGAATAGCGAGATGATCCGCGCTTATTCTTCGATGATAGTTTCGTTGAGTTAATTGTGCTGTATTGGTACTTAGGATTCAAATGCAAGTTTACATGTTTCGTTGATCTTCGGCCATCGTCAATCAAGTCAAGGAGTGAAATCACTCAAGCTCGATGAAAAATATTATACACTGAAAGTTAGTCGAATCCGTTCCTGCGTGCCTGTCTTTTCGAGGTCTTATCCCATAAATACTTTCCTTTATCGCCTTGTCTGATAATAAAGCAATCAGCAAGGCTGCTCCCGTTCCTTCCTGGCGAGAATTCGAGATAAAAACAAGGTTTGGAGACTTTGAACAATGATTGAGATGAGATTTCAAAGGAGCCAAGCCCTAAAGACGATTGCTGAAAACGGAACAATAGCTGGAAGGCGTTCCCACGAAGCTGTTTGAAATGAGAGGGCGTACGTTCAGAAGCAAGAACAAAAGATCAGTTGAGAAAAAGTGCAAAATGAAAGAAACTGGGCTCGTATCGTATGATGGATTAGGGAAAGGGCGGTATTCACAGCCATTCAACCGGCCGTACAATGAGAAACCCGACTGCGGGATAATAATATTATATACATGAGAGTGACAATGAGATTTTTATCGGCTGATGTTGGGGAATAGAACAAAGCAGTTCGTTCGTTTTAAGAAATATCACCGGAAAAAAAAAATGGAAAATTGATTGCTCAATTCTGGGCGAGCAGCATTTATCACATCCTGATCATGAATACGTAGCAAGCGAAATATCCAATGTGGTCAGGTGAGTGGTTACGTATCATCATCACACAACAGTGCTGTTGTGAGGAAATGTTGCTTTTTGTAAGGCTTTGGAGACGATGAGCTCGATGTCTTCAGGAAGTAGGAATGTTCGAAGAAAACAAAATGTGACTTGCTTGCAAGGTCAGGGTTAATCGCGCTCGAGTTAATTATCCTAGCCAGAGATGCGAATTCCTTGTGAGGTACCGACAAGGGGTCACTTCATAAATGGCGTCTGAAGTGCGCTCTATGAGACCAAATACTTCACGAATGTAGTAATTATGTACGCCTTTATATTTTGATAATTTAATCATGATTTGTCTCTCTATAATCTGTTTCAACCGCGTTCCTATCGTCTGATATGTAGTGTGACATTGATCCCAGGAATTCCAAAGCCATTAAATAACTTAAATTAAAGCCATTAAATAGCGACTCACAATTTGCATAGCTAACTCTTGAATTATTCAAGTACCATAACAGCGATTACCCAGTTTTACAAAAGAACGTACTTCCAGATTCCTCGGAAAGAACCGTTGATCATGGAGGGAATCCTGTAGTGGAGGGGGAGGGGGCTGAATGTCACCTCCGCTTTTGTTTTTTGTATTAGAAAAAATGAATCCTCGCTTTTCAAGTTTAAGAATTCAGGTTGACGAGTATCGTTTTGCACTACATTTTGGAATAGCTGAATCGATTCAGACGAGACTCGAATCGATCTATGGACTATGACTCAAGAATAAAGAAAAATCTTTAAAAAAAGGGTAGTTTTTTCTGTGTCCCGTTCGGCGGCAGTCACAACCCCCTACTTTTTTTCGAAAAAAAAAATTGTACAATTTTTCTTAATTAAGTACTTACCCATTCGGAGGCCTCAAACAAGTTACAGTTTTTCATTCCAGAGAAATCCTCTTAAAAGAAATTCTTTTTTAAAGAGAATTAGTAGCTTCAGAAACCTGTGTGATTACACGACCTTGAATCCTAGCGTTAAACTTTGAACCGAAATTATAGCTGAGCGAAGCTCTATATTCGGTTCATTGCCACACCTTATCAGCGTTGCTCCTACGCATGTTTACCCAGATGGTTTTGGCTAGCTTTGTTCTATCGATGCGAGAAAGTTCTCATCGAGTAAAATCATTTTTTGATTCAGTCGTTCGGTGGATACAAAAGAAGAAAAATTGAAAGGTTCGGAACTCTCTCGTGCATTCTCTTAGGCCGATCACCCATTGGAAGGGTAGACTCATCTAACTTTCTTCTCTTCGTAATTAGAGTTATCGAGAGGATCTTGACAGAGGCTCTCGCTTTCGGATCGTCTTCAACGATGCCTCGAGTCCTCCCAAGCGCGACCAACTGCCTTGCTAGTGGAATTCTTCTGAAGTCATAAATCACTGCATTTTCCACCTATTTATCCTCCCATCTTTGGCGTTTCTTTTGAGACCGGTTTGAGTAAACCTACGTTTTGGCCTCTTCTTGTATTAATCCGTATCTCTGCTAAATAGGTGGTAGAATTCCACAACGAGCGGCCTGCGGTGAGTTATCCTAAAGTGTGAATTGTTTAATCATGGTTCGTGTTCGAAAACATCTTGGTTTTCGCCCCTATGTCGACACTTATTATGAAACTCAGTTTGTGATCTGAACGGAGTTTCCTTTCTCCATCTACCATCTTCATCCTGCGCGCCTTCATCCATCGGATATCACCCACCATCTCGCTAATGGTTGCTGCTTCCTCGCGTCGAACCCTTTTTGCGCAATCTAATCTTTCCATCACGAGCGCAGAGTATTCATCGGGCGTTTCCCATCTAAGAATTCGTACTTGAGAGCTGTTACTTCGAGGCCTCAACGTGTCATGCCGGCCGCTCCTGCGTAGTCCAACTTGAGATCTTCGACCCTCGCATGTCTATGTTTCCCCTATACATTTCCTGCCGGTTATTTTTGACGCTGTGCCTCTTGTATCTAGCTAATTCTCTGTCGTGATGAGCAGCGAGTTCGCAGAGTCCAAGGCCTCCTTGCTAGAATCAATCTCATGACAATCGAGCTAATGTTGTATCAGGTGTGCAACCCCTCATCAACCTGACGATGCTTTGTGGTCCAAGTTGAGTCCTTTTATCCTTCCCTTCCCATTTTCTAAAATGTACATAAATAAACGACTAATATAATTAAACAATTTTAAACTTAATTTCAAAGTTTAATGTTTTAAAAAGAACATTTTAGTCTCATGCTCTCATCTTATTAATATAAGAAGGCGTTCTCTGCCAGTCATTGTTGCCTTTAGGATTCCTTCCCTTAATTATCAGGGCACCTAAGCTCTGCTCGCAATGCGCAAACAAGTGTGATTACAAATCCCTATAATAAGAGATTTCCAGTTTTGGTGAATCGGGGGTTGTCTCAGACTTAATCCCCTGTATAGGGCGGGAACCTTTCCGCAATTGATCCCTGTCCGACATGTGGTCTATCGTCTTTGAATTTTACCGCAAGGTCGTGCTCAAGTATCATTTTTTCTCAGAATTACCCTTGTGGTCATATGAGATGTCCCCCAGTGCTTCACCACCTCCTCTTGGCACCCGAGAAGCATTGGGACGTGTTGCCATATGCGGATTGGTTGCTGTTTCATTCTTCTGACACTTGAAGTCTGTCATCAGCTGCAGAATGCCAATATGAAGCTCGCGCGAACATCAAAGCGTAACATTTAACTCTCTTGAGTGGTCTGGATCGCATACGATCGGCCAATAAATGGAATCAACTAATAACTGTTTTTTTTCTATGAGATTAATAGCCGATCGGTACCTGGTAATCAATGAACAGCCGGTTAGCATTTTCTCCCTAGTGATTTGTCTCGCGGGACGTTGAAGGGCGTTTAGCTTGTTTCAACAACCATTGCCAGTAGTTTGCTCGCAATTATCCCTCTGAGATCCACCATTGCCTGGGCAATATTTATTAATTGGCTCGCCGGCAGAAAAAAAGTGACGTGATAACGTCGGAACGAATTGATCGTTCTTCGGAACCGGCTCTCGTTTCAAAATCGAAAAAAACTAGGTCGACCACGATGGGCATTGTAATTAGCGTGGGGTTTAGTGGTAAAGTGTGAATGTCCACAAGCGAATAATGATATTCTGCTTGGAGTGCCACCTGTTTGTTTTCACTTGCCCTCCATGATCATTACCGTGGGCTGTTCTTTTTCGGTTTGTGAGTTCATTCGCGTTGCTGAGGAATAATCGGCCGTCTTTCTGTCAAGTCAGTTGGCCTTCCCTTGTCTTTCTTCGCGATAGTTGGTGACAGCTGGTTTGTGAAGGATGAAGAGCCACTAACTAGAAAGTCCGGTAATTAAATAAAATGTATGGGAGAGGAGAATGAAATCACAACTCGGAGGCCTAATCTATTCATCTATTACTTCTGTGAATATATATTACTTCTGCCTGTCTGTCCGTCTATTTGCTGTATAGACTCCAAAATTGATTTAATGTGAATAGTGTTTTCCAAATTACTTATCACAAAAGAGAAAACATTCCTGCAATCTCCCTCTCAAAACAACTTGGGCGTCTAAAATGTCGAGGAATACCTCGCAGTATCCTTCTTGAAGGCCTCTGTAACATGTCCTTGGTGACACTTGTTAGTAATGCAAGTTTGTTGCAAAGGAGATAGTATTGTAACGATTTATATTCTTCGTAAATAATTTATTACAATCGTTCACTTGAATACACTGTTCTCATTCACACACTTACACAATGACACAATCACAAGGCACAATACACAGTTGTTACGCGGTTGTCGCACTATTTATAACACGGCACAGCACGATTTATTACACAAAGCCTCTATATTTGGACTCCAAACTGAACTGACTGCGCAGCATTCCTGGGTCCCTTTTATACTCGCTGCCTCTTGGTCGAGTACCTTCTCGAACCTTCCCTGGTTCTGGGAACTTGACGTGTTGTCTCGAGCGAACGGGAAGGTTCCAGCCAATTCGATAAGAAGCACAAATGTTCGAGAGCGACCCTTAGCCCTCCACAGGTCGTTGACCCTGCGACCTGCGCATTTGACGGGCGCAGGTGCCAGCTCGCAACAGTATACTGCTGCACATTGGCCGATGAAAGGATATTTCAACTGGAAGTCGCTTAAACTGTGGTCAATTTCAAAAAATGCATTCGGTTAGATGTCTCAGGTGGCAACTTGTTCATGTGGCTACCTTCCACACCACCCTTGCACCCTCTTTAATGCTATTTTGCACCTGTTTTGTTACTCCTGGATATATTGGGTTCCTGTTCACCTACAGCTTTTACTCTCGTCTGAAAAACTTTTTGTGTACGGTTCATGTTCAATTCGTCACCTGCTGATTACCGTTCAGTGGAGGGCCGAAATACCAAAGAAGAAAGTTTCTAATATACCAAAAAAAGGCATAGCATCATCAGCCTCATATCAATAGTAATTTTTGTCTGAGGTTTTCCGACCGTTGTGCCTTTTTCACTTGTAACTTGCGCCAAGGGCGTGAGAATTTCCATTCCACTGCCGGTGCTCCTGGCTAGGAAACAAGAAGTTTCACATGGCCTTCCGAGCTGATTCGCTTTAGATTTTTCCAGCGAGCGGAACCTTACGATGGGAATTTTCACATTTACCAAAGAACAATACACCCACCTATTGATCAAACGAACTGGTTGGCAACACTTGGAGAAGATGTAGTCACTAACATTCGTCGTAATTCCTGCCGTGTTTTTAGTTGTCGTTACCTTTTGAGTCGACATTAAACAGTATTTATTTCATGCGGGCGCACTGAAATCGTTCATGCTTTCTGTGTGTGTTCCGGTTGGGTATAAACGTTTATGAAATTCTGCAGAATTATGCTTGAAAGGCAATATTGTTACTAGATGAAAACCATGACTTAGATTCCTCCTCAACGCTAATAGCAATATCGTTGATTTACTCTAAACGCCAGCCGACACGATTGTGTTTATTGTTCACGATGACGTAATTGACATTTTTATTATTTCGACACTATTTACCTTGGCTCACAATCATGCTCACTCAGGTGGTATCAGATCTTATCTTCTGGTTACGTCATCCAGACTCACACCTCTCGTGCGACGCAAGCACTTGAAAGAAGCATAGATTTCGTGTAATAAATACAAACGTTCATGGTCGAACTCCCGCCTAAATGAATGTTCTTTGCTTTTATCTAGGTATATCGGCCTGATGACGATTTCATTTTCAACGAGAACAGTCTGTGATGAACTTGGGTATGTAAAGCCAGTACATGGTCCTGGGGCGAAATTGGGAGGGGGTCTAAAAAATGGTCTATCGAGATTTATAGAGACGCGTGAGGAAGAATGTGTTTCTATATTTTTTGAGGATCGATTCCGATGGGTCCCAGACCGACAAGGTGAAGGAGATGGATCAGAATGGTCTTTTGATAGTGAAATAGCGTACAATGAAGAATTATTGAAAGTTTGCATTCTCATTTTTATAATACCTCGAAAACACTTATTTCCCTCATCTACGCTTCTTATAGCAATCGGGAAAATGAACTATTGTTTGTGTTATAGTATTACAACGTAAAGTCCCACTCCTTCCAGTGGTCTGGATTTTAGTAGAGCGTATTTCCCTAGTTCTTGATAGCATGATGGGAGGGAAGGACTGTATGTAGGGTCCGGTTTCCCTGCAATGAACGTAAACAAAATCATTGCTGTTTTCTATTATTGCCACTTTCACCATGTACAGTATCTACCCTCGGCTCGTTGCAGTTCTTAAGCACCCGACTTTTCCGCTTTACCTACAGAAAAGGATGTTTTAGAAATCGCGGTTCTTCCGAAACCTTCTTTCAAACCGATCATAACTCCTGCTGCCCATTTGAACCTATTTATAGTGGGATAGACCCGAGAACGGTTCAACAGGAGAAAACTCGGCCGTGTGAGATGACTACGAATTGACAGGGAGCAAGACAGGTCTGCTGTATTTGGACTTGAATGCTCGTGCTGGGAAGTCAATTTTCATCAGTGGCGGCGCAAGGTAGCGGAAGTAGGCGCTGCCGTACATGGGCTTCCGTTCTGACCTGCTGGCCATCGTCGACTTCCTGAGATGCGACCAACGTGTGCTCCATGAAGACCGTCATATCGCACCTTTTTTCAACATATGTACTCTTTATTCGCCCATAAGTAACGTCATATTGTGTACACTTATCAGTCGAAAGCCAATCTGAATCAATTCAGCCTCTAAAAACGACACCCCTCAACATACACATCAAAAAAATTGTGAGACGAACCGTTCTCAGAACCGTCAGAACGATATTGACAAGAACTGAATCTTCACCCTCACACACAACTTCTTACCTGGCATTTCGCTTTTGACCCGCTTCACAAAGCGTTTTTAAACCATTCAACGTTGCGCGCGAGGGATTGACTAGTCGAGAGAGCAGACGACCCTCTCCATTGTTGCTCTGACTCACCTGCTGATGTCCGTTGTTGATAAAATTCCTGAGAACTCCACCCCCGTTCTCTCGTGATTACCTGTTGTGCAACCTGAGGCCTAAAAACTAGGAAAATGGTTTCTCGTGGCAGCAGCGTGCGATCGGAGATGGTTCAATCGGTTTTCGCTGTAACTTGAGGTGCCATACGATGGAGAGAATGGCCAGAAAGAGGTAGGCTAGACTTCTCAATTATTGTCGAGACAGCAGAAGCTTTTGGAGGATAAAGCCCTGAAATTACTAATATTTCTGGAGCAAATTTGGTTTCTTGTTATTCAGTGGTGATTTGGTTCAGGAATTTTGATTACAGAAGTGATTTTTACAATTTTGTTGTTTTTTTAGGGATGATGCGAGTTCATGGATCCAATATTTTTGGTTTATAAGAGTTCACAATGTGAATGACATCACAGGAGTGATTTTATTCGGCATTCATTGCTCATTAATGGCTAACAACGACACATTCGTGGCTATCCTAGATATGACTGATATTTTCCAAACCAATGGGTCCAGCTACTTCAGGCAAATTTACAGGATTGTATTTATTTATTTATTGTATATGAGCAAGTCATGCCCAATTACAGAAAAGAAAGAAAAAATACATTCGCACACAGGCCATGAGATAAGTGAGAGTAAAGTTATGAAAGAGCAACATTGCAAAGGGGAACAACAAAGACAAGTCAGGAGAGTGACAAGAATTTGGCCCTATTTTTCTACCATGAATTTGGCGTTAAAATCATAGGGCTTCTCATTTCTTGCATTTCCTTGCTCTGTTTTATTTCTTGCGGATGACTACCTGCAAGCTCTGAAAGCTAATAAATAAGTGGGAACCCTTTCGGACACGTCGTCGATTAGGTATGTATGAAATGAGGGCGTCCGAAGAGTCGTTAACTGTACATTCCATTGACGCACATCCCTTCAACAGGTCACCTGAAGGATCATTGCCCCCTGTTGGATAGGGTTTTTGGTCGTACTGTGCCTAGGCCCACGTGCAGTTCGTGATGACGCGTCTTTACCCAGGTGGACGCATCTTGCCCTGAATTCGTCAGCTCCTCAGGTTTGGTAGGAGAGACAACACTTGACTTGAAAATTCCTTTCATTCTTCTGATAAACTGTGATAATTTTCGTTAATTTCGGGTCGAGCGCTGTCCTTGGATGCACCCCTTGCCCCACCACAGGCCCTCGGCGGCCGCTCTCCATCTCCTCCCGCAGGCCCTCAGTGTCTGTCAGTCTCGTGTCCCGTGAGGGTGCTGTTGGTTGTGGTGTTCAGTGCTTCGATCCCGGTGTCTCATCGAGCTGTCATGTTTTCTTGAAATTCGGTTTAAGAAAATTCTCGACATTACTCCGATTCATTGCCGGCGGTACACTTTAACCAGGCCAATCTTTAACGGTACTGAAACTTATTTTTACACTGAGATCCTTTGATGGCAACAGACTCTTCCTCTTCTTTATTCATAATGTATATTGATGATAATGAGAGGCGATGCTCTAGCCTCTAGAATACATTTTTATACTCATTTTAACACGAAGACGCTCTTCTTTTCAACGAATGGCTTCCATAGTGAGCTTGGGAAGGTCCTCTATGCCCATGTTTTCATGCCTGAAGTCACTCTCTTCAAATTGCCCAAAAATTTGACATTTGACGTTTCACGATGTTGTGATTGATAAACCGAAATGTTTATATGGTTAAATATGAATATTTCAAAAATTAGTATTTTGGGCTCTGAATCTATTGAGCTAGGTCCCAGTACATTATTAATTAATGGAGGTAAATCATTGGTGAAAATGCATCTGTAAAAATGGGTTTTTGAGTATGGGGAGGGGGGGGGGGGATTTAGGGGGTGTTATATCTCCTGTTAAAACTACGGAACAAGTCTTGTTTTCTCTTGTTTTCCGCCATTAATACGTTAAGATATCGGAAGGCTGTCAAGACAAAAATCCGTAGTTTTGAAACTGTTGACATTTTGGTCGAAAAACACTACTAATTTTGTCTAAAAAAAATCTGCAAATTCTTACACACGGGTTGGTTATTCCTCGAATGGGGGAAACAGTGGGTGTGGCGGGTCCCGGACCCATTCCAATCGATTCAGGGTCCAAAATTTAGTGGAATATGATACCCCACACGCCTAGGCACCAGAAATCCTGACACATACAAAATGGGTGGATACATACCCATTTTGACCCATAACTTCTTCCAGTGGGTGCCAATTGTTCTGGGACCCATTTTATTGGATTCAGCGTTCAAAATTTAGTGGAAAATGACACCCTACTCGCCTAGGTAGCAGAAATCCCAAAACACATATTCAAAATGGGTAATAAATGATTTAGGGGGTGTTATATCTCCTGTTAAAACTACGGAACAAGTCTTGTTTTCTCTTGTTTTCCGCCATTAATACGTTAAGATATCGGAAGGCTGTCAAGACAAAAATCCGTAGTTTTGAAACTGTTGACATTTTGGTCGAAAAACACTACTAATTTTGTCTAAAAAAAATCTGCAAATTCTTACACACGGGTTGGTTATTCCTCGAATGGGGGAAACAGTGGGTGTGGCGGGTCCCGGACCCATTCCAATCGATTCAGGGTCCAAAATTTAGTGGAATATGATACCCCACACGCCTAGGCACCAGAAATCCTGACACATACAAAATGGGTGGATACATACCCAATTTGACCCATTACTTCTTCAAGTGGGTGCCAATTGTTCTGGGACCCATTTTATTGGATTCAGCGTCCAAAATTTAGTGGAAAATGACACCCCACTCGCCTAAATCACCCAAAATCTCGAAAATCCATTTTTCAAAAAACCCCTACCCCCTCCAAATTTGGTCCGATCGGGCTGAAAAGTTTCGAGGACACATCTCGGCTGGGAACAGACCCCTGACCCAAATTTCAGATTTTTAGAAAATTTTTCTACTACCAAAAACGGCGTGGACAATGGATGGCGGACGGCGGACGGACATTGACCTTTTTTGATCAGGACATCATGAAACGTCCAGAAAAAAATGTTGAGCCGAATCGGAGAGGTTGACCATTATCATGAAAACATAGGTTGATTATTCAAGGAATAACCAACCAAAATCATTCATTTATTGGGGAGTTCGGAAAATCGATGCTGTTTCTAACGGAATACCCGATTGTTTTACTACTCGTTCATTCAAGGGAGCCATGTTCATCATGCCAGTGGTTTGTAACGTTTCCTTTTTCCGTAAAACTCTGCGTCCAAACGTTTTACGATAATTTATTACCATTTACCATATACCGCACCCTGACGGCGTGCTAGGAGTATTTTACTCTCCACCTTTTTTGATTTCTTCCGACATCTAGGTTGACAAGATCGATTAAGTAGACGATTGACATGCTGGTACCACCAGTCTTCCTGTTGTCCTGTTGTTTCGATTTGTCAAGTATGTTCGTGCTTACTCTCATCCCGTCTTCAGTACAATACGAATAAAATCATACGCGACGAGGTTGTGGGAATCCATTTCAATAAAAAACGGAGGTATCTAACGATAGTATATTTCCACCAAAAGTAATGAGTACACTGGTTAAACTGAACATAGTTACGAACGTTAACTAACGTTCTCGTTATCGATTTAACCAGTGTACTCATTACTTCTGGTGGAAATATACTATCGTTAGACACCTGCATTTTTTATTCAGTAGAATATTTCTGATTTGTGATCATTCAACCTCATTTGTGTCGTTGATAGCCTAGTGTAGTACTTTTCTATCCTGTGATGGAGTGTTAGAGTATTCGTTCTTGTCTGAGCCACCTTTTCAACATTCAGATGAGGCATGGCAAAACATGCGCTTCATATTTTTCTTCAAGCCATGTCTTTCTCCCTTTACTAGATTGGCATGAAGGGACAAAAAATTATTTTCACTATCAATAGACCACAAATAGCTCTAGCCGAAAAACCGTTGGTTCATCATCCTTTTGTACTGTTCTCATGTTAGTACGGAAGCACTGTTTCTTTGGTTGAAATCGAAGTGATGACGAAAATCCCGAAAAAGTACACGAATATTCGGAATTTGCTATTTTCCCTGAATTTCAACATTCGTCTAGTTACTGCATTTTATATCAAAATTCGATCAGAGCGGTTGTATTCTCTATTAACTAGTTCACCCGCTACTCGTCATATTATGATGGTTTCATCGCAGTGTCGTTTTATTTCCCATTAGGTTATTCCAAGCAGGTAGTCATTACGTTCCCGAGCAAACCACTCTGTTAATTTTTGCAAGACTGCAACCATGGAATTAGAATTTTCTCACGTTTCATATTTTTTCCTCGATAGCTGTTTTGAAACATCAGTCACCTACAGTGCTAGATGTATGCCAATGAGGAAAGCGATTAAAACTGTTCCGCGGCACATGACCTAAGTGAACAGGTTTTGAAGAGCTCTTCTTTTTCAAGACATGCTATCGGCCTGTATAGCAAATTACCGTTGCCACTGTTTCAGTGAGCCATCATGCGAAAGTGCTTGCATTCAATGAAACATTTACTACTCATCCGTGAGGGTAATGAGCCAAATTTCCTTGCATATAAGAATGAATTTTCGTCGATTTCCCCCCAATTTTTCTCTCAGGCTGTAAGTTCGCAAATACCCTTGTTGGGTTTTCAATTGAACCACCCCAATAAGACGTTTTGGTGGTCCTAAACATCCTCTATGGCTGTGATTTCTTCCAAGGAGACCCCAAAGAATCCCCTTCAAGTATCAAAGTTTCGTTCAAATTTACCCATGCATCTATTGCGGCTCGTTCAATCTGGCTACTAGAGTCTTGTCATTCCCAACAGCGTGTAATGCGCATCCTTTACGTTCAATTGTGATGAGATATTCGCGACCTTGAATGAAGGGGTAAAAACACGAAGACCACGACACCGTAACGGCGAGACGGAGCGGCTTGATGGAAGCTCAACTAGAGCAGAGAACCGAGTCACGCTTTTGCTATTCCTACGAAAAGAGTCCTGAACTAAGTGAACTTGATGGGTGGAGAAAGATTGGAAGGTGAATTGAGATAATCGATTGAGATGTAGAACGGAGAGGTCAAGAAGAGGTTTCAAAAAATTAATCTGAAAACTTTTTCAACTGGAGAGAAACAAGGTTGGTTATGCAGGGCAGTGGGAAAAGTCTATATTGCACTTTAATATACCGGAGAAATCCATTTCTCATAAGATTAGCTGTGCAACACGTTGTGACGGTTTCATTTCAGCTGATAAACGTCGGAATATCCTTCCACCTTTGTGTCTCACTCTTTTATACCGATCTACCGAGTCTACCTCCTTGGTGAATTTGGCGTTGAATGGACTCGTCGTTTTTGTACCTCTTCAAATAACAGAGCAGCCGATACGGTCTATGCCTTCAGGAAATGATTGCGATCGTGAAATAACCCGTGAACGGATTTGGTGAAGAAGAAACGAACGACTCATTACGCCTTCAAATCAAGTGAAGAATTTTACCGGCTGATTGAAGCTTCTTCTTGTTTAGGAATCTCGTCTGGTGGCTACTGGAAAATGAAGGAGAGCGAAAAACAAAATCCTTGAAAAAGTGAGATAAGTCAAATAATGATGAAACTCAGACACTCCACCATTATTCAACCTGAGTTGATGAGCGTCTGGAATTATTATTATGGAAACCTGGAGGTCATGGAGGTCTCTTAGGTTCCTCTCGAAGGAGTAGTGAGTGCAAGGTTGAAACTTTTGACCGCGTTACGCCAAGATCATTCGACATTCCATTGTTTAGGACATTTTTATGTCCCTGAATCCAAATAACACTTTTGGTTGGTTATTCCTTGAATAACCAACCTATGTTTTCATGCAAATGGTCAACCTCTCCGATTCGGCTCAAAATTTGTTTCTGGACGTTTCATGTGTTAGATCAAACGCTGCAATTCTTACAAGGGTGTTTTCCCGGACAGGCGCATGGAGACTTTTTTCACATGGGAAATGGAAACATGGTGGGCGGTCCCGACTATTCAATCGATTCAGATCCAGATTTAGTAAACTACCCCACACCCAGGTACCGGATCTCGAAAACATATTCAAAATGGGTATAAACCCATTTACCATAACTTTTCAGAGGGTCCATCGTTCGCCGAATCACGTCAAGATTTTGAAAATGATACCCCCCGTCAGAAATATCAAAAACACATATTCAAAATGGGTAATATATACCCAATTTGACCCATAACTTCTTCCAGAGGGTGCCGATCGTTTTGGGACCCATTTCATTGGATTCAGCGTCCAAAATTTAGTGGAAAATGATACCCAACTCGCCTAAATCGCCCAAAATCTCGAAAATCCATTTTTCAAAAAACACATTTTGACCCCTACCCCGCCCAAATTTGGTCCGATCGGGCTGAAAAGCTTGGAGGACCGTCCTAGGCCGGGAACAGACCCCTGACCCAAATTTCAGATTTTTAGAAAATTTTCTACTACCAAAAACGGCGTGGACGGCGGACGGCGTACGGCGTACGGCGGACGGACATTGACCTTTTTTGATCAGGACATCATGAAACGTCCAGAAAAAAATTTTGAGCCGAATCGGAGAGGTTGACCATTTGCATGAAAACATAGGTTGATTATTCAAGGAATAACCAACCAAAACGTCAATGTCCGTCCGCCGTCCACGCCGTTTTTGGTAGTAGAAAATTTTCTAAAAATCTGAAATTTGGGTCAGGGGTTTGTAACCGGCCTAGAACGGTCCTCCAAACTTTTCAGCCCGATCTGACCAAATTTGGGCGGGATAGGGGTCAAAATGTGTTTTTTGAAAAATGGATTTTCGAGATTTTGGGCGATCTAGGCGAGTGGGGTATCATTTTCCACTAAATTTTGGACGCTGAATCAAATGAAATGGGTTCCAGAACGATTGGTACCCACTGGAAGAAGTTATGGGTCAAATTGGGTATACATTACCCATTTTGAATATGTGTTTTTGAGATTTCTGGAACCTAGGCGTGTGGGGTATCATTTTCGCTAAATCTTGGAAGCTGAATCCAATGAAGTGGGTCCCAGGACGACTGGCACCCACTGGAAGAAGTTATGGGTCAAATTGGGTATATATTACTCATTTTAAATATGTGTTTATGAGATTCCTGGTACCTGGGCGTGTGGGGTATCATTTTCCACTAAATCATGGACACTGAATCGATTGGAATGGGTCTGGGACCCGCCGCACCCACCGTTTCCCCCATTTCCCCCATGTTGAAGAAATGAGTCTACTTGCGCCTGGTCTGACGAATAACCAACCCCTGTGTAAGAATTTGCAGCGTTTTTAAACCTGTAAGCAATGAATAAATTGGTGAATATTGATTGTAATTTCATTGGAAGCGGAGTACGAAAATCTGTTCGATCACTGGTCGGCGCCGGTTTAATTAATTTACACTTTCATCATTTAACCGGCGGAGAATTCCAATCAAGAGCCAATAATACGAGCTTCGGTGAGGTTGATTCAAATTTACTTTGCCTTTCATCTTGAGAAAAACGGTAGACCCTGGAGCGGAAAATCTATTCTTGTCTTCAGAGCCAATATATTTAGCAGTTGAATTTCCCCGAAGATTTTGACCAATAGTGTGTACATGAATATGTTGAAGAGAAGAGTCTGTTGCCCCTTTCAGGTCTCTTTTGTCTTTTTAAATTAGAACTGTTTGTTCTTCCTTTCATCAGTTTGACATACAATCTCCTTTTTTAAGTCATCCACTGGAGCGCAAAATGTGACGTACGAACCCTCGATCGTCTTCCAACTCGAAGAAGTTTCTCGATGGGATTCGTTTTGTTCGCGTTGTGTTGTGACAAAATGCAATAATGTTGGAACACTGCAGTTCGGGAACCGGTTGTCGTCAAGTGGCCGGCAAACTGGCGAATAACGTTTGCAGTATTTTCAACTGGAAGCAGAAATACGACGTTGCCAAATTACAGAAGAAAAATAACGTCGATCAGCATTTCACTTCGGTGGTAAGTCTTAACTACGTCTGCTAATTTTATTGTATTGGCGAACTTGAGGGGAAATCGCGGTCCGCAATACGCTATTTCTCACTACTGTATTTATCATTCTACAATCACAATGGGGTTTTTCTCTGTCCTTCATGCCTTGAAGGCTCCTCAATGACTTCAATAGTTTTCTCCAAATTATCTGAACTATCTTTTCTGAATTATCAGTTCTCTCTGTATCACATTCTAGACTGAATGCTGAGCAATTGCATTATATCGCTGCAGATTAATCCAAAATGTTTTGCCATTCTATGAGGAGTATGCATTTGCTTGGTCTCCCAGACTTCAGGACTCTTTCTCCTGTATTTCTGCCAAAATTCTTTTCACGATATTCATTTTTACTCCCTTGAAACAATCCCACCGTAACGATATGATAGCTCACGAGACGTTTTCTACAAAACGGATCATAGGCCTATACGCCCTCATTGCACGGATTGTATTCCCACTTTTGGGATTATCAAAAGCATTTTTTACTGAGCGTTTCTGGGCAGTGGTCTGTTACAGCAGATATAAGTTCAAAGATCCCAATCGGCAAATTGCTCATAAACGTTCAACTACATTAACCACTATTCATACACATTTATACTGATTTTTTGTTTGTGTTTTTCTATACAAACTGCTGATTTATTGGACTCGGATAGCTTGAGATGACATGTAATAATTGACGATCATACACTGTCTTTTTGAACCGTACCTACTATGTATTTATGTTCTGCCGTTTCTATTTTGTTGCGCCCTGTTGGCTCTTGTGGTTCGTGCGGTTTTGACTCCTATGTCCTTCCGTTTTCCTGCTACAACCTACTTTCGGTTGCTCATTTCGTCACCGGTTGGACGTAGGACTGTGAGTTATGCGCCACTTACTCTGATTCTAGTGTCATATTCATTATCCGGAAGTGAGCTCTCTAATTAGAGCCGTATAAATTATCCGAACCGGCCCTTCACTTGAGCTGTCTCCAGCTGTTCCATTTACCATTGGGCAGGCTTGACTCGGAAAAACAGCTTTTATAAGCTGACTCATTTTCCGGGTAGAAACTGAGATTGACGCTAATGCTCGCGTTTAGAGAAGAAATAAAGGAGTAGGCGTTCGCAGCAGAATTGACGTCTCCATCGTTTAAACTAGTAATCTGATGTCCTGTGATGAAATTTCTCCTTACGTTTTAGTTTCTGAAAGGCTTTGCTTCTCAACATATCAGCCGCATGAAAAAACAAAACAAAACTTAGTCAGCAATGAGCATACGTTTCAGCTGGCGATTTCACAGTTTTATTCACATCAACGTGAAAGACCAGTGAACGGTATCGTTACACCAGCTGCTAGTACTCGTATCACGATTACTGAGAATAGAAAGTGAAAGGCTATTCGGAAATCAATGCGGTTTGCGTTGCAGATTTCCGAGGTTGTGATGTTCGCTACCGCCACAGTATTGTGTCTCATGTTCGTCGAGAAGACCGCCAGCGGACCATATAACTTTCCCAGGGAGACAGGAGGTCGGAGGGAGTGGCAGGATAGTTTATCGAGAGCGATCCTTGAAGGGAGTCTGGGCGACCCATCCTAGCTGCTGGACGAGAGAGAAAGTAAGGTGCCCTGGGGTGACTTTTAAAAGTTGTGCAACTTGAGGGATATACGACTGGATGTTGCCAAACTCGATGTTGAATAAAAAATACAATGGCTCCTTATGAAAATTATTTTCCTTTAAAAACGTACACTGCTATTTTCAACGTAGCGATTACCGTTTCAACTTTCGAAATGAGGTGTAAAATTGAAATTCCGATTGGAGCTATTGGATTAAAAATCAGTTCGGCACGATTACAACCCGAACGTATTGGTTTTCCCCTGTACAAATATTGGAGTGTATCATTCCAATAAGAATAATGAACCGAGTCGCCAGAATCCAGGTTCTTTTATGGGCCTGTGATATGCTACGCATCACGTATGGCGTAATCCAAGTGATGATGGAGGAAGGCGAAATTCTTTCCCCCGTTTCTGTATAATTGCGATTGCAATGCACCAGATTGGTGAAGACTCAAGTTATTGGGATACCTTATAGTGTGCGTTCCTTACCGCAAAGGGATAATTATTCGTGAGTTGGCAATTCTTAAAGGGGAATAATTCCACGCCTTCCAGCGCAGATTCCTTCCGAATCACCGACCGCTAACCGCTAAAGGTAGCTCGAAACGTTTAAATACGAGGATGCCTGCGGTTTTGCTTGCGTAATGCGAGTTAAACGGCTTTTCGCCTGTTAGTCGTGAGAAGCTGAGCAAATATTTTGTGAGAAGCTCTGCGACCTTAGACCTTGTTTGTTTTCTCAAGTCAAACCGAATGGTGTAACGTACATGGAAAAGGAGGCCTAGTATGGTGAATAGAAAAGATGTTCTATTTTAGAAAGTGTCTACACAGCATGTCCTAGTTTCAGGAAGTTGTGTTTTACTTCAACTTCGTGGGTCTCATAAGAGGATCATGTCTTGTCCACCGGTAGTGTGAAACCTTTGAATACGAATCGAGTATTGAAGGGCATCCCTGCCCACAATCACATGCAATATCTCATTAGAGACTGTCACGGAGGCATATGATTGATCTTCTGTAGGTGTTGAAGCAGTTGGCAATGCTGCCCATTCCTAATGCGTAGTCAATTAGAAAGGAGGCGGCTTCACTTCTTGATGTATTCCGAATTTCCAAGTAGGTAGTTGGGAATGGAGATTGTTCAACGTTAGTTACGTTGGTCGAAGCCTATAACTGAACTTAAAAGCGCTTTTCATTAGCTCAATCTGTCCAGTCCAGGTTAACAACCATGATAAAGATGAGCCTACAGCTTCCGTAACCCCACCAGTACTTCATTAAAAATGTATAAGAAGGTATATCGAGAAAAAGTGGTGGGATGTATTCTCTTAATGTAGTGATTTTTTAATGCGATGTTCAGGGTTGGATACAAAATAATAATCGATGTTTATCAGTGTCTGCCAGATTTGGCAATGAAACATTAGTGGAACTCCATAGCTCCGATTTTAGTGAGATAAAGTAGATAAAGTGGACACATTTTCCCGAAATGAGATATTCTAGCGAAATGTCGCAGTTTTCATTCGACCCAAGTTGATTGATTTTCAGTTTAATGATTATTTATGATTTATCCAAATCTTCATGAAGTGTTTGAATGTTTCTTGCTGCTTTCCAGCAAAGAACCATTCGAAAGCATTAATGTATTTCATATATCGTAAAAGAATATGAAACGTAGCAGTGTTAATTCTTAATCACACGCCTGATACGATGGCAAATATTTCTTTCATTTTTGGGTCGAGGAGGGTTCTCGTGCGGAATAGCGGTCGCCTTTACTCTGCTAACGGTATGTCCTTAAAAAAATTCTCCTGTCGTCAAGACAGAAAAAGCTTTATTTAAGGCCCCTTGTCAACTAACGAGCATCGCGTCTATTCGTAATTGCTTCCAGTTCTTCTGCTGACCTATGCTGAGATAGCCCAAAGTTATCACCATCTAGCGATGAAGTGACTAGAAGATCTTCCGAATCTATCGTTGAGACAGATTATGAGAATTTGTTCCTTATCGTGCGGTCTCACATGATAGTCAAAAAGGCCTAATCATATATTTATGTGATAGCATTCTGATGATTCCAAGTGTATCCTGGTGTTCTCATATTTTCAGTTGAGCGGCCATTTCATCATCATATTGGTATTTCCATTTTGTTCTTCGTACGAGCCATCGAAAAGCAACTAGTGTTTTGATTAGGTGTTTTCGTATCACCACCAGATTTGTATTAATAACTCCAAACGTCTATTTTCTTCAAGCATTGTATGCGTAAGAAACGTTTGATTTCGGCTCGTTGATACCCGAATCATCACCAAATCGCAAAATTCGGGCTTACCTTTGTTAAGATCGAAAAACGCTAAATTGATTCGTAGGTTGACCGGATAATGCCCACGCATTTCCATCCTTTTCGACTGCTTCTTCAATGAATTCGTTCCTTACTTGTTGTGAAACGCTTTTTTGATTATTGTCCTCAACAAAGGAGCGATTAATTTAACCGATCGCTACAACCGTCATCGTTTGCTATTTGAAATCGAAATAGTTTATATATTTGCCGATCTTGTTACGTATCAAGGTTGATATTGCTGCCACAATATTCGGACGTCTGCGACAGGATTGATTATAAACAATAGGAATACAATACAATTTCACGAATGATCCTTGAAATTATGGAAATGCGATTTGATCGGTTTCTTTGAATGAAGAATCATCCATGCAAATCATTGTGTGTTTGTTCTTTCCCTCGTTAAGTTATATAATTTATGGGGAATTCCTACGGGGGATATCGCTGTGTTATTCTTATTGCAATAACGCTCTACATATTCGTTTCGACGACGTGCGTTCACTGCGTAAGGCAACATGAATCCCTTATCCCAGAGCTACCTAGATGTTGAAGCCCGAAAAAGAACCAAGTAGTAACTCGAACAAATAAATCCGTGGATCTGTCGTCACCCCTCCTGGTGTTTTTCGCCTTAGAATCGCATTGCAGTGTACCATTGAATAGTGTGGGAGTGTGAATCGTGTCTGTCACGAATGACGTGCCGGGTCCTACTTGCGCAAAATTCGCTATCTCAGATGTTCCTTGTTCCCTCTAAATCGTGTCGACTGATGGCAATATTTTCCTAGCTGTTGGAAAGTAGTTGAAAATCTTGGAACCGTCCTTCGTAACAAGCTGATGACTTGTCGGACGTCCACCACCTCACGAGGAGGCCTTGACTTGGCCACAGTCTCCACGATTCGGTTGTTTTGTTGGTCGTGAAGGTATTTTAGTAGCATTCTTCTCGAAAAGAAGAACAAAATCTTGAGTCCTCGCAAGTTCAAATCTCTTGAAAACTTTCATCTCTTCGTGTTTCAAAACCTGTCAACTCGACTTCCCTCAATCCCTGACAGATTCTCCTGGACGTTTTGTATTGTCGCAACTCAAGGTTACTATTGTACCGTACATGGTACATTTCATTGACGAGTCTGCTTTATTAGGATTCTACCTTTCACTAAATGTCGTAACATTCGCGTATTTATACCTCACGTAGATTTTTCCCATCAGTAACAAATTATGAAGAGACCGACGGCCGAAATTAACCCATTTTTGACCCATGGGCACGCGGCATACAGATTATTTGTTCTGTATTTTCAATTCACCCGATAAGCGTCCTAAATGGTTCTTCGATTCCTCGCCGACATTTCTACGTTACGTAGCAGTTATCCGGTTTGTTTTTATTGTCCCATTGTTTCGACTACGGTGAAAGCTCGAGCGAGCTTCATCTTCCCAATAAAATTATTAATTCCCTTGTTTTTCTACCGCATTGTCATCACTGCGGAACTATGAATTAACAAACTCCCATCGTTGTTAGTCGGTAATGCGGGCTGGTTCCGCATTATCGATAATTACATTGTGTTTGTAAAACATAATCGTTGGTATCGTCGGTATCTCAAGGTAGTTTATATTCGTTAGCATTTTTCCTTACGTATGATGCGGTTTTGGCTATTAGGTACCCACATCCGCATGGGTACATTGTTTTCAAGTTGTGTGATTAGTTATATTATCGTTTTGATAAGAGGTCCGACCATAAATGAGTGACAATCGGACCCCTTTTTGGTTTATTTTAGGAAAAAAATCGGAGACGAGACAATGCCAAACGTGAATCCATTGACGCGCGTTGCTTAATGCGTACATTTACTGAAGAATGGAAATACTTAGATGACCTTGGATGTGATAGACATACTGATTATTTGCGTTTTGAGAGAAGGCTACGTCATGAGCTGGGTAAGGAAACGCGCTGACGAAGGTCGATAATGATATCAATTACTATTATTTCAAATGAGCTTTGGTGCATAGATCATTATTCTCAAACAATAGACTTGGTCATTTCCTAGAGCGTGATAGTACTGTACTACACCACCGCGTCAGTACTATTAGAATAAAGACCGAACACTTCAGGATATGAGGGTTGGAGAGAAAAAAAACTGATCTGTTTCATTCCTCCCTAGTCACACTTTCTCTCCCGATTTCATGGGAGACTCGGCCCTAGGAAGACGTAAGATGCTTCGATGAAGGCATTGATTGACGCGAGGATGTCCTGGTATTTCGAACGATTTTTAGAAATGACAAGACGCATTTCAAGTAAGTATTCCAGGTGTTATTAGCATACCGACATGATGCGCACAGCCCTTACCACCCACTTCATCTGTAATCCGTGCTGCTAACTACCCCTGAGCACCAACATGGATGCTCTTTCGTCTTAAAATTTAGCTTCACTAAAATGTTGGTTCGAGTTTCTCTCTAACTTGGCAACATGCGTCTGAGCACCAACATTCACATTATTCCTATTATGTATTCCGATGTTGTACCTAAGCCTAGGGCTTACTCCTAAATCGTCATGTACTGCCTTTCACCCTAGAATAATTAACGATTGTGGAGTAATCGGTCGCCTTATTCGTTCAACGATAGTAAAATCAAATCTTCATAATAAAACCGGCGTACTGTTCAGGGACAGACAATAATTTCTAGGATAAGGCTTCTATTTTCCCTACGATTCTATTTTCT
The DNA here is from genome assembly GCA_019603395.1 of Cyrtorhinus lividipennis. Classification (NCBI taxonomy): domain Eukaryota; kingdom Metazoa; phylum Arthropoda; class Insecta; order Hemiptera; family Miridae; genus Cyrtorhinus; species Cyrtorhinus lividipennis. Next base: position 23,205,077 of record CM034002.1, on the reverse strand, counting down.
GAAGATTTTCAGTCTTTAGGTTACTGTAACAATGTCAGTTTTTGTCATTCTATTACGTTTTTACTAACAAGGTTAAACCCGTCGGCGAAGCGACCTCCATTTCTCCGTCTTTTAGTTTATTTTTTTCCATTCTTTCAATAATCACAGTGCCGTCCGGAGTCAGTGTCACACCTTGTTTGAAGGTCCCTAGAACCAGGTTACTTTCGAATGTTTAAAGACCCCTCGTGTAGTACGATGCCGAGAGCCTGCCAAACAATTTCTCGAGAAACCCGGTTTCGAGAAAGTCAATTTTCTGGAATAAGACCTTAACGCGGGAACATCTGACGCTCGAATGGTTGGTTTGTGTTTTACGAATGAGTATTATGCAGTTATATTTTAAGTGTAACTGAAACCTAAACGTTTGAACGTCAATAAGTGTCCATTTCGTCACATTTGCAGCTCCAAATGGCTTGGATCTCCAGACTTATCACAACTTTTTGAGATTTGTCGTCTTTCCCTTTTTCCTGTAATAAGAGTAACTCGCTCCATCATGTAAAGTGATACTAATACTAACAGAACGTTTTCTAACGGGTCAACTTATCGGTGCGTCATTGAATAAGGATAAATCCTGACGACTGTATCAGTTTCAGAACAAGATTGGCTACAGTGGCGATAAAATTGGTATTATCTGCCTCCAACAACACCCTTGGGTTTTCACCCACTTCAATGGCAACCTCGCTCGCGTCCATCTTGAGGAGCGTTTTAATTCAATTGAGGTGTTAATAATTTTGTTAGTGCATTCTACATCTTGTCAGGGTGACCTCCGGGGATCAGGTTTGAGGAAGTCTTTCCCGCTATCAACTTGAAGGCACTTCGTGTTTAAAAATCCCAATTATTTTGGGCACATTCCTAGGTACTTATGTATTTTCTTAAATATAAAAGCGGTTGCTTCAGGTGGATCATTACTGACGAAGTAACGGTCATAACGATTCTCGTGAAGTTGTATATCAAGGGAACACACTTTTCATGTAATGATATTTCTTTCTCAATTTTCTGGTTTCTTACCCATCAGGTAGGATTCTACCTCTGAACGGTTCACCATTGGTCTCTACTTAAATGCTCCTGTGGATGGTGGATCCCCTTGGAAACATGATCAATAAAGTGATGATCGGTACAGGAAATAATTATTTTCAATGTTTATAGTCATCTTCAACGTTTATTGTAGACTTCAGTCTAGCTTTTGTTCAATGCCGATGTGGCCATCACGTGGAACTCGGAAATGTGCCCTAAGTTTTTGACGTTCAACGCTTTTCCTGAGCCAAACATGATTCGGCAGCGACCTAGGTGGATAACACGTCGAAAGGCGTTCACTCTTTCAGGTATTTCAAATAGTTGGCCCGTTTGAGAGCCACTTCTGTTGCCACACAGATCGAAAGGACCCGTTCCGCCTGTCTCCACAACGTCACGACTCTCTTCCAAGGTTTATTCAATCATTGTTTTTTCCCCACCTTTGATGTTGTAACGTCGTGAAGGTGAATGGACCTCCACCTGTCGTCACTCGATTATTTCTTGTCGAATCTGAAATTGGCGTTTGGTGATCAACGGAAAATTAACCTACCGATCAGAAGATGATGCTAATCTTATCGTTTATCCTAAAAAGAGTCACGGTTTCATGGCGCATAAGGTCACCTGCCCACCAAGCTTATTTTTGTGAAGACTGGAAAAAAAAAAAAAAAAAAAAAAATTGATCTTTCACTCTGTGCCTTATTTTGGGGTTGTTGGTCATATTATACACCCATACTGTTCACATAATGAACAGATATTTCCCAGTAACCGGGGAAAAATGAAGAATTATTGAAACTACGATGAGTCTGTTGTTTAAAAGCATTGTTTTGTGTTCATCATCAACGGAATTTCATTGTCCTGCTGATACCCTTGAAGGATACCTCTATCCTAAACCGTGAAAAGTGAGCATATTTGGCTCTGAAACAAATTGTAATTAGTTTTAGCGCAATAAGAAAACATGAGTTTTACGTTTGCTCTTTTTACGCGAGTGTTCGTCATTGTATTTACAGGAAATATTTCTAAAAATATGCTCCTTTGCACTGAGATGTAGACTAGTAGAGCGTCACGCCAAAACGTTTGAGGCAAAATATTGCTAGGAATGTGTGTCTCACCGGAATGACTTTCCTTTAGTAATTCGAAGTTCGAACTATGAGATTTCTGCGACTCATTCTTTTACTACTTCTCAAGAAAGTGGCTGTCGGATGTCATTCTTACATCATCATAACCTCTACGATTACCTTATCGGAGGGAAACCACTGAACTCAAGACAATAACCGGACGCTGTGCGAACTTGGAAACAGCCGCCATCGGCATTGGCAGTGTGAGAGCACATTCAAAATGCCGAAATTCGTCTGTTTTTTCTTCTTTTCCATCGCAATCGTTTTCTACATTTTCACCTATTTTGGTCTTCTATTATCTGCTTGAGAAAGTCGAGTGAAGGGATATTATGACGACTTCCAAATCGTTTTCCTCTCTCTGAACCCCCTTGCGATTCTTCTCAAGCTGAGCCAGGTAAAATCGTGTTCAAGGCGCGTCAGGGGGGCTTCATGCGTCTTCATGAAGTTCTAAATTTTTTTGGAAAAGTAATAACAACAAGAAAAAACGTTTTCCAAGTTTCTTCTTAACTGTCTGGGCAATAGAGAATTCAGGGATGTTTCTATTTGAACCCGAAACGATTTCAACGAATATATTTGACAGTAAACAGGGAGAAGACTGTAAATTCTTCCCTTTTATTCTCATAATTTTCAAGGTACTACCAAATCGCTCTCTACTACGAATATTTAATCATCTGTTAGAGCGGCTCCGAGACCTCGCTTGCATTATAACATGGAAACTAATATAGCTAAACGCTATTTCTTTTGTGGTGTTATCGTACGATTGGTACAAATTGAGGTCAAACGTCTCATAAGGGTCAACTTTAAAAAGGCGTGCAGAAGGAGTGAGGTGGTAATTTATGAACGAGGCTGACTTTTATCTCTTCAAATGAACGAGCGTCCCGTTCGTTGTCCCTACGTTTTCTTGCAAGCTTTCGTATGCATCGCAGAATGCAGGTATGATTTTCGAAAAAAGTTGTCATGGTGAAGTGGGGAGTTTTGGTTCTGGTCACCCGACAAATTCACTCAATTCTGTCAGATGAGTGTGAGTCTTATTTAACGTTTTATCTACATGAAAGCCACAGCCCCTCCCCTCCTCTTTTTTGGTTGGTGAATCATCAACCTGTTTTCATGCAAAAATTCAATCTTTCCAATTCAGGCCAAATTTTTTTCTGTGCGTTTCCAGGTGTCCATCAAAATGAGCAAATTTCCGTCCGCCGTCCAGGCCGTTCTTAGTAGTAGACAATTTTCTAAAAATCTAAAATTTTGGTCAGGGACACGATTTCTGGCTCTAGTTGGTCCTCGAAACTTTTCAGCCCGCTCCGACCAAATTTAGGGGGATTTTCGGCAGTCTAGGTGTGTGGGGTATAATTTTCGACATAATTTTGGACGCTGAATCCAACAGGGCGGGTCCCAGAACGATTCACGCCCACCCAAAGAGGTTATGGGTCAAAATGGGTATCTATCTACCTATTTCAAAATCGGTTTTTCGAGATTTCTGGTACCTAGACGGGTGGGCTATTATTTTACACTCCGGACGCTCAATCGATTGGAATATGTCCCTATGCTCCTGGTCCAAGGAATAACCAACCCCTGTGAAATAATTTGCGGCGTTTTCTTTCTTTCATCTCATATTAATGTCTCATATGGTGTTTCAGGGTTCTGAAAACTGGGTGGCAGTGCACAGTTTACAGACGCAACGCGATGGAGGAATCCTGGACCCCGACGACCGGCTGCACGACGTGGCTGACGACAGAGAGCAGATCATCGCCAACTTCGGCGAGGGGGAGGGGGCTCACCATGGCGGCGGCGACGGGGCTTCTGGCTCGTCTGTCGGTACCTCCTCCCCGGACATATTTCAGGTAATTTTGGCTCATTTGAATTGCCTTGTTAATTTGTTAGAAATGAGGTTACAGAAAAGCGTCATGCCCTTACCTTTTGATAGATTTTACTTCTGTAGGGCTTAAATGAAAGGCCTATATCTAGCATGTTCGGAATACATGATGCAGGTAAAATACGAAACGGAGGTTTCCTGTTACCTCTATTCTCACCACACAAGATATCTGAGGTTTGATAATAAGCATCATCGTTGACTATAATGGACGATACCTTTTCTTCCCTAGCTAGGCTTATCAGTACTAGCCACATTGTGAGAGGTGCTTAGTTAAAAACCAACCATCATAGTTATCTTTGACGCCGCTTCACAATTGAAACGTACCTTCCCTAAGAGCACGCTAAAAATTATATCATTTTTATAATTCTTGGTCTCAATGGGGGAATTTCTTGTATTTGAAGACATTATAGACCATGAGCCCCTCTCAAACTATTCAGCGTCGTTTGAGAAATCCCAATCCATTAGCAGATTGGAATGTTTCACTGTTGAAATTAATAACGTTGAAAATATGGCTGACTATTACTCTTGTGTACGATCAGAGATGAGTGTGCGGAACAGAGGAAGTTACAAAGTTTTTTATTTAATTTAATTTATTTTTTATTATTTTTATGGTTACTTCTACACGATTGAAATTTATTTTAAAATGATCAAACCATTAACTACTCACACAAAAACAAAAAGTTTTTAAGGCAAGTTTTTCTGTCGTTCTAGCGTAAATATGAGAAAAAGTCACATTTTGTGAACTTTTCTAAAACTTTTTTTTTTGTTAAAATGGGATGTGTTAGTGTATCTATAAAATGTATTCATGTGAATACATAGACTAATTTCCCTTCTAGAACCTTATTGGACGTCAATTCTGCGAAAGTTGATTATGTTCAGAAATGAATCCATGAGTTCGCGTTTCTCGTGACTCTACGCACAACGGATTCTTACCTTCAGGGTCGTTAACGTGACGATTGCCACCGTAAAATCGTAAAATATTCGTAGCGGAAAGTTGTTTTTGTGGAATGTTTCCGACTACCGAACAATTGAAATGACCCTAGTTTTCTGGATGCGTCTTTCGGCGCGAATTATAAGTCAATGATCGTGAGAAATGCGAGGAAAAACTCTAATCTGCTCGAACTGGCGCAGAAGTTGGCCGTAAAAAGGTACCTCCGCCCGGCTACTTGGGCGTTAGACCATCTCAAGTACTCGGGTCCAGTTTTCCTTGTCGGCGATATAACGGGGTTGTTGAGGGAGAGAGTACTAAACAGCGAGGTCTGCCATGGAAAATACACGGCCTGTTCGCTTGTTGGGACACTTGGATAACGAGGCATGCAGAAGAGAATGCAAGAGCAGCTTCCTTCCTTGTGCCCTTCTAACGAACCAGAAATTTCAATAACTGTAATCTATGTTCATTTCCACGATATAATTTTAAAAACATTCTTCTAGAAATCATCCGTTTATCATTCCGAAGCCAAATTTCCAATTAATATTTTTGGACAACTTCTAGCGTCTCCGATTCTTTTCCCTTAAGATGTAGCTTGAACTGCATTTTAACAGGAGTTGATTTCCTTAAAGTCACAGGTCTTGGGAATATATCGGAAGGGGGAAATTGAAGATACCTACTCAGTTTGTCTTGTAAGAAAAATGTAATTTTGGGTCTCAGCCTAATGCCCCTGTTCTAGTAATTTCATAAGCTTTGCACATCAACATAATACCATTTTATTTGATTCATTAAAACCTTTTCATTCGTTGCAGGCCGCAGAAAATTTTCAGACTGATATTGAAGTAACTAACGAACAAATAGCGTCGGGGGTGCCGGGCCCCCTCCAAGTCCGAAGAGGGAGCGAACCAGCCCTTAATCAACTTCTTCCTAGTAACGGTAAGTTGAAGACCCTTCATCCTTGTAGACTAATATTTTGTAAACAATTCTATTAAAAAAGAAAATCCTCGAACCAGGTCCATGGAGACTAATTTAAAAATTTCAGAGTCCAGAACTCTCCCGGTGGGCGCCAATCGTTCCGGGACCCGTCTCATTGGACTCAGCGTCCAAAATTTAGTTGAAAACGATACCCCACACGCCTAAGTCGTCGAATATGGGGAAAATGGTGGAAACAGTGGGTGTGGCGGGTATCGGAACCATTCCAATCGATTCAGTGTCCAATATTTAGTGGAAAATGATACCCCACATGCCTATATCCGAAAATTTAGTTTTAAATCCTCGGACCAGGCTTATGGAGACTAATTTCTTCAAGAACAAACGTCCAAAAGTCACGTTTGGCAATTTTAATAAAATTTATTTTGGAGAGGACACTTGAGCAAGATCACGCTCATCATTTATGACTGATTTAGATTCTATGTCATTTGCCATGACTCTCGGTTTCTTGAAACAATTTCTGATGTTTTCCTCAAAGGAAAGGGCAGGCATCGGATTTGGGCTCAGCGACCCGAAAAATAGATTAATCATTTAATAATTTTACACAGTACGAGTACTTAATCGTACTTCACTTCAGATCAAACATTTTATTGAGTGAGCTTGTTAGGAGCTGAGCTAAATGGATTCAAATGCAGATTTTTGGTAGAAATTTGCTTTTATCCTCGTATGGGAGTGTCGGGATTATCTTCTATTTTTATGGGTAAACGGTAATCAACCCATTTTTCTTGTTTGTAGGTGTCGATCTAACGAACGGACATTGCATCGGGATCCCGGTCACGCTTCCAAATAACAACGCTTCCAAAAGATGGTCTGCAGCCCCACTCATCACTGAACCTAGAGATCGTCCACCGGGCCGCAAGGTAATTAAGAGCAACGTTCATTCCGCTTTTGTTCTGTTGGATACTTTTTTAAAGTCTTAAAGTTCGAGCTGGAGCGTTCTCGGGCCAATGTAAGGCTTCGTTCTTAAAAGCTCGTAACCTGGCTGCCTGAGCTCTCAAATGTACTGTATACAGTCGTCAGAGCCAATCCGCTAAGCCCTTTGAAAGTTAATTACTCCTGGAAGTAACGGAAACTTATACAACTTTGGATGAGCAGACCACACGCAGGTGTTTCAAGAATGCGGCCGCACCTCGTGAGTTGAATGTCCCACAACGCGAGAAAACAATGTCATTGTTTCGGGCCCTTTTAGTTAAGGGTGGGTTGAAATCGTGAGCCAACCTGTCATTAGGATCGGATGAGTTGGAGAATCGTATCCCGTCGTTTCACGTCCTTTGGTGGAAGATACGGGGCCTGGATCATCAGTGTCAAGGATGATAGTCAGGGAGGAGCACCTCAGCTCATCTATGTCTCCTGACGTATGGGGAGTTATCAAGCTACATTGATCTCCGGAGTGAATTTTGATGGTATTGATCACTGTTCAGCTGGATCACTGCGTAACATACGTCACCTGCGTCATCAGCTCTGTGCTCTTAGTATTGGGGGTGGCATTGTAGGGGCCATAATAATTCAGCACCCTCCACCTATGACGTCTTGACGCGCTATTCCTTGTCCAGTCCATCCAGCACACTGAGGTCAAGTGTTCTGTCTGAAAATCATTCAAAGTCACCTCTCTCTACCATCACCCTTGATGCACTTGACGTTTTTGTCGTCCCGCCTGGTCGCTCGTGTCGACCTTGACAGCCCCCTCCTCTCCCTTATGTTTGTAAGAGCCGCTCCAAATGACATCCGACGACAAAAAGGCGCAACCAAACTGCAGGTAATCGTCGCCCCCACCACTTTCCCCGGTGACACCTTGATGATTCATCATTCAAATGTGTCGATCGCCGATTCTTCGGTTCAGTGAGGAAAACTCAGTGGCTCGTGTCACGTTCCGCGATCAAATTGCATTTCAAAACTAGCGTTTCAACCATTTATAACGAGTGAAATATCAACAATGCTATGTTACACCCATTTGCGGGTCACATACGCTGAGGTCAGTCATCTACGACACTTTCTACAACGCTGTCAGTTGGCGCCATTTGACTTGAGTCAAATTTGATCAGGTTTGTGATCAGCCCATCAAACCACCTTTTCTGGCATTTCTATAGTAGCTTTTTACTTCCTGGCATCAAGGATAACTCCTAACTACGAACGTTTTATTATTTATCTTTTTAAATTGTATAAAATGGCAAGAAATGTCCACAACACCCCATTGCGACTCATGGCGCGCAACATGATTATTTTATCCTGATTACGTCAAACCAGAGGACACATTTTTGTTAATAAAATGCGATTATGGATTAATTCACGCTCTCAACTTGTTATATGAATTGAGTTAAATTCACAATTCAATACTCAACAATTTAAATAATTTCTTTTTCCAATCTTATATAGCGAAACATTGTAATTGTGATTTATTTGACACCTCTCATATGGTTGATAACTAATTCACAAACAAAGTAGAACGTGAATTTATTCCCAAAGTCCGTATTCGTAAATTAAAATGTGCTCAACACGCTTTTGGCCCCACGAAAAAGACTATGTGTTTTCAAAATTGTTCAAATGTATCTTGCATTTATGCAATATTATGGCGCACAAATATTAACAGTGAAGAAGGTACGTACTGACTGTTTTCCAGGATCAACCCTCTCAAAAGTTGAATTTCACGGACAAACTCTTATTAGCTTAGGTTACTTTGAGTGGGTTATGCTTCCATGTTTCATTCATCAGTATTCGTTCTTATTTCTATTCCAAGGTGCCCCCCAAGCCGGATAACCAATGCTAATTAGTGCACTTGACTTCGCGGTAATACTATCGTTCAACCAGCCTGGAAAATACCACGGCGTTTGAAAGCTGCACGAACATCACTATTTCCAGCCTCATTCCCTCAGGACGCAATTCAATCCGGTTTCGTGTAGTAACAAGTGGTCGCTAAGTGTTACGCGAACCCTCGGGCCGTTTCATGTTGTGGATTCCGACGTTGAGTCATTTTGGGTGAAAATCCGCTCAGTTAGCGCTCTTTTTAGTGAAACAGGGCCGCACCTACATGACATTACCAGTCGCATTCGCGAGAAAATTATACTTTCCGCTCCGAGTAAGACCGCTCTCACATAAATTTTAATAGATCACCGAGAAACCGAAGAGGGAATTGAAGACGATTATCTGAGGTAGCACAGGTACGCTCGCTATTTACCCAATTGTGCATGCAAATGAGTCAAGAGAACACCTAGATAATTTTCAACCAAGAATTTTCAAACTGCTTTTTTATCTGGTGAGTTGTAATAAAATCACGTACTTCACCTGAAAAATCGTGAATAAGTGAAGTATCACTTATCACTTGAAAAGCGGTGAAATTGTATGTAAAGAGCGATAAGCTTAAAAGATAGAGCTAGAGCTAGGGACAGACTGAACTGCTTTATGCCAGTAAAAAGAGGTTTCTTCCATCGGCCAAGCATTGAAAGGCTCAATACTTTTGATGTGAGTGTTCCTCATATAATATATTCTACGTTATATTGCGAGCTTGCGCTCAAAGCGCAGTAAACACGCTTAGAAGGCTGACAACATTCAAAACGAACTTTCACTTAGGTTTGCGATTTCAGTAAAAACATGCAGAAGCCGTGTCAGAGGAACTTGTAACTACAGGATTTAATAATGCAAGAATATATTTTTAAAAAAAATTTCGGTTTTAAATTCTCTCCCTGAGAAAAACCCCAACCAAATCCAACCCAAAGAGGAGGGCTACCGATACAATTCTGTAAGAGGCTGAGGAATGACGTCAGATTTTTTATGTTCCTCGTTCTTTAGTCGTTACCCAATCCGTTAAGTACTTGATAAAAGAGAGAAAACAAATCTTGACGACTATACACGATATACAGCCCATCGAGGTATTCCAATGTCGTCAACATTCTATGAAGATGGCTGCCTCTTAATTACATCTTATCGGACAACGGGATTATTTTCCTCGACGAATGGTTGTTTACCTTCGTTATTCTTACATTGACCCAAATTCGAATTGGAGGCCCCTTCGACGTAGCTAGTATCTGTCAAGTGGCTGGTATCTATCTACTGTATCTCACGAGGCGAGGACGGGGACTCTGCGGTGGAAATGGAACTCTATGGTGCAAAATCTTTAGTTGTCCCACCATACTTTTTCGTCCTAATCACTACTCTAGTGATTTAATTAAACGAAGGAATAATTTATTTTTTATGTTTTATGTTTGTAGTTTGGTACTCAAAAAGTTTTGCTCAGAAGATGTTACAGTTAGCGGCCGACTTGTCGGTTGACTTTGGAAGATTTGGAACTCATGTCTAGATCAAAAGCGCTGCAAATTCATCCATAATGATTTACAAGCAAGAGAATGAGTGAGTGTGGAGTGTCCAGGACTCATTCCAATCAATTGGTTGTGATCAATACCCACCCCCGATGGGTGTCAATTTGACCTGGACCCATCTCTATGGATTCAGCGTCTGAAATTTAGTGGAAAACATTTTCGAGAACCAACTCAAGTTGTCCAACTCAACTCAACTAAAGCAGGGGAGAAGTCCCCGATCAAAATTTTTGAATATCTTCCACCACCAAAAACAGCGTATCTATCATTTGAAATATCTTTTTCCCTAGGCGTTTGAGGTGACGTAATCAACTAAATTTTGGACGCAGGATCGATTGGAATAAGTCCTAAACCCTCATTGTTCTCCTCATACTCTAGCTCTGAAAATAATAAACCATTGAGGTAGAATCCGCAGCGTTATTATTGCTTGCACGTTAGGCGCGCCTTTATCGAGAGGTCATGGTTTCCTGGTAAATGGTGGATTTCCTACGGTTACCCTCGAAGCATACAAGTCCTAATCAATCAAATCATTAAAAATTCTTTTCTCCAAAAATCTGAAGGCGTCAAATCACGTCGAAAAGTGGACTTTTGTGCAGAGGATCAAATGGCGCAGTAGCTGTAATCATGTAGCGCACGTACGGATGTCGGCCGCGAAGCGAATGATCGCTTCGATTTCCTGTTCCGATGATCAAATGTGTCATTTGTATTGACTTCTTAGTATTGAAAGCCCTTTTTCAACGTGTAGCTCCCTCAAGGCTTAGCAGCTTCTATCTCGTCTGTCTTGAATGCTGTTGTTGAAAGAATGTTAAAATTGCGGTTTCAAATTGCATCCATTTCGATGGTTCACTGCCAGATTCCAGGCACACTCGGCACTGTACGCCGATCGATGCGTATAGGAATACTGCATTTTCAAGAGAAAATGTCCCCAATAATTCGTTGCAAGGAACAGCACCATAAATAGGTTTATAAGGACTTCAGACACCTTGCCTTCTCGAAATGAAGGTTTCGTGCTTACGATGTCGTGTCAAAGATTCATCGTAGACTTTGTTAGCTCTAAAAAGACTTATCCACTTAATGACACCGTTTTGAGGCCGCGTGATTACCTCCGAGGACGGAGAGATAAAAACACTCCTCTACATCACTGTGATGCGGTCGTCTTCCTCTTTTGCTGCGCATAACAGCTTTTGTTTTAGTCGTCGTTATGTCGATAGTTACGTTATCTGAATACCCTTCCAAGCTTATTTACATCTAAAATGATGATTAATGTCTTCCTCTATTTTTCAACATTTACGTCATTTTCGTATAAAAGGATATAGAAATTGATTTACTTTGATGAATTTGATTTCAGGACGATCGAGTATTGAGTCAAATGAACGGATACGAAGACAAGTGGAGGACACACGTAGAAGAAGAAGAACCTGTTACGCTTAGACCTCCTCCCGCTTTTGCCAGGGATGGATCGAATCGTCTTTCCATACAATTTTTCGGTGACAAGTAAGTTTTTCATTTACTTCACCCGTGATTGAAGAGATCAATTTCGGACTTATTGGATGGTAGTAATGTGAGGTTCTGACCGTTTCGGTAAAGTGGATTGTACCACCAAGTACACGTTTGAAATTTTTTTTTAAATTTGGATTGTTTCCCTTGAGATCTATGATATTTTAAAGATGGTCAATAGTTAGCATCTTGTACCTTCAATTTGTGAGGCTCAGCCAAAATCAGTTTCAATGTCATGGCTTCTCTCATGCTCTCTAGAACCTCGCCTACTGCAGTCCGAAGTCCAAATTTATTCATAGCCGACTCCTCACATTATAATTGTATAAATTTTTGCTTTCAGTGGCTATAGATGGTGCGATGCTGCAGAAAAAGCTATGCACAACCGTCTGCAGTCTTTGTCTCTTCCGAGGGAGCACAAACGGAGAGAACCTCTCGGACAGGCACACAACAGCCCAGTGCCTGAATCCCCTAGTGAAATAAGGTTTGTTACATTCCAATTTTCAGCGTGAAGATTGTGTGAATTGTGAATTTCAAACCGTGAAGGTTTTAGTTAAGTAAGCCGTTACGATCAATCATCGATTTTCGTTTACAGTCATAGCGATGGAACGGACTACATAGTTTTGGACACTGGTGGAGGCAGCTTGGGTCTGCACGTGGTGCCAGACTACGATGCTTTGGGTCGAGAACGTGGACTTCTGGTTCAAGGCGTGGAACCGGGTGGTCGCGTTGACGCTGATGGGAGACTGAACGTCAATGATAGAATAGTAGAAATCAACGGGAACAACCTTCTTCATCAGCCTTTCAATGTGTAAGTAATCCTGATAAATGCTTCGATGTGGATCAAATCAAGAGATTATTCTTTAGTTCATTTTGTTCTTTAGTTGCACTCATGCAACAATGCAATTGAAGCTCATTAGGCTGTGGAGGAGCATAAATGTTTCCTGGACTAGTTTTATTACGCATCTGAGATAAGATAAAATGCTTATATCGCCTCAAGTGGACTGATGATAAGTTGCGCCACTGACCTGCCAATAGCTTTAAGCCACATCTTACTTTGAGTTATAACAGCGTTTGTTGTTTCAGGGTCCAAGAAATTTTTCGGGATTCCCTGAGGAGTCAGGAGCTCCGTTTGAGGGTGGTCAAAGGTAATCGACCACCCCAAACGCCGGCAACGCCCAAGAAAAACCCTCCACCACCCACTTACCCCAAACCTAGTCTAACCCAAGAAAGAGCTGAGCCGGTTACCATGGTCGAGGGGGAAGAAAGGCGTAAGTAGTGTCACTCATCAGATTTCTTCAATATTTAATTTTTGTTATATTTCAAATTACTCGAGGTCAGTTGGCAAACATCTTAAATTTCAAAATCCAAAGTCGCTCATTGGAAGTTGTACGACGCAGTCACACTTTGTCACTCTACAATTTTACTTACCGTATTTCAGTCATTATGGGGAACAAAATGGCCACCACCAGAAAGCTACCAGCTGCCGGAGCGAGCCTTCAAACCGGCAATACGCGCAAACTCGGGAAAAAAGTCGAAATCAGTTTGGTCAAAGGCCAATTTGGTTTGGGATTCAGCGTCACGACGAGGGACAACCCGGCCGGTGGCAACGCTCCCATCTACATCAAGAACATTCTTCCTAAGGTACATGTCTGTATCAATCCAAGTGCCGCCATTGCCCTGTATATTATCTTCCGCACCACGTTGAATGATGTACAGAGCACATTGCTGGATGCTTGGTATTTATTTTAATTTTAATTTTGAACGTACTACTCTTGTGGATTTGGAAAGCGCTTTTAAAAGTTGGGCTAGGCTATGCTGCACCAGATATTCCGGGTTGGTCGTCTGAATGGTGATGAAAAGAAGTGCTGAATGGAGCGGTTTCAATATGGCTTCAGTGAACGAGCACATTTGCAAACATGTTTACATCATTACACAGAGCCTATTGCATTCGTCTCGCGCATTGCGCATTCTTCTGCAGACTTCAATTTCACACTTATTTCCACCTGTGAGCATCAATGTCTCAGGCCAAGTTACACGTATCAACTTATTCCCCTACTCAGCTACGCTGGGTTTTGGAACCGTCAGTCGTCACTGGAGACAACACGCTAGTCACTACCTCCCTCCTGTGTTCATCAGCCTCATTGGAACAATACATTTTTACTTGGAATAGCTTTCGTATACGTTCAAAAGTGAAGAGATTTCACATTACAGATATCAGCACGACGTCACTGTCTTTGGAAGTAATCCCTTGAAATAAAAAAATCTGAAATTTCAAGTCCTGGGGATGGAAGAATATTTCAAATCTTGTTCTGCTCTACGGAGACATGTAATATTGCGCGATAAATCTATTTTAATAGATCCAAAACTAGAAGAAAAACTTCATATTGTCAACAAACTCTACCCTTTTCAACCATGACGTACCTTTTCACGTATCTTTTGAAACTCCGTATCTCTAGAGGCTGAGTAAACGTTTAGCTCCCTAAAATGTGCCTCACCGCTTTGCTTTGCACTCTACTCGGCGACTACTGCCTATGAGTTAAGCCCATTATTATTATCATTAATTTCTTAAATTATATAAATGCGGTCGTGAGTTGTTTTGCATCATATCTTTTAAAGAGAGGATGTAAATATATTATTCAAGTTCTGTAATTGCAATTATCAAATTGTTCACATTCACAACTTTTTCTATAAGTAGAATTGAACCTTAAAAATTGATTTGTTGTTCTCATCGTATCACAAAGTTTCTTGGCAAACCTGGGAGGAATTAAATTCGCATATTTAGTTCTGATGAAAAAAAAGTGTTAATATTCATGTGAATCTTATTCAATCAACAGAAGAATTCGTGAGTGTGAATCAATACGCGTAAATTTAGATATAGGTTAACGATTAAATTGGCAATTGAACCTCATTTTTTTATAAATATGAATCGCCTAATTCTGCTACTGGCCAGTGCAGTTTTGGACAATTCCTAACAAGTAATTTGTACCTACTATAGTTTTGACTGTTTTTTTAACATTCGCACAAAGTCGTTGATGAGGTTAGGATTTAAGTTAAATTAACTCAGAAGTAAACATTTTCCAAATTCTGACAACAGTTATTTTTACTTGACAATCGAACTGTGACTTTTAGGGAGCTGCGGTTGAAGATGGTCGCTTACGGCCGGGAGATCGTCTTTTGGCTGTTGATGGAATCGACCTGAACGGCAAAACCCAAGCTGACGTCGTCGCGCTTCTCCGAAACGTGCCGCCCGGCGCTGCTGTCAACCTTTTGGTGTCTCGGCACGTCGACGGGATGACGTGCAGCCCCAACACGTCTATGAGTCTGGTGAGTACATCCGCAGCAATGAATTGACTCAACAACTGCTCAGCGACCGCCATTCGCAAGTACCTTCACAGTGACTACCCTCTCTTATACGTTGAATTTGTTGCAGGATGGCACGACAACACCGCCGGAAACTGTTGGGTCTACACCATCTCCTAATGTCCGAACACCCGATAGGCCTCTCCCAGTCAACCAAGTGAGATTTCCATTCACCTCTCTACGACTCCTCAGTCTTTTTTAAATATATTTTTATTATGTTTTCCTTTTCAACCGTTTTGTTCTCTCCCCAGAGCAACAACAAAATGAATTCGAGCACAGGACAGCCACGATGAAAACAGCGTATACCCCTGGAGGCAGCGAGAAATCATCACATTAGACGTACCTGTACACGACTCTGAAAAAGCTGGTCTAGGTGAGACTGTCTTTAGTTCATCAGGGCATTCTTGTTTCGTTCTGAACTCTAGTTAGTATTCTCAACAACAATAAATCTTTTTCAGGGGTAAGCGTGAAAGGGAAGACGTCTTCTCCGAATAATTCTAATGGAAATTCGTCGGTTGTCAATGGAACGAACGGGACCAATGCGCTTGATCTTGGAATTTTCATTAAAAATGTGATCCACGGTGGTGCTGCTGCTAGGTAAGTGTAATCATCACGTATAAATGAAACTAGCATGCATAGTGTTTGATATTAAATGTAGGATGTTAGTTCCATTAGGTGGTAATGTGAGTATATTATTGGAAGGGTCTGCCTTGTTAGATGAGACAGAACCTTCCTAGAAGTCTCTGGCATAAGCCTGAACTCGTTTTGGACGCTTTTTAAAGGAAATACGGGCGTAGATGACACTTGGAAACATTTTACCGAGCTGATGTTTCAACTGTTTCTTCCACTTTGTGATGAATTTCCTTTCTGCTGCTTCTCTTTCAGAGACGGCAGGTTGAAAACCAACGACCAACTGCTGAACGTCAACGGCATCAGCTTACTGGGTCAGTCCAACGCGAGCGCGATGGAAACGTTAAGGAGAGCTTTGCTGAGAACGGACGGTCCTGTCGTTGGTCACATCACTATCACCATTGCCCGAAAATTGGCTCATCGGAGCGATTCCATTTCAAGTCTTCTTACGGATTCTTCGGCTAATACGGAAACGTTTGGCTGCCGGACGGATGAAAGTCCACCAGGAGAGAATTCTGGCAACAGCGAGAATTCGGATCAGACTGTCATATTTCAACCTTACAAAAACCATTTGGGTAATTCGTTTGTTTAATACTTCGTAAAACTTTCGGTTACTTCCTTGAATCATTTCCTCATGTATTCTCTCATATTTTGTATCTTTTCGCGGTTAATCATAATTTTCTTCTGAATTACAGAATCACTCCGAAATCCAGCTCTTGATAGGGTTTCCGGTCAACCCAGTAGTTTACCTCATAACATTAACAATCAATTACGGAATGAAAGCTACTACCGAGTAAGTACATCGTGAATAACCTTGAAATTAGACATTAAAAAACGCCTTTTAATTATCTTATAATATTTGGAACAGGTTTACTCAGATTTTGCGGTGTTTTAACGTTTCAGGCGACGCATCAGCAGTCTATTTTACTGAATGGCAGTTCGGGGAAATTGATCAGCACCACCATCAACATGCCGCCGTCAGAGTCTGTTATCATTGAGGACGATGACAGCCCGTATATGTCCAATCACGTGTATGTTTATTCAGGAGAAATATAATTCTGTTGTCCAATTGCACACCTTTTTATTAAAATTGTCATTAATCTTACCCAATGGGTATCAATAATATTATGTTAACAATTTTTCAGGCAACGTCAGGATAGTAACGACAACAAAAGTAGTCAACCGCAGCAAAGGAACAGCACAAGCAGCTCTCAAACAAACGACATCACATATGCTAGCCAGTAAGTGTTACTACTCCGCTCAAATTCCGAATTAAAATTTTCATTCATCGTCAGAATCGTAATATGATTGCAATAGCCGGCAATATCTCAACATTTCATTGATCCCTTTTATAAATATGATCAGCCTGCCCTTATATCGGGATGCACTGAAATAATAAGCATTGTAAAAGAAACAATCTTAGCGTATTTGAAAAGGAGACTATTTGGCCTCCCGATTTCACCGAAATTGACTACTCTCACGTTTGCAGATTGTCTTTGGACGATGGTGGCGGCTTCTCCCGAGACGCTTTCGGTAGACAAAGCATGTCGGAGAAGAGGCACGCGGCCTTGGATGCCAAAAGTACTGATACTTACCAGCGAAACAAGAAAGCGCGCGAGGAGAGAGAAAAGGCTAAAAAGGAAGGCAGTAAGTCAAAGTCAAATATTCAAAGCATCTTGTGGAGCATCCGGTTTCGTTATTAATAAAATCGTCAAAATATTAATTTGAAGATATTTGCTCATATAGATTCTAGACAGGCTTTCACAAATACAAGACGCCTTTTGTGTTGTTCATATCCCAGCCTGAGCCTGTTGTAACTTGTTACGTCAATGGTTTACTAACTTATTTATTTTATTTTTATTTTTTGCATTTGAAGAGCATGAGCCTGTTTAGCTTGTTTATGTCCATGTGAACGTTTTTCTAACCGAATGTGTCCGTGTTTGTTCCGCCACAGGACTCATAAGGGTGAACTCGGCCGAGTCAATTGCCAAATCCGACAGTACGTTTCACACCACTTGACTAATCCATTGTACCTTGTACTCATTGTGCTTGTTGATCAGAATGCGTCACAATTTTTCAAGAAAAACACCAATCAAATTTTATCCTGAATAAAAGATTACAGGAATATATTAAATGTGGCATTGCCCTACTTGTTGAGCTGCTGAGAGGTTTTTTTTTTTTAAAGAGATTGCAAATATGAAATTGTGATGAATGTCAACGTACGCATCGTACTGTAGTAACCTACATTGATGAAAACTTAGAGATTGAGGTGGAGGAAACCGTGTCCAGTCACATATTTACTTTAGTTATTTTCTCACTTATT
This sequence comes from Cyrtorhinus lividipennis, assembly GCA_019603395.1. Classification (NCBI taxonomy): domain Eukaryota; kingdom Metazoa; phylum Arthropoda; class Insecta; order Hemiptera; family Miridae; genus Cyrtorhinus; species Cyrtorhinus lividipennis. Next base: position 23,187,010 of record CM034002.1, on the reverse strand, counting down.
TCGAGTCATATCAAAACTAAGTTGAATAAGTGCCAGTAGAATAGCGATTTCAAGCATTCCTCAGCACTTCAATAAGAAATTTCACAGCGAATTGACGTTTGACGACTTTTCATTGATTTTCAGACAATAATGATACGAAAGTCCAGCTGGGGCCGTCCCTCGGCATGAAAAAGTCCTCTAGTCTTGAATCCCTACAAACCATGGTCCAAGAGGTAAAAGACTTGATAATTCTGTCAATTTGTATGTTGTTGGACTATTGATTGTATCAACAATTGAGCATGCACTAGAGTATTATTTTGACCTGTTGTGTTGTAGATGCAAATGTGTGAAAATGAAGATGGTTCATTCCGATCTCAAACGGGAGCGAGAATCGTTCGCGGAAGAGGGTGTAATGAAAGTTTCAGAGCAGCCGTTGACCGGCTTGATCCTCGTGAGTTACTTTTCTTTTTCCGAATAAATTGGGCAAAAATGGAAACATATCGCGAGGTAATTAACAATAAAATGCTGTTCGCAGTGGCTGAAGATGATGGAGAAAGCCCTCTTGGACGGCAACCTTCCCTCAACACATCGCTTGACAGCAAATCCAGCAAAGGAAAGAAAAAAGCGGGTCTTCTGAAAGGAATCGGCTCCATGTTCAGGTGATTTTTCTTCCTTTTCGATTCAATTAACTGCATTGATTGTTTTTTCTTGAATTTAGTAAACATCGTGGTTTTCTCTTCAGGTTTGGAAAGCATCGAAAGGAAGTGGGCGCTCCAGCGAGCAACGGACCCGTGACCCATAGAAATTCAGTTCCAAACGCTGAAGACGAGAGAGAAGCTGCTCGGAAGGCCGCGCGTGAAGAACAGCAAAGAATACAAGAGCAGTACCGAAGACTGATGCAAAAGCAGAATGAATATCAACAACAGGTACGCTGTAGATCTAGGAATAGCCATTTTCTCAGGTTCAATTGGAAATGATTGGTGCGCTGACCTTTGGCCCTATATATCGATGTTAATGGCTCCTGGCGACCACCTCTTTATGGTGTTACTTGGTTTTCCAGCAACAGCATCTCCAGCAGCAAATACATCACCAGCAGCCTCATCCCTTGAACAAAGAGCACGGCCTCAAAGACGCACACTCCAATCACCGAGACTCTCGTGAATCGGACTTGACCATTGTCCGGGAGGAAGGTGGCGAGAAATACACGAGGTTGGACGAGCCGTCCAGAACTGAGAGGATCAATCAGCTTCGAGCGGAACACCAGAGGCGACACCAGGAGCGGAGAGGGCTTTACCCGCTGGATGACGCTGAAGAGCGGTACGAGCATCACCTGAAGCAGGTACGTACGTTACTGGAGAAATGAAAGCGCGCTTTGGACAAGCATGAAGCATTATGTCTGTCAACAACAAGGTTTTATTAAGAACAAGTTGTGCTCGCTGCCTGCCGAAACTGAGGTTTTGGGGCAAGCTGCGCCATTACATTTGGGCCTTGAAAATACATGATTTTGGCTTCTGTGTGACTGTTGGAACATTTGCTTCTTACTGCAGCAGCCTGGCAACGTGGGTTTCGTAATAAGATACTCCATTCAATGATCCAACACGTGTCCTGCACAAGGGAGGTCACTTCACACCTTAGCAAAGATTGTTTATTGTTGTCCAATGAATGGCTGTTGATTTTTTCAACTATATCGTCCACGTAAAATTCATTTCCAAATCGTTTTCAATCTCAATGTTGATGTAAAAAGAGGAACCTCTTGTAATCAGTCCACCTAGCATGCAGGGAAATGAAGATTTTGAGCCCAAATAAGGTGAAATTCTCACTTTCCCGTCAGTTTTTCTTGAAATAAAAATTTAAAAAGTTTGGATAACACACCAAGAGGTCTTCGCATAGGTTTACATTATCACAATCTTCTCTTCTACTTCGTCAGTCAATTCAATTCTTCGATTGCAGAGATTGGAAAACGGTGACTTGGACAGTGCGGTGACGATGAACCGTCCAGGAAGCCGAGTTGGGATCACGGACCCGTCAAGGTTCAGCCATTACGTCAACTATCACGAAATCCAGCAACATCTCAAGTAAGTAAACACCGGATTTGAAAATAATAAAAATGAAATACAAAGTCCGCTCCCTAAAACATGAAAGTAGGTATACGTAACAAAATTAATTTGTTTAAAATTTATATAAATTGCCTTCGTATCAGTCTAACAGTTGACTATAGCTCGGAAAAAGCCGGAATAATCAAGACCCCAACCAACTTGGTTTAAACTTTTGCCAATAACTCATCTAGTATCCCTTTGAAAAACAAAATTCACGCAAGTAGTTTTTCATCAATCAATAGAGATAGAATAATTTTTGATATTGGTAGACCCCTGTAATGGACACACACACTTTGGAATGACTACTCACCCTATAACCGACGAAATTGCACCTAATCGTTCACTTGGCGGCTTGATTCACACTGCATGACTTTTTAGTAACATTCTAAAAGAAATTATAATTTCACGTTTTTTTTTCTAACGGTTTGTCTTTACTGTCGAGTGTATAATATTGGAAAACTAAGGTGATTGATGGTTTGAGGAGAGAAATTGTGTTTGATGATTAAGTGCAAAATTAAGTGGTTGCGGACAAAAAAAGTGAAACAATCGTTTAGTTGTTAATTGGATATGGGGCTTTTCCTCTCCAGTATCCCTTACCCAGTACCGGAGTACACAGATAATAAATTAGATTATGTGCTCGTACAAACAGATCATATTCGCCTACTGGTTTTGAAGTAGTAATTCTCAAAGCCAAACTTATCAGGGTGGAGTGCCCCCCTTAAATTCACCTCATTGCACTTACTGTAGCCTCAAGTTGTCAATTTACTCAATTTTGCAGTTTTTCGTTTCAACTATTTCGTTTTTTCAAACAAATTTTGTATAGTCAAATTTCAGTATAAACTGAGATTAGTCCGATTGGCCCATCGTAAAGCATTTTATCGGGGTTTGGGTAGATATTTTCTGTGGACTAAAAAATATATGAAAAATACCGATGGAAAACGACGATTGACGCTTTGAATACATTAGTGAAGGTTATTTCAGGACAGTAAGGAGGAATGGGCGGACTAAATTAGGTTCCTTGAAGGAACATGTCAAGAAAATTGGCTAACTTTGAAAACTGGCGTTCTGATGCCAACCGCAACCCTAATATCTGGCTCTTGAGGCCATCAAAAACACCTAGCTGTGTTTCTCTCGCTTTTTACCTTAATGTTCTCTACAGTACATTGTAATAAGGGATGAGTTGTGGGAGAAAGGGTTCCCATTTATTCTAGAAAGCGAGAAACCAAGGGAAGTTATTAAAAAGTTATTAAAAGTTATGAAGTTACTGCAAAGGAGATCATCTGACTTGTTTATTAGAAGCGAATGGTAGGAGCGTGTAAAAGTTTACTCCCATCCCTTCATAGTGTGACTCATCTGACCACCCACTCGGATAAGAGTCTCAAGAGGGTTTTGTTCGCACCATACTCCGATTCACCTTTCCTTTTAAACTGACGAAGGACTAAATCGCTCAAGTGGAGCTTGTAGTTCTTCGCCTTTTTCTGCGACTCCCTTTTTAAGTGGAGCGTGTGATTCTTTGCCCATTTCAGCGACTTTGTCATCAAAAATGTTGTTAAATCCTTGCAAAGGACAAGCGTGTGTGATCCAAGGCAGGCCCCCCTCTCCTTGGGCCTATCAACATCGAGATAAGAGAATGGGGTTGGAGGAGGGAGTATTGTTTTGCCCACTTAAGTCAGTTCGAGGAAATTTCCCGGAATTTAGAAAACCTACCGATGGGGAGGGAAATCAGTATTTTTCTATGTCTCGTGCATAACTTTACTCACTCTTACCATAAAGGCAGTAGAGAAGGGTTGAGAATATGCAATGAGAGAGGGGGTGGGGGAATGAGGCTGAAATTATCGAGTCTTTTATGCTCTATTGAGGCAGTCTTTGATTGATTGATCTCTCCAACTTCTCCTGACTCAAAAAGCTGGTGATTTTTGATGTAGGCACCAAATCTTATAGCTTTGAGATTTTGATTTGAGAACACACATTGGTTCAGAGAATATCAATACCTAATTCTCGCACCACCCATAACCGTATCATAGTTGTATATAGCACTGCACAGATGCGGTTCCCACTTCGGTGTTGAAATTGAATGTTCTTTTTTATTTTCTCTTCCCTTCTTGCATGTTAATTTTCAACATTATAGAGAAGAAATAGCAGCCGTCAAACTTCGAAGGCCGAAGAATTCCACGTCGTCGCTAAACCCTTCCGATGAGAGGTAAGTTCGCGCATTTGTCACTTATCAATGTTGTTCGTTTATGGTGATGTGTTGAATCGCTTTGCACGCATGTGGTGTCGCGCTGCTTCGCACATGCATCCGCTACTGTAACATCGCTTCCTCCTACTCACAATTTTTAATTGTCTCCTGCAATTATACTTCTCACATGTGTACATGGGTCTTAGCTAAAAAGTTCCCTCACAAAGAAAAAATAATCTTTTGAGGATAAATGAATAAATTTGTCAAAGTTCATAATTATCTACATACTAGCCAATTCTAGCAAAATAGTCTAATATTCTCCATAAAAAATACTCGTATATGACCCTCGTTGACGTTTTTTAGAAATATATTAATCTTTTTAATCAAATAGACGTATCTGGGTTTAAAATCATTAAAAAATCTGTATTTATTTCGTGCTCATAGTTAACAGAGTTGTATTATCCTGAAGTTGCTAGAAGTAAGCAGGTACGATGCGGATCCATTCCAAATTTCAATTTTAGACTAATTCAACCCATGTAAACACGAAAAATTCAGCCAATTTTTCAATCATAGGTTTACTTCGCTCGTGAAGGAAATTAAGTGTTCCCGTGAACACCACGAGGGAGTCATTTGATCAGGGATCTATCACTTTCAGTTGGCTATAAAATACTCATAAAAGTTTCGTAATTTTGATCCATAGCCAATTGAATTCAATTAATTATAACTATATTCGTTATTTTTTAGAATTGTTATAAATACTTGGTTGGAGCTACTGTCTCCTATGTTCAAATAATACTTCTCCCCTTTTCCGGTATAAAAATTAATTTGTAACGCCTTCAAGTTCAAGATTTGCATAGATCTTAGATTGACTTTCGCATCATAGATGAAGTATTGTTCTCTGGAACCGTTCAATTTCGCCCTTATGTCTATTGAACCTATTTAATTCACTCTTGGCAAACTGAATGTCGAGCCAAAGAAATGATTGATTATCTGAGTCAAGTTAAATCTAACTCTCAAAATCGAAGGAAAACAGTTTAGGTTGTTTGACTGTTGGGGTTGAGCGGATTTTGGACTCGTTAGATCATATTTCACGTCTCGAATGTCCAATCTCCCACTCAAGAGTAAATATAATGAAACATTGTTGAAGAATCATCAGGTTTTTTAATTCAATTTCGCATTTATTGGAATGCTATTTCGCTTTTCCTTACTTTGTCCAAACGGTTGATCTTACCTGTGGCCGTTGCTTATGTTGCGAATCCTCTCTACAAATGGTAAGTTGTGCTGATGGTTTTATTCAAGCAACAACGACGGCTAAACTGCGTTTTACTTTGGTTTTATTTTTAAATGAATGTGTATGACGTAGACGTTACCACGTATTACGTGTTTGGTTCGCTTCTTCGTCTAGCATGCTTACAACGCTGTTGTTCGAAAATTCCAGTTGATTGGAACGAACAACATTGCAAATTATTTGATCGTCAGCTGCTTACGAGGGGCGATCATATTATTGGAACGTTGCTTTGCTTTACTTCGTGAAATTCGTTCATTTCATGTCTGTTTCATTTGACATCCACGTTTTCTTCTATTTACGCTGGGATGTGTAATCTTGTACGCAGTAATTTGAACTTTTTTTTTTTTAACATAAGGATGAGATATTCAATTAACTATTTCTTCTCTTTGACGTTTAGAATGTAAAGGCCCAACATCGAGTAGACTGCGTTATGCCACCGGTAAAAATAGAATCGATTTTTGTGCCGAATGGCTGCAATTCTACCCTCAATTTTGGATTTAAATGATCCATTCAAAACGAGAAGGTTTCCATCAGTACGGTAAATTTGTCATTCATACGTAAAAATCAATCAACCACTGTTCAAAGAGGGCGTTATTTGATCTCTGTATTATGAAAGTTGAATACGGTCCTTTATAAAGCCAATCAATCTAATTAAACCAATAGAACCCAGTCAAGTCGGTGCTATTTTATGAATGCGAATGGAAATAGAATTCATAAATCTGAAATTGAACGTGCTAAAGCAAAATTCACATTTTTATAAGGATTTCACTAAAACGCACATACATCAATTTGCGACGTTTTTTGAATTTATCGTTTTTCTGGCATTTTCTGTATATTGTGATTGCAAAAATTCAGTTATTGTGTGTCATTTTCTCAAAACATGATGAATAATTGTGTTTTTGTGGATGCATTTCACTAGTATTTCATTTTTGAGGATGAAAATGACAAAAAAATGTGAGGATTGGATAACTGAAAACTGTAAATGTTTGTAGGTTTTAGCTTTAGTTAGACTTGTAGTTAATTAGAACTTTTTGAGTTGAGCTTGCTGAAGAAATTCAGTATTTTTGCTAATAAAATATAATCAAATTTGCAAAAAAAGAAGGTGAATTTTACGAAATTGTCATAATTTCACCCTAGTAAAATCTTGTTTCTCTAAAAAAGCGCATTTTGCATCATTTTATGTTTTCTGATTTTGAATTTTATTCGTACGCTCGTCTCCGGCGTTAATTTTGTTCGAGTGGCAGAAACAGAAACTCACTACTTGGCGATGGTTATTGGCCATAAATTACTTAAATGAGTCGGAATGTTGAGGTTAGGTTCTCCGAAGTCGTTACTAGACCTTATTTGTTGTTATCCATCACGTCTTTTCCCCTATTATGGTTATTGCTAAAATTCTTATTTTAAATATAATGCGACTTTGGAGCTTTTTGTCGTAATTATCCATCCGTGCTTTATCTGGCTATCGAATGGCCATAACCCATTTGCTGCGTGAAATTTATTAAAGGTATTTTGATAATTTTGCAGTCGAAGGCAGCAACACTACCATTCTCAACGCCAAGCGAGTCGTGATCCCATCCATCGACCCGTTTCCAATTTCTACGAGTACGAAAGTGTTCAAGCTGTGTTGAGGGCTCAGGCGATGATGGACTCTGGGTCTCTTCCTCGAAGGGACGGCTCTCAGACTGGTAATTTCCTCAAAATTTGGCTCATTTCAACGTGACATGAACGTATCACACGTAAAATCTTGTTAAAAATGCGGAATTTCCGGGGAGTCAAAATAATAATTAATTTTGTTTTGCAGTTCATATGAACGGAGGAAATCACATACCTTCGCAGCATCGCTACTCTCAGATCAACTACCCTCAAGTCTACCCTCCGTACGGCAGGTCCTACGGTAAACAGGCCGGTCCTTTTGTCACGCACGTCACGATACGTGAAACCCAGCCCAAGGTAGGTAACATTGAGTGATATCAAGATATCATCTATAATACTCATAAGTCTCTGATTATCCGATAATTCTCAAACTAAATGTCGTCTTGTTTCAAGCCTTACACGGATATTATATACCCCATACGAGTTTGATGAGGTAAATCAGATTACGTTGGCAGTTTCTCGGATGATGAGTGTTATTCCTCACTTTTTTACTTTTGCACTCGTTTGGTCTTGGTATATTATTCCTTGAATGATCAACCTACGTTTTCATGCCAGAAGCCAATCTCTCCTCTGTTTGCGTTTAGATCTAGATGCCTAGATCAAAAACGCTGCAAAATTATTTCACAATGGTTAATTTTTCCTTGGAGCAAGAGTGAAAACAGAGAAAACAGTCAGTTTGGAGTGTCCAGGACTCATTTCAATCGATTCAGCGTCCAACATTTAATGGAAAATGATACCCCACACGCTCTGTACCGGAAAATTTCGAAAACCCACTTTGAAAATTGGTAGGTACGTACCCATTTTTACCAACTAGAGGGCACCAATCGGTCCGGGACCCATCACAATGGATTTAGCGTCCAAAAGTTGGTGGATAATGCTACCCCACATGCATAGTTCCCAAAAAGTTCCAAAAATAGAGTTTTAACAAGAACACATCTTTACCCGTACCCTCCTCAAATTTGGTCTGATGGGGCTGAAACGTTTAGAGGACCAACTAAGACTAAGAGGAGGTCCCTGACCAAATTTTCAGATTTTTAGAAAATTGTGCACTTCCAAAAACGGCATGGACAGGTACGGATATCTTGCTTTTTTTCAATCAGACCAAATTTGAGATTTGAGAAGTGGGTTGGTAAAAATAAATTTTGTGTTTTAAAACTCAATTTTCGAGATTTTTTGTTGTTGTAGGAACTAGGCATGTAAGGTATCATTTTCCACTAAATCTTGGACGCTGAATCCATTAAGATGGGTCCCAGACCGATTGGCATGAATCTTAGGGGGGCACCTATTCACCCATCGTAATGACTTTTTCACTCTCCACTCGTGTTTTCCCATATTCTTGCTCTGAGGGATAATTAACCATTCTAGTAGAATTTGCAGCGTTTCATTTCTTGAGTTATACTTTGGAGGCCCCAATGGTGCGACTCTTCGTTCGAGCGGGATCCTCATTACTGTTATTTGCAGGGTTTTAATGTTGAAATTCGAATTGATAGACGATGCGTTTTTCCTATCATTCCTAGTCATTTTAAAGAAGAAAAAAACGGTATACAATCTTTTAATGAACCTTGTATGAACAAATATTTAACGGCGTCATTTAACTGAAAAATGAAATGAATTATTTTCATTTTTAGAAGATTGGAGGCAGTTGATGGCCAATCACCGGTGAATTTTCGCGCGACTCGACGCAGAGTGGTATCGTCCGCTATATACGCTGAGTAAGTCGTATTTTTCACCCTGAGCGATGTTCCTACCCTGTACCCAATCATTTACTACGAAATAGTGAGGTTAAATTTCCACCCTAAAATCGATTGACCGAAAAAGTGGGCAACGGCAGCATGAGTGTGCCATTGCCCAACAAATTTTGAATAATTTCGCGCCATATTCCGTTGTCAAATAGAGATAAACATGCTGCACCATCAACAGAGGTGTAATTCCTTAAGGCAATCTAAGGCTTTTATTGGAAATAAAATGATTGAAAACGAAATGAAAGAATACTGTTTTGGTTGGTTATTCCTTGAATAATCAACTTTTGTTTTCATGCACAAAGTAAATCTCTTCGATTCGACCCTAAATTGTTGGTTAGCTGTACGAACATATCCATCAACTAAAATTTGACTTAGATTGGAAAATTCTTAGTTTGACTTGGAAATGCTATACTGAGAATTTTCGGGGCAAATCGGAGATAGTCAACTTCCTAACCCATGTTGATTATTCAATGAATAACCAACCAATAAATAAAATGCTGAGGTTTTGCTTTCTCCTCACTGTTTGATCATTGTATCAAATTTTAAGGTATCCTATCAATAAAGTTGTCCCTTCGGTGCGCATAATTACCTATGTTTGTTATTTTACTCGGTTCTCTAGGTTCATCTCCTTAATGAAACCTAATGTATTCTGTCTCGCGTTTATTGTTTATGGCCGAAAAATTCCTAGTGGAGTCAGGTCGAAACGTAAATTTGGCAATAGAATACGAGGAGAAAGAAAATGGTCGAAGACGCGAACAAGGATAACCTTGATAATTGAACCGCCGTTAAATATCTATCCGTACCCGTTTGCTTATGTTCACGATGATGGAAATTAGCACTATCCTCCCATATTGGTTGATAAAAGCGGCCCAGACCTACTTAAATCACCTACTTGCTCACTTAAATCTCCGTTCAATATTAAAATTCATACCAATGAACAAGTTTTATTTATTTCATTTAATTGTTTTCCAGGTTTGAAGTTACCGATATTATACTCCGCCAATGTCTATAACGTCCGACTCTTGATTCGTAAGCTAATAATTTTTTATCATAATGTACAGTGTAATATTTTAAGGATAAATCGACGAATTTTATACTTACGTACCGACTAGATTAAATACGTGTTATATTTATGTGGTACCTACTCTCAATTGTAATTCAAATTAATTTTTTATATCCACTCATTAATTTTTTTTCAATTAGTAAACAAAGATGCCATTCCAATTTGTTTTATAAGAAATAATTGTTTATAATAGTTTATCGTTTTGTAGACCGATTTTATGGAGTGGATTGTGAGTTGTGCATGTCGAATGTAATGTCTAATGCCCCGCCGTTATGTCTGCAACTTTCCTATTTCCTAATTAGGAATAACTATTGTAATTCGTATTGATTTCAGACAGAATGTTTTGAAAGGAAAGGGATTTTATATACTAATCAACTACTACGGCATGAAACATCATTCGTTGGTAGTATTTTTTGTACGAAACCATAATGTGATATTATTAATTCCAAAATCATTTTTATTCGATAGGCAACTATACGTTTTTCTATTTCAATAATATTTTAAACAAAGAATAATTTTAATCTGAATGTGTGCAAAGCGGAATATTGTACATTGTTTATCATTGTATGTATTTAAAAATAAATAGAAGATGTGATACGAAAACGTGCGTACCGAATTTGATATTTCGTTCTAACGAATCGTGATGAAATCAGAAGAGGTCTAATCAACTCGTAAGGAACATTCAGTTTCAAATAATCTCCATCAAAACCCCTGAGAGATGGTTTGTTTCCTACATTTGTCCTATTTTTCCTAAATTTTTTCGCCTTCTAGGACATAAGTGCCCTAAATGGCTTGACCAAATGGCCGTTCACTTCGGGTAAGTTCAAACGTACGTTTTTATTGATTTTGATCTCTTAAATTCTCTCGTTGAGCGACGCAAACTGCCCCAAAATGAAGTCTGGGCGAAATTTTAGGTTGGTAGGTTAATGGCATGGTGGCAGGGGTGTCATTCATACCAAAATCATTTATTAATTCCTTAACATTTAAATTTTAACGCAGTGAATCTGGCTAGAACTTTGCTATTAGGTTGTCGGAAAGCTGAACTTAACCCAACCCCTTTGCTGTCTATTGTCTAGGTTTTGCTATGAAAAACAAGAACTACCTAGAAATGCAAGCGCTTTCGAACTGAGAAATTTTGCTCTTTACGCTGAATTACCTTCATGTCTTCTTTACGTGTCTTCAAAATTCGACTTTTCTGGAAAAATCGGCAGATACCTCAGCAAAAAATACACTTCCCTTAATGATTCCTCCATTTTTACGGAACCTTGCTTAGAATCCAAATAGATGTAAATCTTCAAACTTCTCTCGAAACAAGTTGCGTCGATTTGGCAATTTCGTTATTTGAGATTCTTCGAGCGCTTTCGTTAGACCACTTTAAGGGTGGTTTCAGGTCAAGTTTTCTATCGAATGAGCCTAAAGCATATTCCAGTTGTAATGAACCTAATGAGGATTTGTATAAAGGGCCATGGACACTTATTTTCTTGACGTGCTAACTCAAAAGTATATACTCCGAACAGTCATCTCATTCTCAAACAAATAAGCAGCTTCTTTCACAAAACAATTCTTTATTATTTAATGAGGCGCACCAACATTGTATTAGGAAAGTTTGATGTGTTCGTGGTGACTCATGTACGCACGTACTACACTTTGTTCGTAAGACGAAAATGGATTATGGCTTTTTTCTGAATATTATTTTCATTTTTGTAGCAAACGCTTCTTAACTAGAACAGTGGTTGAAATTCAATTGCAAATTGGGTGTATGTGTTGTTCGGTTGGCCCCTCTGAATGCAGTTAGTGGTTAAACGGTGACAGAGGAGCCATCCGATGGTCTTCAGGCCGAAGCCTGTCCAACGGGAAGTGATTTTGGGGCGAATAGCTTCGTAGGGCCAAGAGGTTGGGCCACTTCGACGCTTAAGCCCATGCTAGGCCCGTCTTCTGGCTTGACGCTGAGCCCTTGCAACGACGCCACCACGTCATTGACGTTCTTCGCCTGCGCAATTTGCTGCTGTTGCTGCCGACGCTAGAAGGGAAGAAAATACAAAAATGAATGAAATTTTGAAAATGAATTTGGCACAACTGGAGCTCCGATGATGTCCGCGAACGAAGTTTTCTAAATCATAGTTATTTCGATTGATCATGAAGGATTTGCTGGCCAAGTGGGAACGTATTAAAACAACAATTTTTCAACTCTCGCCGTATTGGCATAGCTTTATTCCATATTAATGTCCGCTCCAGCAAGTTACAAGTTATTTTCCAGGCCCTGATCAGGAAAATATAAATTCAGAAACATTGCTTTAAGGAATGATCGAACGAAAATTACTTTTGCAAAATGGAGAAGAGCAACACCCTTGGTTGCGCGCCAAGAGATGTCGACAGGTCGAACTTCCCTTTCGACCAACGCAGCTTTCAGATCGCGGATCCTGACAGCAGATGAGAGTCCGTTCACTTTAACTGAGAAGTCGACAGTGTACCGGGGCTTGTTGATGCGACGGATAGCCACACGGCGCACCTGCTTGTTTGCCGGAGGACCGTCAGACTGCAAGAAGAGGTATGATGGATGGAGGTTAAGTTCAAGTTTGCCTTAACAGGAGCATTTTTCAGAAAACGCACTAAATTCTGGACGCTGAATCCAATGAAAAGGGTCCCAGAACGATTGGCACCCACTGGAATAGGTTATGAGCCAAAATGGGTATCTATTACCCATTTTGAACGTGTTTTCCAGATTTCTGGTACCTAGGCGTGTGGGGTATCATTTTCCACTAAATTTTGGACGCTGAATCCAATGAGACGGATCCCGGAACGATTGGTGTCCTCTGGATGAGGCTAAGGGTCAAAATGGGTACCTATCTACCCATTTCGAATGTGTTTTCAAGATTTTTGGTACCTAGGCGTGTGGGGTATCATTTTCCACTAAATTGTGGACCCTCAATCGATTGGAATGGGTCCGGGACCCGTCACACCCACTGTTTCTATTTTCCTCATGTTAAAATGAGTCTCCATGCGCCTGGTCCGAGGAATAACCAACCCGTGTGTAAGGCCGGGTACACACGTTGAGGATTCCGGAGAGGATTCCCCGTTGAGGCCACATCTCCGGCCGACGGACCGTGTGGACGGGTCGAGGCCTTCAGTTGAGGCGGACTGTATAGGCCGTCAGACCTTTACAATTTTTGGAAAGGCCGCCTGAGGCCGGGGTTCCGGCCACTACAACTACACAGTTTCCTCATAAGGCCTCGCGCGTCGTGTGGATGCTCCGTCCGGCTCCGGCCGCCTCTGAGGTTTTCCTCAGAGGAATTCCTCTCCGGAAATCCTCAACGTGTTTACCCGGCCTAAGAATTTGCAGCGTTTTTTTTTGTTGGCTATAAGATACTGGGTCTCTGGTTATAGTAAAGCACAGTATATATATAAATGGAGAGGAATACTATATTGGGTTATTAGGTTGAAGAATAAGGGTTTTTTGTGTGAAGACTTGTAATCCTTCTGTTTTTCGCGGCCACCCTGTACACGTCAGTATATAAACCGCTTGGTAGTACCTATCACCTACTTCACAAATCTACGGGTCTACTTCACAATTGTGCGGGCTCAGAGTTAGGAGTGCAAGCGAAACGAACACGCGTAATATTTAATTTACCTTGGGAGAGTCGGCCGAGGTCGAGTTCTGACGGTAAGGTTTCCTGTGGAACGTGCGGGTTCCCCTTTTAGGCGCAGGAGCGCTCGACTCGCGGACCCTCGCGTTGCGGGTCTGACGCGGCTCGGGAGCTGACGCCTGCCGCCTCCGCGACGCGAAACGCCTGCGCTGATTTAGAAAACCTCGCGACATTTCCGTATCAGAGTCGACCTCTTTTAGTTCAATGTTTGCACCGCCCCTGACGAAAAAAATCATCCTTTCAAATTGGGAAAACAGATTCCGTAATTAATTCCAGAAAATGTCGACGTGTGTATTTAGAAGTGTGGATGTAGAATGAGTAGATGTGATCAAAAATCTTACAAATAAAGGGCCTTTCACGTTTTCAATTATCTAACCCAGCCAACTAAGCGAAAAATTACTGCACAATAAACTGTCAGGAACAATAACAAAACAGCTAATTATGTACCATCCTATCAACTGTTGAATACGCGTCGATGTAACCTTACTACAACTATGAACTACGTACGATTTTTTTTTTCCAAAATATTTAAGTAACGAAATTTAATTCATTTGCCTACATCAACTGGCGCTGCATGCTTCACAAACCACCAGAACCCTGCTCATCCCCACCACGAGCTCTTGCTCATATGGGGGATTCATTTCTTAGGATATTATGTGATCGCGGCGGGTCATACCTAAACACAAATGTAGCTATGTTTCTACTGTATTTATTTTAATGTGTTCAATTGAAATGAAAAAATGGATAAACAAAATCTGGGCCTTCAATCGGACGCGCACCTCCAAAAAAAAAAAAAAAAAAAAAAAAAAAACTTTTTATTTAGAGCCTACGGCTAAAATTCGAGAAACGTGGAACTTGCTTTAGCCATGTCTTCTTTCTCTGATACGAACTGTGGTATTTTCTAACTTCCCTGGTAATGAACCAGGCTAGCGACACATAAGATTGTTTACTTTGGTTACTATGGATTTCGTCACCCATTCCGTGTGACATTTTTTGGCAAGTGAGTTCAAGGCTAAAGCATGTTCCATGCTAAAAAAAAAAAAAAACACTTGAATAACGTTACAGTATTAGAGTGGTATACTTAGCATACGTTCATAGTATTTAAATTACGGAATAATTCTGTGGGGAGGTGCCTACCCTACCAACTATAGTATAACCAACAATATTGTAAAATTTGCGGTTAAATATCATTCCCACTGTAACGTACTCAAACAGAACTTCTTCCAGTGCCGTAATGTATGAAAACATTTATCTGCTCATCCCTAGAATGACATATGTACACAGACCATGTACATAACTTGATAGAATATTACAAGAAGAGAGTTAGGGAGAACCAACATGAATTCTATGCTTTTCCAAACCGGAGAACGATTTTTTCACAAGACTACTATTGTAATTGGGAAGATTTCATCATTCATTGTAAGAACAGCTGCCTCTAGATATAAGAACCGTAATGTCTAAAATTATATTTAAAAAGAAACATTGGACATTCTGAAGTATACTAAAATTCCGAATGAGATCATGAATAAGTCCAGATTTTAAAACCTAGTATTCTCTAGCTTCTTTCTTTTGTTAATCGTTTTCATTCTGCTACTACCCAGTCCATTTTTATCTACCATTAATTTGAAAAGCTGGAAGCAAAAAGCTTGGACAGGTCCATGAGATATTCCACGGCAAAAGTATCGTTAATTTAGTTGTTGGGATGTAATTTTAAAATATTCACTGTGATGTATAATAGATGAAAATTATAAATTCAGCGCTCACGCTCGTTCTTTGTCGAGAAGCTGTTTGACAATTGGGATTTCATCGACTCTTCTCTTGGAAAGAAAATTCCACATCAAAGTTGGGCGTTCCAACTTCTTCTCAACTTGAATCACCCTGGTAGGTGTTATTATTATGTCAACAGGCACGTCGAAAGGTTTGAAAATTGATTCAGGAAACTCGTCGTAAACCTGAGAGGTCACATACACAAAGATTAGCCGAAGTTAGCCGTATTAGACTGGTGCGTCAAGAAATAAGTCAAAAAATTTGAATCACGGATGCCTTACCTGTACGTCGTGAACCAGCGTGACGATGGCGACGTTAGGAGGAATTGTGCCAAGTTTGGACAAAAGCGCGAATTCAAGATCAGAAAATCCTTCGCCTTTACCAATACGACGTCCTTAAAACAATCAAACGGATTGAATACAATGTGCACTTGGGATTATTCAAGGAATAATCAACCTATGGATTCATTTCAGAGTTCCTCTGCAATTCACTTCAAAAATTTGACTGTTTGCGTTTCATGTCTAGATAATACGTTGCAAATGTTTTCCTAATGGTCGACAATTATTCCTTGGAACATGGGGAAAACAATGAGTGTGGAGTGTGCCAGACTTATTCCAATCAGCGTCCAACATTTAGTGAATGGCCGATACCTTACATGCCCAGGTACCCGAAATTCCACATTCAAAATCCGAGACCAAGATCGAAGTCCGAGACTTTTTGTAGAAAAGAGGAATTTTGTAGAAAGTTATACCACACATGCCTAGTTCCCAAGAAGTCCCGAAAATCGAGTTTCAAAAAACTCATTTTTGCCCATACCCTCCCCCCAAATTTGGTCGATTGGGTTCAAAAGTTTCGACTGCCAACTATAGCCGGAAAAGGGCCCCTGACCAAAATTTCAGATTTTTAGGAAATGTTGTAGCCTACCTCTGAAACGATTACTTAATGTTCAAGGAAAAACCAACCAAAAACCGAAATAATCTGTCCTTCCGCACCGTTTTGGCTCTAGAGAACTTTCTAAGAACTTGAAATTTTAGTCAGGGTTCTCTGTCCGTCCTTTGTTGATCCATGAAACTTTTCATCCCCAGGGTATGGGTAAAAATGAGTTTTTTAAAAATCAATTTTCAAGAACTAAAGTTTGGACGCGGAATCGAGTAGAACAGGACTGGGACACATACTTGTGAGACCAAGAACCTAACAGCCTTCGCCTTACGGAACACTGTTCCTTCATACTCTTCCTCCAAGGAATAATAAACAATTGAAGAATTTGCAGCGTTTTTCCAGTGGAGGAGGTTACCTACATTAGTTGGTCTTACCTTTCTTGTCAACGGCGACGGAACCCAAAACGATCAAGTCGGTTTTTCTAGCCTGGAAATCCAAGGCGACGCCAAGATAGTGAATGCCAATCTTGCTAGCAGCCATTTTATTGGCGAAGCGACTGGGCTCCATTGGAGGATGCATCACGAGGAACACTGCCTCGCGGAGTCCTGGTGTCCCGGCGACCAACTCCTTTCCAGACTAAAAACCGTACATTGGATTTAGTAGAGAAGTGATAAGCTGTACATGGGAACGAAGATCTAGGTTGTGAACAAATGGTGCCTAAACCAGGCAATCAAGTCTGCACCTGAATAATCTCGAGACGGATCCTCTCGTGAGCTTTATCCAGATTGACTTTCACCAGTTTTGCCTCTTTAAATACATCCAGCTTGGCTAGTCTTTCAACAGCTTCGGCTTCCCCCTGGAAAGTAGAGGTTATTAGGTGTCATCTATACTACATAAATTGAGTAGTCAGACCAATTCGACAGTTGTGGATCCATGGATGACAACTCACCTTGAATCTAGGGATTCGGTACGTGCAAGGACGAGGAAAGAGGACGTGATTTTCGGACTCGAGCCGGTTCCAAGTTTCCATCCTGATTGACATCTTGAGAGACATTTCAGGACGGGTCGACAGCGAGTTGGAAGGCGATGGCAGCTGCTTCACTACCTCGCCTGTACCATTCCTGTCTTCTTCGGGCTTCGAGCGCATCACCTCTCTGGCTGGCTGTTCCTCAATGATTTTCTCTTCTTCTAGAGTCTTGTGTACCTCAGTGATGGCAGGGGTCACGCTAATGGCAGGGACTTGAAATGACCCTTCACCAGCACCTTTCTCCACATTATCGCAACCTAGAACATTAATTGAAGAAGCCCCCACATCAAAAAGTTATTGAACACGATATACCATTAAGAAAATGTGTCTGCCTGTTCTTCATGCCCTCTTTACTCCCGAAAATCTCATTGAATATGATTGATTCTTTCTAGAAAACCGTACTACACAACCTGGGATTTCACCGGAATCCCTTGTGCAACTGGGTGCCGGGCAAATGGTCGGCCACACAAAGAACGACACGTCTGGCCACGGAGTTGCACGCTGTTGCAACGAGGTCAGAATCCCACTTCCAATCGATTTCTTAGCTGATTTCTCTGTTCAAAGATCAAGTCCTTATGTGCAATTTTCAAGGATGAACTTCATATAGGCCATGTGAGGTTTCGATTGGTTAAGAAACGAAAAACGCAGCATACACACAGTATCATTCGCAATCTTGAGAGGAAAAGTGGATAAAAAATATCCTCGGTCTGAGCTTCCTTTATTTAGACCACACATTTCTGGACCTGATGGATACTGCGCCAACCGAAGTTTCCTGTTTCAGTTACTATGTGCAAACAGCATAAATATATCGAGGAGGACCGTCTTTTTCCACCATATTAGGTTTTCTGAAGATCCGAGCTGCACCACTTTCCTTTGATTGCCCTCACACTACAAACGGAGTGGAAACCTTCCGTAGCGACTACAATTGACAATTTTATTCAACCCACCCAAACATCAACAACGTCCGAGCTGTTTTTAGAGAAATTCAAGAGAAAGCAAACCTGAAATTGCAGAGCATTTGTAAGAACACCGAATTCTTTTGGTAAAATCTCACATGCTGAGACTGAATGTTTGGTGTCTGCTTTTCAAAATTACACCGAAAGTAAGGATGCCGTGGTTACAGGTTTTTTACATTACTATCTACAGTTGGGAAAAAAAATTTGGACAAAGAATTACAACATGATGTTGCTGGCAAGTGAGCTGACTGCTAGTAGCAGCTGGTAATTGAAGGGTACAGTGGATAAAATCATCAGGGTCCACTCGGCGGTCTTTGATTTGGTACACCTCAGCTCCCAAAAAAATACAACTCCATTCGATACTCTCCCAAAATATAAAAATATCTCAGCATAATTTAGGCAAGTAAGCATAAGTCTGATATTAAAACCAAACGCCGATTAACACAGCTCATCAGGTCTATTTTTCCGTTTGGTGGTTTCCTTTATCAGCTATGTTTCATGCAATGGTCAACCTCGATGGCTCAAAATTTGTTTCTGAATGTATGCAGATCAAAAAGGTCAGTCCGTGTAGCCGTCCGCGTCACAGCTGTTTTGTAGTAGAAAATTTTCTAAAAATTGAATTTGGGCTTCCGCTAGACGGCCTCCAAGCTTTTCACCGGACCAATTGGGCGGGTAGGGGTCAAATGGTTTTTTGAAAATGTGTTCGAGATTTGGGCAACGAGTGATAGGTCATATTCCAAAATTTTGGCTGATCATGGAATCGGACCGAAACACTGTTTCCCCATTCGAGAATACCAAACGTGTGTAAATTTGCAGTTTTTAGTAATGATCATACAGGTAGGTTCAGTACTAACTGAAACGAAGAACTTCTCATTGTTCTTAGGATTCTAATAAGCTTAACGCTCCTGTTCAGATTTCAACGTTAAAAAAAATTTTCTCAGTTCATCATCATTTAGTAACGTTCTTGAAATCATGAATTTCAAATAATTTACTGTCACTAGAGGGTTCAGGGCATTCCATATTTTTCAAGGGGTTCAGATGACTTCCTGGAGACTTGGACAATTCAATATTACCCCAAATGGACCCGATTGTTTTTCCCCGTACCCCTCAATTTCGTGACCAAACGTGTCTTCATGCTTGTCGTATTGGTCCAATGGTCCATTGGTCGTAAATGTGTCCCTTTTGTGCAGAGTTACCCCCCAACTCAGTACCTATTGCTAGCTCCTACTGACCGGTAGGTCAAAGCTGAAACCGAAATGAAATAAATGACGACGAGGCGCTTCAGCTATGACTGGATCTTGTCGATCTTCCCAATGTAACCGTTTGTCTGGGGAATGCATACCCTCTGGCTCCCTCAAACTCAGTTATGATCGTTTGAACGTCAGTAAAATGAAAGAAGACTGAATAACGGCCGTGACAGGTCCACGATTTGCACGGAATACGGAACAATAAGTAGGTACTTATTTAGACAAAGAAACTCTTGAATTACAGGAAAGTGCTAACACGTATTAATGATTGATAAATCAATTATTATTATTAATAATTATTCTAGATTGTAATTTTTATTCTAGGTTAGGTTCATCGTTTAACTGAAATGTGAAAATGTACCAATGCCAGTACTCACGCTTAGTTTCTTCAGTAGTTACTCCCATTCCGAGACGCTCAGCAAATTTTCAAGCAATTAGAGCGAGACGACTGAATATGAAAACAGTGAAGATAAATGCCTAGCGGCCGCGGGGGAGAGCTGTGAAAAGGTGAAAAATTGAAAAGTGTTCCGACCGGTTCGCGTTGAGATCCACAAATCGAGTAATGGAATAAAAATTTCATCAAGCACATTTTCAAATCAATCATATGTTTAGGGATTATGACTATTATTGGAGATCTCAAATACTAGGTAGTTATTTCTCGGACCAGGCGCATGGAAACTCCTTCCAATCGATTCAGCGTCTAAAAAATCTGCAAATTCTTACACACGGGTTGGTTATTCCTCGAATGGGGGAAACAGTGGGTGTGGCGGGTCTCAGATCCATTCCAATCGATTCAGGGTCCAAAATTTAGTGGAATATGATACCCCACACGCCTAGGCACCAGAAATCCTGACGCATACAAAATGGGTGGATACATACCCAATTTGACCCATAACTTCTTCCGGTGGGTGCCAATTGTTCTGGGACCCATTTTATTGGATTCAGCGTCCAAAATTTAGTGGAAAATGACACCCCACTCGCCTAAATCACCCAAAATCTCGAAAATCCATTTTTCAAAAAACACATTTTGACCCCTACTCCGCCCAAATTTGGTCCAAAATTTAGTGGAATATGATACCCCACACGCCTAGGCACCAGAAATCCTGACGCATACAAAATGGGTAATAAATACCCAATTTGACCCATTACTTCTTCAAGTGGGTGCCAATTGTTCTGGGACCCATTTTATTGGATTCGGCGTCCAAAATTTAGTGGAAAATGACACCCCACTCGCCTAAATCACCCAAAATCTCGAAAATCCATTTTTCAAAAAACCCCTATTCCCTCCAAATGTGGTCCGATTGGGCTGAAAAGTTTCGAGGACACATCTCGGCCGGGAACAGACCCCTGACCCAAATTTCAGATTTTTAGAAAATTTTCTACTACCAAAAACGGCGTGGACAATGGATGGCGTACGGCGGACGGACATTGACTTTTGGTTGGTTATTCCTTGAATAATCAACCTATGTTTTCATGATAATGGTCAACCTCTCCGATTCGGCTCAAAATTTTTTTCTGGACGTTTCATGATGTCCTGATCAAAAAAGGTCAATGTCCGTCCGCCGTCCGCCGTACGCCGTACGCCGTCCATTGTCCACGCCGTTTTTGGTAGTAGAAATGTTCTAAAAATCTGAAATTTGGGTCAGGGGTCTGTTCCCAGCCGAGATGGGTCCTCGAAACTTTTCAGCCCGATCGGACCAAATTTGGAGGGGTAGGGGTCAAAATGTGTTTTTTGAAAAATGGATTTTCGAGATTTTGGGTGATTTAGGCGAGGGTGTCATTTTCCACTAAATTTTGGACGCTGAATCCAATAAAATGGGTCCCAGAACAATTGGCACCCACTGGAAGAAGTAATGGGTCAAATTGGGTATTTATTACCCATGTGGGTGACTTCAGCCGAATAGACAAACAAAACACATCGTCATATCCTGTTGTTTATAACCAGCTGTTAAACTTAGCAACCAATTTTGAGCAGTTGCCTACAATTCCTTTTACTGTCCGAGCTTTTTATTCGTACCATTCAATTCAATTTAATACAATTATTATAGCCTTCTAAATTACCTACGTTTTCTCAATATTATATTAGTATATTAGTGTCGTAGTGCCCCATAGATACACCCATCTTGAATATGTGTTTTCGGGATTTCTGCTACCTAGGCGTGTGGGGGTATTTTCCACTAAATTTTGGACGCTGAATCGATTGGAATGGGTCTGAGACCCGCCACACCCACTGTTTCCCCCATTCGAGGAATAACCAACCCGTGTGTAAGAATTGCAGATTTTTTTGATCAGGACATCATGAAACGTCCAGAAAAAAATTTGAGCCGAATCGGAGAGGTTGACCATTATCATGAAAACATAGGTTGATTATTCAAGGAATAACCAACCAAAAAGGTCAATGTCCGCCCGTGCCGTTTTTGGTAGTAGAAAATTTTCTAAAAACCTGAAATTTGGGTCAGGGGTCTGTTCCTGGCCTAGGACGGTCCTCGAAACTTTTCAGCGCGACCGGACCAAATTTCGACGGGGTAGGGGTCAAAATGTGTTATTTGAAAAATGGATTTTCGAGATTTTGGGCGATCTAGGCGAGTGGGGTATCATTTTCTACTAAATTTTGGACCCTCAATCGATTGGAATGGGTCCGCGCCCGCCACACACACTGTTTTTCTCTATTTTCCCCATGTTTAAGAAATGAATCTCCATGCGCCTGGTTTGAGGATTAACCAACTCGTGTGTAACATTTGCAGCGTTTTTCAATCCATTTCAATTTTATTTATTTAATAACAAAAATTTTATTTGATGATACTCTTAACAGTTCATTTATTATTATTGGAGCCCTTATGGTTGATATTGCATCGATTTTCCTAGTTCCCTACCTGCTCAGACGTTCTGGTCCATTACACGATCCTACCCCATCCCTTTCTCTGCAATTTATTAGGTCTTCGATTCGAAGCCATTCGGAACTTTACGATTCTCCCCTCGAGCAGGGTAATTTCCCCGCTGTTGCCCACCGTGGTTTCCCCTCTACCGGCTTCCCCTACTTGCTCCTGTTTGTTGATAAGACGCGATATAAACTGGGGAATGTTGTTCGGCGTTATGCATTCTTGTTCGGTTCTTTTCCTTTTGTTTCCATTCTCGCCCGCCACTCGAGATTTCTCTTTATATCTTGTACAATCGAAAAAGCTCGGTGATTATTTATGCATTCTCGTGGCTAGGCTTTCTTCTAGTGATTTGGAGAAGATCTTACCGCTCAGACCATGGCTGATGTCCTGTTTTGCGGCGTTGAAGGGTAAGACAATAATCAACAAGGAAATCGTGTTACCTTTTACTCTAGCAATATAATTGAGCGTTAAAGGGTGAATCAGTTTCAATTATAAGCAACTTAGCATATGGTAAACGTGAACTGTCTTTGAATAGACGTCAAATCCCTCAAAGCGTTCTGAATTCTAGCTGTCATTGTAAATTGTTTACTTTTTCTTGTGAATACGTCAAACTGTATTCAACATGATACCAATGAACCTCGCCATTTTCCGTCGTAAAAGGGATTCGATGGAATCCTCAACGCTATGGCATACCTAAGTACTTGAGCATACAATTATTTACACATAAGCTGACCGCTTGTAGTTGTTATTCTTAGCTCTACGTCAATAAGATTATGTTTTAAAGTATTGAAAATGAACTTGAAAATGTTACAAATATTAAAATCATATAAAATAAAATTAAGTCCAGAATCTTCCACAATGGCACCTTCTGAATTCCTTTGGTGTGGAGAACAGTTGGGCTAAAACGTTGTAAGGCATAACTAGGGCTCAGATATAGGTTATTTTAAAATCGGATAAATTCTATGTGCCAAATTTGTCGAACCTCTAAGGTCTAATAAAGGTCTTTTGGTGCAGACAGCGGATTAAAGGAAAATAGGGGAAAGTACAATTTTTTAACTTGTTTGTGATAAGGAGGGAACACTATTTGAATAATATGAATTAACCTAAATTCATATCACAAATTCTGATTTAGTTTGTCATTTTACGGAATCCAACGGGGTTAAAGGAGGAGAATGTATCCCCTGTGACGCAGTGGGCTTATGCGGCATTATTGACCTAAAATTGTCGACGACACATGTAATATATGAAATGCTATGCTTCTCTCTTACTTCATCGGCTCTCTTTGAAGTGAAAAATGTTGGAATTTTACGAATCTTTTGCTTTGAAAGGAGTGAAATCTGTGTCATCATGCGGGGGTCCTATTGTCCATTTGATACGCACCGAGCATTGCATCAGTTTAGGTGTCACGCTGAATTTCAACTCCCTGAATCTTATGCTCTCTCTTCTAAATTTCATAATGGGCATTGTTTGACCATGCGATTTTTTGTTCGTTCGTTTCTTACCTTCTGACGTCGGACAGCAAGGTTTTTTTGACATTTCTCCAAAATTATCCACTCAACGTCGTCCGATTTTCGATATTCCTCCCCCTCTTAACTACCAACTCATCCTTGTTTCTTGACAATCTAAGCATGTTGTCAGGATTGGTGAGGGCAAGATTTTCCTTGGTCAATCAAATAACAAAGTAAATTTATTATCAGCGAACAATCCGCTTTCAGCGTCCAACTTGTTATATTGGCTCCCGAATTGAGTAAACATTGGGCCGGATAAAATCTTGAATAAATCGATTTGTTTGATAACTTTTATCGGCTCGTTGGGATTAGACGTGAACAAAATCAATGGTTATAGTAATCGACGATATTCCGAAGCCAACGAATCAGTCCTTGTCACTGCCTAACTACTTCAGTTACGTCACAATTACTATGTAATTAGGTATGTTATCTCGAATTTGGTCGGTGACATTGCCTTGCCTACTAGCATTGCCGACCGTATGGAAAAACGCTGCAAATTCTTACACACGGGTTGGTTATTCCTCGGACCAGGCGCATGGAAACTCATTTCTTCAACATGGGGAAAATGGGGGAAACAGTGGGTGTGGCGGGTCCCGGACCCATTCCAATCGATTCAGGGTCCAAAATTTAGTGGAAATCGTCCTGAGACCCACTTCATTGGATTCAGCTTCCAAGATTTAGCGGAAAATGATATCCCACACGCCTAGGTACCAGAAATCACGAAAACACATTCAAAATGGGTAATAGATGCCAATTTTGACCCATAACCTTTCCCAATGGGTGCCAATTGTTCTGGGACCCATTACATTGGATTCAGCGTCCAGAATTTAGTGGAAAATGATACCCTACACACCTAGATTGCAAAAAATCTCAAAAATCCATTTTTCAAAAAACACATTTTGACCCCTACCCCGCCCAAATTTGGTCCGATCGGGCTGAAAAGTTTCGAGGACCGTCCTAGGCCGGGAACAGACCCCTGACCCAAATTTCAGATTTTTAGAAAATTTTCTACTACCAAAACGGCTTGGACGGCGGACGGAAATTTGCTAATTTTGATCTTGACACCTTGAAACGTCCAGAAAAAATGTTGGACCGAATCGGAGAGATTGACTTTTTGCATGAAAGCATAGGTTGTTTGATTATTCAAGGAATAACCAACCAAAATCGGTCGAATTACGCCGAACGTGGAAAGTACATTTTGTAATGAAGCAGATCGTAAGAAACATTTTTAAATTTGAGAGTCAATGACTGTAAAATGTGTACGTTTGGACGCCTATGATACTTGACACTGTATGATGACATCATACTGTAGTATAGTTTTCATGAGTGTTGTTCGAATATTCAATTCTACTTTGTAGCCTTCCTGCTGTCTTATCAAGTTACTTCCCTCTGTACTTACCAAGGCAGGCAATGGAGTGAAAGATGCACAGAAACAGTCTGTATATGTGGTAATTTTGCCTTCACAGTTTACCCTATATTTATACTACGTATTTATAATATACAGGGTAGCTTATTCTCCATCCAAGCACCCTCTCACGTTATGGGGTGTTACTCATAAGGGCCATTTCCTTCCACTCATTATCTACTTTCTTACCTTACAACAGCTTTTCCTCAGCTTGTTTTCGCGTTTTTTGGTTGCCTCTAGAATTTAGTAGCAAAAATTACTTCTGTAAGTACCTACCTACATTTGTGGGATCATTTTGGTGTTTTCCCCAATGTTTTCTTGTGAGGTTTGCGCTTCCCACCCTCAGATCATTAGTTCCCCTTGAAGTTTACGGTAAAATATTGCATATTTTTGCAAAGATTTATTATTGTTTGACTAATCCATTTCTCTCATTCTTGTTCCAGGGGTGGCTCCCATTCCACTACTGTCCTCTGCAACGGCCTGGGCAAGATTCTCTCCTGGGTTGAAGGCCCTGGCACAAATGTGTGGGTAGGTCCTCCCCTTCACCAATACATTTCTCTTTCTTTCCGATAACTAAATAAATATTTGTGACTCATAATCATAATTACCACTGAATACAAATTAGCAGACTTTTCTCAATTTTTCACATTGTTGAGAATGGGGTATTCCGATTTGTCAAAAAATGTCATCCCTATCAGTGATTTATGGTGCATTGAAGTGAGTTTAAATAACCAATAAAAGCTGTATAAGAGGAGATGAAAATTTCCATAGAAAGTCAGCACACCACTGAAGCAGCGAAGGAGAATAGGCCGACACAGACCTTGTACATTCTCCAAACCAACCGTGGTTGTAAACGTAGGAATAAGAATAAAAAGCAATCACCCTGGATAATGAAATTATCTCTGAAAAATATTTGGGCTCATGTTAGTATAAGCTGTCTTCAACGGAGAAATATACAAAATTTGCGTTGTTGCACTGTACACTGTGAAACTATACGTTTTCGTAGGATTTCGCCTGTTTCTAGTAAGTGCTCAATGGAATTATGCTGGACTAAATCATTTTTATAATTTGGAGGTATCTATTTTCGCATGGCAAATGACTGTATGGGTGAGTGATGAGGATGAGTATCCCTGAGCTCCCAATTTTGCTTTTCCTTTTGATAGTTAACTTTCTCAAAGTTGGCCATAAATGTGTCATTTTTGACAAATTTATATTTGTTTTTGCGAAATTTAAAATTTAAGCGAAATATTCACTGAATATACAGTTATTTTATTCCAACTGTATTTATTTTTTTATTGTTTTCAGCAAATAGGAATGGAAGAAACCAGAGACAGAATCATCACTATGACGATGGAGGCCAAGAAAAAAGCTGGATTGTCTCAAGATGCATCAATTAAAAGCATCGTAAGATTGTTATTATAACTTTTACATACAATCCTGAATAGGTTCCGCACTACTGTAAATTACATAATTCAGTAATCCACCGACGTAAGCGCACAATTAGGGTTTGAGTGAGTTAAAGAACGGCCTCCCTCACTTCCTGCTCTCCGATAATTGTGCATGTTTGGCCCTTTTTGTCCAATAATCGGCTTTCCCGTCTTTCCAGTGCATGAGTCTCAGTGGAGCGGAGTCACTTAAGACCAATCAAGAATTCCAAGCGAAATTCGAGGGTACCGGTCTAGCCGAGGATTACGTCGTCTGCTCTGACACGAGAGGACCTATTGCTGCGGCTGATGAAGCAGGTATGTTTCTAGTTTGAAAGCAGTACATATTTTTCTTGTTCAAGGACATGTATTCGACTCAATGTTCATTACTAGTTGAATGAATTTTTGGTTCTTGGATATTTTCTGCGAGTAACTCATTGACATTATCGATTCTGACGTGCTCATTTAACTTTTAATCCCACCAATCCTCAATGCGATCAGAATTTAAAAAAAAAAAAAAAAAAAAAAAAAAAAACCTTCATTCACTAGTCGCATTCCACTTGTCTCAACCTTGACAGATAAAATGAATTGGGCTGTGGCTTATTACGTAACAATTTCGTCCTACATTGGTTTCCGATTCCCAACCTGCCAAAAAATTGTTGTGTAGGTACGCCCCTTACAGCGTCAATAAACATACACGTAATCGAATCTAGTCGTGATTTGCCTAGTTGAATGATAGTATTGTATGTACTTGCTGGCGTTAAATTTAGTACGAAAGGTACGGGTCATACATTTCTTAGTTGAAGGATGAGTATCATTCGGGTGTTATTGTACCCTAGGTCAAGATGCCCTGGGGGAGATAAGATAGTTTTGGCCTCAGTCAGATAGTCAGGGCTAAGACACTTGGTGGCAAATGCGATAAGCGCTCATCTGGATCTCCCTGATTTTTTTCTTTTTTCCGTGGGTTTTATTAAAGAAACTGCTATTTGAAGAAGGTAATCCTCTATTCACGGTCAATGGAGGGTGTTTTATTGTCAAGTTCAGGAGCAGGTAGATTCAAACACAAAGGAGGAATCAGTTTTGGTTGGTTATTCCATGAATAATCAACCTAGAGTTTCTTGCAAAAAGTCAATCTCTCAGTCAATTTCAGCCTGATCGGACCAAATTTGAGGGAGTGTAGGGGTCAAAATATGTTCATCTAAAAATGGATTTTTGAGTTTTTTTGGCGATCTAGGCGTGTGAGGTATCATTTTCGACTAAAGTTTGGGCGCTGAATCCAATGAGACGGGTTTTGGAACGATTGGTGCCCTCTGGATGAGGTTATGGGTCAAAATGGATACCTATCTACCCATTTCGAATGTCTGTTTTCGAGATTTCTGGTACCTAGGCGTGTGGGGTATCATTTTCCACTAAATTTTGGCCGCTGAATCGATTGGAGGGAGTTCCCATGCCCCTGGTCCGAGGAATAACCAACCCCTGTGAAAGAATTTGCTGCGTTTTTTCTAGGAAGCTCATGCAGGGTTGTAGTCGAACGTTTGAAATAGTTCCCTGAATTGTCATGGAATTGAGGCTAGGAAGGTCATGCAAGACAGCGAACTGCCACGTTTCCAGACAAACGTTATCTTTGCGTGGACAAGGTCTCTAATGTGACACCTGTAAACTGAGCTCATCATTCATTCAAATTTTTATTTATACGCTATAACCGTCTGTACGTGAACTCTTGTTGGTAGCTTTTGTATATAGGTCTATGAGAAGCTGTTGTCCACAAAATTTCCTTCAATTAACCTCGTTATATTTTCTTTTACAGGCGGAGTTGTGTTGATTGCTGGAACTGGGTCCAATGGTTTGCTGATCAATCCAGACGGCTCTGAAGTACGTTGCGGCGGTTGGGGTTACATTCTCGGCGACGAAGGTTCCGGTTAGTGTTTCCTACTTTCTAAACTGTATAGTATTGTTTCTACAATGCCGAGTTACAAATAATAAACCGAAATGTAGAAGACAAATGTCTACACAAATTTCACATTGATTGGGCTGCCCTGTTTTGGCGCTTTGTCCCGACTTTCCTTTATATCAAACGTTTCAATTGAACGATTGTCTAGCAATACAAATTAGGTTTCAATGACGTCTGGTTAGGAAACAGCTCCCAAGCAAGTTTTTTTAAATCGAGTTCATGTATTTATGTACAGAGCTTTCTCCTCCATCTTCACAAGATTGTCCGTTTCCTCTCCTACTTTCCTGTGATTGGTGTATCCTATGTATTTTTATAAGATATGTTAAAGTAGAAGCCTTGAACAACCGTTCCTATACTTCAAATCATATCTGTTGGCCTTTACGCACTGGTGTTATGGGTAGTTGGCTCACATTGTTCGTTCAATCTGCGTCCTCCTATGTCGTGTTGAATGTCGCCCATTTATCAAAAAGGATATTGGGGAGATCTACCTTAGCAGATAATTCCTCTGTCCTTATCGATGTAGTTGCTCTCAGTGGCTCTGCAGCTGGCAGGCTGATTGCTGAGAGTGAACACGTGATTCTGAAGCATCAGAAGGAATAATTAAAATATAGCTTTGGTACATTTGGGAACTCTCTTTGAAAACTCAGTTTATCAACAGCTACATCGACACTGTTAATAGAATGTGTTAAATGACCATTTTTCAGCATACAGCATCTCCCACAAAGCAATAAAAGTATATTTCGACGACGAAGATGGCCTCCAAAAGGCTCCTTGTGGTTACGCTACCGACGTATTATGGGCAACCATCCAAGATTTTTTCAACGTGAAAACTCGGTTAGAATCATCATATAATATGAAAATACTGTTCATAATTTCACATAATGAGATTTATCAAAAATACGGAAAAATAACAACTCCTAAGAAATGTAATGTAATTTCAAATACTTGATTGAATGGAATTGATTTCAAATTTAATTGGATTTCAGGTTGGAGATTCTGCCGCATATTTATACAAAATTTGAGAAAGACGAGTTTTCAAGGCTCTGTAAAAAATTGTCGGAAGAGGCCGTGAAGGGCGATCCTTTGTGCAAGTGGATTTTTGAACAGGCTGGACGTGATTTGGCTAAGCATCTTCTGGCGTTGTATCGTGGCGCGTCCGAA
Source organism: Cyrtorhinus lividipennis (assembly GCA_019603395.1). Taxonomy (NCBI): domain Eukaryota; kingdom Metazoa; phylum Arthropoda; class Insecta; order Hemiptera; family Miridae; genus Cyrtorhinus; species Cyrtorhinus lividipennis. Next base: position 23,157,162 of record CM034002.1, on the reverse strand, counting down.
GTGAGTACCCGTTTTACACTATTTCATTCAACACTCAATCAATAAAAACTTCGGAAAAATTTCAAAATTTCAGGGATTTTGGTTGAACCGTCTATGACCTATTTTGAGCCAGCTCCTTTTTGGCGCATTTCCAAGGGCGGGTCGAAACGGAAGGTGTATGAGAATGCGTTTCGGCCCAAGCAGAGGCTCCCATCGAAAGGCTCCCAAGTTGGAAAAAATGTCAAAATACTCCCCCGTGAAAGTATGCGGCCTAAGAGAAAGTATAAAATATATCAGATGCTCCAGAAGAGAAACATATCATTGAATGAAATATTCAAGTTATTCATCCAGTTAGTCAGTTCAAGCGAAAAATTACGGGTCTTTGTCTGGAAGATGTGGCCAGTACTTCTCAGAGACCTTTTTGAAGAATTGAAAAGTGGGGAGAATGATGAGAACCATTCTGGCGAAGATTGATGAGCTCACGTAGCCACTGCTCACTGCCTTCTCAGATATTTGCTGGAGGTTTCTGCTCCTGTTAGAGTAAAAAGATTAAATAATTTACAAAATACTCACAATATTTGATGAATGTAGCTTTGTCTGTCGTTGTACAATCCATACTTCGTTCCTCGAATTCATCTTGGCGTACTTTGCCATGCGGCTCCTGTCCCAACCTATTTTCGACCCATTTTGCGGCTTTACCAGCGTTTTTGTCTACTTTTGGTGCGATAGGAAAATAATTCCACCCTCTTGTAGGTGCTCGAAAATCCCGAAACCCTCTTTTCAAAATATCGATTTTTACCAATACTCTTCTGCCATTTGCTGAGGTCAAACTGAAAATAAATAACACGCGACTAAATGGAATCCACGTCCTCCTACGACGTTCCTGATTTCGAATCTAATCGCAAACAGAGTAATTATGAAGGTTTTGAATACAAAATTTGTATTGAAAACCTTCAATGCTTATGTGAATGTTCCGATAATGCGTCCAACTGTACTCAAGAGGAGTTAACATGTAGGATTTTGCCACGTCACATAATATATGTTTATAATAATTAAATGTGTATTTTCCATCACACGTGTCACAACTTTATCGGTTGTTTCAACAGGAACTTCTGCGCAAGAGAGGCGGGCTGTCGGTCGTATGTGTTGGTTCCGTGTGGAAAAGTTGGCCTCTTCTAAAACCAGGTTTTGTCTCCTGCATCGAATCGAGCTCATCTGAACTTCGTGAATTCTCCCTGTTGAGACTCTCTGGTGAAAACACCGCTGCCCTAGGCGCCGTGTACATTGCCGCTCGCAGTGTCAAATTTTCTATGAGTATCGACTACTCAAGCAATTACAATGTCTTCCATCACTATAAGGCTAACGTCTGATTTGTATTTACGTGTGTCTGCTCCAAATGTTCTGGTACGCAGTGTTAACTTGATGCTTTGTACTGTGTACATGACTGGGATTCATTTAAATATTTTTTTGTGTATGGGTAACATGCAACCCGTCCTTGAAAAAGTGAAAGGTGCCAATTATCGCTAGTTGGGTTAGCAGCTGCTCATCCCCAATGAAGTGAGGGGAGTCATCTGTCACGTACCTCAAGTGGCTAAACGTCACGTTTGACATTAATCCCTACATGTTTTGTATCGTTATAACAAGTAAAATGTCTACTTGAGTAGAGTGAAAGTGAGCCACGTGTGGTCCACTATAAACGAACTGGTTATGCAGTAATAAGTGAACAAGTTAGTAACGGATAACCGATTCAAATAAATTGTATATGTGGCCAAACTACATAGGTAGTTAGTTATCTAGTAAGATTTAAAATATATAATTATTGTATTTTACCTCATTTAATTACATCTCCGCCTTATATGTACTGCGCCCTGTCTACTGGCCCTACATCACAATATATCCACTCATAGAGACTTAATACTTGACATAAACATCTAATCATGTATCCCAAAACATTACTGTTTTCACAAGAGAGACTTCTTACGAAGACGCATCGCACAACCGGGATGGATTGCCATTTGCCCTAGGTAAATGGCATCCAAAGACTTCCATAAAAAAATTGTGTTCGTAAATAGTTTAACGAGTTGTAGTTCCATTTTGTAACTGTGCTCGACCAATGTACCTTATTCCATGCTTCATAATATTTTATATAACCTGTCATTGGTGAGGTAACTTTGTTGCTCAGATGAAGCAGCAATCTTGTTGTGCAATAGTATTTTTAGTAGTACGTTGTAGTTATACGTAGACAACGCTTTATCTTCAGTCAGATATCAATAATGAAGAGAGGTCCAACATACGCCTCTAGAGGATTTATGTATTGAAATGTGATACGAATCAAATAAAATATGTGGGGACGTGTGATTATTATTATAATAATTTCGGCTAAATTGGTCCCGATACAAAGTAAAGTTTCAAAAACCTACGAATATGTAACTTGACAAAGTATTATTAGCGCTGAATAATTGAAATTGAATAATTTCCATTACTACGTTTATGATATTTTTGCCTCGGACCATTTGTGGCGACTGGTCCTCGGTGAATTACATTCCCTATGTTTTATCTCTTTTGAGTGCCTCTATGTACCTACGATAGACGTAAGTACTATTCTGGTAATCAGAATGTTTTCCATTGTTTTGTAATGATATAAATATAATTGATTATGTACGTGGTTATACCATGGTTATACTGTTGTCTTTTTTCCTCCTGACGGAAGGTTGTACGTTTAAACAACGATACGTTCTGACATTTGGTTTTTCATATAAGGATACGCTTGGACAACAGTTATTTGTGAAAGTCGGGGTATTAACACCGAAAAACTTCGAGGGATGGTTCTGGAAGTATTTTGTGCAATTAAGGTAGCTCTTATAATAATAATAAGAGCGAACGCCATAAATCCACGCGGAACGAAAACGAGTCAGGTTCAACTGTTATGGTGAAATTCTATGAGAAAATTTTGGATCAGATTGTAATTGATGAATGGCTGGAAAAAATAATGGAAGGGAAAGATGCTAGATTATGAAGAAGGTGCTAATAGGGGAAGAGGGGTATTGGAAAGAAGTCCCTCTTCCAGGCCAGTCGATGGTGATTGAAGGGAAAAACGCTACAAATTCTTTCATAGGGGTTGGTTATTCCTCGGGCCAGGAGCATGAAGACTCATTCCAATCGATTTAGCGTCTAACATTTATTAGACAACGATTCCCAATACGCCTAGGTACCAGAAATCTCTAAAACCCACATTCGCAGTAGGTAGATACCTATTTTGACCCATAACCTCTTCGGTCTGATCAAGCTGAAAAGTTTCAAGGACCAACTAGAGCTAAAAACGGGTTCCTGACCAAAATTTCAGATTTTTTAGAAAATTGTTTACTACCAATGTCGACGTGGACGGCGGACAGAAATTTGCTTATGTTGATCTAGACACCTTGAGACGCCTAGAGGAACAAAAGGGCAAAATCGGAGAGATTGACTTTTTGCATGAAAACGTAGGTTGATTATTCAAAGAATATTTGATTATTTAAGGAATGATCAACCAACAACCTGACATTTTGGTCAGGGACTCGTTTCCGGCTCTAGATGGTCCTCGAAACTTGGAGTCAAAATGTGTAATGTGTCGAAAAATGTATTTTAGGCGAGTGCGGTATTGTTTTCGACTAAATTTTGGACGCTGAATCGAATGTGACGGGTCTCGGAACGATTGGTGCCCACTGGAAGAGGTCATGGGTCAAAATGGGTAGCTATCTACCTATTTCGAATTTGTGTTTTCGAGATTTCTGATACTTAGGCTGTGGGTATCACTTCCACTAAATTTTGGACGCTGAATCGATTGGAATGAGTCTCCATACTCTTGGTTCCAGGAATAACCAACCCCTGTAGAAGAATGTTTTTTCCGCCAACTGTCGATGGTTGTGGGCGTTCAACGGCGATATTATCGTCAATAAATATTATCCCAATGAGCCCTGGACATTGATCATGGGCAGACCATGCTCACGCTTTTAATACCATCACTCAGTTTGGATTAATTTGTAACTTGCTTAAGTAACTCCTACAAACAGCGCATTTACAAGCCTATACAACTCCGAGTTCCAATGAAATTTGCATCATATTATAAAACTGGGTTATTTTTTGATGGGTTACCACTTTCTTAACTGAATTAAAGAATGTGAAAATGTCTGTGACAGGTGACGCATCGATACAACAGTAAATTCTTACAGTTATAACACGGTCATTTTGGGCAAGAGTTGCTTCAGTACTTTTTAGAATCAGGCATTGACCTTATTCTCAGCTATAACCACCCAATTATTTTGGAGTGAAGGTGTAAGGAAAATTTTCTCGGACTACCTAACCGCTGACACTGCAACTAATCAAAAGGAGGCCCCTTCTGGTCCCTTCTTTTCAATGAACGCATGGCAGTTGACCTTTTTGAAAACCGTTACACGGCTAGGAATTATTATTAGTCGGCTTGCACCGAGTACTTGGAGTTTTACAATTAGAGAGGATTTGAGGAAGTTATTCCATCGTTACCTGCACCCTGCGCCAGGGGTTTTCCCGAAAAAATATTCTCGACAAAAACGTTCGGCACCTCTATGTCGCCAAAGCAGATAGCCCTTACTCACGTTTTAATACCTGTTTTGCGTTTACGAGTCTTGCAATTCCTCTCCAGTTTTGAACATGAAACATGCGGTGGCTATGTGTACCCCCTTGGAGCAAATACCTTTGAGTATAAAATTGTCCTTCTGACGTGTACACGGTGCGTGAAAAGAAAATCACCAACTTGCTTTCTTACATTTTGATCTTTTTCACAACGGTTGACCTCACTCACCAGCCCTCCTTGGAGTTATCTGATAATATTGTCGGTAAGATGTCATATTACAATTTCGCTACGTTACAGGTGACGTTTCCTCTGTACCATCTCTTGTTCGCAACATTGAATAACTACAACATCGATGAAATGCACTGCAAGCTTGAATTTGCAGTTAAATTTCCAGAAAAATTATGAATTGTAATAAGAAAATAATATCCGAGGTTTCCAATAATATTATTTCCAACACATTTTTCAAGACGTTTCATGCTGTCTAGATCAAAAAACGCTGCAAATTCTTACACACTGGTTGGTTATTCCTCGGACCAGGCGCATAGAGACTCATTTCTTCAATATGGGGGAAATGGGAAAAACAGTGGGTGCGATGGGTCCCAGACCCATTCCAATCGATTCAGGATTCAAAATTTAGTGGAAAACGATACCCCACACGCCTAGGTACCAGAAATCTCATAAACACACATTTAAAATAGGTAATAAATACCCAATTTTGACCCGTAACCTCTCCCAATGGGTGCCGATCGTTCTGGGACCCATTTCATTGGATTCAGCGTCCAAAATTTAGTGGAAAATGATACCCCATTCGCCTAGATCACCCAAATTCTCGAAAATCCATTTTTCCATAATTCATAATGGGCGACCATCAAGTCCTTCCAGAGCAGGTGAAAGTGCGTGCGCCAATATATCAACAACTTCTCACTAATGAAGCTTCCAAGATATCAAATTTTTCCCGGTTGGATTCCGAACGTAGTTTCGGTCGTATCGAGGTTTTATCATCTCATTCCCAGACGAAATGCTGTTTACGACATGGATTGTTATTTTAGGGCACTGTTAGCGATGGACGGAGCGATAGGGGTTTTTCATAAAAGAATAAGCTTAGGCAATAGCTATTAGTGAAACTCAAGATATCCACACCGAAAAACTTCAAGGGATGCTTCTAGAACTGGAAATGTTGTGCCCCAGCGCATTTTGACTCGAGAGAATTATTACTTGAATTTTCTGGTCTCTGGCTAAACTACAGCAGTAGTAAAACCATTCCACATTGTAGGTGAATCTCGTCTTGGAAGAAAGAATAATAAGGTCTCCACAATGAATGCCTAATTAGATGAATCAATAATTTAACTAACAACCTAAAAAAGGAAAAGAATCCTTAAATTATTATAAATTTTTCTTCAATGTATACCTGAACGTTAGATCATATTCAGCTGACATTTGCTGCAATCGGTCTAAAACCCATGTAGCAAGGTTCAGCTAAAACTGTTACCCCTCGCGCATAGGACCCCTAAAACCACAAAACTCATATTTAAAAAACGCTGCAAATTCTTACACAGGGGTTGGTTATTCCTCGGACCAGGCGCATGGAAACTGATTTAAAAACATGGGGGAAATGGGGAAAACGGTGGGTGCGGCGGGTCTCAGACCCATTCCAATCGATTCAGTGTCCATGATTAGTGGAAAATGATACCCCACACGCCCAGGTACCAGAAATCTCATAAACACATTCAAAATGAGTAATATATACCCTATTTGACCCATAACTTCTTCCAGTTGGTGCCAATCGTCCTGAGACCCACTTCATTGGATTCAGGGTCCAAGATTTAGTGGAAAATGATACCCCACACGCCTAGGTTCCAGAAATCTCAAAAACACATATTTAAAATGAGTAATATATACCAAATTTGACCCATAACTTCTTCCAGTGGGTGCCAGTCGTTCTGAGACCCATTGCATTGGATTCAGCGTCCAAAATTTAGTGGAAAATGATACACCACTCGCCTAGATCGCCCAAAATCTCGAAAATCCATTTTTCAAAAAACACATTTTGACCCCTACCCCGCCCAAATTTGGTCCGATCGGGCTGAAAAGCTTGGAGGACCGTCCTAGGCCGGGAACCTGAAATTTGGGTCAGGGGTCTGTTCCCGGCCTAGGACGGTCCTCCAAGCTTTTCAGCCCGATCGGACCAAATTTGGGCGGGGTAGGGGTTAAAATGTGTTTTTTTTAAAATGGATTTTCGAGATTTTGGGCGATTTAGGCGAGTGGGGTATCATTTTCCACTAAATTTTGGACGCTGAATCCAATGAAATGGGTCCCAAAACGATCGGCACCCTCTGGAAGAAGTTATGGGTCAAATTGGGTATATATTACCCATTTTGAATATGTGTTTTTGAGATTTCTGGAACCTAGGCGTGTGGGGTATCATTTTCCGCTAAATCTTGGACGCTAATTTCAATGAAGTGGGTCCCGGAACGATTGGCACCCTCTGGAAGAAGTTATGGGTCAAATTGGGTATATATTACCCATTTTGAATATACGTTTTCGAGATTTCCGGTACCTGGGCGTGTGGGGTATCATTTTCTACTAAATTCTGGATCCTGAATCGATTGGAATAGGTCTGGGACCCGCCGCACCCACTCTTTCCCCATTTCCCCCATGTTGAAGAAATGAGTCTCCATGCGCCTGGTCCGAGGAATAACCAACCCCTGTGTAAGAATTTGCAGCGTTTTTGATCTAGACATCATGAAACGTCCAGAAAAAAATTTTGAGCCGAATCGGAGAGGTTGACCATTTGCATGAAAACATAGGTTGATTATTCAAGGAATAACCAACCAAAACCGTAGGTACCCACTTAACCCATACCATGTTTTCGTAGTTCGCAATCGAATTGAAAATGATTTGGTTTGAAATGAAGGATTTGGTTTGAACCAACAAAACCACACATGCCACATGTTATTCCGCCGTGGCTTTTAATTCTACAAAATGGATCCCGCTCGTGGGTGACAGCATTTCTCAGAGATATTCAGGATAAATATCTAATTTAATGAATAATATATAAATGGTAACCGGTCTCCGCTTGGCGTTTGGGCAAAGGTTTGAGCAGAATTTTCACATTCAGATTTTTCGAAGAAGTTTAAAGCCCTTTTTCTGCTGGAACGTGTTGGATTTAGAACCCGATTAGTGTGTGGTTGCTTGATGAAGCCAATTTTGAGGTACCTATATATGTGAAACCACGTTCACGGACTCATTGGTGAAACTAGCGTTTTTTCGTTGATTTATCAACATTTCTATATAACTCAGTGTTCGTCGATATGTACAATCAACTTCAAAAAGTAATTCTACAGCTTTAAAAAAGTAGTCATTTTTTCAAAGTTTGTTTTTGAAGTTAAATTCAACTTTCCAGATGTTAGCCATGACTTCAATTTCAAACTCACTTTTATTATCCAGCTAAAAAATCGGGCTAATGGAAAGAGAATAATAATAATAGATATTCTGAATTTCGAATCTGTTCGGTATAAGATCGGATTTTCATGATACGCACTAATTAGAGCAGAAAATGGTAAAAATTGACCAAATCAAAAATACTTAGTTCTATTTCACGCCCACACCTCGTTTACCGTTAAAGCCCGAGAATATTCGCATTTGCGTTTCATTATGAATATCTTCTCAAAGAAAGAAAAATAACTATAGGAGCGATGTTTTCGGTGCACTTGTGTCCTGATGGCGAGAACATAGAAAAACAAATTACGACTTTTAAGACATTTTTTCTGTTTTAGGCTGAGGTTATGCTTTGCTCCAAGCAGTCACCCCATCCCCCCTTCTATTGGGGATATTTTGCTTCAACAGGAACATCCATTTTGAAAATAAAAATGCTAGAAATGACAACTACACACGACCACCACACACCAGACCGGGCGAATTGAGTCCTCAGTCAGGGGAAATGGTTTATCGAACAGGCTTCATATAAAACAACTCACATCAACAACACGTTTATTCGAGCCAGCGTAATTCGTCTGGGCAATTGTTTGGGAGAGAGACATTGAAAGTACAGTCTGTCTGGGTTATGTGAAGACAACACGTCTGGGTGTTGGAAGTTCCACTGACGAATCTGGGTAAATAAACAGTCAATGGGCGATGGGCAGAGAATTGCGAAGTATTTGGTTGCCTTTTTCATCTGTACCTTGCTTTGGTACAGTCGAGTGCGTAAAAATAATGCCCTGCTTAAGCATTATAAGAAGAAAAGTGAAGTGGGTTTGTGTATTCGGAAATTAACATCCCAGATCCTTGCAAAATAATTGTATTTTATTCAGAAACTGTTTATTTATTTTTTATTATCATGTTTATGGATATAATTTATTTTTTGAGCATTCTCTAAACCTCTAACTGGGTCACAAATCTGAGGTAAACAGTTTCAGTCAGATAATATATTAATTTGCTGAATTTGAATAATTTGTGTACCTGGGTCAAAGGAGGGAAACCCTGATTACTCTCTTTGCTCCCTCCACCTGCTTACTGAATCGTCTGCTTGGCCACTCCCACCACCAAAGGGGCGTTTCCATTGGCCCTCTGCTTACCCTTCCTGCTCACCTAAGGGCCCTCCCTTCACCTATAAATGACCCAAGAGCACGTCTCTGCTTCATTATCGCTCTTGTACTCTTGAAGAGTTGTTCTCAGAGCTTCAGCTTGTTTCGAGCAGTGCTTCGATTTGTTTTCAACTTGACCTTCCATCGACCTTCTCAGGTGAGTACTATTTTTCATACAATATTGTCCTTAAACTTTGTTACATGCCAGCTGTCTACTAGTCTGTCATAATTCATCCTACATTTTGAGTACACTTAATTTACTCTGGTGCCCAATATACGTGTAAATAGATTCAGGTTGTCAATCCTGAGAAATTAGATGATCTTAGACACTAATTTGTCCGAATGTGAAAATTACGAGTGTTATCAACACTAAAAATATCATGGTTCAATTGTCAATAGGTCAATTGTGCACCTTTGTACTTGAATGATCACAGTCCAAATTATTAATGATTCCCTTGTCATAACGTTATTTAGCGTCATTAGTACCGAGGTTAGAGACTTTTTTAGAGACCCTTTTGGCATTTTTGGCTGTCTGTTGACTACACTGACTAAAAATACCTTCTTTGTTAAGAATTAGGTTGCCAAAAGTCGTAAAATTAATTAGAGAATTGCCATTCAGACAGCTATGCGAATATTTGACCACTCGTAGCACGTTGGAATTGCCGTCTATTGCTCATATCAATTGTCAAATATCAATCTTTCTTTAGATCGAAAAAGCCTGGAAGAAGCAGGAACCGCATCCCCACGCATTTCACCAACGCCATCGTCGATCGATTGTTTGTGTATTAAGCACAGAAATCAATTTTTTGGTTATTCCACCCCAACGCAGAATCAGCAACAAGATGGAATTCAACATGCCCTCTTCGTCGTGCAACTGCTCATGCAAGAAATGCAAACCCACAGATGTGGTTTGTAAATATGTAGCCACCAAAGTTGGTAAGTATATAGTTTTACTTGCACAATGGTGCTTAGGAACTGATTTTTTGGTCAATAGGTAGGAAGTGGAATAGGCCTACTGGGGAGACCACTATAAAAAAAATGCACCGACATGCTATACCTCATGGGTGGTGTGGAAAGTAGCAATAGTCGACTAGTAAAATTGTAGGTTTTAATGGAAATTGAAGCATATCTTCTTTAGATTTTTGGATAATCCCTCAACTTGATGTTAATTCATTGTACAGTTTAATAGTTACAAATGTTATGAGTGCTAAATGGCAAGCCTACCGTCTTTTCAGCTTATTTTAGGCATTAGAGACACCCAGTATTGTTACTAGTATTCTGTGCTCAATTAGACCCAGAAGGGAATCACTGACTATAAATATCGTGGATGTTATTAGATATCTAGTCATTGACAAAATGATCAGGCAAATGTGAGATCTCAGATTCACCTCATGTATTAGTATAAAATACTGACAAATTTCTCGATTGTCCCTTGTATAAGATGTGAAAAAATCTGGGTCAAACTTCTTCACGAATATTTTTTTCAATTTGATTTTTTTTCCCTTAGTTCATTGTACACTTTATACGAGCATGACCTAAGGTCCTATTCGGTATTATTCATGCACTGTTGAGAACGTCCTACTTCGATGCAACTAGTAGTACGTTTAAAACGGCGCGGTGAGTGTACTGAACACGTCGTCTCCACGGTAACAGGTTCTTCGCCCTCGTGAGGAGAGATCACTCTGTAGGTGTTCGTCATCATCACTGGGCGGTGTCTCCCTACAAGATGCGAAGGTGCTTTTGGACGTTCCTGAGTTCTGGCGTTGTCTTCGATGGAATGGCCAATAGAAGGTGCGTGGGGCTATCACAAGCCAGAAGCAGAGGCGTCTATGTTCCCGCCATGCACCTGGTTTGCGGTTGTTCCACGTTTAACCGATCAAAGTCTTCAGGGTAAAGGCCGCGAGTCGGTCTCCCACCTTGGACCGTCCTGCTGTTGTTTGGACATACCTAGTAGTATGGAGCCAAGGTGGGCGACCACTCCTAGGATCATCTGAATGGTGGCAACAGTCAATGATGTGGATCGGGTCTAGGCCCGAGAACCAGAGTGAAAAAAATCAGCCATTTCCGAATCAAGTTTGCAGTTTTGTCGGGTTTTGGCGGCCATGACTGTCATCTACTCAGCCAGTGAGTGCTTTCTAAATTTAATTAATTTCTGAGTTTTTTTTTCTGGCTCGTTAACGTTTTTTAGGCATTTAAAATTTGATTTAATCTGATTTTGAATTTAAGGGTAACCTTAATTGATGGTATATTTGCTGAGTGATTGAGGTGAATCTGTCTTAATCCACCTTTGTACACCTTTATGTACGATATAGGTATACGTATTTTAAATAAAATGTTTTCTTTCATGCTACTAGTGGCCGGCCCCCTCACATACTGGTTCTGTCAAGTCTTGCTGTAGGAACAGTAGGTGTGGGTGCTGGCTAAAGAAGTATCACCAAGTAGATGTATTCGCTTCGATTGTGATAAATCGCTGAACTCACGACACCTGCAATGGCAGGTTGATGAGAACCGCTATGGTGAAACGTGGTGTAATGCGTGACTAGAGCGTTTCTCGTTAATCTGGCACTTGAACAAGTCAACGGACAAGTCTAGAAGACGACGTCGAAGGTGAGCCTGGTGAATGGGGACTGCCTTAAGTTGTGCTGTTATTTCATGACTAGAGTAGTCCTCGTTCACGAAGTTCCTGCTTATCATCAGTAATCATAATCGCCACCCGCACTGTTTTTTGCATCTGGCTGGCCTATTCTCTCGCACTAACTGGGCCTGTTTGGTTTATTCTAATAATAGGAACAGTTGGTGTAGAAATAGGTCATCCTGCAACAACACCAGGTAACCTGCGGAAGCAATATATCTGCAGTACTGGAGGTGAAGTCATTCGAAGTGTAGGCATCGTGACTTCGGAAGTTCTACGTTTCGCTCCTGAGCCGGCTTTCTCAAAAGCTGCTATTCCGAGTTATTTTCCAATCTCTTTCGCTGCCATGGGTGCCGTTTCCAGTCGATTTCTGGGATCCAGTGAGATCAGACACTTCGTTCGTTCACCCAGACTAGTCCTGGAGTAACATAATTTATCTTGAATGTCATTATCATCATCACTTTTATACTCAATCAACCTGAATGATTTTGTATTTGATATGGCTTCGATAAGCATGGTTGTAGGTACATTGTCAAATTTTTGTCTACTATAAGCTGTATTATTTTTGTTCTATAGTATAATAGTTAGGGTTAAAGCACCAAATGTTGACACTTTCAAAACGTAAACATAGGGTATTGGGACACTGTAGGTACTCTGAATTGGCGTCATCCTGTTGATAAGGGTCAGGAGAGGGTGAGATTTGAGGTAGGCCGGCTTCACTAGTTGTTCACACATATCAAACGTCCGGCTAATATTGAAGTAGGCCAATGAAGGAGACATAGTAGTAGTGGCTGTGCTACCCGCAAAAAAACAGACGGTATGTGTTTGTCTGGTTGTCAACATTGAAAGTGAAGATGTTGCTGAAGTAACACCGCTTCCTTCCCTGTAACAGACTGAGGATTATTTTCAGGCCTCCGAGCGAGGGGAATCGCCTTCTGGCAGTCAGAAAATCCACTGTCCCAGCCTAAATATTAGGGGAAAAACCCTAGAAAATTTGTGTTCCCTACTTATGTTTCTGTTCCACTGTGATTGAGCACCTACGCTAAAAATTTAATTACCCATTTTTCTGATTACGCTATTCAACATCTATTTCCTAATGTCTAGCCTTAAATATATTTTAATGCGTTCCTCATCTCGTTTGTTCATTTACTTTGAGAAGTAACTAGTGGGAAAGCATATTTAAATACTTTCTCAAAAATTTAGACTGGTGTCAACATCAGGAACTGTCGACAAGAGAATTTCCGAATGCAGAAGGGGGAAGATTCCATTTTTGACTTGTTTTGTATGCTGTAAAAACATTATTTAATAAAGCTCAATAAGTGCAAATTGTTCCCGAGGAACTCACAATTCATAATAACTACATTCAATTATTTCTTGAATACTTGGGTAGAGCGCAGAATCGAACGATTTTTCTCTCCAATAGTGTCAACAATTGGTGCTTCAACCCTATATTTTCAAGCTATTTAATTATGAATAAAGTTATGTTGTCGAATAACATAAGGTTGGTTTGCTCCATTTCATTCCAAACTCCCAATTACGCATCATGCTCAAACCTTTTTTAGATAAGGAGTAATTTTTTTTTCGCCTTCCTTTTTCATGAAGAACTAAAACGTAAGTTGAAATCATTGCAAAATTCAATTGTACATTCGGAAGGTAGGAATCACTCATTAGAAATGAAACATTGAAAAAATGTACAAAAATGTTGTGCACAACTTGTAGAAGAACCACTTGAGGAAAAAGAACTTGAAGCGGAATAGAAGTTTCCGATTTTCTTGAACTAGGCGTCATCATTTGACGTTGAATCGATTGTGATGGGTTCTAGCCTAAGTAACTACTTATTCCATGGTCCTAGCTCTATCAAGGCAGAATTGGACATGAATTTGAGTAGACACCTACTTGAAGAAGGAAGATTTTTTTTCAGGGAATATTTGTTACTTACCCTTGAGATCCCTATGATTCCATAGCCCATTGGAGAGAGGTTACCTTAAATAATGAACCTCGCATTTTTATATATTCATACGTTTCTTTCGCAAAATATTACTCATTTCATGCTTGTGACGTAATAAACTAAAATATTTTCCATTATTGAGTATCGATTAATTATAACATTATATTCTATCTAATAAAATGTTGTTTTGGAACAATAGTTCTGTTTTTGTTCTTTTCTTCATCTCCCAAGGGGCTGGGGCTCTTCATGGACTAACATCACACAGCCATGAGTAGCTACAACTATCTGCCGATTGCCGACAATCTGTAGATTGTCCTCAAAAACAAGAATACACATCATAATTTAAAAAAAAGTGTTGATACAGTCACATGCTGTTTGTTACATTTAATTACCCATACTTGTTTATGATTATGATCAAATTCGTGTTGCACAGCATGAACTTTTGTTATAATTAGCATCAAATGAAAGTTCATAACTCCTTTGACTACAAAAAAAAAAAAAAATCCATCAGTAAAAATAGATGTATTTAAGGTAAAAATAAAACTTCATGCCGGTGGGCTAACACCGTATCAAAGTACGAAGAAATTACTGGATAGATAGGTACCTACCGATTTGCTCAAAATTTTAGCCGAATCATTCGGCCAATTTTTTTTTATCTTTATTTTGTGAGATAAGAGAAACCTAATTTACCGGGGTATTCATGAAATGAAAGAATTACCCTGCGAGGTTTAAGGTTAGGTTGAAAAATAGCTACTAGATACGTAGGTCCCTCTCGTGGACGAAAGTGGTAACAAATGTAATGTTTCAATCAATTTTTGTACGCATAAAGTGATTTATAACGTTCTATTAGAAGTATCAGGAAAATAAAGGGCAAATTTGAATCATTCCGGGAATAATTGTAGTGTTAGCGACGGCAGCGATCCTACATGTCAACAAATTAACCACTAGACGGTCGAACGCCTTTTAGTGCTGCGATGACTCCTCAATATTCGATTGCTATCCATATTTCGATATGAACAACCACCAGAAAGACCAGAACCATTTCTTTCTTCCTCCTTAAATTTTTCTCTGTTAAAAAATGAATGAAAACAAATTTTATTCTGCTGCAAGTTCATGTTACGTTGGTGTTTTTATGGACATTGTTGCCAACTACACCCCAACCCAACGATGTTCTCGAGGGTACTCTGAGGTTCAGTGTTACCAAAATGAGGGAAACGTACAGTTGAAAAAAATACCACCTCAGGAAATGTTTCTTGAATTAACGTAAAGGTTGTAGAAGTCACGAAATAATTAGAACCGGTAATAGTCGATAGAATGGCGGTCATAAAAATGCATAGCGACAAAATGAATGCAAATAATGAAATGTTTGTTGAAATATTTGTTGTGATGAGGGGAAAGAAGGGGATATTTGGGTGAGATGGAGGGGAAACGTAATGCACCATATGGAAACACTGGTGCGGCAGTCGAGTCGTAATCGAAAGTGGTTAAGCTTTTTCGTTGGAAGTGACTATTTTGTGAATTTATATATCGGTTTCTGCTTCAACAAAATCCGCCGGACAGACTGTGGACGAGAAATCGAGCTTCGATAATGAATTGGCAACCTCAAGAAGAGGGACTGAGGCAAGTAATAGCTTTACTCAAGCTCTCCCAATCTCCCGACAACTCGTCACAAAAACTCGTTCAACAGCAATTCAAAGAGCTGAACGAAACTCCCGATATTTGTAACTATTACGCTTATGTGCTGGCCAGAGTGATCAACGAGGATGAGGCCTCGCGGTCTTTGAGCGGTCTAGTCCTGAAAAACCACCTGAAACAAAATTTTTACCGAATCAACAACGAGGTGCTCGAATACGTGAAGGACTCATGTATCGCAGGATTGGGAGACCCCTCCCAGCTCATCAGGGCGTCCGTGGGTATCGTGGTGAGCACGATAGTAGTCAAAGGTGGTCTGACGGCATGGCCTCAACTCCTGCACCAGCTCTGTCACATGATGGATTCGCCGGACTACAGTTCGTGCGAAGGGGCGCTCAACGCGTTCGAAAAAATATGCGAGGACGCCAAAGAGCTGCATAATATGAACGGAACGGATTCTCCGCTGAATACGTTGATACCTAAATTTATCAGCTTCTTCCATCATTCCAGCAGTAAACTGCGCTGCCACGCTATATCTTGCATGAACTTCTTCGTTGTCCAGCAAAACCCGGTCTTTTTGAAGCATATAGACTTGTTTATGGAAGGTTTATTCGCCTTGGCAACGGACAAAGACACGGAAGTGTCCAAGCAAGTATGCCGCGCGTTGTCTCTGATGTTGGAGTCAAAAGTTGACCGGTTAATGCCGCATATGAACGGCATAGTCGAATACATGCTTGCGCGAACCCAAGACTCGGACGAATCCCTCGCTCTGGAAGGGAGCGAGTTCTGGCACTACTTGACCGACAGTCAGGTTTGCAAAGACGTACTTAAGCCTCACTTGCCTCAGCTCATTCCAGTCCTAATCAACAACATGAAGCTGTCCGACATAGAGATCGTCGTCCTCAAAGGGGACAGGGAGGACGCGATGATTCCCGATTCAGATCAAGACATTCGCCCAAGGTTTTACCGTCAGAGCGATCGAGGGAATTGTCGCGACGGTGAGAACTCCGACGAAGAAGATTACGACGACGAGAGTCTACTCGATTCATGGAATTTAAGGAAGAGCAGCGCTGCAGCTCTGGATTCGATTGCTATGGTCTTCAAGAACGACCTTCTTCCCATCATCCTCCCCGTCCTCAACGAAACTCTATTTCATTCTGACTGGATCGTCAAAGAGACTGGGATCCTGGCTTTGGGCGCCATTGCAGAAGGCTGTTTCTACGGTATGATACCTCATTTGAACGAGCTGATACCATTTTTGGTTAACTGTATGACGAGTGAAAGGTCTCTGATCAGAGTCATTACGTGTTGGACCGTCTCGCGGTATTTCAAATGGGTGCTTTCTGACCCGTCCGACCTCTATTTGAAACCTCTTCTTTCTCGCCTCTTGGAGCGAATGCTGGACAACAACAAGAAGGTTCAACAAAGCGCTTGCTCGGCATTGGCTAAACTTGAAGAGGAAGCAGGCACCAAACTTGTTCCTTATCTCGACATTATTCTACAAACTCTAGTCACTGCTTTTCCTAACTACCAACGTAAAAATCTCGCTATTCTCTATGATGCTGTTGGCACGCTAGCACGCTCTATAGGCCAGCACTTGAACAAGCAACATTGCATCGACATGCTCATGCCGAGAGTCATTGACAAATGGAACGTTACCTTGGATGACGACAAAGACATTTTTCCGCTATTTGAATGCGTCGCTTGCATTGCCGCGGCGCTGCAGAGTGGTTTCTTGCCTTACTCTGGTCCTGTTTTTAAAAGATGCCTGAGTCTTATAGAGAAAACCCTTGATCAACAAATCGTTGTGACTGACGAAAGCGAATACTACGAAGAACCTGACAAAGACCTGGCAATGTGCGCACTTGATCTCATAGGAAGTGTCGTTGGTGCCATAGGAGACCAAGTGGACACTCTGGTCGTCAATTCTAATTTGATGACGCTGTTGTACAAGTGTATGCAGGATACGACGCCTGAAGTGAGACAGAGTAGTTTCACACTGCTGGGCGACATAGCTCGAAATTGTTTTCCATCGATTCGCCCTTTAGTCGGTCAGCTAATACCGATTTTGTGTCAGAATTTCAACCCAAATCACGTGTCTGTTTGCAACAATGCGATCTGGTCGCTGGGTGAGATCTGCACCAAGCTCGCTGCTGAAGAAATCCGTCCATACGCCCCAATTATTATTCAGCACTTGATGGAAGTTATTCACACGGATAACCGCCTGCTCATCGGGATCGCTGCCGTCACCTTGTGCCGCCTGGGGTGTGTCATCCCTGAGGACATGGGTCATCTCTTGGGTCAGTTCGCCAAGCAGTGGTGCATGGCCATCTGTACGACGAGAGACCGGGTCGAGAAAGAGTCTTCATTCCGTGGCATGTGCCAGATCATCATGGTCAACCCTTACGGAATCTCCACGGAGCTCTTCTATTTCTGCAACGCGGCCGTCTCGCTGTGCTACCCGGACGAAACCGTGCCCGCCGATCTCCGCGAAATGATCGCCAAAATTCTTCAAGGCTTCAAATCCCAAATCGGTCAAGATGAGTGGTCAGCGTTCTTCTCTCGCTTTCCACCTCAAACCCTCGACCACCTCGTCGCCAACTACCAAATCTAAACTTCGAAGGACGCTTCGTCCTGGGGCTTAGGGGTGAGTTTAATTAAATTCTACTTTGAGGGGGCAGAAATTAAAGAATTTCCGGTCGGGTCCGTCGTACGCGTTACTAGTTAAGGGGGGAGGGAGGTGTCTTTTCTCTCGCGAAAGGGGGGTGTTATATGCCTGGCCGAGGGCTATACTTCAACTTGTCAATACTCGAAGGTATCTACATTAAAGTCATGGACGTGAAAACCCATTTCATTTTTATTTATTATAACTAAGGACACTAGACCAATGTTGTTGGTGTCAACTGTTAGGGTAAAAAATATGTCCACCATCCTGAGTACATGAATCAAATGGCTTTACATTAAAGGGCTTGGTACTTATTAAGGGAAATCATTAACTTTACCACTGCGCTTGTACAGCGTTTGACCTATTTTTCCACTTTAGGCTGTGTTGTTTGGGTTTTTTTTTTTTTTTTTTTTTTTTAAATTGAAGGAGACCATTTTAAATGCAATGTTATTTGATTTTAACGTTTCCATTGTATTTCAGATTATTACTACAACTGTTGAGAAAATGTCTGCTTTCGAAAAAATAATTTGGGTTTTTAAAAGACATTCGCATATTGTAGGAAGCCATTTTGAAGTTTATTCGTTGCCATTTTGTGATGTCCCAACTTCATTTTCACTCTAGAAGAATGTACGCATTTTATCAACTAGACGCCAAAAATTACTTGCGTTTTATTTTTTGCCGCTTGTTATTATTTGAACATAGACGTGTCCGATACAGAACACACATTTTAACATGGACTCATGTTTTAGCCATGACCTAACTACCAAAAACCGTTCGCGGGGAGGGTGACGCGGGAAGGGAACGCCGGAAGGGTGACGCGGGAGTGTCACACGGGGTTTTATAAGACAAGAAGAAAATACCGTACCTACTTCCTTGTAAGGTAGTAGTGAGTCATCAGTCACCTCGTATAGACATTCCGATTGCAGACGGCTAAAACATGGGTCCATGTTTATCGGATTTTAGCCGTAGGCTCTAAGCGGAAAGCAGACGGGGGTCCAGGGGGCTTGCCCCCTGGCGAGGCCCAGAGGGCCGAGTTTTCCTTTTAATTTCTCTCTCAACCAATCAAATTGAAAGATTTTATATAATTAACGATTTTATTATCATCTAATAACGCAGTAGTTTTGTGAAGTAGCTTTTTTTCGTCCTACGCACGGTTTGTTGTGAAGTTTACTTTGTCTTTATGTACGTTGCTTTTTTACATCGAGCCTATCGCAGTCAAACAAATCGGCTACTTCACAAAGTCACGTATGAGATGACCAACTGATGTCTCAGCTTGACCAAAACCAGGAACTATAAACCTTTTAAGATGAGGAGGATTGAAGGATGACCACCAACTTTGAGACGTATCGTTCTCATAGTGCAATGGATATGTTCGAGCTTCACCCTACCAAGATAAAGGTGAGTCGGAATTTGAGTTCACTCTTTTGATGTGTTAATTTATATCATTTAAGCTAGAAAATGAGTGATTTTAAGTTGAATCGCTTCCACGCCATATTGAGTTTACTAACTGCACACCCTAATTGTGTTATCCGTTTCTTTGTTTCAGATTTCTGTATCCCCTTTCACATAGAATAGGAATAAGTGTTGTCTATCTCGTAGATAATATATCTGAAGACTATCAGTCAACACCTCAAGCGTATTGAAATCGTCTGACGGAGGGCTCCTTCAGCCACAGAAGACCGGTAATCAACTTCTCCTCATTTATTTTGTTATCCGCTACAGCAATTCGGGTCTACAAGGCAGTAGTGCTGCGCCACTGAGTCCCTAGACGAAACCAAAGTACAACTTTGACCCAATTGCCAAAAAAGTGTTGAATTTCATCTTGAGGCCAACCATCCATCAGGCACAAATGCTACTGCATACCAAAATTGACCTTGATTCAAATTTTCAGGAATTGAAAATTATAACCTTTTGAATGTTATTGGTTTTTCAGTTGCTTTCCCCCTTGAGAACAAATTGAGATGAAAATGGTCTCATTCGAGTTCTCTCACTACCCTTACGCGCACGGTGATGTAGAGTCTTCTCAAGTCAGCTGGCGCTAACCAACGTGGCACCTTGGAGAATCTCTAACTGTATACATGAATATTTTAAATTTTCTTACTGTCGAAGTGGAAAAAAATAAATTTACAAAAAATTGATAGGCTGAAAATATTTTTTTTTTTTCAATTTCCAAATCAAGTTTTTTTGTTGAAATTTTTGTCGTAAATGTTTTTAATTAAAAAGTATTTTTAAACCAGCGTTTTTCTATGACACTATGATATCAAAAACCAAAGTTTATTAATTATTCCCATAACAAGGAACCTGATTGGGGGAACATATATACTAGTTAGCACTTGCAAAGGGGTTTTATTACGTAATTCTGCACAAAACTATTAGTTTCTCATACTCTTGCATTAATATCCCATTTATTGACGGATACAGAAAACAATTTGAAACCAGCAGGCAAATGATAATACTTTCAACTAAGTATTCAATAACCGTTATCTTTTATTCCCACGAATAAAAACTGATTACACAACAAAGTAGGTAAGTAAGGGCATACCTACCCAACCTACATGAATTAGCCACCATCGCATAAAAATGAAGGCCTCAAGGAAATATAGGACGGACATTGTATACAAGAGACAAGTTAAAAAATAGTAAAAATAAACAGAGGTGCACTAATAAAATATAATACTTCAAATTCTTCGTGTAAAACAAAATGATTGCTATTATCACAGCGACAAGCACTATCTATCACAAACAACAATATGAAGTGAAAACAGATATGTAGATGGAACCATAAGTGAAAGCCCCAACAAGGCTGCTTCTAGGAATCATTTCAGAACTAATATTTTATTACAAAAAGTTCAGGAAATTCAAAATTCTTCTCAACGAACTCGTCAAATACGTCATTGCGGCATAATCAAGAACGTTTTCTTACAATTATACTATACCCCTGTAAATCCTGATAAAACACAAACCTTAGAAGAGGGTACTCCCTAGTCAATAAGTGAACACTGAGACACTTCCAGATGGTAGAAACTGAGAAAAAGGCAGTTGAAGGCGCTGTCCAACCCTCCGGAGGACCTGATCACGCAGCTATTTATTCAATGATCAGTAAGGACACCAAAGATCAATATGCTCTGAGTATCATTTTGAGAACTAAATACCAAACCTGGCTCAACCTTACGTGCATTTCCTCTGTTCCTCCACTAACCACAAAAGAATGTCCTGAGGGGAGAGCCAATAATACTCACCTTAGGCAGCATCAACGTTCAAATCTTAATCCCATGCGTAACCATCCCCAGCCTGATTCGAAATACTCGCTTTTGGTAATCGCAAACTGTTGATCATTTCTTGAGCAGCGATCAACTGTGTTTCCAATGAAACATCTCTGGCGGTTTTCACCAGTTGAATGTCGTTTTGAATTTCCAACACCAATTCATTCAAAGCGCTCAATTTTATCTGCATTGACTCTGTGATGCGTTTGATTTCCAACGATTTATGACATTCGCAAGGGCTGCTGATAATTTTCCGAGGATGGGTCACATAAAAAGGGTTGCTTCTGGGGGATACTAGTCCAATGAACGTCGATTTTGATATTTTTCCTGATGGTAGGGGTGGTGGACTATGATCGTCCCAAACGAGTCGCTCGCCCTCTACGGACGTCGCTTCGTAAATTGATTGATACTGGCCTTGGTGCCTACCCCAGCCGACTTTGATGCTTGCTATCTTTTTTCCAAGAGCCAACTTTTCACATTTCGTCACACTCGTGATGCTGTTTTCTGGAGTTATCACGTAACCATAAGATTCTGGGTTGCCGCCACACATCCACAAGTCACCGTTAGACGTCAGAATAAGTGTACTTGTCAACCCGCAGGCGATCTCCTTACAAACGTGGTGAAAAGGAAATTTTTTGACTTGATCCACGATGTCGTTATTCTCAATAGGAAATCCTCTCTGGCCGTGGTCGTTGCATCCCCAAGAGAACACTTCTCCCTTGTCGTTTAGCATGACCAAGTGCGAGCGGCCAGCAGCCATGGAGACAATACGCTCGCACGAAGAAATGCGCCACTCATTCATCCACTTACCACCGGCGACCAAACGACCCCAAATGTGAACTTTTTGCTCAGTGTTCAGGGCAGCAACAAACCTCCCACCACAAACCGACCTCGGAAATCACCAATTTCTTCTTAGAAATGGGGCTTGGTGGCATCACTTCTTCCTCATCTTTGCCACACCTGCCCCACCAGAATAGATTTGAGTTCACGTCAATCGCCGCACCTATCCACTCTCCAATGCTCATCACTCTGATATCCGCCCCAGACAAGTCGCCAATTAATGACGGGGAATACACCTCTTGGGCGCGATAATCACTACCTGTCAAGCCCAGAAGGTTGGCCTCGTACCCGTTGTATCCCAAGCCGTACACATCGTTGTTGAAGGTCACGTAAAGTATACCCGAGCGGCGAGGCCCGGATGATCCAGGATCCACGGATTGTGGCGGCGATTCAAACACGACAAACGAACGGATTTGGTAGAGGACTGCCCCAGTCAAGGTCCCAAACAAGCGAAATTGATACAGTTCCGAAGGAGACCTGGAAATGTCGAAACGGAAGGTAGAAATGAATAGTTGATTCTTTGAAAAGAGTATACATTTAAAAAATCTACTTAACAGATGGATGACAAAGACAAAAATTGATGACTTGACAGAAGACAAAAATTAGGTACCCGCAAAGACAAATCAGTGAGTAAAAAGGGAGAGGAAAGCTCCCAATTTGAATTTTTCTCCTCCCTAAATCTGTGCACGTTTCGGATTTGGTAAATGAGGCCCTTGTCGACGCCCCTCCGAGATCAAATCAGCCCATCAGCCTTGGGAGGACACATGGACAGAAAACGTTGAACGTGCTGTTTCAGCTCCCAGAAACGATCAGCGGAGTACGTGAACTCTGATGAAACAGTTCAAGCTCACTAACCACGAGTGTAACGCCAACTACTCTGTGGCTTTGACGAATGACGCTGAAATTATTCGTGTTCTTCACTTTCCGCCAACAGTTTTAGGCACTTCATATCATCTTCTACATCAAGAATGAGAGAGTTGATACAATCGAGTTTTTCTTTCACGAAACTCGAGAACAATGGAGGTAAGTCGTCTTGAGACTTTTCAACGCGAAGCATCTGACCGTGAGGTGTTATCCGTGACGAACTAACATCTGTTTTGCTGAAAATGACGTCAGAGCCCCATGTAACGCACCCACTTTTGGTAAGAGCAGCATAAGAAGTAAACTCTACACCTTCGCGAATGGTCCACACTTTCAACACTTCCTCATCAATTGGAATTCTCTCTGGAACTGAGACGAACGGTTCTTTACTCACTGTACCCAAGTAACCGGAAAGTACGGAGTTAGCTCCGCAAGCCCACAGCTTCCCACTCACGGTGAGACAAATCGTACTGTTGAGACCACAAACAACATCCTTGCAAGGCTCGTCCAATTCGATTTTGGTAGCGCCATGGAAATGCAAGTCCATGTTTTTTCTATCTGGTCGTTGCTTGTTCCAGTTGAAGCCCCGTTGTCCGTGAGTGCCAGCACCTGCAGTAAACACGTAACCGTCGTCTGTGCAGACCGCCAGATGGGAGGCACCACACGAAACAGCCACTGCTTTTTTCTTGGTTGGGAGCTCAGTAAAAGTATTCCCGAAACACCAAACCTTGCCATCTTTGCCGAGACCGGCCACAACGGCTTGCCCACACGAGATGGCGGAAAAAACAGAATACCGCTCAATCTTAGGGAGAATCATTTCTGGAGGTACGGTCCAAGTATGGTTGAGACCCCACCAATGAAGGCGACCGTAAATGTCCAAAGCCGTTGCAACGAGTCCACCGATACAAACGGTTGTAATGCGTTGATTACTCAATTCTTCGATTTTCACGGGTCGATTGACTCGGTCACAGCGCCAATGCAAGCCATTCAAAGCTAAGATATTGCAGTCGTAGCCGTTCTCGCCAAGGCCGTACAATTCATCCCGATCTGTGATGAAAATCGCTGAGTACAGTTGATTGGGGCGCTGAGCAATGCATACAGAGACGATGGACAGCCGCTCGCGCTTAGTGAGCTGTTTCATCAGAGGATACTTCACTAATTCTTCCTGCGAGCTGAAAGAGAAAACGACCATCAATCAGGATGATGGCAGAGACATAAAAGAATAAGTTAAATTATGATGGCAATTCTCGAACTAGATACCTAGGGAACCTTTAATTATATTGAGATTCATTTGAAGCAGAGGATGCAATATTGGTATCTTGAATTATGAATATATCTTGAAGGCGGGCGCAAGTGGAAATTTGCGAGGCAACTCATGACCAGAACATTACACGTCAAGAAAATTATCATTATATTACCCTCTAAATTAAAACGCTGTAAGTTATTCCAAAATGGTTGATTATTCCTTGGAGCAAGATTATGGGGAAAACAATGAGAGTGGAATGTCCTGGACTAATTCTTATGGATTCATCGTTCACAATTAGTGGGGAAAGATAGTCCATACGCCTAAATACATCAAAACCCACTTTCGAAATACACCCTCACTTTTTTTGGGGGGTATATACCCATTTGGACCCATACCTATCTTCAGCGAGCTCCTATCGGTCCGGGACCCATCTCAAATGATTCATTATCTAAAATTTAGTGGAAAATGATACACCACATGCCTAGTTCCCAAAAAGCCCCGAAAATTAAGATTCAAAAAATCACATTTTACCCCTACCCTTTCCGAATTAGGCTCGATTGAGTTGATACGTTATGAGTACCAACTAAAGCCGGAAAGAGGACCTGAGCAAAATTTCAGATATTTAGGAAATAGTCTACTACAACCAGAAACGGCGAAGACAGCGGACGGACATACCGGTTTTTGGTTGATTATTCCTTATTTTTGGTTCAATTCCTTGAGTACTCAACCTATGTAATCATGCCGTCACCGTTCAGAGGTTTCGGATGTCACCGTTCCTCTTTTTTGGAACTACGGGACAATTTCCCACGGGAGGAGGATATGGGTCAAAATGGGTACACCTATGTGAAGTATCATTATCCTCGATAAATGAACGCTGAATTGATTGAAGTGAGTTCGAGGCACTCCACACTCATTGTTTTCTTCATAGCTCGAAGGAATAATAAACCAGCAGCGTTTTTGGTTGGTTATTCCTTGAATAATCAACCTATGTTTTCATGAAAATGGTCAATCTCTCCGATTCGGCTCAAAATTTTTTCTGGACGTTTCATGGTGTCTAGATCAAAAACGCTGCAAATTCTTACACAGGGGTTGGTTATTCGTCAGACCAGGCGCAAGTAGACTCATTTCTTCAACATGGGGGAAATGGGGAAACAGTGGGTGCGGCGGGTCCCAGACCCATTCCAATCGATTCAGGATCCAAAATTTAGTGGAAAATGATACCCCACACGCCTAGGTTCCAGAAATCTCAAAAACACATATTCAAAATGGGTAATATATACCCAATTTGACCCATAACTTTTTCCAGTGGGTGCCGATCGTTCTGGGACCCATTTCATTTGATTCAGCGTCCAAAATTTAGTGGAAAATGATACCCCACTCGCTTAAATCGCCCAAAATCTCGAAAATCCATTTTTCAAAAAACACATTTTGACCCCTACCCCGCCCAAATTTGGTCCGATCGGGCTGAAAAGCTTGGAGGACCGTCCTAGGCCGGGAACAGACCCCTGACCCAAATTTCAGATTTTTAGAAAATTGTCTACTACCAAAAACGGCGTGGACAGCGGACGGCGGACGGACATTGACCTTTTTTGATCTAGACATCATGAAACGTCCAGAAAAAAATTTTGAGCCGAATCGGAGAGGTTGACCATTTGCATGAAAACATAGGTTGATTATTCAAGGAATAACCAACCAAAAAGGTCAATGTCCGTACGCCGTCCACGCCTTTTTGGTAGTAGAAAATTTTCTAAAAATCTGAAATTTGGGGCAGGGGTTGTTCCCGGTCTGGACGGTCTCCAAGCTTTCAGCCCGATCGACAAATTTGGGTGAGTAGGGGTCAAATTGTTTTTGAAAAATGAATTTCGAGATTTTGGGCGATCTGGGTATCATTTCCACAACTTTGTAGCTGAATCCATGGGTCCAGAACGATTTCCACTGGAAGAAGTATGGGTCAATGGGTATCATTACATTCGAGTCTGTTTCGAGATTGGTGTGGCTGGATCACCACTGAACAACGATTGAATTGGTCGGGAGCGCCACCATGTTTACCTTAGTAAAAGTCACATGCGCCTGGTCTGACGAATAAACAACCCCGGTGTAAGAATTTGCAGATTTTGATCTAGATACCTTGAAACCTGAATTGTCAAACTTTGACGCCAATCGGAGAGGTTGAACTCTAGAATGATTACATAGGTTGATTATTCAAGGAATACTTGAACGAAATTCGAGAAACAACTCAGCAATTTCGAAACATTAGCACACTAAATCAATTAGGGCCTTTGTGGAACGTAATTCATCCACTTCAAAACTCCCCTACCCAATCGTAGTAGGTTGTAGAATAATTTGCAGCGTTCCTTAACGGGTAATTTGATTACAAATTTATTTTAAAAAACTGAATTCTAATACGCGATTTAAGTAATAAAGTCCTCGAAATCTCAAACTCTCTTCTATTCGAAATGTTGCCGCATGTTTTACAAGGGTCTTTATCAGCCGGTTTTACTGTCTTGAAAATTGCTTCACTCGCGTCAACATAGCCGAGAGAATGTCGCAAGTGTAAAGGCAGCAAGTAAATGACGTTCAGCAGAATCATTCAGGACAACTGGATTACCGGAAGGAAGGTAGGACAGTATTTTGTCATGGGACGCAACTTGCGCAACCCATTCGGCCGGATACTCAGATTCTCATTATCAACGTACATTCAATAAATTATTATATCAAATTAAAAGGGAATGCCGATGTAAGCCCTGTACGATTGCGTATTACGGTGTAATCAAACAAGAACGCAATGGATACGAGGGTAGCATTCAGTCAATTACTACATTATTGTGTACGACTGTACGTTTAAGAAGCATGAATAGATTGATTGTTGAGATCAAAGAGAATACAATTCTCGGGATTTATACGCCTTTCGCCGGTGTATACCTGTGGAAAGAGGTATACTAGGTATACGTAGTAGCAGTTGGCTATAACCAGCAAATCGAAAAATGCGAAACTTAATAAAAAATTTCTTACACAACGAACTGATTCTTGATTACGGCTTCTGCCTCAGCAGTCGACATCTTGCGCTGAATTCGTTAAAAATTCTGGAATGAACAAAATATTACAAAAGCAGTTGCAATTGGCGTTTTGATTTGTATTGAAGACAATAAAAGTAAATGATTAACTATGTAACTCACCGATCGTGCGTAGCGCCTCAATGTACGAAGGTAGAGAGCACAAGTTTAATGTAATTTATTGCAAAATGTAATTTCAACAGGTGATGAAACGCAAAGGCCTGCCGCACTCTAGAGCCACAGATACAGATACAGAGAATACCGTGATCGTGATACCGGCCTTGTAGCGGAGGGATCAGGCAGGATTGCCAACCGTCTCAGTTAATAATCCTTATACAGCCTTCAGAACACTCGATAAATCCGTGATTTCGGGCAAAATCCGTATGATGTCATTAGCTCATAAAATAAAATGACAACAAGAGTCAGGTAGGTTTATAGTATCATAAAAAGTTCAATAAAACCTGATTTCGCACAAATCCAGTAGCTTTCAATAAATTCTACGTTCAACATAATACTTACCCGAACAATAAAAAACAAGCGAGGTATTTTTTTAATTAATTTGAAGAAGAAAATTCTTCAAAGTAATTTACTCTCAGAAGGGCTTTCTGAAAATTAAGCTTTTGAATTTTGGAGGCGGAAAATCCAGAGGCAATTAGTAGGAGCAGTTGTGGGGTAGGCATAGTAGGAGATGCATTTCGCATTCTTTTGATTTGTATAAGGAACTCTCTTATTTATTTTTTATATCTTCCTTTACCTTATTATATTTTTGTACTCTTGATATAACTTACTTGGAGGTTTTGACCATGAAACGGCTGATCTCATTGCTGTGTGCGTCAATTGAGTGACTGACACATTTTCTTATATTGCTCCGTTAATTTCCTGTCTTTCTTAGGCTAATTATCGTTATTGATGATTTATAAATCATAAATGGAGGTTAGAAACTGAGGGCTTGATGCTTATAGGTGTTGGGTTCACCTGGTGTCAGTTTGTCTGTAAAGAAAGATCATTGGCACTCTCCAGCCAAGGCACGATGGTACTCTGGGCATCAGCCATTCATTTGCCTTGCATAGCATAGCATTAGGCTACTTCGACAACCCAGCAGGAAATGAATAAAAGTGCCTAATTTTTGTCTCTGAGCTACCGAGAGCTAATTTGACGACGTTAGCACTATTCTTCTGATAGTTTGAACGAGTAGCCAAGTATCATAGACAAGTAAATTTGAATGACATCAAAAGTCAGCTACAAATACACGAAAGGCTCAGTTATATGCAATGCTAAGTTATCTTGAACCCCCAAAAATTTACATTTCCACAAAAACCCGCCATAATACGATTGTTTCTGTTTTAACATAACATCTTGAAACATTAATTGTTCATAGGAATCTTTTCAAGAACCTTTTTTTCCTTTCTCTCTTGGACTTCTACCATACATTGATTACAGTTGAATTCAAACTTTTCTGCAACCTCCAGCGCTTCACTTAGCTGATGCCTAGACTTATTTCTTCCACAGTTCCTACTGGATAGTAGATATTATTATGAATATTATTCAGGTTGCTCATGTGTTGGCTTCATGGAGGTTTCAAGTCTCGGGCTTCATGGATGTTTCAAGTCACGCATGAAACATATTTTTGTGGACTGGAGCGTGCTGTCCTACATCCAGGAAGTAAAACTGGGAACCGAAAAGTGCGATATTATAGAATTTAGAGAGCTTTTCCCTCAAACCATACAACCCTGCCCAGTATGTGCACTGCACGAGCCGAATAACGTCTTATTTTCATATACTTTCACAGTTCCCTCCAACTTACAGAATACGCGAAGTATTCAACTCCTAAAACAGGTGATTTGTTCGTCTATTTCGTTCGGACATGGAATAATATAGCCCGCACAGAGCTGATAAAATAACAGTCCGCGAACATGGACAAATAAGAAAGTTTAATTCCAGAAATATTTGCAATTTGTCAAACAATTAATAAATAAATATGTACAAGACTCTCAAAATTATAAATATTCTATTTACAAAAAGGAAACCTGCTACTGATTTATTCAACCATTTCGGCTGGCTGCCCTTGGAACCTGCAACGAGAAAAAATCAATAAATGTGATATAAATAATTTTTCGTTGAATAATTTTGTAATAAGTCTCTGCTTGAGAGCCTACCAATATTAAATTAATTTGAACAATAATTAATTATCAATTAATTGACACAACAATGTTTTAGCCTCCCTTCTTGGAAATACATTGCCGCTGTTATGATCCAGGATGTATTTCATCAAGCCTAATTCTAGGAATGAGGTTCAAGGAAAAAAAGGGTTACTTTTTCTAAATTTTAAAAGGTGTTCCGTATTTTCCAGGACGTTCAATGAAAGGAAACCCACAAAAGTTATATTATGGAATAACGGCTAACGTAGGAGAGGAAATTCCTATCATTTCGTGATAGTGGTGGAGGCGAGGAGCGATAGCTATCACGATAGCATGTTCAATGAGTAGGTAACTTTTGAAAAAGGGCATTGGAGGAGAGGATATTGAAAAACGAAGGAGGTCTTACTTATCCAATTCCAATGCGGCGTACTGCTCTTCGTCTACTTCGGTCATCATCAGGTTGCCATCAGGAAGGAGTAACACCACTCTCCTGGGTCCTCCTAAATGACATTTTAAACAGATACATGGATAATTTCAAACCTCTGGACAACTTGCAGTTCAAAAACAACCTTCCCAGATACTCACCCCCTGGCATTGGTTCACTAGCTTCGACCAATTGAGCCACCAACTGCGATTGGCTGTCGTCAGTCCCCTCTGCGCCTTGAACCTGGATGTCCATCAGTTCTCCATCTTCGCCTTCTTTCACGTAATACTGAGCAGCTTCTTCTTCTCCCACCTCACCAAGGACGTTGACCTACGAACACAATGGAGCAATTGATATTAAAAAACTCACTATGAAATCGTCCTAGCCAGGAGCATCTGGAATTTGGAGTTGTCTAGAGCAGGAGTTGGTCATAAATCTCTATTTGAATAGGTTATACTGAATCATTTGATATTCTACAGCTCTAGGCTTCTGCAGAACTGGACAGCAAATGAAGCGGACGGAGGTGCGAGTGACAAATATTCAATTGTGCTTAAACTTGCCTGTCCCAATTGATTGACTTGATCAGCGTAAGAAGACGGATCTAGCGTGATTACGGCCGTGTTTTCTTCACCATTTTCTCCAGTTGTGAGATAAATACACTGCTGGTCGTCACCAGCAGACAACAGCGTGTTATTCAGCTCGGATTTGCTCACCTAATGAGACAAATATGAAGGCGGACGTTTTTAATTTTATCCAAATTCGTAGCCGTAAAAGAATTATTTTTGTTTAGGTAGGAGGAGTTTTAGTATACCTTATAAATCATGCCATCTTCTCCCGTAATAGTAACTACATCTGAATCTGGATCATCAATTTCTGGTAATATTTTCTTAGGAGAGACTGTCATAGACCCTATGGATCTGAAACCAACAAGAGTTCAATGTAAAGAGATGCGACAATTGCTCAACAATATTGTGTAATATGGCGAAACTCGAGTTGAAGATAAATGTGCGTTTCGTGAAACATACCCCGGTTTTCCCAATGTTCTCTTCACAAGACTTTCCTTAGGTCGAGTTTCGGTTTCTTTTTTCTGCCTCGCGTTTTTCAGTTGGTCTTGAGGTTGCCCTTGCGTAACTGACAGTATTTTCTCCGAGTCACCTTCACCGGGTACAAGAGGTGACGAAACAGACTGAAAAAAATGAATAAATTAATTTGTCTCTCGGATGAAATGAATAGTTAAATATATGAGAGATGGAACCAGAGTTAAGCACCTTATAATTGTATGACAAGATAGTAAATCAATTTACATGATGCTTTGTAGATGTGAATGATTTCACAATGATAACATTGTTTTTAATGATATTGAATTCAAAAAATGTTGGGGTCACAGCTTGTAATTGATGAAGAGCAACTGTACTTTAAAATTTGAAGGATTTCAATTTCACCGTGACGAATATGAATACATAGAAATTCATCATAAAGCATTACGAATGAAATCACTTTATTTGTAAATGACAATCTGCTCAAGTCAAAAAGGAGTCGTAGCAAGATTGGATTAGGGGTTGAAGAGCAGTAATTGAACTTCTTTTAGAGCCAATTTTAAGATTGTGAATCACAATTATGGTTTATGGAAGCTTGGAGTATCCTGCAACGTAGTTCTACAACACCTACGTAGAAAATTCAGCGCGTTAATACTCACGTTTTCGATGTATTCCTCCTTAATGACGATCGGGGTCTGGGCGATGTCTGTGTCAGCATGGATTGTTGACAAAGCTTGGTCCGCCGACTTTTGGTTTTCCCTTTTGAGTAGAATGTTTCCTGCCTCTGATGAAAACGTACCTGATCTCGAAGGACTCCCTGTTATGATTTGCGGCAAACCTGGAAACAGAACGAAAAATATGAAGAGCTAAATCCAGCTTGAAGAAAACGAAACGTAAATAGTATTATGGGCGGTAATAACGAATCTTCAA
Source organism: Cyrtorhinus lividipennis (assembly GCA_019603395.1). NCBI lineage: Eukaryota > Metazoa > Arthropoda > Insecta > Hemiptera > Miridae > Cyrtorhinus > Cyrtorhinus lividipennis. The sequence goes on along the minus strand of CM034002.1, from coordinate 23,125,343 downwards.
ATGCAAGAGCTACAACTTCATCGCATGCCGATGAATCATATCATTCAACTACTCAGAGGGAAGACATTCCTTACCCGAAGGAGACTTCTCCGGGATGCCCGATTCAGAATCAGGCAAAGAGGGTGAGTCAAACTCCTTCGCAACACTCCCCTCTAGAAGCTTGGCTCTTCCATTAATCCCTACGTTGGCTTTGTTGAGAACTGAACAAACCGTTTTCGAGCGATACAATTTTAGTTTTAATTGAAATAAAGTTGAAGATAAGATTGAAAAAGCTCGGATAAATCGTAAAAAAGATATGCAGGAGGAAGTAACGTTTTTTGGATGTTTTGGGTGTGTTCCATGGTGAGTAATGTATGCAACAATGATTTAAATGGATGGATACGAGTATGAATGCATCGAGTACGAGAGAATGGAATAATAACGCCAATAATAACCCCTAAAATTGAAGGAGGGTTATCAACCTAATGGTACAAAGGATCCATTGGATACATGGTAGATCGGGAATTCTCCTTGTCAAAACAAACACGGATCGCTTTGGTGGAACATGAGCCACAATTTGAAACAAGCGTCTACACAGCCTCCAAAAGTTGCACAGCATGATCGACTAGCAGGAGGAACGCTTGGTGTGGGTCTTGTGTAGAGTTAGCTCAACAGGGAAGAAGCATCAGCAAGGATGAAGCTTTTAGTTGACTTTAGTGTTGGCTCACCGGCAATGACCATTCAGAACTCAATGAAACTGCTGCAGATTGGCCAGCTTCTGCTGACTTGATACATTCGCAAAACTTCTTATTCTTACAAAGGGATAATTTTCTATCGTTCTTGCCTACTGAACATAGCGCTTAGCAACGTTTCGAGTATGAAAAGTGCGTGCGTTCTCAATATTTAATTTACGTATGTCAATGTGCAACACGTGTTCGACAAGTTGCACGAACATACACCCAGCATTAGCCTTCTGTGTGCTGATAATTTTGTCGGGTTTGAAAGAGCAGCCGGAATAGATGATAACCATGTGCCGTCCTTGGGCAAATATGTTTCTGGTACCACTATATCCGTCGTAGACATATCCTCCTGGATAGATATAGGAAGGGTGCCCGCCGACAACAGGCAGCGGCCTTCATTTCAACGCCCCTGAATTTCGTCCACAAGGTAAACTATTGATTAGTATATCAGTATTTTGTTCTAGTTTATTGAACACGAGATGTAATGGTCAGCAACTCAAGTGTCATGACGGATTACGAACACTGAATCGACTGACGGATCCCCGACTGATTGACGCGCACCACATATTTACCCAAAATTTAGTAATCTCGAAGACACGGATTTTCAAGAGACGCGGGATCTAACTTAGAATACCATCGAAACGAACCTCGAAGAATGATTTATAATTTTTTATTTTATTGGTCTTGGGGCATATTGAATCTCTAGGTATCGAGCATATTTGATGAGTTCTTCCCGTCTTGAATGAAACAGTGTCGATGTTGGAGAGAATCAACATAGTATTCCACGAAAAGTCCAGGCAGAAAGTGTGCTTACTGTTGTTCAGTGAGGAGTTGGTGGGGACTTTGGCGATGCCACTCCTCATGGTCGACCCAGCGCCGGGTTTTACTCCTCGAAGGCTGTTGGCGAGGATCCCGCCACTCCTCTGAGCAATTTTCGATGAACCGAGTAACCGCTGGTCAAGGCCGATTTGTTTCCTCTAAAATATTGAGAAAAAAAATTGTCTCTGTTAAGTGCTGATAAAAAAAAAGTACTATAATGGTATTATTTTGTTAGAGAACAGGGAAATTGACACGTTATTCGGGGTGGTCCAGCTGAAACCGCATTAAAGAAAAAATATGAATAAACAATTACAAAGTTAATTTTTAATTGTTGTTGCACGGATTTTACTATTTTACATCGAATTAGAGAAAAAAGGTATATTAGTAAACCTCAAGTGTAATAAGTGATATTTCCGCGCTTTTTCACGCTCATTCAAGCGGCTGTATTAAAGTGATTATCGATTTAGAGGACCCTCCGGAGCCAATAAGCTGAAATGAGTTTGGCACCTCAACCCAAAGGAAGTCTATGGCTTAATTTTAGATTTCTCCGAGCATTTTAAACGCCAACAGCGGACAACGGACGAAAATATTTACAGAACATTTATATCATTACAAGAACACAATTACCAGGGGCTCTGATTGTCGGATGATAGTCTTTGGCTTTGGAGTGGTTGAAAAGCTCGACCTTCCTGTCCCACTGTGCAAGAACCTGGAATCATGGACGCCACCACGGATTGAGTTCAGTTTTTAGCAGAGCAAGATGTTAAAATTCACCTATGAGCCCGCAAACGAGTGTACTCGACGAACCTGGTGTTGGGGTTGTTAGGCGTGTTTATTCTAATGTTTCCCGTCGTCCGGTGCTGCTGTTTAAGAGGAGTTTTGGCTCCAGGCAGGATCGAGGCGGCCGATTGGTTCCTAGCGGACTGAGCGACCACTTGAGTCTTCCTGACAATCCCCGACTTATGGGGGATCTCGTGGCTTTGAGTTTTATTCAACATGACGACGCTGGTCTTCTGCGGAGTGGTGGTGCTCTTGTGCGACGGCGAAATGTCCTTGACGATCCCCTGTTTCATGGATAACGCTTTAGAGGGTGACACTGAGTCGAGTTTGATGATTCCGGATTTGTTGGACATGATGTAAACGCCGGACGACAAATTGGGAACTTGAGCCGGGTCGACTTTGACGACGCCTTTGGCATTAGCTACCAGCACCTAGCGGAGAAGAAAAGGAAACATGAGTCAGGAGTAAGCGGTATAATTAAGGATCAAGAAACGGTGCCAGCAGCTAAACTCAGTCCGCAAATTCATCAAACTGTGTTCACAAAAGTTTATTGTTTTCATTCTCTGTCGAGCCAAAGCAACGGTGACAAAGAAGATGCGACATTACCTGCTGGTTGGCAGGCGAGAGGTTGATAGACTTGGTGACGCTAGCTTGGCTCAATATGTCCATAGTGGATTTGCTTTCGCCTTCGTCACTGGACTCGACAGTCTGAGACCGCAACAAACTAGAACCTCCATTAGTCAGAGTTTCCAACGGGTACTTTCTCGGCCTTCCCGGTCCTCGGCCTCCAGGTGTGGCGGATTTTTTTATAAGTCCACTTCCCGCTGTACAAACATACAATTTCACTGATAACGTCACATACTTGTAGTAAGTGAAATCATACGATGAAAATAAAATCTCAACAACTCTTCACAACCAGTACCTACACTGGCCTTGAACAGAGAAATTTGAAATAAAATTACGCACATTTATTATTGAATCTTCCTCCTTGGCTATCTTCACTGTCAGATCCCAGCCTGAATCGTTTACCAACGAAAGTATCTTCTTCGTCATCCGAATCCATGGGAGAGAGTTTACGTTTCATTACTGAAAAAGTACGATTTTGATTAATTATTCTCATTGCAGCAACACATCCTTGTATTTGTACGAAAAACCTTTACATGGGTATTTTTCTACCGTAGAAGAAGGACACATTCCTAGACGCAACTGAATTGTATTATACTAGGAAGTATAATAACCGAACTCACGATGCAGGACCATTGTACCTCAGGGAATAACTGTTTTTCCTACTTCTACAACTTCTGAGACAGGAAGACCCTGGTAGGCAAGTGAACGTTTGATCTTAATCTTGCACAGTAAGCAGTTATTCCATACGAATTTCGGACAACGAATAATTTGATCGATTTCAATCGATGAATTTACTTAGATAGATTCCAGACCAATTAGAACACTATCGCAGTATTTATTTACTCAAAGACACAATTTACCCCGGAAATGATGCGATAAAGCAAGTCAGCAATTTTTATTCAGTAAATGCTTTCAATAAAGAACTCACAAGTTTCTATTTCCGCTTCGTCAGGTTTAATCGAACCACACCACTGTTTCACTTGGCTGAGAGCTTTTTGCTTACTGGAACGCGTCGGTCTCCTGAAAAACCCATCAGTGCATTACCGTCAACGTTGACACGTCGGTGTAGCTGACCACGTCAACATTGAACACAACTCACCCAAAGTTGTTCAGAGAACTGCTGCTGCTGTCCAAGGCGCTGTCACTTTTTCGAACGACATTCGCATTTCTCATTTTGTTCATGGCCTGTTTATTCAGGCTCACTTCAAAAGCTTTAAGTAGATGTTGGCAAGTTTCTAAATTTTCAGCAGGTTCCCACGTGTTTTGTTCACTAAAAACACAATCAACGTTCATTATAATTTTAATTTGGTTCACATATAGTGCCTCGTGCCATATCTCGGGCCGTAGACAATTTTTTTATTTGGCTCCAGTCTAAATTGATGTAAAATTACAAGTTTCTTTGTGAATGATCAATGACAGATGAACAGTAAGGATTCTATCATATAAGTCAACTTACGGGGGATATCCTTCCCACTTGAGAAGATATTCATACTGCTTTCTACGAGGGTTAAAACGCCTGGAAACAATTCTCTCAACGACGAATTCTTCTTCTCTCAGTTGGTCCTCTTTTTTCTAAAACAAAGTACGGACTTAATGGCACGCATCGACAAGATGATTTTGAGAGAAAGAAGAGATCCCACGCTGGAGCTCAGAAAGGATTAATTGAAAACGTTGAGGGGAAACTCACATTTGACCCAGTAGTGGTAAGTGGAACATCCTGTGAATCTTCATCTTCATTGCGCTGTTTGCTACCTCTGGTTTCACTTTCCTCACTGGTATTGGATCCTTAAAAAAGGAAAACACGGTGGAAAATGTTCATACAGAGTAACAGTAACCCGAGATTGAGAACGATTCTTACTGATATCTTTACTAATGTGTCCTCCAGGGCGGATATTCATTATGCCTCCAGACTGATCGCGCTGACAAAATTTCTTCATGATGACAGGTCGCTTAGAAGTATCTGAAAATTTTACGTAAATGAGGAATCGCCAATACCACATACATAAACTAAGTAAATGAAAATGTTTTACTAAAACACTAACCATCTTCAGCTGGAGTTCTGTCTTGTCTGCTGGGTAGACTCTGAAATCATTAGTGAGTTAGAAGAGGTCAATCAAAAATGAGCCGAAACGTTGCATACAATTAATACATGAATCGTTCATCTCGTGCTCCAGTTGTGTATTATTGTGATTTTCAATGTAACTTATGCCCATGAATTAGAGGAAAAATCACGATCACCCAGATTAAACTAAATGACAATTCTGAAGGACTTTAATATAAATTATTCAAAAAATGCAAGTCCCGGCTACACCTAGAAGGTTTCAAGGCCTACCAACCATAAAAAAAATAGTGACTATAAATCAATAATAAGAAAAAAGTGGTTTGGGACCATTTTAACCCAAGTTTGAGTACCTATATACCGAATAAAAGAAAGGAAAAACAATTTTCGAGATGCAAGCACTGAGAAAATGAACTTTTCAAACTTGGTCGAAAACATTCAACCTCGGTAACCTTACATAATGGGATTCATTGAAGAAGTAGAAAAATAATACAAAAAAAGAAGGAAAACATCTCCAAAACGGCCATCGGCACCTTCCCTGAATGTTGTACTTTCAGCACTCACGTTCCTTTTTCTCCACATTTGTTAACGGATACAATATTGCTTTATGCAGTTTTTTTCTCAATAACACTAAGAAATGGAGCCCGTATTCAACATTCTACCTCTCAATGTGCTGAGTTTTCTCTTCCCAGGTCTTAAACGTCTGCAGAGACAGTAAGCATGCTTGAAAATCAATTTAAGAGACAATCACTCAACTCATCCATTCACTGAGAAACTTTCAAGATCTCAAATATTTGTTTGTCCTTACTTTGTTTCCATCTCTTCTCAAATTTCCCAGGGACATGTACGTCATGACCGCTTCGCCCGCAGTAATCCACGAGTTTCTAGTTTTTTCCGGCATTTTGCACCATTTTTGGTACAGTTTCCAAGAACTTTCCGTCAGACCGCCACTATCTGCAAGCAGTAAACGTGATTATTTACTAAGCTGGAGTGGGTATTTACTTCGCAAAAAATACGAAATATATGAGGCAAAAGATAGGGGAAGAGTTAGGTGGTTCCCATCTAATACATAATTCTCGTTAGTTAGAGCAGGGGTTTTTATCACGTTAATAGCAGTATTGCTTTCAAGGAGCAATGATTGCAATTAAGGAGAAGCCCACTGGCGAGTGTTTCTGAAAACATCGCTCCATGTCCAGCCTGGGTTTAGAAGGTGTCGGTGAAGAAACACGCTGCAAATTCTTACACACGGGTTGGTTATTCCTCGGACCAGGGGCATGGGAACTCCCTCCAATCGATTCAGCGGCCAAAATTTAGTGGAAAATGATACCCCATACGCCTAGGCACCAGAAATCTCGAAAACACACATTCGAAATGAGTAGATAGGTACCCATTTTGATTCAACCCATTTAGAGGCACCGTTCCTTCTCATGGGTTCCAAAAATTGGAATATTACACGCCTAGGGAATCCGAAATCATACATGGGGAAAGGGGGAAACAGATTGTGGCGGGTCCGGACCAGAATCGATCCAGTGAGTGAAAATGATACCCATACTCTAGGTAAAGAATTCGAAACACATATTCAATGGGTAATTGATACCCATTTTGACCCATAACCCTCCAATCGGTTCCAATTGTTGGACCCATCACATGGATTCGTCAGACTTTATGAAAATGATACCTTGCAACCCTAATGCAAAAAATCCTCATTTTTGCAAATCACATTTTGACCCCTCCCACCAAATTTTCCGATCGGTTTGAAAGCTTCGCGGTACGACTAGGCCATGAAACCCTGACTCAGATTTTTGAATAATGACTATACACGCGTGACGGCGGACGGACATTGACCTTTTTTGATCGAAACATCATGAAACGTCCAGAAAACTTTATTGAGCGAATCGGAGAAGGTTGACCTTTGCATGAAAACATAGGTTGATTATTCAAGGAATAACCAACCAAAAGGTCAATGTCCGTCCGCCGTCCACGCCGTTTTTGGTAGTAGAAAATTTTCTAAAAATCTGAAATTTGGGTCAGGGGTCTGTTCCCGGCCTGGGACGGTCCTCCAAGCTTTTCAGCCCAATCGGACCAAATTTGGGCGGGGTAGGGGTCAAAATGTGTTTTTTGAAAAACGGATTTTCGAGATTTTGGGCGATCTAGGCGAGTGGGGTATCATTTTCCACTAAATTTTGGACGCTGAATCAAATGAAATGGGTCCCAGAACGATCGGCGCCTACTGGAAGAAGTTATGAATCAAATTGGGTATATATTACTCATTTTAAATATGTGTTTTCGAGATTTCTGGAACCTGGGCGTGTGGGGTATCATTTTCCACTAAATTTTGGATCCTGAATCGATTGGAATGAGTCTGGGACCCGCCGCACCCACTTTTTTCATTCAAGAAATAACCAACCAAAAAGGACGCAGGTTCTCTCCAGCAGAAAGGGTACATAATACCCAACGAGTCTTGGTTACTGGCGACCATTTTGACAACAAACGTCCAATACCAGCCTCATAATCACTTACTACCACTATTACCAAGACAATATCATCATCACTATTGTTATTACTCACATTTAAGAGGGTTTTGTTTGACGAGGGCGTTTTTATACAGAAGAAAAGCCCAGATAGCCGGTTTTTGTTCAATCATAGCCACCGAGGAATGGAGACTTGGTTGTGCAGGTGGCTCTATGAGCAGAGAACTCCTCCAGAAAATTGTAAGTCATGTGACACACTCCACAGACGAACACGTCGAGAGATTTTACTTCTTCTAGAGTGGCTGAAAATAAAAGTAACTATTTATTTATTTTTTGTGGAACGCTACATACTGCTTATAGAAAAAAACGTTGTCCGTTTGACAAGGATACTTCTCCTCAGGATTCGCTTAGAAATAATTAGTTCATATTGAACCAAACGACCACACCGGTTGCTACCTTTCATTTCATCTTTGCCTATCTTTTCTGGATCCGCTACATCATCTTCAGCCTGTAGTTCGGGTTCGGGATTGTCATTTTCTTCAAGCAGTCGTTCAGGCTCAGCCTCCGTAACTGTCAACTCATCGCCTTGCGGATTTAGAAGTTTTTCTATCTCGTCGTGAACAGAATCAGCTGTCGTCACCAACATTGGACTACCCTTCATTTGTTCCACCTGTGTAGATAATAAACTAATATTATAATTTTTCTGCCAGCGTGTACGAGCAGGTAGTAACATGACTGATAAGCGAGCACCAATGAGATAAGCAAAACCAAATTGTACACTTTCCTGCGTTCCGAGTTACTTTTTCGAACAGATATTTAATCATTTCAAAAACCTCAATGAAAAAAAAAAAAAAAAAAAAAAAAAAAAAAAAAAACACGAAACGAGTGGATATTAGTTACGCTATCTCAGTTATCCACAATTAAGAGTTGAGATGAATTTTTTAAACGTTGATCTCATTTTAAGCATTCCAAAGGCCTCATTGGCTCGTCAAAATCGTCAACTAGGTTCGACATAGTTTATTTTAATATTCCAGAATCTGTGTGAAATAGCAAATCTCTTTTCTACGAATGCAAAAAGCCATACGTGTAGTTTGAGAGCGAGGCTTACTGGTATTCAGCTAACTTTTACGGTTGCAGCAGCTCATATTTTATATTTATAATACTGCTTTTCCTTCTTTCAGTAAATAAGTTTAAAAAGTGCGAAATTAAAAATCTTTGTTTTTCTTCACAACTCACTTCTTTGAGAATTTGCTCCTTTACTTCGAAATTGAGTTCAGGGGAGTCAGTAGAATCGTCAGTTTCCATGACGGAGTTTGCTTGGTGGGCTACGGAAGCGTCGACGCTTTCTGAGCTCACTGGGTCGTTCGCGATAGTGGCAGAGGTGTCATCAAAATCGTTTTTCCCATCGACATCAACTCCCTGAAAATCTAACGAAAATAATGTGATTATTATACGGGTAAAATGGAAGAGGGGCGCCACGTTGGCGTGGGGTGGTGGTCGTGACATACAAGACTATCCTATTTTGATTCAAATGCGGCGTGATTAAATTTTATTTTATAATTGTATCATGACAATCTGGTCTGTATCTGGCAAACTGCAATTTTGAGTTCCTTAATCAGAAAAATTGTGTGTTTTCCCTCAAGAAATTAGACGTCTGAGAATAATTACGAGCTGGCGAGCCACCACAACGTGAATTACTTCTAAGGAGGCACGTTTTGTATGCACATGAGACGAAATTTTCAAGTTGAAGGGCCATTTTTAAACGAAAATGATTCGTAGCATTCACTGTGGTTTAGAGTTCATAAGCATGCAACAAGTACGGCACGGGGATTTCAACTTGAACGGCAGAGGATTCTTACAATGGATACATAATCAGTTAGGCGAATTAAGCTATTTCACGTATATACATACTTGTACGAAAATCACAAAGCACACGCTTGGATTATGTAATCTTCAATCTCGCTCCTAAGTGACTATCCACAATTTACAACAGACACATTCAGAATAGGTATGAACAGTTTACTGGCATAAAGCATTGTCACACTTAAGGAGTATATTAGAGCATTGTAGAAAGACAGAATGCTAGAACAAAGCGTAAAATGATGAGGACGAACGCAATCACTTCTACATCAAGCTAAGTACTTACCTAATCAGCATTGCTCGGTTGCATAGTATAAATGTACAATTCTCAAGCTATATGAAGAACGAACCTCATCTTGGTTGACCAAGTTGGTGCATTTGGATCAATCAATCAACTTATTGCAGAACTGTTCTAATTTTTCAGTTTTTTTCCAACTACCTGCAAACTTTCTTCTTTTCTCAGTTGGTTTCCTTTGAACCAATTCAAGTGTCCATGTAACAAAGGTTTAAGATCCTGGCTTAAGGGACAACCCTCTCGTACACCTTTTTCTAAAATAAAAATTGCCGGTAGAATCCCCGCGCCCGTTTATTTCAACCAGGCTGAGTGGCCCTGCGTCCAATTTCGTATTATGACTGAAATTTTGCTAATGACAAACGAATATACCAACGAAGTCTTAACTTATTTCTTCACTAGCCAGTGATGGTACAAAAATAGCCTAAAATGCATCATACTCAAAAAGATCAAGCTTCAGGCTAATCATTCCACTCCTACTCCCCAACACCTTACTGCAACATCTCCCACATGGTAATTGGGCAAGTTATGTACTATAATATATCTCGACGGTGTTAGCAACTTCAGCTGAAGTTCGTCAACAAGAAGGTAGGTAGGATATGGGATACAGAACCCATTTTTCCTAATTTCGATACAAGTTAAGCACTTGCTGAAGTAAATTAATGAGACTTAGGGTACAGTTTTCAACCAGTTCTACAGGCATACCTCTTTAAATTTGAAGTTAAATTGCATTTAAAGTCATCCGAGGCTCACTCATATAAAATACAAGGGGAAAATGGAAACAGTGGGTGTGGTGGGTCCCGGACCCTTTCCAATCGATTGAGGGTCCACAATTCAGTGAAAAATGATACCCCACACGCCTTGGTTACAGAAACCTCGAAAACACACATTTGAAATGGGCCCATTTTGACCCATAACCTCATCCAGAGGGCGCCAATCGTTCCGGGACCCGTCTCATTGGAATCAGCGTCCAAAATTTAGTGGAAAATGATACCCCACTCGCCTAGGCACCAGAGATCTCGAAAACAGACATTCGAATTGGGTAATAGATACCCCATTTGACCCATAACTTCTTCCAGTGGGTAACAATCGTTCTGGGACCAATTCCATTGGATTTAGCATACAAAAGTTAGTGGAAAATGATACCCCACTCGCCTAGATTGCCCAAAATCTCGAAAATCCATTTTTCAAAAAACACATTTTGACCCCTACCCCGCCCAAATTTGGTCCGATCGGGCTGAAAAGTTCTGAGGACCGTCCTAGGCCGGGAACAGACCCCTAACCCAAATTTCAGATTTTTAGAAAATTTTCTACTACCATAAACGGCGCGGACGGCGGACGGACATTTGCTAATTTTGATCTAGACACCTTGAAACGTCCAGAAAAAGAAATTTTGGACCGAATTGGAGATGTATTTTTTGGATGAAAACATAGGTTGATTATTCAAGGAATAACCAACTCAAAAACTGTCTCACCTGTGACGTCGCTGGGAAAATCCATCTCCGCAGGAGTTGCAGAAGCACCGATGTCCATCAATATTTATCATGCAAAAACTAAAAAGCAAAATGAAAATATTGTAGATGAGTACTGATGAGGCAGCACTGAGCATGACGGGATATAAATCAAAATAATCGGGAGTAAAATATAAGTACCAGGAATCAAAAGGCGTCGTCCGTGCAAGTTAGTCGGAGCGTCCAAAAAGAGGTAATTTTCAGTTCTAGTAGGGCGTTAGTATTTTGTGGGCTTTAATGTTCTCCACTAACTGATTGTGGAATACCACTACGAATAAGTATATGATTTAATATTGACTCTTCGTTTGTCATTTTCAACGCCGGGATCCTGCCTCGTTACAAGGAGCCCGTACAAATATGGTTGGATCCAAAAGGAGAAAAGGGCCTCCACTTCGTCCCTACGGCGTTTGAGTCGATAAATTCTAAAGTTTGATACCTCCAACATAATAAAAGTATACGAAAAGCCAAGAACAATAAAATAATATACGGGATGGTTGACCGATAATAAACAATAAAGGTAAGAGAATAAGGAGAGGATTTGTCTTGTTGGTATCAAACGTGAAGGAAGAAACCATAACAAGCATCAAATCGGGACAAAATTAATCAACACTCCAAAACAAAGGAGAAGGGGTAACAATCAGATTGCACATCAGTACCGAGGATGGTCACAATCCGATAACCCAGATTGAAATGAAGAATGCCCGCCAAGGAATCTGTGGCAACAAGCTGACAAAAATTGATAAAACAGACTGGGCGTTCAGCTGCGTGGATTGGGTGAAACGCACTCGAACCTGGTTACTGAAGTTTTCGCTCTCACCCAATACTTACTACAAGTATCTTAAGATGGACCAAGTTACAAAAGCAAAATAAGACGAAGATAGGCAGTCATTATTTACCTTCAAATGCAAATAAGATTTTGCAGAACCGAAGAAAAAGTAGGAAAACGCCACCACTCGACACCAAGAACGCGAGACTACGAAGAAAATGGATGCTAAAAGCGTCAGTATAAAATGATCACAGCGCTGCGCACGTTCAGCGGCTGGTGGCAGAAGTAGTTCATAATGGCGGGCGCGGGCTATTTGATTTCCTGCGAGTTGACCCTCGAAGCTTTCTTTATTAACCACGAGGTAGCAGCTTGGTACTAAAGTTGTGTTGCAAGATTCTCATCGGGAGTGAACCTCATCCTCGGAATAACTTTGTCCGGGTACTCACGTTGAGGATTCCAAAGAGGGATTCCTCTGAGGCGGCCGGAGCATCCACACGTACGGGAAAACCAGGAGGCTTCGGCCAGAGGTTTCGACACGCGAGAGGCCTTTCGAGGAAAACTGTGAAAAAATTAAGAGATTAAATTAAGATCATCTACATTTAGGGACGGCGAAATGTTCGAATAACAAGAGCAGGCACAGATAAAACTTCCAATAGAATATTTTCCTAAACGTACCTTGTACCGTAGGCATACTGTATTCACCCATAATAAATTAAGAGTACTTACACTTAGAATCACGGGGACTATCAATGGATAGTACCCCCTGGAATGTAATATAAAATTACAATAAAGTTAAAAAAAAAACTTACACTTAGACGTGTTAAATACGTCACAAATTTTGCTCCCTAAGATTTTTAAATTGTTTTATTATTTAAAAATATTTACTTATGCTTGAAAAAGCTAAGCTTTCAGCTTTTTGACTACTGCATCAATCAGCATTTACCTTAAAATAAATAAATAAATAAATTAAAATAAACTAACCAAGTAAATCACATTTATAGAACAAAACGAACAAAAGATACATTTTTGGTTGATTTTGTTGATACAATGTCTTCAAGAAGTTTTTTTTGTTCCAACTAGTTTTGCTCCCGTTTAATTGCTGCTCAGCCTACATCCTTGGATAGGCTGAGCTAGATTATTGCTAATGGACTCATTAGACGTTTTACGAATTGCAGTAGCCCCCGCGCTACCTGCCACAGCGCCATTTTTAGCCCATAAAAAGGAATAAGTAAGGACATGGGTCCGCGTCGCTCCTACTCCCCTTCCTACTGTCTGCCGTAACCCGCTTGGCTACCTCCCGTCATACCGTTGACAGCCCAGCAGCATGGAATAAGTAGGGGAGTGAAACCTACTTATTCCATGGCACAGCCTGGCAGCTGCAAGGTTGGGCGGGAGTGGCAAGGGCGGCTAGGGCGCCATATGCCAGTTAGCTGCGGGGGTAAAACGTCCTCCCCGTCCATTAGCTATAATCTAGCTCAGCTATTCAAGAATGTAGGCTATTATAGTACATGGACTCGTCGGACGTCTTACAAATTGCAGATTATTCACAGTACCCTGCGGCTGCGAGCCAAGGCATCAGCAACCAGCTGAGCTAAGACCTCTACAACACGCTGAGGCAGCCCACTGCCCAGCCACAGGACAGCTGGGTTCTTAAATTCTACTGCCAGCCTAGGCCCTGGTTTAATGCAGGAATGGGCACTCCAGTCTGGGCCTGCCAGTGGTGGCATTTTTTTTCTTTGTATCTCCATTGCCCCTCTCTGGCAGGCCCGTCAGGGGATGATGCTTTTCAAAGAGACGCTTACATAGGAGAGAAAAGAGAAAGGATGCACAAAGAATCTTGAGAGGACGCTGGGAAGAAGGTTCAGTCCAAGGATGTGAACTCGATCCCCAAAAAGTAGCCGATTCCATCGAGACGCTGGATTTACATGTTGTGGACGCATGTGATGATTCAGTGATGAGGTGAAAGCGAGAGGTTAAGGCAACTAAGCGCGATTGGCCCCATGCATGTTGCCATCTCCAGTCCTTCTGCAAAGTCATATTCACGCACCACGAAACCCAGAGAAGGGTCAAAAAGGGAGTTTGTACGAATTTAGAAGGAATTAATATACATTTTTCAATCAGTTTTGATGAAAAACCGGGAAAACGTGCACTCGACAGGGGCGAGAAACAACAATGACGGGAGGTTTCTACGTGGGTTATAGCAGACAGTAGGAAGGGGAGTAGGAGCGACGCGGACCCATGTCCTTACTTTTTCCTTTTTATGGGCTAAAAAGTGCTGAGTAAGTCGAAATTTCGAAGATTTAATTACAATCAAGAATAAACCTTAAAGTATATTGTAATGAGCACTGGAAACTACTGCAATTCTGTATGTCAGCCAAATTGTATTGGTTGATTATTCAAGGAATAACCAGGTTTTCAAATAACCTTTGTTTTCATGATAATGGCCAACCTCTCCGATTCGGCTCAAAATTTTTTTCTGGACGTTTCATGGTGTCTGGATCAGCGGGTCCGCCGTCCGCAGTCCATCGTCCGCGCCGTTTTTGGTAGTAGAAAATTTTCTAAAAATCTGAAATTTGGGTCAGGGGTTTGTTCCCGGCCGAGACGGGTCCTCGAAACTTTTCAGCCCGATCGGACCAAATTTGAGGGAGGAGGGGAGGGGGGTTCAAAATGTGTTTTTTGAAAAATGGATTTTCGAGATTTTGGGCGAACTAGGCGAGTAGGGTATCATTTTCCACTAAATTTTGGACGCTGAATCCAATGAAACGGGTCCCAGAACGATTGGCACCCACTGGAAGAAGTTATGGGTCAAATTGGGTATTTATTACCCATTTTGAATATGTGTTTTCGGGATTTCTGCTACCTAGGCGTGTGAGGTATCATTTTCCACTAAATTTTGGACACTGAAATCAATGATATGTGTCCCAGAACGATTTGCACCCACCGGAAGAAGTTATGGGTCAAAATGGGTATGTATCCACCCATTTTGTATGTGTCAGGATTTCTGGTGCCTAGGCGTGTGGGGTATCATTTTCCACTAAATTTTGGACCCTGAATGAATTGGAATGGGTCTGGGACCCGCCACCGCCACACCCACTGTTTCCCCCATTCGAGGAATAACCAACCCGTGTGTAAGAATTTGCAGATTTTTTTTTCCTAACTGATTTTGCTTCTTAGATTTAGAAAAATCATATTCTACATTAAAAACCCCACCCTAAAAGAATAACAAAGCGTTATATTTGTTCGGTTATGGTCGCCATGATTGGACCCTTGACCGGAAGGATGGATGCCCCGGAAGGGATGAGGAAATTAAAACGAAAAAGGGGCGCTTTTCGCTCACCTGAGTTCATCTCTGTCGGAAATCGGCTTAGAATGCGGCACTTTACGGAATCGTGAGGGCAAGATTTTTCGAGAATTCAGGTTCATTTTTTGCTTGATGAGACTGGGAAACACAATAGGAAGCATCAAGGGGCGATACTAGACTGCTGATCTCTGTACACGAAAGATTCAATAGGTCTTTGACATCCAACACCACAATTTTTATGAGATTCTTCCGTCAAACAAAACCAACTCTCACCTTTACCAATTTTTTGTGTTTCCACACTAATCATCTTAAAATCGGAATAGAGTTAAATATCGGTATACCGTTTTATTATTTAAAAAAAATTAAATTTTTTAAAAATAATTTATTTTATGTTTGAAGTAACCCTGATATGCGCCAAAAATTTCGGCAACGGATTCGAGATGACTGGGAATGGGTGAGTTACAAGTGGTTAGAAGCTTACAAATAATTCTCGCACTCCACCAAAAAACTTTTTAAAAACCTCTCAACCCTTCTCTCCTTGATTTACAGGGCGTTCGAAGCTCTCCATATCATACGTAACGGATCCTATCAGCACTTAACATAAACATGTCAAGTGTTCCGAGGGGGCGCTTGAAAAAAGGGCGAGAAAATATTTCGGAACTATACAATGGAAGATTATGACGAGACCTTCAGTGACGTATGAGCATTTTTTACGCCCCCCTTTCCTCCTTGCCTTCGAAAGGCTTAATAATTGAATTTTGTTGTAAAATATTACGCGATGAAAAGGCCTGCGGAAGGTGGAAAAACGCCTTCCCCGTAAATAGCCTCCGATAAAAGAGAAACGCCGTTCCCCCATCTAAAAAAAATACCCGAAAGCACGTATTTTCATCAAGAGCGTTGACAAGAGCGTTTAAACTGATAATGGTAGTAGTTAGGACCGTCATACGCGAAAAATTATTGGGGGACAGAAAACATGTGGAATGGAGATAGGGAATGTTTAAGGAAGCTTTTGTTTAACATCAATCAAAAGGTCGTCAGTGCCATGTTCATTTGTAGCGTGGCACTCGTATTTCAATTCTAATCTCCAATGATATTTCCGCTGAGCATAAATTCCTCTTCCATATTTCAGGTACCTTTTCAGTACCGCCGACTGGATGAAAAAGTTCATTACTTCTATTTTCCTGGGCTTGTGCGGAGGTATACAAGGCTTTTAGCAATGATGACTCGTAAAAAACCCGAATTTTTATAATTGCGACGTAAATAACGACGTTTTGTAATCAGAGTATGTCTGGCAGTATAATCTATTTGTCAACAGCCCATCAAATTATAGGAACCCACAAATGTGTAATATTACAACAAGAGAGATAAACCAGAAGAACTGAACCCGAATCTTAATCAATATTGACCAAAAAGTTAGGATATCAGCGATGTTACAGTCTGTTCAACTAAAACAATTACCCATTATTGTACCCATTATTGTATTCAGGCAAGAGAATGAAATGTGACCTAAATAACTTTATAAGCCCATGTAAAAAAAAAAAAAAAAAAAAAAAAAAAAAAACTGGGTTGATTCCAAAAGAATTATTATGATTTGAAGTGACCAGGGCCCAACAGAGTTGTTGTTATTCAGGAGCGATAAACCGGCAGTAAACTATAACTTCTGTCGCATAAATAAGGTTGTGATGGACCAAAGATCCATACTGATGAATGTACGGGCAATTGGTAGGTAGAGCAGATGAACGTATAAAAGCAGGAGCCCACCAATAGTGTGCCTCTTTCCACTTGAGTGAGGTCCTCCGTATAATTCAACATGTCAAATTTCTCAGGAGTGCATCAATCTCGTGGAGGCCTTCTTCGGAGAAGGATCAAGACATCAAGTGGCGTAATCAATGGTTTCAGAGCCCATGAATAATTAGACGCCTCTTGATGATTATTAATTTGGTACCGCCGGCAGGAGCGCCATTCAAGGGGCTCATTAATCAAAAAACATTTTCGTTCACCTGATTTACATAGAGCCATCCTCTTCTCTCATCCTGACGGTTTCCTCTTCACCGAGTTTCATAATACGTCCTTCTGTATTATCGCGATTAAGCCAGGTAGGTACCAACATATACAACGCTTCTTTTGGAATGAGCCATGAAGTGTAGGACTCAGCCAATCCTAATTATGGCATCGCAGACACGAAGACCTCGTCGACATAGCGCACGATCAACTCGCACTCGAATCAAGGATCGGTTGGTTGCGGAGAGCTCCTGCGTCTAGTGGAAGGGTGCAAAATTTAACTACTCGTAACAAAAAGCGATGTAAGCTCCTCTTTTGGTTCTTAATTGTGAGAAAAAGTAATACATCCAAGCTGTCTTTGTAGTAATACGTTTCAAATAGTAGACATTCTTAATCCGCAGTGCACTCCGCCGCTTAAGCAAAAAATGCCGCTTAAAATGATCCTATGATTTTGAATCTCGCTTGTCAAATCGAGTGCTGGGGCTCAAGCGTTTAACGGACCTAATGAATAATGAATTTTCCACGTAGCAAAGCAGCCCTGTCTCCGAGCCCTCCGTAATGGGGCAAAGCGCAATGTGAGAAATTCCGAAAAGAAAATATTGTTTTTGTACTTCCAACAATAAATCTTGGAAAAGGAACGAAATCAAATTGGGAACAAGGCACGCGTAGGCGTTAAAGAACGATTCTTGACTCGTGACATATGCCCCGGCTGTGGATGGCGCAACGCACAGTGGACCCCCGGTCATAATTGCCCATAACGTTGGGCGGGGGGATATTACATTTGTAAATCAAAAACGAATCCCATTCTCAGCGTGTGTGGGGGCTCAGAAACCGCATTATGAGTTAAGGCAGTAAATCCAATAATACCGTACGACCTAGGGTTCGGAATTCATATGTACACACCCCGAGAAAGGGTCTCACACCCCTAACAACTTGCCTTTAGGCGCCCTCTAAATGGAAATGTTTGTTTTTCCCATGAGTCTTTTTCGCGCGAGGGTAATAATAATTGTAACACCCTTAAAAAACATCATCAATCATTCTCCGACTATTGGCTGTGCGAAAAATAAACAACTTAAGGTCGCTTGGAGTAGTGGTATTCTATTAATCGCCGGCACACTCACCTTACGAGTCTCAATAATACGTACCATTAGCGTATCCTATAAGTTTGTAGCGAATCACGGCCTTTTAACGGTACAATGCAAATAATGGAAAAAAAGTTGGATTTAATTTTATTGTGGGACAACGATCCTTTTGGTTGATATACATAATGTGAGGTCCAGTAAACTAACCACTTAAATTAATGTAAAGATGTATTTGCGATGACCTCATTGCAGCTGCATTTGCACCTGATTTGTAATCGTAATCTCGCGCAGAATAATGTCGAAAACTGCCAGCAGGGGAGGGTCCGCAGTACTGAGTTAGAAACAGCAGTCAACGAGACTGGGAGAGATATCCCAATCCTGCATCGTATCAATATATAAAGTTAGGCAATTCCCGTTGCAGCTTGACATATTCGACATTCATCCGGTTTCCTGGCCTCTCACACCGAACGTTTATTGGTTTTCGAAAGGTCTCAACCGCTCAGTTTACGACGGAGGTTCGGTCTGAATTTCACGATCACTTGACCACCGGATGGAACTCGTCCGTAAAGGCCAACGGTAGTGGAGCGGGCGAGGGGTTGTAGTCCAAGGGAAACAATTTGATCCAATATTGGACTCCCGTTCCGGAAAGGGTTCGCGATCGGAATGCACCCGTGTGAATGGGATCATGATGCATTGACCGCTCGGAACTTCCAATGGAGGATGATGCTGAGGGGCATTTGTGGTTGACTCGGGTCTTTCGATAAAGGGAAAAGGGGCATTATATTAAGTATGTGAGGTAACGATTGAGATGTATCTCTACCGAAAGTTTTAATTTTAGACATTGCTCCACCGCAAACACACTACAATCACGGGAACATTAAGTGAAACACATATGTAATAACACGTTCGCATAACATGTTCATCCGTAAAATACTACCATCAGCATAAGCTACTATTTTTGGCTGGTTTGTTTTGAAAAATTAAGCTAGTAAAAATAAACATGATAAATGATGATCTTCATCTCCACAACTTCCTTTTTTCTGACTTGTTGGAAACCTGTGGATATTGATGGAAAGAGTGTTGAAATCACTAACGTTCCAATGTAGATGAAAATCTGTTGAGAACGTTTTGGGGAGAAAACCAACCCAGAACGTACAATTTGTCCTATTTGAAAGATTTGAATTTTTGAAATCTTTTGAAAGCACAAAGAATTACTCTTGGTTGTATCCAACTGAAACCGTAATTGTGATCTATAGTAGGTAATTGAAAACAAAATACTTTTGGTTGGTTATTCCTTGAATAATCAACCTATGTTTTCATGATAATGGTCAACCTCTCCGATTCGGCTCAAAATTTTTTTCGGACGTTTCATGATGTCCTGATCAAAAAAGGTCAATGTCCGTCCGCCGTACGCCGTCCGCCGTACGCAGTCCGCCGTCCATTGTCCACGCCGTTTTGGTAGTAGAAAATTTTCTAAAAATCTGAAATTTGGGTCAGGGGTCTGTTCCCAGCCGAGATGGGTCCTCGAAACTTTTCAGCCCGATCGGACCAAATTTGGAGGGGGTAGGGGTTTTTGAAAAATGGATTTTCGAGATTTTGGGTGACTTAGGCGAGTGGGGTGTCATTTTCCACTAAATTTTGGACGCTGAATCCAATAAAATGGGTCCCAGAACAATTGGCACCCACTTGAAGAAGTAATGGGTCAAATTGGGTATTTATTACCCATTTTGAATATGTGTTTTCGGGATTTCTGCTACCTAGGCGAGTAGGGTGTCATTTTCCACTAAATTTTGGACGCTGAATCCAATAAAATGGGTCGCAGTACAATTGGCACCCACTTGAAGAAGTAATGGGTCAGATTGGGTATTTATTACCCAATTTGGTTGTGTGTTTTCGGGATTTCTGCTACCTAGGCGTGTGGGGTATCATTTTCCACTAAATTTTGGACGCTGAATTCAATGATGTGTGTCCCAGAACGATTGGCACCCACCGGAAGAGGTTATGGGTCAAAATGGGTATGTATCCATTCATTTTGTATGTGTCAGGATTTCTGGTGCCTAGGCGTGTGGGGTATCATATTCCACTAAATTTTGGACCCTGAATAGATTGGAATGGGTCTGGGACCCGCCACACCCACTGTTTCCCCCATTCGAGGAATAACCAACCCGTGTGTAAGAATTTGCAGATTTTTTTCAGACACTTTTTGTGAGAATTTGGATACATCGATGCATTTCATGGTTACAACTCCCTGTAATCGTTGGATCTATTCCTGGTCCTACATTATAGACCAAAAAATGACACATATTTTCGGCACCCACAAGCGAAGCATGCCAATCTCAAAATGTACTGAAACTGTTCGGCAAAAGCTTCCATTCCCGACTCCAACAAAACCATCCCTCATGATAACTTCTGTAATAATCGCTTTTCACCCTCCTATTGCGATCTCCTTGCCGCCTATTATTTTACGTCTATCAGTCCGATTCCCGAGGCCACGTGACCCTTCTCACCATCGTCGCTAATCTCTCATCTATCACAAACTATCAGAGTCAGGGTATGAAGGGGTTGGATGGATTGATCGCTAGAAGGGGAGGGTGGGCGATTTCTGAACTTACAACGTCAAACGTTACATTCCGCACCATTAGGCCCCCCCGTCCACAAAGACGCAGAGATATTATTATTCACCCCTTGTTTCACCATCAGCCTACCCCTCTTCCTCAGTTATTCATTGGTTTAAGGCCTATTATATTCTTCCTCGTTAAGTTCCTCGCGCATAGTCAGGAGCTCCTCCCCTGATTTGCGTTTCGCAAATAAATCTGATTTACCATCTAACTGCCCTCCTCCCTCTCTTGCAATCTGGAAATAATATTGTTTCATGACGCTTGTTTGCCTGGATAATTAGCATTTGCAATATTCCTACCATTATCTTGATTCTTCAAGTTTTCTTGATGGAATAATCAGATATTATACTAATGAATAATGAAATGCTCAGGTATTAATTCATTGAGCCCTTTTCTCTTTATTCCAAACTCGCATTAATAATAATTATTAATTTTAAAATAAGATTAATCAGATAAATTCGATCAATAAATTAAGCTGATTTATGCTTGAGGCACAGTCCTGCTATTCTTATGTACCCCCCTCCCCTCCGTACCCACCTATCCCGAGAAAACTCGAGAGGTCCTTTGCGAGTCGACCATTACTCATACGGACTGAATGTGGGATGATAAACCTCGATAAACGGAAAATTGGGTTGTACAAAGATCTGCTGTAGCATGTCAAACTTCGGGGTGTTGGAAAAAATCACTAGTTTACCACTTGCAGGATAATACGACCGTGTTTTAAGGTGATCAGTGCTGATCAACTGCCTATATTTTCAGCCTAAAGGCAATGCACATAGATCTGTCTAGACCACTATAACCATGTTCGAAGTAGCATTAAGTCATATTGAGAAACAGCTGTACACAACTGTCAGCAAGTTCAATGGCACTGACCCAACATACAAACCATATTAGCTTCCCTCATTGCAGCCATGCCCCGACCCCTAGTTTTTATAGTATGTTATACTTAGATGCACGCTTCAACTTCGTTACGGAAGATATCACCAAAACAGAAAAGCCATAGAGAACTATGGGATAGATTGGAACATGGGGAGTAAAAAAAAAAAAAAAAAAAAAAAAAAAAAAAAAAAAAAAAAAAAAAACTAACAGTATACTCCATTTTTGCGTGGAATCAAATGTATATCAACATAATATTTCAACCTCCCCTCCAGAATAAACTCCAATTATTTACCAAAAACTCTTATAGGTTGACGTGCTCGTTTGTTACGCCATGGAAATTCATAAAAGTGGAAATCCAACTGAATACATTGCACCCTCACATTTCTCGCAGAATCTCAATATGGAGTTCTCGAGAAGATATTATGCCAGGGTTTATAAATACGAGTGAAGGGCGAGAGAGAAAACTCCGAGTGTGAAACATAATTAAATGTCAAGAGAAGAGGAAGAGGACTAACATATTCTGCCGAGGAAGGAGGGCCTGGCTCCTATAAAGGATCTCCATTGCTTGCAATATCACATTTTTATGGTTCACACTCCATTCCACTCTGGTGGGCCCCCTCACAAGCCACTAATATTGCCTCTTTATAAAGGGGGAAGGCCCTTGATTAACTCAAGTTCAGCCTCCTCTAAAAGCCCTCAAATTCATTTCAATACAAAGTTTTCTCTCAGGGAGGGAGTTTCCCTCGAGCGTTTTCCTTTTGAATTGAAACTCTTCTTTTACCCCTTTCTCAACTGGAGAAAGATCTAATTCAGATGAAGGGATATTAAACAATAATTTAATGATTCAAAACGGGCGTAGAGGTAAAACGGAGAGCGGTCCTCAGTCGTAAAAGCGAGTTTATGAGCCACGACTTTGTGTTTTTGATGGAATTTCAAAATTAAAGTCATCCATCCGCATCCTTTCCTAGGTTGAATTTCTCGTTGAAGCTGCTTTCACATCAACTTATACATTTCCTCTGGCAGTTTATATATCGCCCGTGAGGACCATTTCGAGGGAAATCTCACTGGAGCTATACCTGCAGCCCCGGAACTTCACCACAAAAGTCACATTACTATTGTTGATCGATTTTACCATTGACAAAATAAAAAAAGTAATTGAAATATTAATAAATAATAATTCTATATAGCAAACACCGATCAGTAGATAGGGAAGATATGAATGAAAGGGCCAGGAATGAAAAAAGATAGATCAACATGCCGATAATGGTTAAACTTTTTCAACCGAAAACTCTGTCGCGTTCCAGCCAATCACTCTACTGTTCCACCTGAAATACGACCTGAATACGACGACACAACACGTCCCTCGAGAGGAAGTGCAGGCTAAATGATCGTGTCTACACGGCCTCCAGGAACACTGAAGTAAACAATATACACTAGAAACTTGAATCATCCCAGGAAGCGATAGAGCAAGCCATCAGTGCAGATATGCATTGCGGGTTTGAGGTAGCGACGATTTTATGATGCAGATTAAGAGTTACGGCACACAACTTATATTCAAGGTATACTAAGGACATATTAAATTTTAAATTTAGTATTAAGCAAAGCCAACTTCATATTTATAAAAAAAAAAAAAAAAAAAAAAACAGAGCGTTCAAAAGAAGGTGACTTTTGAAAATCATTCACCATCAACAGGGTTTTTCCTCGTATGTTGATGATGAGAGGATTGTTTTGTGTCATGCATTATAGATGTGCTTGACGTGCGAAAATAGGACTAGATAGACACGTATGATCTCCTGGGCAACCAGAGTAACCAGTTATAAGAAATAAAATTGACTTCTTGTTCACGATGTTGCCTGTTTTGGAGGTGGGTTCCTATCAGTGTGTGAGACCCCATAAAATTCTCGCTGGGAAAGTTTTAACGATAATACCTTGCTTGTTTTATTAATTAAAGGAAAACCAACTAAGGTCAAATGGAACGGAGTCCACGTATTTATTATGACTATGACGGGCGCTCCCTAAGCAGTTCCTTTCTGCCTGTCCCCCATCGTAATGGATGCAGTTTCTAGAGAGCGCGTTAGGACTGATCGAGGGAGGCGAAGCATCCGATACTAACAAGTCGCGTCCATGTGGGTCCATGCCAATCGGAAGGACTCCGAAGGGCCAGGGGGAGCCCTGATGCCTTATTGGAAACGCCAAGACCCTACCCATGTTTGGCGGCCCCCGTTCAGATTCAGAGAGACCGTATAATTAAGGAGGCACTGTCAACACAGGTAACAATGTCTCAATCTGTACGATCTTTCGCCGCTCTAGCCCCCCTTGTCGCTTTGGTAAGACAAAGGTAGCGAAAACGCAGAAACCTGAACTGCACATGTTGTCGGCAGATGGTCATAAATATAAACAACCAGAATACAATCTGATTGGGGATTCAGACTGTTGTCAGTTGTTTCCCCCGAATATTCCTTGAGACGCCACTGAAATACTGTCCTCGAAGATTCTGCGAGAAAGACCAAATGAGAAGCTTAGTCCCAGAAAATATTTCGTGGTGGGAGGGGGATTGGTCCAAGCTACAACTCCTCATTTTACCACCAATTCACTACCGGTGCTCGCTCTTAATGTACAGCTATTGATTTAGGGCTTATCAATCGATTCAGCGTTCCCAATTACATCGAAAGACAGCCGTTGCGTCTGGGCTCCCATAGATCTAAAAACCCATGATTAACATACCACCAATTTCTGAACCCCGTTTTTTCATTGGTCAGGAAGGAATATTGTTGAGATCGATCGTTACTGAAAGAAAGTTGACTCCTGAATTTCAACTGACACCGCTACTGCGTCGGGATCAAGGGGACGGACCCGCGCAGGGGCGGAGGACGGCGAATAAAGTTATTTATTATAATTAAAATTCAAAGGGAAGGAGTGAAATTACGTCTTGTCCAATCAGTATGCTAATGAATGAGACGGCATCACAGGTTTTAACAGGTGAACGTTGTTGATTTACAGTTTTTATGGCCCATAGGAACCGTTGGGTTTATAATCGTGACTCGCACACAACCCACAGGCTATTTTACAGGTTGACCAATATCAAGAGGTGTAACAAAGTAAATTCTTGTATTCTAGTTAATGTAGACAGAAAACACACTCCTTGGAAACATCTCCTGCGTATATTGTAGGTGGAATGTGTGACCGCTAGGTAGCGGGTGAAAATACTCCGAAGACATTAGCTTTCAAGATCTGTTAGAAAATGACTAATCGACGGATTGAGTGCTATGAGCAAATTTGCTTAGTGCCATTTGGGCCTGAACCAACCAGCCAGAAAATGTGAGTAAAATATTAATGATCGATAACAAAGGTTCTTTTGGGTCGAGATATACGTATGTGTTCGACAGGTGTATGTGTATACCTGTGTATTCAAAAAAGTCAATTTTGTCTTCACTTATTATTTGTAATACTATTTCATTCTTTCTTGCACGAGCAAAGTCCACCTAAAATATAAATTACGGTCGTGGAATAGTTTGTATCGTTCGATCAAGTTAGGGTCCTACATTGAAATTCTGAGGCACCATTAAGTGCCAAGCTTTCAAAAGTAATTATTTGTTATCACATTCAGGACTGAGAAGCACAATCGATTTGGCCTTTGAAATCAAGTAGAGGAAAGAGCCTGATTGGTTGTCCAGCGCATCGAAAACATTCAGCCAATTACTTTTCGACCCAGCACGCCGAAATGTTCGCGATGCTCAAATACCACATTCTCTTTCAAGGCTTCCGCCCGGAATCGCCAGTCTCGTCGTACCTTAAAACGGCTGGGGCCCACATTGACATTTAAATCTTTGTCAAAAATCCACCTTGTAAATACCACGACGGCTCGATTTAGGTAGGGTCCGAAAATTCCCGAAGTGAGAAATCTCTCGGCATGCGGTGTCCGACGTCCGCCTGCCAGACAATCTGCCTCATCCATTCTCGATACGGATCAGTGTTTACTTCACTAGCGGCAGCCTATTCAGCCTTCAGCGCCAACCATCGAAGGCTGGAGCTATGAGACAATCAAGTGGTGCTCGCCGACCAGAAGAGTTGCGATTGGGTTGTTGGATGAAGGGTAAAATTATTGGGAAGCGAGTACTATAAAATGGTCTTGGGGGATGTGGGACTCTGAAGCAGGCACAGAAGGAAAGGTTGGGAGTATAATTTTCGTTTTTATCAGCGCCCAGATAATCTCCTCTGGGATTACTCCGCTCCCGCTTCTTTGGGACTTTTTCGTGTCGCGTTTTCGATTCTGGGGTTGACCTAGGTGCTTTAGGAAAGCTGATTAACCTTTTAGGGTAGGTAGAAATTTTATGATCTTGACTTACGTTGACCGTGGCGCTGTTACACACGGGTCCGGAAACAATCGCTACTACTGTCGTACTGATTACAATTTCGAAAGTATCTTTTTTTATATTAATAGTTCGCATAAAAAGATTTACGATAATATTGATATTTTTATGGCGTAGGTACGTATATTATCCCTGAGGGCTGATAGTTGTTGGATTAATAAGTTAATTAATTGTTCGAAATTTAATAATTGATATTACTCTTTCATGCTCATTGACGTTTTCTTTCTGCAACTAGCTGCTGTAATTTCCAGAATTTTTTTCTCCCTTTATTTGGAGTCAGAGGCGGTTAGTTCAGATCACATCACTTGTATCGTCAATAATTATGAAACGAGCTTTCAATAGCCCAAAACTGTCGACCTAACGACCATGATACGCCACAAATCTTCGGTCATTGTATGCCGATGAAAGTGTGTGAACTCTCACCCAAATTAGCAAATTATAGTTCCACCCTTCATTAGCATTAATTTGGAAGTACTATTAATCTTCACTAATATTCAACGCGTTTTATAAATTCAGATCTAGTAATGCGAATCCTCGAATAAAATTACATTTTATACAAGGTTGTATTATATCGATTTACAAACATTCGATGAGATGAATTACTGTCGTGAGAAATGAAAGATATCATTAAGGCTTGGATATACGCCAAAGGGACTCGAAAGTGCCGAAACGTCTTACCGCAGCCGTATAATTAACATTGGTATCGCATTTTCCTCACCCAAGTTTACCATAATGGCGCCATGTTGTTAATATTAACAAGATGGCCAAGGATATCCAATACATAACCTCCGCCTCCCGCACTCGAGGCGGAGAATCCTTCTTTGAAAGTACCTCTGAATAATGAATAGAAATGGTCTAATTTTCCTTCGGTCGCCTTCCACCCATCGTTTTTCCGCAGTCAGATTTGCGTTTGGAATTGCGCACGAATAATCTAAACTCGACTCTAATCTACAAAGAGATAAGGTAAAAATAACTTTTTCTTCTTCCCCCAAGTAAATTTCTTCTTCTAGTGGGAAGAATCGGGAAAGTTACCGCGGTCAAGGCTTCCTCCACTTCTTTGGTTTGGCTAGGTGGGTACATTACTGTGGGGTGGAATGCTTTTAGACCGAATCAATGTATCGCGAGAGTAACTTTTTTCCGGGTTTTTACTGTGAGTCTTTCCTCGCACAAAGATTCGTTTCCACCGCAACAAAAGAAGAATATTTATTTCTAGCCGGGAAACTCGAATTGGCACTACCTATTTCTGAGACGATAAAGTCTTTTATTCATCACCTAGAGGTGGTTGACTTGCTGGCAGCCAACATGAGTTCCGAATTGGGACTAGTTTGAGGACCAGATTGAGAATCCATCGAAAAAGTGATATGAGTAAACGTACAGATTAGATTTCCCACAAAAAAGCTTTTCTGGACTCATTAAGCTTTGTTGAGTTACATGTTTGGTCGAATTCGGCAGCGCGCTGAGAAAGAAGTTTATTTGGCATCCTTATGGGGATCCTGGTGTAGGCGATGTTCAAAAAGCTGAGCTCAAGATAATTTTCCTTCCAAAACGGTCTCTCGACTCTGGAACCGGGTAGCCCGCCAGGTAGCCGAGAGCCCAGTCTCAATTAGCCCTGTTGTAATTTATGTCGACTTTACTAAGCGAACAAGTTGAGAATGTCAACTACCGTCCCCTTGTTAGGAGGACCTGAAACAGTTCCAGGATATCTCTCAATAAAGAAGGAAAAAGGACTTTCATTCCTAAATTAATCAGAGACCTAAAAAAAAAAAGAAACCTAACTCGCCTCTAGAGTTCGGGGCATTACTATGGAGTGAGAACGGGCGACAATAAGGCCAAGTCTTCCTGCCGAATTAATGAAAAATCTTATCGGACTTCGGAGGCTTTATTTATAGGAGCATCGTCCAGTTCTCCGTAGCAACATCTATTCCGTTATATCGTTGAGGCCTAATGGTCTCAAACCTACAATCTGGATTGATTTATTACACAGAAGGTAGGTGATAGGGGTGATGAACGGCTAGTATAATTTGCTTCATCAGAACCTTAACTAGTAAGTCGATATGATTTACTACAAAATATGACGAAAAACTGTAATTCTGAGGAATTTTCCATAATTAAAAAACAACAAGAATGAACTTAATAATTGTCTGTAAGCCTATATATATTTCATAAAGAAATTTACTGTCCGCTAAGGTTGTCAGAAGTTCTTAAATTAAGTTTCTAAAAAGCTGTTGCAGTGACTTCAAAGTACATTTTTGTCAATCCACACACGTTTTCTGGCGGGAGGTAGCATTTGTATAGTATTAGTATAGTGGGTAATCAGAATTCGAAAGTGTTAGTAAATTTTATATGCCGGTAGGAGGCTACTTGTGACTTACTGTATTCGTCTTAAGCAAACAC
The DNA here is from genome assembly GCA_019603395.1 of Cyrtorhinus lividipennis. Taxonomy (NCBI): domain Eukaryota; kingdom Metazoa; phylum Arthropoda; class Insecta; order Hemiptera; family Miridae; genus Cyrtorhinus; species Cyrtorhinus lividipennis. Next base: position 23,096,794 of record CM034002.1, on the reverse strand, counting down.
AAGCAATATAATTGGATGGAGTTACATTTGAGTTTCTAGCCTTAATTATCGGTTGAGAGGATGTTGTTGCTTCAGCTGGATATTGTCTCAATTTGTAGAAGCTCGCAAAGACCACGGCAACGTATAGCCTATACAAGCTTTGCTCTTTCACCCAACAATATTACAGGTCGATTAAAAACACTAAGTACTAGGTAGATACAGGTATTAGTTCAACTGATTCGCCAATTTGAATTCTGGTTGGGGGTGAGTTGATATCAACTGGAGACCTCGTTCGATGCCTTTGCTCGATGAATATTGTATGAACCTAAATTCAATTTACCAATAAGAAAATGAATCGTACAAACACCCTTGATAAGAGCAAATCGATTTTCACTTAGTCCGAATAAAAATAAAGAAATGAGCCGCCTTTGATCCTCGTACCCAGTCCGACCGGCCTCGTTTGATTTCTGAACGCCCAATATTGAGAGGAAAGTTAATGTCCTTCACGGTTTTAGTCATCTATCATAAACTAGCCACTTCCACACCCCGAACTGAACGTCCAGTTCGATCCTCTAACTAAAAAAGCTATACATATTCCTGTCGTTGTTTAAATAGCAATTCAACTCCGAAGTGTTTTCTCGGGTGCTGGCCCAATTAATATGCAAATTAAATGGTTCTAATATGGTAATAAATTGAACAATAAGCAATGATTTTTGCCTAACGCGTTTCTTTTCTTTTTCAGTTATGAATCAATCAATATTTAATTATTAGAAAGGGTTTGGTATTGGTCCATACTATTTGTCAGTTTCACTAAAACGAAGTCTCGGTAAGCCATCTTTCTCGTGCGTTTCTGATTAGTTGTCATGTTAATTGGTAGGAGTCTTTTCATAAATCAATTCCAAGGACCCTTCTATTTCAGAGCTTTATTCGCTCGTGACGTTAAATCACCAGCGGATCAGGTTTCCTTGAAATAAGTGCAACCGGTCTTTGGAAGGAATTAATTAAAACTAAGCCTTCGTTGTTGAGGTGATGCGCTGGTGTAAAGCATTTTCTAAGATCTATCCAAATGATATAAGAAGTTATTAGAAGCAGATGAGACCTTACTGTGATTCAAGTCTATATAAAAATGAATGTTATAAAATGAAATAGATGAGCGGGTGATAAAGTACCTAAATACCTCCTCTAGTACCTGAGAGTTTCAAAATCTATGCAAACACTACGCAATATGGTGTATTCAAGGTTGATCTCGCTCGTATGGAAAAGCGTATTTATTAAGTCTCCAAAACACATCTAGTTGTTGGATTAAGAGCTCGGAATTTAAAAGAAAAATGTTACCCCAGACGTATTAAACATCAGAGATTTCGGAAAGTTATTTTTAGGATACCTATTTTATTAATAACTTGCGTAATTGGGCTTCTACACCAATCAATTATTGGCTATTGGTGCTCGAGGCCAGAGTTTAGAAGGCATGACGCAATATTTTAGATTTTAAATAAGTGTAAGGGGGTAGGGTGGGCTTCTACAACAATAAGCAATGCGGTTATGCTAATGATTTGAAAGTTCTACGTTGACGGACGATAATGTGACAGACATCGTTACCCCCAGTTTAGTAATTTTACTATTATTATTATTTTTATTCAGCTGGACAATAGTTGTAGAATAATTATTAATCTACATTATGACAGAACGTTCCCTTCAAAGGCTGTTAATACGAGGGTAATACTTATCTCACTAAACCGCGTAATCCGTGCCCACCCTTATGGAAGGTATTATCCTTCATAGGGGATGGCAGCATTGACGGGTTCGAACCACCCCCAAATAACCTCCGATGTGGCCAGAACACCACTGCGAATCATTAACAGCTAGCGAAGCGATTTTACCTCACCATTGATATAATAATGTGATCATGTTTTGAGAATGTCGAATCGAGAATCGAATAATAATGAAGAATAGCAGTCAAAGAGATATTTTCGACAAAACTGAACAAACGTAATATTTAGTGAACACATTCTCTCCCAAATAACTCAGCATATTAAACATAATAATTTTTACAATTTGATAATTTTTTAGCGAATAAAGATAAGATACGGTATTTTATCCTGTAAGTAATAGAAATAGAGAAGGGAAAATATATCAGTCAGACGGAATTTTGAGTAGGTCGCAACCAGTAGGAATAGGATAGACTTCCAGCAGCAAGTATCATTCTCATCTCGAAAGTTATGTCTAACCTGAAAACATGATCGGTTAGTCAGTAATCAATTGGCGTTAACTGGCTGTTCTTTCTTCTGAATAATAATTGCCGCGTTTCTTTGAAGTTATCTCTCATATTTATGATCGGATCCGTTAATTAAACTCAGAGCGAATTGATGGTGATTGGTTGGCCCGCTACCACTTGAAAAACTAATAAATCTTATCGATGGCTTCCCATCCCAGTTTGAACTTGTATAGAAATTAGGGAATACGGATTTATGTCTTCATTGGCTCAGGAAACGTGGAGGTGCCTGGGGTATCGTGGCTAATATTCGAGTAGGTGGAAATCTAATTTAACCGTCAGTGCCAATAACACCAGTGTGGGACCACGAGTGAGGTATCTTATCTTCGAATCACAATTGAATTAATATCAGGATTGCTCTCGGGTTCACTTTACTCGTTTCGTTTACGTGGCATAAGTAAACGAAGAAATTACGGAGGAAGCTTGCGATGAGCTTTTATTTAGAGGTCTTCATACGAAACATTTGCCATTGATCAATCATCGTTCGGCTAGACTCCGGGTAATTGTTTACACATTGATCCTCGCTGAATACAAGTCCAAGCAGAGTTTGTACGCCCTCCGTCGAAGAGGCTTCTTGGTACCTACATTCAAAGCCCCTTTAGAAAGAACCGGTCTTCTCCAAGTTTTATGTCTTCCGGCGAAAGATTTACAAATCTGTCGACTCGAAGTATTTTGGCTACCACTTGATTTACTCAATGTTTCTCTCCTTATGTTCTTTCACATTCTCCTTCGAAGATTTGCTTATCCATTCTCATATATGCTGGGATTGGACTGACTCAATTTGCATTTTTTTATTCAAAAGTCAGTAGGAATAATCCATATTGAATACGGGCGGTTATCTTGTTCTAAACTAAAACCTCCTTCACATTCCTCAGATATCGTGGTCTGGTTTAATAATTATTAATCGCTACTACATTTCCGTGATTCTAGTTATAGTACCTTAAGTATCGAGTGGGTGATAAATGCAGAAAAATAATTTTCTTACTCATCCTAAAAGCTGTTGTCTTGTCTGTTGAACAATTTATAAACTGAGTAAACGGGTAATTAAAAAAATTACGGATACCTATGCGTGAGGCGCACCATTGTAGAACCGAAACGATTCGAAGAAGTCGGGAATTGAGCAAACCTTGCTTATTGTATGCCTGTAGATCCTCTGTTCTCAATTACCACACAACCACTAACGACTCGATCAACATTTGCCTGGTTCTATCTTCCATTTCTCTCCAGAAACCCTCAATATTTGCCTTCCTGAGAAGTCGGGGGTTGTTTCAGGAGCGTTTTTTGTTTCTTTCACGATACCCAGAAAGAGGTTTTCTATTTGATCGACTCTTCTTTCAAAGGGCCTCCCAACCAGTAGACTAATTTTCTTTTCGAAGGTTTAGAAGATCTTTACGAGGCGGCGTTCCTTTTTAAGGTTCTGGTAGGTATAGTGTTGGCGTTTCACAGAACACTATTAGATGACGTCGGTTCCAACCTTGATTTACGCTCTACCACGGACGCTGGAATATTTCCTTGTGAATATACGTCATTCAACTCATTCTTAGCATGAATTTATTAGTTAGTTTTACGGCCTTACTCTCCTTGATTGTTTATCCTTAAATACATGTTCATGTACAATCTTCCTGTTTTATGATGCTCCGTGTCTTAGTTTCTCTTCACTTCCCAATAGCGATTACGCAAAATAATGCAAATGCACATGCTGAAGCGCACCATGATAAGCTTATTTTATCACAATTAATCACTTAATTGAACTTTGAAGTGGCTTCTTATCAGGTGCGAGCTCGTTTAGTGACCGCGCAGTATAAATGCGCATGCAGTAACAACGAGTCATACGATTGGGAATCGAGTTCCGATGCTTTTTCGCGTTGGAGGAAATTGGTTTCTCTATCGTTCAAGAAATTACAATGAAGACATGCTGTTGGGGGGATAATGGAATAAGGGAAAACGGCTAGAAAGAAACAGATGGCAATAAAAGTTTTGCTGAAGAATTCTACCTTTGAGGAGACCAACTCGAAGACTAGTTTTATAGCTCAGGTCGTTCCTCTTTTTACTACCGCTTCACAACAATTTGTGAGTAAAAGGCTTTTTTGTAGTTTCCGACTTTGATCTTGGCTTGGCCCCTTGACGGCAAAAAACCTCATTTCACATCTTCCCGGGATAAATGTAAGCGTTATATCAGAGTAGACTTGTCAATCGTATTGGTATATTGTTTGTGAAATTATTAGTCAATAAGGGTTAAGCTTAGATCATCTATTTGCGACTTGTTCTAAACATCTATTTTATCTTTTTACTTCATGCAGCTCAAACTCTGTTCAGTTACTGAAGTGAGTTTGTTTCAAAAACACAGTAACGGTCTTTTCTGAATATCCTAAATTCTATGTATGTTTGTGTATGTTAATGATAAGGGATGATCATAACTCTGTTCATCCGCATAATACATCTGTAACGCTCAAATCCCGAGCAGGGAAATTGAGATTTTTATGAGCGTTCGATATACAAGCCTGTTTGCTGGGGTTTGTCACTATGGGCGGAGTGATGACGAAAAACTACCAGCAGATAGCGAGCATCCAATTCACTCTTCTTTATTGTCACGTCAAAAGTTCTATCTGAACCCTCCAACGTGTAGGTACTGGGACGGGAAAAAAGAAGAAAAAAAATCTGGTAGGAAATTGAGTGGGACCAAGCAGAGAGGGGAGGTTTCGATATGCAAGCGGTCAGATAGGGATTTTATCCGGGACGGAAGTTGTGGAGCCTGAAGATCAAGTAAGCAGTGCTTCCTCTCCAAAAGTCCCCCTTCAACTCTCGGAATGGGATAAATCAGATTCGCTAACTATAGGAAGAGGGAGGAAGCAGAGGGATGACTCTTGAAAAGAAAAAAGAGCAGAGATACGGTTGTGGACGTTTCACAGAGAAAGAGAGGCGTTTGTTTGAAAAATCTGTGGATAAACAGGAGGTTCCGGTGTCGTGTTTGATTGCTAGGGATAATCAAACTGGCGCTAGTCTCACGAGCTGGACATTTCCGGCCGCTTATAATTAGAAACAATATGAGGAGGTTTCGAACAAGGCACATGCAGTGGCGTGGCAACGAGTCCAACGAGTTCAGACGCATTATCAGTTGTAATAGTTAAGATATGTTAAGAATAATAACGAGGAATAATTAAATGTTTAATTAATTATCTTTTTAGCCAGTTGCTGGCCGGTTTGAAGTCTTCACATGACTAAACAACGGTCTAAAATAATTTGTATCACCTGAGCTTCTAATCAAAGTGGGTAGGTACTAAAAATACAATAACATACAATTCGGGCCCTATAGTTGTACCTAACCCATTTTCAGGCCGAATAGGTAGGTATGGGCATTTGAATAACCAGTGTAGTTCAACCTTTCTGTTTTTGACCAATCTAGTTTAAACCCTTGGGCTTATTGAGTTTGCTTAGTCAACATCCGCATACACATTCCATAAAACGACCTGAAGAGGTACTAAGTCCAGAGTAAATAAGAGGATGGATCAACTGGTGATTCTTTAATATGGGGGGGGGGGGGGGGGCTCCGACCAACCGAGAGGTAGAAGAATAGATACAGGGAATTCATGGCATAGAAATTCTATTGTACTACATTTTAGAACATTTAAATCCGCGTTTTGACCCATAAACTCATTTGCTTGCAACCAAAATATACATTATAGAATAAACAATTCCACATTATTTTGAGGATTTTCATAATAATATTGATTATTTTGAATCCAAGAATCTTTGAAAATGTGAATAATAATACTCGTCTTTGTGAAAGAGAACAGGAGATTGAGTATGGTTCCTCTAGTGAGCGGGTCATGGCATGAAAGTCGTTAGAAACAAATTAAACCTGGTTGGTCAATTTGAACTTCTGGGTTCACTTCCTGCTTCAAATTGCTTTTCTACTCATGACACTCGAGAAAACAAAAGGAAATGAGCATGGAATAACGCAGAGGAGAAAAAACTTTCAAAGGGGAACGATAATGGCGAATCAAAGACGCCGTGTGTCATAAAACGTTGATTGGTTTAGAATTGATTGATGGAGTATAATTGATGAGCTAGCAGACGTTGGATCGTTCTGTATGTAGATGAACGGTGGCGAAAGGAAAGGACCCTCGGCGGAAAGAACAAATAGACCTGAATGAGTGAAGGGTCTTCTAAAGTAATTACCGCAACTGTAATCTGTAGTTTCGAGTATCACATGGAGCCACATTAGCCCATGTGATGATTGGCATCATTTTAGAAATGTGCTCGTTTCATCCATTCTACAGAAACAACAATGAAATGCAAACTGTGAAGACTGCCGGCCCTCAAAATGTCCGATTTCAATGCATCAAAATAGTCTATTGTTTGTTTTCTGGCGATTCCTTGCTACCATAGGAATTATCGAAGGATCGTGTGTCGCACGGGATTCTTCGGCTCTATGCTAATGGTCTTACTATCTAATTTCTTAGTGCGGGTGTGATCCTTAGCCTAGAGACACCTTTCTGAAATTTGGGGTATCTTTATAATGACGCTCATGACGCCCATGTCGTGGTTGAAGGTAGGAGAATTTCATTCATAAATTATTCTTCTTATTGGAGAGCATGTGTGATTGATACTGACTTATGCGAAACCCTTCTATTCAGTAATCGAATGATGAAGTTGGGGTAGGCATTTAGGAGGAGAGTTAAGACTATGGTCCACCATGAAGATTTTTCGGGGGTAGAGGAACCTTAAGGAGAATCAACGCACAAGTGCCTCCCACCTCCCTCGAACCTTTCAAAGGTGGAAGGGCTGGGGAATTGTAATTTAAATTGGAAGTGATTCAGTTCACAAGAGGGTTTTTCTGCCTATAGCGCGGGGAAACGAAAATCAGATATATAGTGCCTCGGCAATTGGGTTGGTAGATATAGGAAATTCAGAGTAAATTCGAAGGGAAGAGTCCCTATAAGGAAACGAACGAAACAGAAATTGAGATGTAAGGAGTTGACAAGTAAAGCGGCGAGAGTTGACTGTAAGCAAAATCGAGATTGCCATCTAGCGCGTTGAACGGGAACGTAGCAGTTAGAGAGTGAAATGGATCAGAAATGGCTCGGTATAAAAGAAGCAATACTCCGGCTGCGGGGTGAAAAAGGCCGAGATTTTCATGCATAGGCAAGTGACTTCTGGAAAACAGTGTAGTAGGGAGATTGGATTCTCGTACAGTCGAGAAAAACGTATTGGAAAAGGGCGGGTCTCTGCGCCCTAGGGATTTATTGGTTTTACTTATATAAAGGAACGAATACAGAAGGGTGAAAAGCGCTGAGGATATCGGGAAGGATGTGAAACTCCGGAGGCGGATTTAGCATCTTGTCAAACGGATTTTCCATTCAATGGGTGTTCCGAGGGAGGGGTCAAATGGCAATCTTCACTCCAAGAAGTTTCCTCGAGGATTTATAAAGTGATGTCGAATGTGTGTACGAGGAAGAAAGCGATTTCAACACTCATCATTCTTATTGAGCTATCAATTTTATTGAGAACGATCGGCCAACGTGACAGTTCTTCGCAGCTCTCGCCAAATGGCCTTCATTTCTCTATGGTTAGCAATGCTGTACTACTAGGTGAAAAGACTTGCTGCGTCTTAAAATGTTATTTTCTGTGACGATTTTCAGGCTTTTATAGGAGGCCATTTGAATTATGATCGAGAAAAGCGAAGGAAAATCGAAATGTGAGTGACATCAAAAGTCGATTCAATCGTAGTGGGAAAATGACTAAGTAGCAAAGTGTCGTGTACTTTTTTTTTTTTTTTTTTTTTTTTTTTTTTCTTCCTCCACGGAGGCCCTTCACGGGTCTATTGTGGGTGGAAGGTGCCCCCATGGGCTCCTTCCTTTACCTCAGGCCAGCCCTGCACCCCTGCCTAAGGTCCTGGACTCATCCAGCCCAGTAGTCGCCAGGCTCCAAGTTGGCGTGGTAGTCGCTGCGGCTCACAATGGCTCGTTTAGCCTTTTTGATCCTTAGCCCCAGGACCCCCGCACTTAGACCTGGGTGGTCACAAAGCAAGCAATACTACAAAGGCAAACACGCATGTTGTGATATGCCCCCGGACAACCATTTTGGATACTTACTGCCGGTACTATATTGGCCTCACGACGTCGAGTAAACGCCGGGGGGTGCTGGATTCGAACCAGCAGCCTCGAAACTCTGACCACAGGAATCTCGAGCCCTTAGAGACCGACGCCTTAACAGGCTCGGCCACCTCGGCCCCGTCGTGTACTTATAATGTATTTATAATATTCAAAGGGACCATAAACGCTCTAATTATTTTATCGTTTTTTCTTTAATTTAGGCGACATGAACCGTCGCCCCAAAAACCGCCTCAGGCCGTAACGGAATGGAAAAACGATACCCGACACGCCTAGTTCCCAAAACGTCAAAATCCCCCTTTAAATTTTTTTTTGTAGCAATTACTCAAGAATTGGGGTAATTCAGCCCTAAATTGAACGATGCTGGTATTCTACATCCGAAACGTCCGCCGTCCGAACCCATAAAAGTCACCAGATATATATGAAACGGATGCTAGCAAGTAAATAAGGTACTCACACGACTCATCTCACCTCTTAGCATTGTGCCTAGTAAAAAGTACCTTGAAGCCATCTCCCCACCTGTGAATAAACTCCGAGGTTAGGCTCAGCACAAGAGGACAGAGGCACGTATTATTGATGACCGAGCGAGATCTCCAGGCGTCTACCTGACAGGAGCCATATTAATGCATCCGAACCTCGAGATTTAGAGTCCGGCTCTTACCATTAATATGACTTCATAAAGCCTTACTTGTGTTCTCAAAACCCTTTAAACGATACAACCGATCCCCTCCATCAGTCTTTTTACTCGAGAGTCTCATGAAGGATTAATTGACCATGTTCTCATCTTGAAATTTCAATTGGTTCTGGATTGGACAAGGGCAAGTTGTTAAAGATAATCAATACGCTCGCTTCCCGGGATTTATGGAGTAGCTTTAAACAGCCAAGTTTCCAGGGCGCTTTATGTAAATATGTATACTTTCCCCTTTCCATATCGTAAGCTCCTGTAGTTTTTTACTTATTAAGAAAAAAAGGCCCAGATAGTTTGGAGGCGGACGGGTGTTGAAGCCGAGCACCTTACCTTATGGAGTTGTCGGCAGGAAAACAAAAGCTCAAGATTTAGATCATGAGTCGTAAATCACGAGGTCGCTGGCGCCATTCGGTACCCTTTTCAGTTCGCAGGAGCTACGGATTTTTTATGAGAATATATATTTTTAAATCGATGTCCGGAATATGAGAGCGTTGAGAGATATCGGGTGGAGAGCTGACAAATGGAGTTAACTCGGTTATAAGTTGTTCGAAGACACCCCATAACGTTATAATAATGTTGTTATAATTCAGGGGGAAAAAAGGAGCCACCTTCGTTCCACGCTCTGCCATCATTTTGATGATATAATTCTTTTTGGTCAGGTTAGAACATTAGAATACCTATAATTTGGCATGTGGTCTTGTAACGTATAGTTATGCGCCAAAATCCTAACACTATGGAAAAGTGTCCATGCTCGGCTACCCCCAGTATTTCCCTTTCCACTGCCTGTTGAACTTCTATATAGTTATAATATAATTCTTTGGCTTGCGAACTCAATTCTGGCGTTTCAGCTATGAACTAGTGATAATTTACGAGTGTTGAAGAAATAGCGAACGCAGTAGCGAGAGAGTTTAGAAAGGTGGAGTTTACTGATTTATTGCCAAGAGTTTGAAAGAGCGCGGTATATTGTTGGCAAAAGACTCTATCGTCGAGCAAGAAGGTGATGGTTCGGTGCCTTGAGGAAAATATAGCCGTTCGATCGGTTGATCTATTTCCCCCTCCATCTACTCTGCTTGTTTTTCTTCGGTAAAAAACTTCTTTGTTATTTTTCGCTTCTTTGGGAAATGGATGTTCTCATAAGATAGAGGCTATTGAGTTTGCCCAGTGAAAAAAACAATAAATTGAACTTTGCCTCAAACTCAACCAAATGTATCATGTTAAACATATCAATAATGAGCTGTAGAATTAGAGGATTACGTCTGGCCATGTTGAGTAGGTAAGTAAGTTCTAACAGTTAAGGAGCTTTTTGGGGCTTCCTGAAAAACAACGAATGAAACATTCCTTTCTTATTTGACATTGCTACTCTCGTACAATACTGAAGGAAGCAACCGAAAACGCCCAAAAACGGTGGTCCCGAAGTTCTAACGTGGAGAATGAGAATATTCAAAACACAATCCCCTTCATATATTAGTACCTTATACGTAATAAACGGTTTTTTGACAAGTCCAGCAAGAATTCCACCGAACTAAATAAACTCAAGTCAACTAAATTTGCGAACCGCTTCAATGTTTTGACGGCTTCACTTCTTAGCGACAGAAAAAATTAACCCTTCACACGGGCTCTCTCACATAATAGGCTGCGAACATATTTACGGCCATGTCAACTCTGAAAAATCGATCAGAGCGCAAAATGCGCATCTGCGTTCAAAACGGGAAAAGTTTTATTTATTTATTTATTTATTTTTTTATTTTTATTGGATTGGTTGCTTTCTTTAGTACTGTACGAGAGTAGTAGTAGTTGGAAATCAACATGGCCAGACGTAATCCTCTAATTCTACAGCTCATTATTGATATGTTTAACATGATACATTTGGTTGAGGTTGAGGCAAAGATCAATTTATTGTTTTTTACACCGGGGATTGGTTCTTTCCGTACTAGGAGCCGAATGGGGGAAGGAATGTGTATGGAGTGTCCCGGACTTATTCCAATCCTTTTAGCATCCAAAGTCCAGCAGTTTAGTGAAAAATAAAACCCACAAGCCTAGGTACCCGGAAACCCATCCAAGTGGGTTTATTATTGTTGGGGGGAGGCAGTTGACACTAATGAAGTGTTGAGTATTGAGTATCTGGCGACCTAACTGACCATCTGTAACATCATGGTCGGATCATTGAATGGGAACACCTATTATAAAATTACAACCAGCCTTTCATCCCGCAGACATCGAAGAACAGAGCAAAATGCCCAAAATGATTACAACAGGCAAGTAATGGGGAGTGGCCTTCCGCCCCTCTGATTGAGATTAAAAGATGGGCAATTTTAAGCTAAAACTGAAAGACGAAATACTACCTTTAAAACTATTAAATTGCGAACGGGAAGTACGGAATACCGAGAGAATTAAGCATTCGGTAACTCTACACATTAACCGATAATTCAAAATAAAATTTTACAGGTTTGTATGTTTGACAATTTCGGGGTTGCGCAACTTTGCGTGTTCGCTGAAGAGATCAAAATTTCATGTAATTTTGAGTAGAAATCCGAATTTGCAATAAAAAATTTGGGTTCTTATCTAAAATAAGAAAGTTGAGTGTCAGTTGGGCATGGTTGCGCAGTTGCGCAGGGTGCGCAAATATGATATTTTAAATCCTTGCAAAAAAATATGAAAATTGAAAATGTTTTCATTGTTAACTCCCATTTAGACGATTTTTGGAGGGGGGGGGGGGGACTTGTGGAACAACCTGTATTTCGTGATACACAGGAATAGTGGAGGCTTATGTACGAGTAAATACATTATTACATATTACACTTGATCAGCCGTATGACCTTACAAAAACTAATAAACTCCCTTTTTGTTACCAACCCATTCTCTCCCGTCGCCAAAATAATCTCCCAGAATCACAAATTACAAAGTTAATTGATTTATGAAAACTCAACCTCCGCCTCGTGTTAATTACAAAGTTTATTATTACGTTCCCCTCACTCTTACCCTTTAACGCGGAACTTTATTGTTCTGTTTTCTTCAAAGGTCGTCTATTTCAAAACTTTAGGGTTTTACAAGATTAATGTGAAACTAAATATGCGTGGGTATACATACCCTGAAGCTTCAACAAGCTGATAGTTCGTTCTCAACTTGCGCACTCAGCCAAAACCTCTAAATGCGACAATATAAGTCACAACAGTATTAAGAAATTCGAGACAGTGTATGCATTCGAAGTAAGCACCGGCTGTTCAAATAGAAAATCTAAACTGAGTCGTTTAAAAAGAAAAGCGTATAAACACTTCCCCCGAAACGAAAACGGTACGAGGATTGAAAATAGAAAAGAGGTTTTCGTATAACAATATAAACCAGCAAACGGTGAAGGGGGTCACAATTTCCCTCGAGGTGATAAGAACTGAGCTGAGTTGCCGAGTCTCGGTTGGAGGGAGGTTGCGAGCGTTAAAAGACAGTAAAATCCGGCACCCCTTTGCGCGGAGAAGGAGCGCAATATCTACAGTTTATTTAAATGTAATGAACCGACCCTCGTTCTTAACGGGGCGGTTTGTTGTAAAAATACACGGGGAAAACGTTTGGAACAGAGCGAGAAAAGAAAATCTCCTCACTTGCCAAAAGTCGTTTCAATCTTTTATTTGAGTGCTGCCCGTAGAAACGCTATTCTCCAGAAAGTATCATTTCTCGCCCTCTTCTGTTGGCAAACAAATTTACCCAGTTATTCACTTTTAGTACACTCCTACACAAAATTAATGCTGTTTTTTTCATTTATTCCCATTTTCACATAATGTCGAGTTGCTTCACGTCTGTTCACGTCATTTAGCAACACAGAAGAGATGAGGTGGCTCACAGAGAATTTATAATTTCTCGAAGAATTTTGAATTTTAGAACATGGTGTTATCCTCTAACTTTGAGTGCAGTTCCCTAATTAAGTCTAGAAAGCTCACCTTAGCGATATTGTTCCACTTTTCTATTGCTGACGAAGCTGGAAATTGAAATCATAGCAAATTGATAAACAATGATTAGAATACAGTAGTAATTCCAAAGACGTAATATTAAATTAATAGTAGAGATTATTAAATTTGAATAATTCACGGCTAAGTCAATCGATTACTCACCTTTTTGATACACGTCAATTGGATGTCTCAATAAATTTAGATGTACAGGATTTTTAATGAAAATATTAATGAGAGCTTGCCCCCGCCAGCCACCGTAAACTATCAATTTCCAGCCCTTTTCACTCCCGTATCATTTTGTTAAATCACGTATTAATAAACCACGTGAGATTGATAGTAGCTATTATATCGTAGTTAGCAAGGCAGTAGCTACCACCCCTGCCATCGAGCCGTTTATATTTCCTGCCCTTAATAAAGGATTAATTTGCTCCCACAGCGCGAGCGTTAATTAAACCCCTTGCCTTTAAAATTCCTCTTTAAGCGCGTTCGGGGCCTCTAAGCTCCTAAGGGGTGTGTTCCAAATTGTGTTAGGAAACAATAGGTTGAAATGGAAATTAAGGTTGGCCTAATAAAGGGCGGATTTCCCACCCGTTGAGGTCATCACGCGCCCTGGTGGTGGGTATAGGAGCTTAAGGACGTAGGTATACAAAGTTCAACTAAACAATGGTGAATGATCGCGAGGCAACTGGGGTTTTGAATTCATCCCCCATGTTTTTATCCGATAATCCTTCGTTCTAAACACTTTTTGCCGCGCAGTGATGTTATTATTTGCTCCAGTTTTCCTCCTTTCGTTGATGCTGGTTTGTGCAGTGTTCCTACTGTATGGTAGAGGGCGATATTTTTTCTCACGCTGACACTTGAGAGAAGCCAATTAAAGTGTCCGATGAAGTGATAGAAAGCATAGCGTTCGGTTTTTCCGAAATACAAAAAGTTCTCAATTTTTATAAATTTAATGTATCATTTTGGTTGGTTATTCCTTGAATAATCAACCTATGTTTTCATGCAAATGGTCAACCTCTCCGATTCGGCTCAAAATTTTTTTCTGGACGTTTCATGATGTCTAAAAATCTTCTAAAAATTTTCTAAAAATCTGAAATTTGGGTCAGGGGTCTGTTCCCGGCTTAGGACGGTCCTCCAAGCTTTTCAGCCCGATCGGACCAAATTTGGGCGGGGTAGGGGTCAAAATGTGTTTTTTGAAAAATGGATTTTCGAGATTTTGGGCGATTTAGGCGAGTGGGGTATCATTTTCCACTAAATTTTGGACGCTGAATCCAATGAAATGGGTCCCAAAACGATCGGCACGCTCTGGAAGAAGTTATGGGTCAAATTGGGTATATATTACCCATTTTGAATATGTGTTTTTGAGATTTCTGGAACCTAGGCGTGTGGGGTATCATTTTCCGCTAAATCTTGGACGCTAATTTCAATGAAGTGGGTCCCGGAACGATTGGCACCCTCTGGAAGAAGTTATGGGTCAAATTGGGTATATATTACCCATTTTGAATATGTGTTTTGAGATTTCTGGAACCTAGGCGTGTGGGGTATCATTTTCTACTAAATTCTGGATCCTGAATCGATTGGAATAGGTCTGGGACCCGCCGCATTCACTGTTTCCCCATTTCCCCCATGTTGAAGAAATGAGTCTCCATGCGCCTGGTCCGAGGAATAACCAACCCCTGTGTAAGAATTTGCAGCGTTTTTCAGTTCTGTTCAGTGTTGGCATTGCCGGAGTTGAGAACGTGTAATTTTATTTCCCACGGATAGGGGAGAGGTATAGGGGGGTGTATGTGGGAGATGGATCAGTTTCATGTCATTTCTAAGTGAGGACAGGCTTAGCTTTCGGCCTGCTAGCATTCGATTAATCATAGAAAAACGGTGGCTTTACTAGGAAAGTCCCAATTCGTAGCTTCCACGTTAACCCCACTAATTTTATTTGAAATTTGATGAATTTCTGCATTAGATTCAGCTGACGAGAGTGTACTTGACGGAAGAAGATACGTATACAGCAGAAGCGGAAGATGAACGAACGGGAGCGCAGTTTGCAGTGCAGGGTGGTTGATGACTTATCTCATTTTCGGTCATAATTGATTTAGGTGATGTCAGAACTTAATACCTCCGACTATTATGGTACGTAATTATGAAGGTTATATTGAAATCACGATAAAAAATTATTGGAGGGGCTCTGCTTGGATTTTATATCGGTTGAAAAGTGGCTCTCATTGTCAGGGGACTATCCGACCGTGTACAAGTCCTGGTAGGCTTCAATATAACGTAATTCAAATTTATTGTGATTCCGAGGGAGCGATAGAAGCACGTGACTTGGTGTTTTTAATGGGCTTATCTGTGTACCGGGGATCCCGCGAGAGGTTATTAAACTTGTTATAAAAGCGATGACGACGGTGAGACTGACGTAGGGTAAAGAGGGGGAGTTGGCTTTTGGGTTTTCGATACAGGAGGGAGGGGGTACCAAGATGAAGGATAACTCTATAATCCGAGCATGCCGCTTGTCAAAGCCCTTTCTGACATGAAAGGAATCATATCTGATACGACTTCTCCCTTCTTATTCATTCTTCCCCTTCTAATAAGGTTTTATGCCCTCGTTTATATTCTACCGTGATATCTTCGACTCAAAACCTCCGCATCATAGGTATGAGTTTTGCCAGCCGTAGGACTCATCCGCAGTTCAAATGTAATTAGAAGCCTTTTTTGTTTTCAAACAATACTAAGAGTCGGTGTGGGCTCATCGGATTTCCCCAACTTGAGGGGAGGAAAAAAAGCGAACCTGACCTAGGTACAGCAATAAGGCATTAGGGTTCATCATCGTCCAACAGGCCGACAGTAAACAGTGAAAATGTTTACTCAGGAACGAGCAGCTGCTTGTGCGGCGCTGAACGAGTAAAAGGTGCCGCCACGCCACCCGTGGGATGTACGTTGAGTTGAGTGATTTCTTGTAGAAAGCTGAACATCCGTAAATCATGAATTCACAGCTTCCAGATGTATTCTCACTCAATAACTTGCGACCTGCACCTTGAGTCACGCCTTGCATTACTCTCTGTTTCTCGTAACTTAAGCGCTTACTCAAATCGCGGCATCTCATCAAAATTTTTTTTTTTTTTTTTTTTTTTTTAAATAATGCATTTATTCATAACTATATACAGATACTAGATATATTAGACTAGAGATATTACATTTACGGAGATGGTAAAATTCCATTAAGGAATTTCATATTATCTGCATTACGATGTACATCTATGTTGTGAAGCCATTTTATCATCAGCCAAATTCCACGGTATTGTTTTGCGAATAATGAGCCTGGATATTTTCATCTCTCCGATTTGCCAGGATTTGACATTCTAAGTTTCAAGATGCCTAAATTCAAAACACGGGTTGGTTATTCCTCGAATGGGGGAAACAGTGGATGTGGCGGGTCCCGGACCCATTCCAATCGATTCAGGGTCCAAAATTTAGTGGAAAATGATACCCCACACGCCATTTGTTCTAGGCCAGATCAAACCGTGGCGCATCATCAGGCCTACTATGAACTACGCTGCCCCTGTATGGCACACTGCTGCTCAGACCCACCTACAAAAACTGCAGGTGACCCAAAATAAGTGCCTTCGGATAGCCACAGAGAGCCCCCTCCGAACAAACACTGCTGCCCTACATGACTCAGTAGCCATAGAATACTTTGATTCTCACCTCACCCGACTTACGCAAAATTTCATTTCAAAACTGTCATCCCATCCCAACCCGCTGGTCCAGAACCTCAACATCCTCCGTAAACCCCGTTGGGCGACCACAAGGCGAAGGCGGCAGGTTTAAGCCACTCATTTGTAAATAGTGTAAATTTTGTATCTTGTGTATATAATGTAAATAGTTAGTTTTTAAGTTATTTAATTTTTTTTTTGTTCCCTGCTCAAAGGTTTTTTAAAGTGGAATTTTGCCTTTTACATTTTACTCAACAAAGACCCTCGTGAATTGTCACCCTCCTCAACCCTCATGCGCAAAAATCACCTAAGGCAGCTACTATGCCGGTACTGATGGACTAACCTTAAGCTATAAATGAATGCTATTGTCATGTAACTGATTTATGTCAATAAAGTATAGCGCGTTTGGCAGTACTCAAAAAGTTTTGGGTTCGAGCCTTGGTGGGAGCGAATATTTTTGTTTTCTGATTTAGTTTTTTTTTACCCATAAATTGACCAATTACCTCTTCCAGTGGGTGCCAATTGTTTGGGCCAATTGTTCTGGGACCAATTTCAATGGATTCAGCGTCCAAAATTTAGTGGAAAATGATACCCTACTCGCCTAGATCGCCCAAAATCTCGAAAAATCCATTTTTCAAAAAACACACATTTTGACCCCTACCCCGTCCAAATTTGGTCCGATCGGGCTGAAAAGTTTCGAGGACCCGTCTCGGCCGGGAACAGACCCCTGACCCAAATTTCAGATTTTTAGAAAATTTTCTACTACTAAAAACGGCGTGGACAATGGACGGCGGACGGACATTGAACTTTTTTGATCAGGACATCATGAAACGTCCAGAAAAAAAATTTTGAGCCGAATCGGAGAGGTTGACCATTATCATGAAAACATAGGTTGATTATTCAAGGAATAACCAACCAAAACCGAATTGCTCGTCTACCTTGTACGACGACTTCAGAAGTGGGCATTATCTCTAAAAATCGACTATTTCTATAAGTGACTTCCTTCCCGCTCCAATTGTTTCTCGAAACCTTGGGACCAACTGCCCAAAACAGGGGCTGAATATCGATGAAAATGTGAATGTTGGAAACTTTTTTTTGGGGTTTTTTATGAACTTAGGTGCGTAAGGTATCATTTTGTACAACATTTTGAACGCTGATTCGATTGAAGTTGGTCCCGGTACGAATATCATAAATGGAAGAAAGGTAATGGTGAGAATGAATATGGTTATAGGTATTTTGAGTCTTTGGGGTCCGAGTTCTACCTTGCCTAACTTTTTCGTGTTTGTCCGTAGCCTGTACCACTGAGAAAAAATTGATTAAAGTCCGCGTAAGCCTCACTATCAGAGGACCTCAGAAAATGAAGAAAACGGAAAAGACAGAAAATTCTACGCGCAGAGGTTCCTCTTCGTAATAACATGGTAATTAAGGAACGAAAAAGTTCCGAACGGAGTTAGTACGGGAGGGAAGGTAATGAGCTAATTATGAGGGTGGCCATTGTTGTTCTGGATGGGGTGAGTTTCCCTGCTGATAACACCCACCTTCCCTCGGCACTTTGGAGGGTTCTCAGTTTATTTTCCTCGTGTACGCTTTTATTCGTAAATGGAGAAGGGTCGTTCTTATTTTTTCTGATATTTTTTTGTTTCTCGACAGTTTTTCGTTATGATACATCAACCAGCCTTAGAAAATCATAACTTCTCAGCATCGGACATTTCATATTTTTTCAAGCACTAGGCTCAATTAATTAAAAAAGGAAAAACAAAAACGAAAACCAAAATGAGGATGAGTTGAACAAATACAAAATTATATTCAAATCTGAGGGGCATGCAAAAATCGTAATCTTTTAATCGGTACGAATTTATTAAACGGTACTTAATGAGCTCACTTGCCTCTCACGAAGGATTTGAAGATTGAGGTGTCAATTCCAGAAGATAGTAGGGTGGCCGGGCTGAAGCAACCCCGGACTTTAGACTAAATTTTTAAGACTAAATCTTCAAAATGTCCTTGGTTTCTTCTGTTGCTCACTCATTGTGTGTAAATTTAGACTAATCATGCGTGAAGCTGATTCCTCTATTCTTCGCTATACTTATTGCTCATTCCCTCTTCTCCTAAATCTAAATTATAAATGTCAAAATTGAGTAGGACTTCACCGGAAATCAGTTTTCTGGAATTCTGGGAACCATTTAAGAAACATTACTCATTTTAAAATTATTCTTCGTAACACGGAGGCGCCTACACTCGGTGATTGGTCTAGGCCAAACGTGACTCGATTCAGCATCTGAAAATTGTATGAAAAATTATACCTCACAAGCCAATCATCCAACTTTTCAGGTTTTAATAGTAACTCCTATTGCCAAAATGTCCGTGGGCGGCGGACGGATCTTTGGGCTTTCGGATTTTTTACGACCACAAAAAGTTTGAAAATCCAAGGTCGAAACACATTCACACATATTCTGCCTCCTGAATATGCATTACTCACAACGACGATCAGAATGGAATTTTTGAGAAAAATTTTAGATTTTCAAAACATTTTGAAAGTTTTTTGGCCCTGACGGCGGACAATGGACAAATGTGGATTTTTGATCCACTCACTTTGAAACTGAGAGGGGAAAGTTTTGGGATAAGTCACTCTTATTTTGGCGGTTATGAATTTACTCCTATAAGGGTAGTGATAAACAAAATCGAATGTGCAATAGAATAACGGTAAACATTTAATTAGTAGTTATATAAGCAGTTGTTTCTAAGATATTAGGAAAGACAGATGACTAAAGTGCTGAAAAAAGGCCAAAAGAAAATTAGAAACAATTTATTGTCTAATTAGAAAAGAGGCTGCAATGAAGGCAGGAAATGGCGGAAAGTGGCCCTCAAGAGATGGGAAATGGAAGCGGTGATGGGGAAGGGGGAGTAAATGAAAGAACCACGGCGAAGAGGGGTGAAAAGGGGGGAATGAGGGGTTGAAAAGGAGGTAATTGCGCAAGGGGTAATTGAGGGAAAACGGCGCATGCGCAGGAGTACCGTAGCCCTTTTTACTCCCCTAAGACGAAAGAGCTTTCAAGCCACTTTTCCTTCTCCTAATTGAGTTTAATATAAACCTTTCCCCATTTTCACCATTCTAAATTGAGCTTTCTCCTGGAGGGAAGCCCCCCCACCCCCATTTCACCCTTTCTCCAGCTCATCTTCATCCCTCCGCCTTTTCCTCTCCGCTTCATATTCGCACTCCTTCACCCCGCCCCAATCTCTACAATGATATAATGGCCTTCTCCTAATCTACTCCCATGAATCGTCTCTGCGTTCAGTTTTCTCATTACCCCCACCCGCTCATCATCATAGAACCCTTACCCTCTCCTTCTTCTTTGTCTTTTGTCCCATTGGTCTTCATTCCGCACTCACTATTTCTTATGCAGGATAAGAAAATTGTCCTCAACTATTCGAAAATATTTCACTTTGGATATATATGCAGGTTTGACCCAAAGCTCATCCCCATTTCTTCAATGAAAAATGACTTTGTTTGATAGATGGCGGCAAACAGTTGATACTATAACTGGATCGGCACATAGAATTTGATAAAAATGAACTAAAGCACTCAAGTTTTCCAAAACCTAATTTAGCATGGGAATGATACCTGATGGTGAGGGAGCCTACTGAACCTTGGCGATAAATTGACTCGTCTCAGCGCTTTAGCAGCATGGCAGTCATTAACTTTTTATCGAGTTGGAAAAGTTGATCTCAAGGTTTCAGGCCACTATACTTTTTATTTGTCGATTAAAAATATATAATTGTGCAGAAATATAACAATCAAAAAGGGTTGACTTCTTTGAAAGCCCAAAATTTCATGGGTTTTTATACCGAACGACGTTTACACTTCAAAGCCCAAACGTATAGAAAATGGACGATTGGGTGCCGGGACATTTATTGAAATGTTTTTTATGGTAGGTGATGACGTGAATATCTAGCTTGGACAAGATCCGTGCACACGTCATTCTGTTGCAGATACAGGCGATATCTCTATAATTTTACGGGTCGAGCTTTTGCAGACGTTGTACTGTACACTAAAAACATTTCCCCTGAGTTTCCCGCGGGAGGCGGAGAGTTGCACAAAAGGTGGGAAAGATGGTGGGACAGGAATCAATAAAACGTGATTAGGTGGGACAAGGGGGGTGAAAGGTGCTCCTGAGGGATGAAGTGGTTGAGTGAAGGCGCGGGCGAGACGGATGAAAACGAAGGGACGTATCGAACACGAGTTTCCCCGCATGCGCCCCATCGCCCGATCCCCTTCCCCCCATCGAAACTCCGAAGGGTGCGATGAAGAGACGTCAAGTGGAAAGTCAAGTGAAGAGGCTTTCCAGCGACCTCAAGTGGGCTCAGGAGAAGTTAGGGTTGAAAACACGTCATCCCTGATGTATCCAGCGCCTATTTGTTATCATTTCCTGTACAGTACCAATCACTATGACGTCCTGTGTGAATGGAACAAATTGATTTGAACCTCACAGAATCCAGCCAAACGAAGAATCGCGTCCTAAATGCATTCATATATTAGCCCCAATATGTGCAAGAAGGGATGGTATGTGGCCAGAGAAGAGCCCTTGAAACAAAGTGACGTCGGCGATTGATCGGAGGTGGAACTACAAGCATAGGTCAGCATAGTTAATATTTGGAACATATTGGAATAGAGGAATATATTGGAAGGCCAAGCTTATAAGCCAGGTTCTTCAAAAACGCCTGGTGAACCTGCTCATGCTGGTCGGTGTAGCATCCATTACATGGGCTCCAAGCCGCAACGCAACCTCAAGGTGGGTTGTAAGGAGAGAGCGATAAAAGTGACCAGAAAAAGAAAATAGGAAACATCTCGCGTTTCCTGTTCGTTTTTTTACTCTTGGGGAAGCCAAAGTTTGCTTGTCACTGGAGGTAATGTGGTCGGAAAGAGAGAATTGAGAATCCAGTGGAACACCAACACTACCTGCCATGCCTGTGAGGGGAGTGTCGTTAATGTGTTATGAATGATGTAGGTAAGCCCAAGAGCAATTCGTTGCTGCCAAACACATTCATGGGCTAAATGCGTTGGGAGACACACCAGTGGAGAAATTTGTCAAGGTGTTGTAAGCCTCTCTCGAATTAAAATCTGTTATAATTTAATTCGGGTTTCTTCGGAGATTTCGAATGGACCTAGCGAGAGGTTACACAATGTAAGTCCAAGACTTACAACTGAGCGTTAATTAGGGATACCAAGGATGAGCATAAAATACGCTGAAACAAAATGAATTATAATTGAAAACAAGGACTCATTGCAAAGGAGGATATATACAATGCTACAGCTTCGGTCGACTTCAGTACAGTAGCAGGTCACTTCAGAGCGAGCACAGGACAAAGCCAGGATGGACTGAGTGAGATGCACTTGCACGACAGGGTTACAAAAATATATATTATGACTCCGACAGGTCGGGCGCCTCAGCAACGAGTGAGTGGCCAGTTGGGCTCTCTCCAAATGCCATGTTCGGGCAGGAGCTGCGCGCGTATCCTGGCGCATGCTCCCTCCCTTCTGGTTTTCTGGAGGCAGTAAGCCTGGTGGTTTACATTGTGACTGGAGAACGAGGCAACCCGTAAGGTCACGAACACAAATCGTCCGCATAAACGAGGAGCGGCACATCCCCGAGGCCCAAAGTACGAGCCACGGAAAATGCCAGGATTAGAGCTAAATTGCCCAATATCTAGTTGAAAAGGGGCCAGAGAGATAGCTTCTTATCCATGAAAAAAATACTCCAAATACATCAGAGGAGAGCGCTGAAAGTATTGAGTTGTGAGGGCCTTCGAGAAGTCAGCGCTGACAACATGAACCTGGTCACTGGCACTAATCTGCAGAACAGGTTTAGCATTACTAGAAGGTTGCACAGTCACTTAGGGATGGAATTTAAACATTGCTAAGGATTTCGAATGCGCCCAACCCAATCGGTGAATTTGACCCTAGCACAACCCCAAAGGGGGTTGAACCTTTGGAATTAGATTTTGAAAGATTCTTCAATAGATGAGATGCTTGCAGTAGCTCACAAAGAAATTGACGGCCGCAGTCACACATGAATGATTTGAACTTTTCTGAGCCAAAAAGTTGGAAGTTTGCTGATCTTCTTGTCAATGATTCGAAGGTTGAAGAACCATTTGGGAATTTGAAATATTCAGGGTCCTTGCAAAGGACTTGAGGTCGTTGGAGGCTGTTGCTGAGGTTTGAAGCTTTGAGAAAGGACTTTTTTCTTTTTTTACTACGGTTACACAAAGTGAAGACTGACTAATTTTCATCTCAATCATTGCAACATGTTGCCCAGCCGAGTAAGGTATACATTTCTTATAAATTTTGAACTCTCAACTAATTAAAATGGGTTCCGGACGGATTTACATGAATATATTTTTCTAAACATTTTAAAATAGGAAATATATGTTTTGAGATTGTCTGGAAAATGTCGGAAAAATTAGAATGAATACTAGTTTGTTGGCCTTTGTGATGATAGTTTAGCTCCTTTTCAAAATCGATGAATGTTTTTCTTTGTCGAGAAACTAACAGAGAAACTAACTATAGAATGAATTCGTCGTGTATTATTTCAAACTGAAGGAGATTTTTTCAGGACTAAGGAACCATTTCTGCCATAAAATGTCGCGAATTATTTGAAATTGGCATCTAACACTAAATTAAGTACTTCGTTACTACCTGTTCCTCAACAAAAAATGGTGAAAGGCACTCGGCCAATCTTTTTCCCAGTGGGAGGACAATCAGGGATGGATTGCCAATGTCCTTCCACCCATCCGGAAAAGCGATAAGATTTTTTAAAAGCATCCATCGTGAAAAATTATCGCAGTTTCCACTGACAGTTTTCTCCATTCTTCGCTCTTTTGTTGATGTGCGAATTAATGACGCGGAAACAATTACCTTTCGATCAGAAAAAAAATGATATGATTTTTATTATAAACTCTTTTATTAGAAACACAAAATGAACGGAGATCAAGTTATTACACAAGTATATCGTTCGAAATGTGTTATGGGCTACTAATTCGTAAATAATTCGTGCAGCGTATGGCATAGGTGTGAGAGGTTAAAATTCATAACCATAATAGCAAAGATTGATTACGTAATATCATTTTAAAGGAGAGGTTTTGCAAGAAGATTGGGATGACTCAGGAAATGTTGTATATTGAATATAACTCGGTAGTAAAACCGCCATAATTCAATCAGGAAAAGAGTCAATTGCAAGGACCCAAAAATGTGTATTTTAAGTGGTGTAAAGTGAATCACACCCTGGGAGTCAATCATCACTAATTGTTGGAATCAATTGGATGATTGTCCGGGACAGTCCACACTCACCATTCCCCCATTTTCCCTGGTCTGAAGTCTGAAGAATAATCAACCCCTGTGAATGAATTTGCAGCGCTTTTCGTTGGTTACTCCTTGAATAATCAACCGATGTTTTCATGCAGAAAGTCAACCTCTCCAATTTGTCAAAATTTTATGCTGGCGTTCAAATAAATTTAAGCATATTATGAGGGGCTTATGGTAGGTGTGATTGGACTTGTTATTTCAAGAGTGGAGACAAGATCTGGCCTAAATATTCACTATTCACACCAAACTGTTTGGGTCTATGTTGAGAGGAAGAAGTTTTTTTTTTCTAGTACAAGCTGTTTCTTTCGTATTTTTCTTTCATGTTGGTTTGCCCGTCTCTCAAATAAATGCATGCGTATGACGGCTTTCTGTGCCTATCATCCTCTAGAATATGCTTTATATCTTCGGTAAATCGCGGTTTCCTCTCTCGAGAGCGGATGTTACCGTCATCAACGCCACCGACGATCGATCCACAGAACAAACCGCTTCATTCAAGCATCCCCGTCGGGAAGATACATATTTAACGGGTGATTAGCCGTAACTCAAATAATCCACTAAGTGGCTAATCTTCATCTCGGAGGATGTTATGAAAGAACGTCCAAACGGCCGGTTCGGCCATCAGTGGTCCCGTTGGCGGAAATATTACCTAAAATACTTCCTTTGACACCCCGGGTTGTCTATTTATAGAGCGATGACGGGGATCTTAGATACCGGGGAAAAATCTCTTACATTCATTCCATTGATTTCTTTTGAATTGGGGAAAAACCGCCAATAGAACCCAAAATCGGAGCCTTGTATAGTTTTAGGACATTTGAAGTCGTTGAACATGAGAGAGATTCGCATCCACATACATTTTCGAATGCTCCTTAAACCTCCTTCACTCTTTTCATGTCTAGAATGATCTTTGATGATAAAAATTGAGGTGCTGAGTTGTAATTTTAATTCAGACTTTGGAGACAACATAGATAGCTGATAATCACTGATAGATAATTTCTAAAAATGAAATATCTAAATCCGCTAAGTCATTCAGATGTCTGTTGGTATACATAGGGTATACATGCCGGGTTGGATAGAAATAAAGGTAAATAACATGCTTCGTTAGGTACTATATCACCATTAATTTACTTTTCGGGTGATTATTGGTCAAACTCACGAGCTAACCTAAAGGTCAATCCACACTAGCCCGTGACGTGACCGTACCGTGCAGTGCCGTGACCGGCAGGTGATTTCACTGGCCGTGATCAACTATTCACAGTGGTCAGTGTTTCAAACGTGCTGTGGCAGTGAAGTTGAGTGGCCATGTTTTCAGACGACGAACTTGTTATGATCGCCTTGATTTTGGATGATGAAAACCACGAGGAAACCCAGAAAAAAAGCGGAAGTGGGTCCATAAAGCATGGAAAAAGAGAGGGGCGGAAGGGGAATTTGCGACGTTATATATAAGGAATTAATAGATGATGGAGCAAAATTTTTTGAATACTTCAGAATGTCAGAAAATTCGTTCAACTTATTGCTGAGCTAATTGGAAGTTCATCTCGAAAAGCAAACCACACGCTGGAGAAAAGCCATCTCACCAAGAGAATGACTCGCTGTTTGTTTGAGGATGGTGAGCGTTTTCAATTTAAAACTCCGTAGGTATTTAACGAAAGCAGTCAAAAAGAACGTAACTTTATTAGGACAAAAATGTTATAACAAAAGTGAAATTAAATTTCAAAATTAATTAATTAAATTAATTAAAACTAATTAATTAATTATAATTAAAAATTAATTAAATTTCCAAACAACAACTAATTCAGTTAATTTTACTGAATTAGTTGTTGTTTGGAAAATTGTGGAAATAATCTTGCAATGAGTAGTCGAGCAACCTATTCTCTTGGTGATCACTAGTAGACCTTGACGGTCAGAATACCGGCCGTGAAAATCAAAAAATATCGTCCTCAACTAATGTGCCGGATCACTGAACGAGCACGGTGGTCGTTCTATTTGCACTGTCACTGTCACGTGCCTAGCGAGTGGGAACAGGCCCCTTCATTTCCCTGGAAGAATATTGTTACCCTCGCCGGACGGATCACGTTCCGGTAACGCCACTGTCACGTCACGGGCAAGTGTGGATCGACCTTTACCCTCGCCAGACGGATCACACCGGTGACGCCACTGTGACGTCACGGGCAAGTTTGGATCGACCTTAATAGTCGTAAGGATCTCTTGTTCTTCACTTTTGGTTTGTTATTCCTTGAATAATCAACCTGTGTTTTCATGCAAAAGGTCAATCTCTCCGATTCGGCCCAAAATTTTATTCTGGGCGTTTCAAGGTGTTTAGACCAAGAAAGTCAAATGTCCGTCCGCCATCCACGCCGACTATGGAAGTAGACAATTTTAAACATCTGAAATTTTGGTCAGAGACCCGTTTCTGGATCTAGTTGGTCCTCAAAACCTTTCAGCACGATCGGCCAAATTAGGGGGGGGGGGGGGGGGGTTCATAATGTGTTTTGAAAAATGGATGTTGGGTATCACTTTCCACTAAATTTTGGACGCTGAATCTAATTATACGGGTCCCGGAACGATTGGCACCCTCCAGAAGAGGTTATGGGTCAAAATTTGTATCTACCTACTCATTGCGAATGTGTTTTTGAGATTTATGGTACCAAGGCGGGAGGGCTATCATTTTCCACTAAATTTTGGAACCTAAATGAGTCTCCATGCTCCTGGTCCGAGGAATAACCAACCCCTGTGTAATAATTTGCAGTGTTTTGATGAGGATTTTTGAAAATTCTTTCACAACGAATAGTTTTTTCATTGACAATAAATTAACATATTTCAGTTTCTTCTTTAAATATTGGCTAAGTTTGACAAAAAGTTAAATGTACGAAATTATGATTCAAAATTACACAAAATTAATCTTGAATCAACCAAATTATTTTTCTGAAAAATACTTTTAAGGATGTTTTCACCTCATCAGTGTCATCAGAAGGGAGTTCATATGATATAGCTTGATTTAAATTCGTTGAAAAGTGGCAACTACGAAGGTGCGAACATTTTCAAGTGCGGGCAACGATCCTGCTCTAGTTTTGGCCCAGCTAGAGCCCACAATTTTCATCAGATGTTACCTTATGATATGAATTCTTTCGTGAACATTAATATTTTATGAAATCGCAATAATTCTATTCCGTTATGGGGGTTATTTCTGCTGATGAGGAAATATAGATAAAATCTTCCTACCCCACTCGATCCTCTTAAGCGGTTGTGGATACGTTGAAATAGGTAAGTATTACGTTGTGTTCGGTGAGCAGCTGACGTTAGGAGTAGGATTCGTATTATTGTCACGGAAATCTGATAAACAGGAGGCAGCTGCACCCACACCAATAATCGTAATTGAGACGAGCCCGCTAACGTCGAGCGTGTGGAAGCTTTTAGTTGAAATTTGTGTTAATTAAGTGATTTTTCGGATATCCTCCCATCGCCAACATCTGTCTTCATTCACGTTACCGTCGATGGTGGTCGATAGCTTCGATTCTAATTTAATTAACAGGAATTGGAAATGATATCAGCATTTGCTTGTTGGAGATAAGTAAGAGAGGTAAACAGTGCGTATTTATTGAGGCGAATTTAAGAATACGAAACGAGGGGGTAGTTTTCAGAATTCTCAACTTTCCGTAACTTTGGTTGATTGTTCCTCCGCAACCAAAACAGCGATTTTGTCCTTTAGAATCCACAATGTGAAATTATCTATTCTCATTGGCCAAAACTGGCTTTTGGATGAAATTAATTCCGAGTCGAGTTCTCGAGAGAGCGAAAGTTATTGCGGGACCAAAACTCCCGCGTGTTTTGTTTCGGTGGCTGTTGCAGTTTGATACGAACCGCATCATTGAAAATAGCTCATCCATTAAATGAAAACACGAGAGCGTCCGGGGTCGTCAGGGAAAAGCTCCCCAGTGAAAAACCCCCTCCAGGGAAAACCGCCCTAATGTCCCTCTGAGGGTATGAGAAACTCGTTTCAGGGAGTTTTGTTACCGGTTGAATCGGAATTGGGCAGGGATAAGAGCCCATGAAAAGCGACCCTCGCGCGAGGGGGCGAGACCTAATTAATTTTTCAATCTCGAGGTCCCTTCGACCGCCGCGTTGGCCCCGATTGGGTTCTCTTGGGAGCCCAAGTTTCCTAATTGTGGTTTGATTTTTAATTTTACCCTTCGATGAGCAGCCACCTTTTCACGGATCAATAACCAAACGGCGGAAATCCGTTCGGTCGCCAGGTTTTTCGTACATTAGAGATCCCCGTGATTTTATTATCGATATTTCCCCCTTTTTTTGAAAGGGTGGACAAAGGCAAAAGAGATTAACACCCTTATGCGTCATTGGAAAAAGCTAAAATCACCGGCCAACCACCGGGAACTGTCCTTTTAAATCAAACACGAGGTGCAGAGGAATATCCGGCTCAACTTCGTGGGTCGGCTCTATATAGATAATTTGTATCATTTTTTGCCTTTTTGCGCGGCATAAATTACTGAACTGATGGAAGGTGTGTTACATCGTTAGAAGGTGATATAATATTGACCACATTTTCGGTTTGTAATTTCCTAAATAATCTCCGAATCGGCCCAAAAATTTTGTCTGGGTGTTTCATGATTACATGTCAAAATAAGCAAATGCCCGTCCACTATCCACGCTAATTTTGGTAATAGAATTTTTTTAAAATCTAAACTGTTTGTTAGGGGCCCGTTTCCGGCTCTAGTTGGTCCTCGAAACTTTTCAGATCGATCGGATCAAATTTGGAAGGGGGGGGGGGTCAAAATGTGTTTTTTGAAAAATTAATTTGATGAATGATCGGGGTATCATTTTTGACTAAACTTTGGACGCTGAATCCCATGAGACGGGTCCCAGAATGATTGACGCCCATCAGTCAAGGTTATGTGTCAAAATGGGTATCCATTTACCTATTTTGAATGTGGATTTTGAGATTTCTGGTGCCTAGGCGTGTGGGGTATCATTTCCCATTTAACTTTGGACGCTGAATCGATTAAAATGAGTCTCCAAGCACCTGGTCCGAGGAATATCCATCCCCTGTGGAAGAGTTAATAGCTTTTTTCACATTCTGATCTGTAACTCACTTTTTAGCCTCGGTCCTTGCAGATTTTCAGCAATAGCCCAAATTGGACGCAGAGCACGGATGATGATGAGTATTTTGAAAATGGCTTCTTTCAGAGATCTTTTTTTTAAATCGGCCGGGTTTTGATTGCCACAAACGGAGGCAAGGTACATTGGTTAAAAATCGGTATTTTGGAGATACTAGCATACTTACTTGAGGTATTCAAAGAAGAATATCGTTCACACACCTGCCACACGAGCGAGATTCACCTAGAACAATAAACCATTATGGAATTATTTTTAGCGTTCATTCACTAAAGCAGGATTGGGTTAGTGGATGCTGACCATGAGAACCATTATCTCCTGCTTGAGATAATTTAAATTGAATGAGTGTTTTGAGCTTGAAATCCTCTCGTGTCAGCCTTGATGTCCGCCGTTCACAGTTGAAAAGCAGCATGAAAAAATGGACCATGTAGAAAGCAACTGTTAACAACGTTGTGTAGCATCATAAAAGTGTTTTTGACCGTTTTCATGAATCGCGCAGTCGGAGGGCGCACTCATGGTAGCTCCGCTGTTATGGCTGTAAATCACAAGAGGTCGGAATGAGCCCACAGATTTCTATTGAAGTCGACATTCTCCTACGCAGGGAGTCCATGATCATGGATCACTTAATTTCTCTCCGCCTCCTAAGTCATTCAATCTTCGGAAAGGTTATTCGTTATTTGGAGCGTAAAAGTCAAAACCCCATCGAGAGTCGTTTCTTTTCAAATGCGAGCGAATAGATAACGCTCGGAGTCACTCTATATTGAGACCCCAAACTGAAAGTCAACTTGACGAGGGTGAGAAATTTCTCTAAACATTCTTTTATGACGGCAGACACTTAAAATCCTATTGAGATGAGTATTTTGAAAAATCGGCGCTTTTCGCCATCTGGTTAACCATTAATGGGTGAACTCTTAGGTATTCGATTTTTTTCCTACAAAGAGGCCAGTCAAGCTTCGGTGGGTTTCCACTTCAGAGTATTCTTCTCGAATGAGGCGACAAAAGGGTGAAGGTTTTTTTTCGAGCTGCGTGAACGCGGTCGTTTGACAGATTTCATTGTTGTGCGAATATTAGTTTCTATATGGACAAGAGGTTTCACCGTGCAATCGTATTACGATGACGCTTCAACCTTTTCGACTTGACGGCTCATCTTTCTGAAGATTCCACTTCGGAAAACACGACATTTGTTAGTAGTAGGTAGCAGTTCCTCGTAACGCCCTTATAAATGCTACGGACAATGCGCAGGGAACTTCTTAAGCTGGTGCTTCGCTCACATACTTTTACCTGAATTCATCATTTTCAAATTTGAAGAAATACAAAGGAGATGACTGTCAACAGGCTTATTCTCAGCTGCGCCTATGATTACGCTTCATTAATCACAGTAATTTGCCAGGATTATCATTACCATGATTTCGTTAATTTGAGCCTACACGAACATATAATTCATGAACCTATCAACAACAGTTTCATAGCAACGATAGGGTTGGCTAAGCCAAAACCCCCGCTAAAAATCGACTCATCCTAGGTTTGAACAGGCAAAAGCTAAACAAACCTTCGAAATCGGCTTGGGAGGGGTTCTACGGTCGTCACAACACCTGGCAACTATTAAAATCTTTTTATTTCTATTTTAGCTTCCCTAAAATACGTGAATTCCAAGACTCAAATCAGGAATAAATAGCCAGACTCGTGGAAACAGGCTTCAAGCTAAACATTGAGCATAAAACCATTAATGCGTGACACAGGAATACTACATTAACATCGACGAATTGGAAAAGGAGGGGGTTCTACCTGGTTACTTAGTCACATCACGACCAACTCCATCATTTAGAATATTACTTGGAAAAAAAATCTCCTTTCTTATCGTTGACCTATAGGTGAGGAGTGATAATGTGTTATATTCGCATGTATGCGAATTAGCTTAACCATCTTATTTCATCCTCTTGACCGTATGTTTATATCATGCAATGGCATCACAATCAACAATAATTTCGGTACTACCTACTGCAGAATCATTTTACAAACATTTCACTGAACAATTTTATCATCATCACCCTTGCGCCTGGCAGATTTTTGAATAACAGATACAAGTCGAAACCTGAACCAACATGGTAAGCATCGATGACCAACACCCACTACGCTCAAAAACGAAAAGCACAACTCCGAACCAAATGACCATCAAGCTAAATGATGATCGTACCTATAATCACAACTTACATTGGAATGCTTTCTGTCTGTTAGAGTATCCGGCATTCGATTATTAGTTGTAAAGCATCTAAAAGGCTAACCTACCTAGAAACATCATCGTTGAACAATAATATACCTAAAAAATAAAAATAATACGCTACCAAAATGGCTTCCTTCAAAATATGTCACATTCAACGTCCAGAAAACTAGAAACAACCGGATCCAGCGCCGGGGATTGATACAATTATGTCAGGGTTTGGTTTGAAACAAAAGATTGCTGAACGCTGATTCACTGGGTTATACTGGTTATAAACCAAATTCAAAGGGAAATTGGCAGAAAAGGCTTTTTTTCTCCTTTAGCCAAAATACACAAAATTTTAAGCTTGCTAAGTTGCCTGAAAAATGAAGTCGGTTGATGGTATATTTCCAATAAAAACTTGCCCCGAATCCCAATCTGTGATAAAGTGCTGAAATTACTACAGTTTGCTAGTTCTGGTCCGTTCTCGCTCGTACGGAAAAGCGTCTTATAGAGGTTTCTAGAGAAGTTATCGATCTATTTTAAGAAAAAAGGGCAAACGTTTTATTCTGGATAGGTACTTCCCACTTACAAAATCCTTCTGGATCCTTTGGTATTCACCTCCGTGGGTGGCACTCCGTTCGAGGCCATCAGAACCAATTCAGCATTCAACTTTTAGAGGGAAATGATACCCTACACGCCTAGATCGCCAAATATTTGGGAAATCCATTTTTCAGTACTCTTTTGACCCCCTCCCCCCACCCTAAATTTTGTCGTTAGGCCTATAAAGTTTTAAAGAATTTTAGACTTTTAGAAAATTGTCTACTACCAAAATCGGCGTGGATGGTGGACGGAAATTTGCGTATTTTGGTCTAGACACCTTGAAACTCCCAGAAAACATTTAAGGCCGAATCGGAGGGATTGACTTTCTGTATGAAAATAACCAACCAAAACGCTGGGAAATTGTTTCACAAAGAATGGATAATTCCTCAAACCAGGAGCATGAGACTCATTCCGATCGATTCAACGTCCAAAATTTAGTAGAAAATGATAGGTACTGGAAATCTTTGAAAAGATACATTCGAAACGGGAGAGAGATACTCATTTTGGCCCATAATCTCTTCCGGTGGGCGCTAATAATTCTGCGACCCATTACATTGGGTTCACCGTCCAAAATTTAGCCGAAAATCATACCCTACACGCCTAGATTGCTAAAAACATCAAAAATCAAATTTTCGAAATACAAATTTTGACCACTACCCACCCTGAATTTGGTTTGATTGTGCTGAAAAGTTTCGAAGACCAACTGAAGCCGAAAACGGGTTCCTGACAATTTCAGAGTTTTTGACAATTTTCTACTACTGAAATCGTTTGCTTGTTTTGATCTTAACCTTGGAACGCGTTTATTAAAGGAATAACTATCCAAAATGGGGTAAGTATCCAATTTGAAATAGTTAAGTTGGACTCGATTGCGCATGTTAAATTTTTTCATATTCGAAATTCATGATTTTAAGGTGAGAAATGGATGTTTTTGGGGACGTTTCGAATATTGCACGAGGAAATGATTTTCACGAGAGCCGAGCTATTTGTCTAGCCACACAAATGACCCTTGAGTTAGGTTGAATTCACCCCGAATGTTTTTCTAACGTGTGCCTTTTTTCATTTTCCATAAGCTCCTCTGTTCGTTCGTAAAATAAACGAACCACTTCACAGTGGGGGCCCATTGAAATTCAGTGAGTCACTGTGTGCATTTCAAGGCTTCGCGCCCTTAAGTGCTCTTTTGTGGGGCTCAAACCCAAATGTTTCGCACCTTGGCATTTTCGACCACTCTGGCGCCACCCACGGTCAATCGACCCGAAAGGTGTTTCAGGTCAATTACGTTGAAGGCCCTGGAGGAGTGTTCAAAGGTAATTTCTCTTAAGAAACGATGACGGGGAGAGAATTTTACTTTTGCACGGAAACCACTCGGCAAATAACAGGTACCTACGTATTTTCATATTTTTTACGTTGGCGAAATTCTATTAAATTGGTAGGTAAACCAACCAAATTGGTAGTCGTCAAGTCTGTAAAAGTCTAATAACAGACTCACCCACACCTGATAAGCAATATTTACTACAGATGATTATCGTTCTCACTTATCACTTTCCTCTTTACCACCTTATGAATTTTAGTTTATTAGTCTTTGAACGAGGAACACGCTTTCACGCTTGAGATACGTGTTCAGACCATAGCCGTACACAAGGTAGGGGGGGGGGGGTCCCATAAATATCACTCATACCTTACCTAATCGCTCAAAAACCTAGTTCAATCGATTCGTCGTACGAAATTTAAAAGAAAATTATATCCCACACTCATTGAACGGATATTCAAAGTATGAATGTTCACCTAGATCCAGCCTCTGTGGAGAACAATTTATTGCTTTGAAAACTTTCGAGGGTCAAAAAGAGCGGTGAAGAAGTCACTGGACAACGTTTCACACAGTTAGGGAAACATCCTACTTTCGAAAACGCTGCAAATTCATTCACAGGGGTTGGTTATTCCTGGACCAGGAGCATGGAGACTCAGTCCAATCAATTCAGCGTCCAAAATTTAGTGGAAAATGGTACTTTACATGCCTAGGCACTAAATCACTATAACCTCTTCCCGTGGACACCAATCGTTCCGAGACCCGTCTAATTGGATTCAGCGTCCAAAATTTAGTCGAAATTAATGCCCAACTCGCCTAGATCGCCAAAAATCTTGAAAATCCATTTTTCGAATTACAAATTTTGACCCCTACCCTCCCAAATTTGACCAAATACGGGTCCCTGACTCGAATTTCAGATTTTTAAAAATTTTCGGAAGCTGAAGAGAAAAATCGACATTCTAAGCGAATCTATTTTGATCTAGAATCAATTTTGATCCTTGAAACGTCCAGAAACAATTTTTGACCCGAATCGGAATTCAAATTCAAAATTTCCGATTTATGAACGTCTGAACCTTGCAGTTAATATCCGAAAATTGTGACATTTGGAAAGCTTGATTCGTTCGCTGGTTAAGGGTAAAAAAATGCTCTTTTCTACAGTTTATCTGGCTTCTAGGTTGGTCGTAAGGAGGAAACTATCTCCGCAGAATGATCCCGTGATCAAAAATATTCTCGTATTTGTTTCGTTGCCTAAAATTCCGTACAACGATTCATTTGGAAAAAATCATATTTCATAAAATGTTTTCATTGTGTAGATAAGAAGAATAAAACAATTTCAATAAGAACAACGTTTAATATACATTCAATTCAGGTATGCGTATCTATACAATAATACTTGACTATGATAGTTTCCTTCCTAATACGATATTTACAAGTCTACAATCACGAGAAAATCTGTACAATGAGAAATAAATATATTATATATTACATCAGTCTATACAAGTTAGTTATTTAAAGAGGGCGAGGATGAAGGATGAAGAGGGGGAAGAAGAGGAATTGGTGAGCTTTGGTCAATGTTAAGAAGGTACATTATGTTGATTGTAAGTATTCAATTTTTGATTCAGGCTGTTATCTTTATTTTGAAAAGGAAATCCACTTTCGATTGGTACTCTTTCTACTTATGATGGAGGGCTGAAAAACTGAATTTATACATAAAGTGTGAATTAGGAAATCCACGTTTTCTTGTTTTGAAGAAATTTTAGGTTTTTTAAAAACCGAAAATTTGATAAAGAGAAAAGTATAACAAAGCCCTGCATCTGAATATATGCGATGGTAATAGTATATTGTGTTTGATTATTTCAAAATCAACCACATCGACACTTTTTCCGCAGTTTTTCCAAAAGAGATCAACAAATTGTAAACACCTCATAATTGATTGGCACGTATTTAGTTCAATTCCTGACTTCCCAGTTAAACCGTCGAGGATGCGAAATAAGATACGCTACTAGGGGTTGTTTATAGGAACAATTCAGTATCAAGGAGATGAGAACAATACTATCAAGTGAGGACCTACAAATTCTATTTTTTTTTTACAGTTCAAACTCAAATTCGGGTGGGATTTTTGTGTGGAGTCTTTATTCATCGAGTTTTTTCAAATGTATAGGTGGAACTTAAATTATGTGGTAAATAAAATTGATTACCGTTTTGTACTCAGAATGTGTTTTTACGGGGGCCGTTTGATAAGATGGCTTAATTTAGGGGTATTTATGGATGATGGATTTTCGAAAATATTGAGGCCATCAAGAAATTGAAGCTGGGTCGGTTTCATTGATGGCCCAGGTGTACTGAAAACACATTCTGCGAGTAATTGGTAAGGTTTTTGATTTTAACAGAATGAACCGATAACAACGGCAACGGTTCTTTTTCCAGATTTGTAAATTAGTAGAGAAAATTTGACGAGATTCTTCCTCCTCATCAACTTGAGGCGTCGCCTGACGTCAACGACAAAGAGCACTAAGTCGAGGCGGACGACGGCGGCGATTGAAGCGTTGACGGCGACGGTGGTGACGCCTGGGCGGGTGGTGGCGGCGGTTGTTGGGACATCATCGCCGGATGCCGGGCCGCCAAAAGAGCGGAGAGGGGGTGGTGGGCTCCCATCAGGTCGTGGGGAAGGTGGCCGGGCGGGCCGCCGTGGTGGGTGGGCGGGTGAGGGAAATAACCGAGGGCGGCGGCGGCGTGGCCGTAGAGCGGGTGGTGCGGCCTGGAGACGGCCACCGCGGCCATTTTCATCTTTTCCAGTTCCGCCTCTTGCAACCTTTTTGCTTTGGCTCTCCTATTTTGAAACCAAATTTTAACCTGCAACACAATTTGGAATTTCGTCTCAGTTAAAAATGGTAATAAATACTAGGTATGTAACATCATCTAGTTTTCAAAACGCTGCAATTCTTTCACAGGTTCTTTGTTATTCCTAGGACAAGAAGCATGGAGACTCATTTGAACCGATTCAGCGTCAAAAATTCAGTGGATCCCTACACGCCTAGATACCAGAAATCTCGAAAACACATTCGCAATGGATTGATAGATACCCTTTTTGACCCACAACCTTTTCCGGTGGGCGCCAATCGTTCTGGGAATCATTCCATTGGATTCAGCGTTCATAAATTAGTCGAAAATGATACCCCACATACCTGACCAAAATTAAAGATTTTTAGAAAATTTTACACTTGATCGGCAAACGGATATTTGCTTATTTTGGTCTAGACACGTTGATACGCCCTGAAAACATTTTTGGGCAAATTTTGATTTTGATGTATTTAAAGAAATAAACTGAACTCAATTCCAACCTCAGCAGAGGAGCCTGCCTCGACCGATCAACGTTCCCATCTCAGTTTCCTGTTTCTGATTTATACTCCGGGTCTCAAGATATTTACAACGCCTTCATCTGAACCCGTGATTACAATAATAAAGCTATTAAGGCTCCCGAACCCTCTGATGCCCTTGTTCTTGCTCCCGTCTGTGACCTCTGATGGGCCCAGTGGAGATAAGACCATTATTCCTTCGTTAACTTACTTAAGTTCTCAGATAAATGTAAACTTGCCTAACTTAAATTTACGACCAAACTCGATTGAAGAGCGCAAAGATTTCACTGAAAGACGAATGTAATTTTATTTAATAAAAAGATGACTTTTAGGGTGCCAAAAGTCAGCCCAGAGCTTTGAAGTTTAGTGAGGATTTTCCTTTCATTGGTTTTTTCAATTCGAGGTCCCAAGAGATCAAAACGATAGTTCGTTTGATCTTCGGTCTCAACACTCCTACCAAACTAGCAAAAGCCGAGATACGAGCAGGTAGCGCAGAAAATCACCGAGTTGACAAGGGTAAAAGTGACCCAAGTGGAGAACAGAACGACGCTATTAATTTTTATGGCCCTTTCACACTGAAGGAAAAAATTTTTTTTGGGGGTAAAAAAAACTTTTTGCCCTCAAAAAACCGTCGAACTAATCGGGCGGACTGGACAAATTACTTCTAGGGCTGTCAGAAAGGACCCAATGATTGAGGGTCTAACCGATATCGCTTTTGTTGAATGGTGTTGACCACCGAATTCTTCTTTTGTCCTTTTGAGGTTCTCGATAGTGAGGAGTAGACGTTTGAGATATTTCAGTTCAAAACCCTTTAGCCTTTACTCAATCGTTTTAACTGCAATTGAAAATATCGTGTCCCTAAAAGGTAGTCTCAATTAGTTGGAGTCATCCGGAAGGACTGAAATTTCATTTTTTGGCAAAAATACTACCCATCATGAACAAGAAATAAATAAAATTTAAAAAGTTTACGAATGTGGACTGAAGAAAACCCAACATTAATCTATTCCATTAGACAACCCCAGTTCTAAATCGCAATAAATTCACAATAGTCTATTGACTGAAGGTGACATAATAAATTTATTTTTAATTCCCGTGCTTCCTTCCATTGATTAAATGGTAAATAAACTCACTTGTGTTTCTGTGAGGTGGAGCGAACTGGAAAATTCCGCTCTCTCCGCTATACTCAGATACTGTTTTTCTCTGAATTTCTTCTCTAAGCTTAACAGTTGCTGCGTTGTGAAAGGCGTTCGCGGTTTCCGGTTGGGTTTGTGTTTCCTCAAATTGCACTTCAGCTTGGGAGGTTCACCGTTGTTAGGTTCTATAACACAAGAAAAGTAGAAAAAAAATTATTAGAAATTTGATTGTTGAATGTTTTTTTTAGATTGGCAGAGCGTTTTACAGATGAGAAGTAGCACATGTTGTTACCAATATGCTAAAAGTTAAGAACGGACGAGGTGAGGTATAAATGGTGGCACAGGGGGTGGTTTCCCTCAACGAATGGCAACCCCATGTGTTGCCCCCCCATGGAGTTGGCGGTTGCATCCCCAACCGACCAAGAGCTAGAAAACTGTGGGCAACTCAAAT
Source organism: Cyrtorhinus lividipennis (assembly GCA_019603395.1). NCBI lineage: Eukaryota > Metazoa > Arthropoda > Insecta > Hemiptera > Miridae > Cyrtorhinus > Cyrtorhinus lividipennis. The sequence continues at coordinate 23,058,570 of CM034002.1, read as the reverse complement.
AGAAACTGAAGAAAGTAGTCATGCTACTACTACGTAATACATGCAAATGTGCATTAGTGGAAAAATGACGGCCATTCTGTATATGGAACTTTTTCTGGACGATTCCAATTAGAATAATAAAAAATATATTGTGGTCCTGTTACTATATCGTTCCACTCTTCGAATTTGAGCTAAAAAACGCTGCAAATTCTTTCACAGGGGTTGGTTATTCCTCGGACCAGAAGCATGGAGACTCATTCGAATCGATTCAGCGTCCAAAATTTAGTGAAAATGGATACCCTACACGCCTAGGTACCAGAAATCTCGAAAAGACACATTAGAAATGGGTAGATAGATACCCATTTTGACCATTACGTCTTCCGGTGGGCGCAAATCGTTCCCCGTCTCATTGGATTTAGCATTCAAAATTTATTCGAAAATGATAGCCCACACGCCTAGGTCGCCGATAATCTCAAAAATCCATTTTCCAAAATACACATTTTGACTCCTACACCCCCTTCCCTACCCCTAGTTTGGTCCGATCGAGTTTTGAGCCAACTAGAGTCAAAAATGGGTCTCTGACCTGAATTTTATACGTTTAGAAAATTTTCTACTACCGAAATCGGCGTGGACGGCTGACGGACATTTGATTATTTTAATCTAGACGCCTTGAAACGACCAGAAAAACTTTTTTGGACCAAAAAGGAGAGATTGACTTATTTCATGAATACATGGGTTCATTATTCAAGGAATAACCAACCAAAACTGCGTATGATCAGCCCTCGTGACGGTCTTTTTAAAGATGAAACAAGGTTAAATTTATAGCATTTTGTCTGTCGCCACTATAGGTGGCTAAATTCGACCATCTGAAGTTGTAGAACGTTTGGGATTTTTAGATGCTATAACCACAAATGACTCGTCTATTTGTTCGGCCAGATATAACATTTGGTCGAGGGACTGAGGGAGCGTATTTTCAAGTAGGTTCGGACCTACCTGAGGAACCCAAAGGTCTTTTAGGGGAAGCAATAACAAAACCTAGAGACATCTTGGCAAGTGGATCTACAAAGTTCTCTTTTTCTCCAAATAATGAATGCTTTCATACCGTTCAACCTTCCAAATTTCTTTTCTATTGTTTAAACATTTTAAAAATCATTACTTTTATCTTAAAAGTTGCTCCAATTTGTTGTTTATTTCTTGAAAAATTCTCCAATAGAGCAACGCTGACCGATATTGCCTATTTCCAGCGAAACGCGTACAATCGACTCGTAACAAAGTGGAAACGAAATCATGACGCAAATCGTTGAGGTCATTCTAAAGGGAATTAGTCGGTCACGGTTTTTTTCCGCCATCAACTAAGTAGATATCACCCGATAAATTGGTCAGGTCAATATTGTTTTCCCCATATTAAACAAAAAACCTATTGGGTATTACGTGTTTGTTCCATAAGTAATTAATTTGTAAACGCCTGAAAACCGATTACACTACAAAAATGAAGACTCAGTTATCCTATTATTTTTTTTCACGTGTTCCGCGCCAATTCACTACAAATGAACGTTCTTATCAAATTTATAACGACCGTAATCGCTTTGTGGAGACGGAAATTCGTAATTGTATAGCAGATAAATGCCCTTCTGTTAGACGTCAACGCCCATTCGGCATCAATGAATCAGTCTTCTGACGCATTAGCGGTTAGTTTGGAACAATTTCGTAACATTGAGTCATTGGTGGTGCTTAAGATACTTAGTAAAGGTGTTTTTCAAGAGATACTGATATTTTAGTACGCATATAATGCACAAGAGTAGAACAAATGAAGTTTAGAGGATGCAACTTTGATCCAAGTGCCGTGAAATTGTATTTTCAAGTTATTTTGACCAAATAGTGATGTAGAATGTAGGTTTTTGCGGAATTTCAAAGGTTGAATCGATTGTGATGGGATACAAATCGACCGTTTCCCCACAGGGTGGTTCTCAAATACATTATTTACCCTATTGCACGATCTAGGCCCACTTCAGGAGTACTGAAATGATTCGCGGAGTTTCAAATCATTTCAACACCGGCTACAATCAACTATTGCCTTTTGACGGCCATACGGGGCCGTTTAAGAGTTTCAGATTGCTCAAAGGTTAGTAAATGAAAATGATATATGCATCCTGAAGTCCATGTACGGGGAATCGAGTAACTCTAATCAAAACCGGCCGAGAAGGCCGCCATTATCATGAAACAGAACTCAGAACTGAATGACTCATGACCCACGTTTCGTAAGAAAATTGATTCAACCTCTTTAGTGAGAAGGGGTTTGTGGTGTTAATATAGACGTCAAACCGATCTAGTCGAAGGGCTCGAGCTAAATCGAATAACAGGCCGACTAATGGAGCCAGGGCTGGGCACCCCGCAGGCAACTCGAAGCACCCATGGAAATCAAAACCCACTCCCGACCTGAACCTCCGTCCGAAATATCGTGTTGTTGGTAATTATAATTAATTTGTATCATTAACCCTTTTTTTCTCCCCCGATCTCGCGTGTTTGTTTGTTTGAAAAATGGAGAGCGATAATTTCATTATGAAGACACAAAGAAGAGAAAACTGACTTCCTGCCCACTTAGTGGGAAGACATACTGTACTACCACATGCCATAGGTAACCGGTAATCATTATACCAATAATTTTGACAGCTACTTAAGACGAGCTACTAATCGTAGATCCCTTCATCCCTTCCTTGTGCTTCCTGTACGTACAGAGTCAATTCACGAATTGAACCCTCAACCTTCAGACATGGTTGCAGTCAATTATTCCTTATAAGTAGCAGAAAACAATGATGTCAATAAATATTCATGACTTGCCTGCATTGATAATTGATTCGTATATAATTATGTGTTTTATATACAATTTTTAGTCATTTGAATAATAACCAGCGACCATCGACATAGAAGCGGCCGTAGAAAGTTACCGGGTTCGCTGACTTATTTCGCATTGGTATTTGTGAAATAGGGGGGGGGGGGGGGTGAAATAAGTGAGGGCCAATGTGTCCAACAATTTATTCTAATCAGAGGTCGGCCGTAGTGTTTTAATGGAAAGTAATAATGAAAAATTGATTACGTTAGGGATTCATTCATTAATTTAGAACGATTATCTCTTACTAATCCGATATATCGCTGGTTTGACCTATCGACGGTTTCATTCCCGTTATCGATTGATTTCTCATCTCAAAAAAAAATACGAAGTTTGTTAGACCAATATAAAATCATTAATACAAAATCTCTTTGTACGAATACTCAAATATTAACCAACAATTGTTGGAAAATTCCACTTCAGGTTTGCCAACGTCAAAGTGTGACCAGATATTGCAAAAAGTTGGTGTTAGGTGGAATTACCTATAAAATAAAATCAGTAGAAAATTAATCGTTCTGAAGATCATCAACGAGATAGGATTTGATGCAATATTTCATCCGGTTTTGTATTTTAACGCTTTTTTTTCAATAACTATTTCATTCTTCACCGAATCGTATTCTTTCAATAGATGAATTTCCTTTCAAAATACAAGAAAAAAAAACTTTCTAGATTTACCTCAAATGATAGCAAAACTCGAATATTATAACACAGGTACGAATAAATTGAGACGAAAAAAAGATGTAGGAGGAATCACAATTTGTCTCGTTATTTTGTTCGGTATTCAAAGCGACTTATCTAATAATGATTTTCTGAGGGTCAATTTTTAGTGATTTTCGGACAATTTGTCGGCTAAAATATCGGTAGGTTTTGACTTTGAAAATCGGAAAAATTAAAAGAGTTGGCAAACCCTTCAACCACTGAACCCCTTCCCCGCCAGGGGGTTTGTTATTGACTTAAATTATTTGCTAAGTGGGTTTCTGACCGTTTTCCATTAGGGTTCGAATTTGAATAGTTTGTTCGGGTGATGATTTTTCACCACTGGTGATTATGAAAGAAAGATACGAGAAACGTAGGTATTTCTGAGATCCTTAGTTTTCAAGTAATTTCCGACATGAATAGAATTATGCTTAAAAAGGCTTAACTTCTTCATTTCTCTGAAATTCTACCGATTTCCATTAATTTGAATGCTTGTTGTGCCGGTTAATAAAAATATTTTACAGCATACATGAAAAGCTTCCTACGATATGATTGAATTTAATTAAAAAATGCTCGTCTCGTGTTAGATTGTTGCAATTAGTTTGACGTAAGGCCAAGATTGTGCTCAGTGTGCACGTTCTCAGAGAATTGAATTAAATACGATTCGAAAACAGCTTCATTTCTCCTGAAAACCCGCTGAAATCTCCCCCAATGATGGAATCCTTCTTTTAAAAAAAGATAAACTACCGTTCAAATCTATTAGCGGGCTCTGTTTTATACTGGAAGTGATAAATGCGATTTTCAATTCTCGTGGAGGCGAAAAATTCCGTGAGTGAGCTAGTTGAGAGGAGAATCAGGGTTTATCGAATGGAGATTATCTTTATTTATGCTCCTGTTTACCTCTTTCGTTCTCGAGGACGAGAGAGCGAAATCGGTCGATGTTTGCCCACGAGGAGATTCCCCCTCCCTTTTTTCTCCCCCACCATAATAACCTCCGCGACTCCCTTATAAAACCACGTAGGAAATATATTTTTTTTAGGCGTGGAAAGGAGCGAGGAGATGACAACAAAACGTTCAAAGTAGCCAATAACTTAACTGGCCTTGTACAGCACAATGGCGTCCGTATCGACGATATTCATCGGCTTCTCTCTTTTTCACCTCCTTATCGATTGCTATTATTTGTCTTTTCCCTCGGTTTTCTTCGACCTCAGGTTCAATTATCCCGAATTTTCGAACAATGGGGATTATTTTCGAACGCCGAGCGGAGCCTTTATAGAACGGAAATCGTTAGGATTCTTTACCATGTAGGATTTTACGGATGCTCAATGTAAATTTGCGAGGATAAAAAAACCCTCCTTATTTACTGATTTACTGCGCAATGAGCTATTTCACACTTTGTAATGGCAGTTGGTGATGTAAAAATAAGCAAAGTTGCCCAACATTGGCCATAACAGTCAACAATTAGCAGATAGGTAATTGAAGATGGTGAAAATTATTATTAATAATTCTCTTTTCCTGAAGATATCTTCGAGAAATGCCACACAACGAAAATTACCCCCAATTTTTAGATGAAAAAAGTCCCAAAATGTTTAAACCAGACGAGCATTAGTGAAATATTGAATATTACTATATCGTAACGTTTTGGTAGGCGTCTGAAGGTGTTTTTTTTAAAATAATAATTCTTTTCGTATAATAAATAAGATCCTCCCGATTTTTCCACAAATTTGACATTTTATCTTTCAATTTCAGCCTCGATTTCATAATCGAAACATCCGTCCACTGTTTTAGGCAGTATAGAAAATTATCTGAAGTTTTTAATTTGGGTGATTGTGGCTCCTCTTATTATTATATTAGGAGTTGGTCCACATTTTTTGGTAACAATCACTCAAAACGAATCAGGGTTTGAGTGGAAAATGATTAATTTTGAAAGCGGTTTTTCGAGGTATCGTCTACATTTTAGGCCATTAAATGATTCAATTGGTAATCAATCGATGTAAACAAAGGTAAATTTGTGTTGAAAGGTTTTTCTAAAACCATAATTATTTCTTGATAACCAAAAATTCAAACAAATGAAATTTATTGACGTAACTCCGTTGTGTTGGTACCTTTAAAGATAGTAGAGCTTGGCATTTTGGGATTACAAAAGACATTTTGAGGAGAAACAACAATGCAAAACGTACGTAATAATTAGTAGAAATTTATTGACGTTTGAATAGTGATTTTCTGCAAAAATTAGGATTGGAAGTTCGGGTCAAAGATGAAATAAGAGACCTGAAAATTTCAATACGGCTCAAAAACGGAGATTCGTTCCACATCTCAAATTTTCGTAACCTTCGAAATAACTATACTAGATCAATATAACTATAATTAATGTAAAATAGTGTTTACAAACATCCATTGACGTCAGTGATGAATCATTAAGGCAACAAAAAGAAAAGGGTTAAAAAGTGGTAATAATAAAAGATCAATTAAACTTGAGATCCCCTTTCGTATTGTATTGGATCGTTATCAAACGGGTACAACCTCGGAATATGAGGTTATCGCACGGGTCGCGTAAGTAATTAACTACGAGCATCAACACTCATAAAGTAATCTTCCACGTCTATAATTAATAGTTCATTGAGAATCGGAAGCGAGTTTATTGAATTTGAGTTACTCTAAACAATTTGTACAGTTATTCGACACGTGGAATGATTCCGTCGTCGACATAGTCAGCCGTATTAGGTGCAAATTGAATAACATGCGGAAGGTATCTATTTCTCACAGTATTTTTCACACAATCGGAAGGAGCCGACGTCCACTTGTCCGCGTTGACATAATTTTTCCACCTTATACGTCCTCTTTAAGAGGTACCAGGATCGTGGAGGAACTCATTGTTTACAAATTGACGGCCGTGAACATTTGAACTGCGTTAATGCCGTCTTTTATTGTTGAGCCGGTGAGGACTCGATTAATAACATTAGCCGTTTGACATCAATTTGAATTTTCATAAGCGAGCAACATTGTGCCTTTCACGTGGAAGCGTATTCATACGCATTGCGTATTACCTGGAATTAAACGTAGTTAGGGAACTTTTTTTTTTTTAGGTTGTTGAATATTCCTACTTGATTGACATGAATGAACTATGCCCATTTTCACCCATAACCTTTTCCGGTGGGCACCTATTATGCCGGGATCCATCTCATTCAGCGTCCAAAATTTAGTGGAAAATAATACCCCAAACAACTACATCGCCGTAAATCTCTAAAAATTCATATTTCAAAAAACACATTTTGACCCCCACCCCCTTTAAATTCGGTCCAATCGGGCTTTTGAGGAAATTATTTTTGAATAATCAACCAAAATTATTCAATCAGCCCTTACACGTATAAACTCCGCAAGTTCCCTCCTCACGAATTTAATTTTTTATTATGTATTTCGGAATTACGATTTTCTAGACAGGAGTAGAGCTAACGAACAACGTTTGATATCTACGAACTATCGAATTATTAAATTATCGATATTTTAAACATCAATGGTTGTAGGCCGATGTTCAACCAGTAGGTGAATAATCTAAAAAAGGGATCGCTGCGTCGTACCATGACATAGTTTCATGTCTTTTGAAAATACTTTGGAAACATCATTATTGAACCATAAACATTATAACTTCAATAAAGTTGTCAAGGGGTTTATCGCTTTTTTCTTCATTAAATCGAACGACAGCAAACACATGTTTCATACTCGTCCGCCTGATTGCTCACGGTTTGCTCTCTAAATTGACTATGAAATAAAACCTTGAGTGTTTGACATGAATTGTTTTTTATTGTTTCCACCCGTTGAAACCGTCAGGGAATCATGAAAAATTATATTCATTGTTACCATTTTCCATAATTATCAATATAATTTTCCGTTAAATGATTTCTATTTTTTTCTTGTGTCACCATTCAACATGAAATTTCAAATGAAAATTGAACCACGATGCAAGGATCTATGCGTGAAAACATGAATTCGTGGCTGAGTGTGTATTTAGCACCAGGACGATCGGGAAAGGAAAGGCGGTTTATCTACCTCGTTTCCATTGGTCGCCCTGGCAACGGAGCCCGCGCACTGTCGCTCAAGTTGGCATTGGTTAAATGCCACCACCGTTTTGTGGCCATTGTTCGAGGGGTAGATCTCCCCCTAAGAGAAAATAACGTTTTTTCCCCTTCCGAGAGGCGATAGGTACCAGTAATCACGTTAGAGAGGTTCCAAGGGTGGATCAATTTCGACGACAAATCGGCCAGGGAGTACTGACGGGTGCGTTATGTTGTAAGTGAGAAACTAAACTTAACATTGTCATCCTCAGCGAAATATCTAACCACGACCGTCTTTGGAAAGAGAAATTGAACGACGAAAACCGACAAATAAAAACAACAACAATAAGCATGAAAAAACATACAATTTCAAAAGAAAACTAATAATGCTCAAAAGAGCAAAAGAGAGTATGACACACATGTTTATAATTAAACAATATTAGTGAATCGGGACACCGTTAAACGACTCGTATGAGCTAGGTCAATGTAGTTAGTATGAACGTAATTACTCAGTTCGTTACTGTTACTAATTATTCGTTTTTTTGTTATCGTAAATTACACCTCAGTTCGCGTTGTTTGGTAATCAAGAATGATTAATTCCAAAGAGTTCCTTCAACTACTCTAAAAAGCGAAAAAAAAAGACGTTTAGGAATTGCAAGAAGCGTCTTTATGGGAATTGTCAGAATGGATACAGGGCAAATCATTAAAGATGAGCTTTTACACGCCTGTTATGATGATTTATGTGTCCAAAAGCAAAATCAAGGGTCAAAATGAGTGTTTCGATTAATGGACGTTTCGAAATTTTTGTCGATCTTGACATGTAGGGTAACATTTTCGACTACATTTTGGAAGCTGAATCCAATAAGACAGGTCCCAGAATGATTGCGGGTATCTATCTACCTATTCCGAAAGTGGGTTTTCGAGAATTCTGATACCTTGGCGTGTGGGGTATCATTTCCCACTACATTTTGGACTCTGAATCGATTAGAATGTGCCTACATGCGCCTGGTACGAGAAATAGCCGACCTCTGCGAAAGAACTTGCAGCGTTTTTCACATTCAATAACTCACTTTTTAGCTTCGGTCCTCACAGATCGATTTGCTCAATTAAAAGCTGAATTACTATACAAAAATGAGATCGAAAGCGGTCTTCCATGGGATTTGAGATGGCTCACCAATAAATATTGTAAGGTAGGTAAATAGAATCGCGTGTTAAAAACGCTGCTAGTAAGTTATTACAAAATTATTTGAAAGTTTTTAATTTTTCTTAAATTTTGCTCAAATTAGGTACCTATATAATTCAATTGAAAAAAAAAATTGTTGTACCCACTTTTACTTGTAATCGAGCTGAAAAGTCTTGTGAAACTTCTGATAAAGAAATAAATCAAATCAATATTTGTGCTGTTACGCGTGAGCCTAGAAAACAACTATCTACTTATTAATTATAATCAGGTTTTAGGTATTTTTGTCGCGACTGTTGTTGCCCTAAGATATTATGGTTCAATTAGCCACAATTTACCATAGAAATATCCTATATTTTGTACAGAAGAAATTATCGATTTCAGTGTCGTCCAGACATTTAGGACAATGGCTACTGTAGCCAAACTGACTGCACACCTCTAATAAGTCCATAAAATCTATAAAAATGAAAAATTTAGAAATCTGGATGTATTTTGTGGCCTCTTTTGGCCACAGATGGTGAGTGATGGTGTTTGAGGTCAGGTGCGCCAACGAAGACTAAAAATGGTCCGCGGTTAATGTAAGTTCGGAAAAGTTTCGAAAAAGTAGTTTTTCGGGATTTCAATAGGTAGAATTCGCATCAGTAATGGTTCTTTCAAAATTTGACTGAAATTATTATATAACTGTGTTGGCCGCTCAATGGATTGGGATATACTCCAGCGCAATCCAATCGATTTGGATAACAAAGTGAGAGGTGGATTAATTTTTAAGTACAGTACCTCTTTTTCAAGAATTTTGGAATTTCAACGAGCGATTCAAGTTTCTCACCGCGTTAATAAATCGTCGAGCGGCGGTCAGTTTCACGACAAGAACTTTCAACAAGGATTAAGTCTGCACTGGGCGGGCAAGGTCGAGTCTCGTTTATGCCTCGATTATCATTTGTTCGCGTTTATAAAGTTGAAAAGGACGTAGGCCGAGGGAACAATAATATAGAACGAGAAGGAAACTATTCCGAGAATTCTCTTACAAGAAAGCATACGGATTCGACGGCGCTCACAAAAACTCCCGATCCCGTCTTGATATTCAAATGAAGACGCTAACTCGAGCTCGGAAGGCGAAGAGGGGAATAAAAATTACCGCTACCTTTTTGGAGCCATTCCAAATAAAGGTCGTAGGAACGTGTAGAAAACACAAAAAATAAAACGTCAAAACTAAATGAGACTTTTATAAACAATGGAAGATAATTCTTGTTTCTGGATGTTGTCGGAGAGGTTTTTATCTGAAAAAAATAAGATGACTCTTCCCAACCAGCCGACCAATTAATTTTATCAGATTATTCATAACCTGCTCAGTTATGCGTGTTATGTGTTTTCTCGAGACAATCATTTTATAAATAAGAGAGATATTAATTACGTTTTTTCTATCAACAATCAAAACTTTTATTAGTAAGAGAATTATTAATTAGGAAGTCGTTAATTGTTCTCGCTCGGACGGAAAAAGGTAGGAAGAATTTATGAAGTCGATTAGTAGACAGCCGTAGGGAGGAAAATCAGTCCGATCGGAGTGCGAATTTGATATTATAGATCTGATCTAGCGAGCGTGTTGTAATTTTGCTCAAAAGTTCAACGTCATCAAATTTATTTAAATGAAATTGAATGCAATTACGTCGCTATGCTCAAAGTTGCAAGCGAATACGAGGAGCTCATTTTTGTACGTGATAAGTTTGAAAAGTACAAATCTCCAGAATTCTTTTCTTATATCTTTTTGAGCAAGAACTGTTGGCAAACACAGAGCATTGGGCTCTCCTTTGTATCCAAACCGGGAACGATGTTTGCTCGAGTTGCGGTTTCTCTGTAGATCATTGAAATTTCACAGGGGTTGGTTATTCCTTGTACCAGAAGCATGGAGAAAATGGGGGAACAGTGAGTTTGGAGTGTCCCAAACTCATTCCAATCGATTCAGCGTCCAACATTTAGTAGAATACGATACCCCACATGCCTAATAGGGTGGGTCGAAAAAAATCGATATTTTTTTTTCGGATCGTAATACCGCGGAAAAGTTGCTAAATGATATGACTAAAAAGGGGAAAAAATATTAAAATTATCGGATGTTATCTTCCGTTCGCGCATAAGCTCTAAAGTTTTGAAAAAAAATTTTTTTTTGAAATTTGTAATAATTTTTTTTACGATATTTAATATGTAATAGGGAAAATGTCATCTACAACACACTAATAAAGTAATATAAAAATACCGGTATTGCACTTCAACATCTTCCGTTCGCGCATGGACATCCAAATATAGCCAAAATACAAGAAAATCGGATTTTTGTCCTATTTTCTTTTCATGTATAGTTACAGATATCAATAATGTAATACCTAATATCTGATTATACATGTTCTGATAGTTAAAGAAAAAAAATTCAGACGTAATTAGGCTTGGTTTTTCGATCGCGCACAGCGATACAAAACTTACTGTCAGCGCCACTAGCGGGTCAACGACCCACGCCGCGTCACGTGATACCCCCTCTTTTCGGATCGTAATACCGCGGAAAAGTTGCTAAATGGTATGACTAAATAGGGGAAAAAATATTAAAATTATCGGATGTTATCTTCCGTTCGCGCATGAGCTCTAAAGTTTGATTAAATTTTAAAAAATTAAATTTTTTTGGAAATTTTTAATATTTTTTTTTATTACGATATTTAATATGTAATAGGGAAAAATGTCATCTACGACACACTAATGAATTAATATAATAATACTGGTATTGAGTTTTAACATCTTCTTTATCAATCAGGGATCCAGGACCTTTGTCTCACTCCAGGTGGCTAACAACAGCTAACCGTGCTTTAAGACTCTACATTATTCAAGAAAATCAAACTGCTGAGTTGCAGGAAATAGTAATATTCATTCTGAAGTCATATATGCCGATGTGGTTTTGTATTAAGAAGACCAAACTTTTTACTGATGGCCCTAAGCTCGTGCACCATGGATTTTCTTGACTAATGTAGAGTCTTAAAGCACAGTTAGCTGTTGTTAGCCACCTGGAGTGAGACAAAGGTCCTGGATCCCTGATTGATAAAGAAGATGTTAAAACTCAATACCAGTATTATTATATTAATTCATTAGTGTGTCGTAGATGACATTTTTCCCTATTACATATTGAATATCGTAATAAAAAAAAATATTAAAAATTTCCAAAAAAATTTAATTTTTTCAAAATTTAATCAAACTTTAGAGCTCATGCGCGAACGGAAGATAACATCCGATAATTTTAATATTTTTTCCCCTATTTAGTCATACCATTTAGCAACTTTTCCGCGGTATTACGATCCGAAAAGAGGGGGTATCACGTGACGCGGCGTGGGTCGTTGACCCGCTAGTGGCGCTGACAGTAAGTTTTGTATCGCTGTGCGCGATCGAAAAACCAAGCCTAATTACGTCTGAATTTTTTTTCTTTAACTATCAGAACATGTATAATCAGATATTAGGTATTACATTATTGATATCTGTAACTATACATGAAAAGAAAATAGGACAAAAATCCGATTTTCTTGTATTTTGGCTATATTTGGATGTCCATGCGCGAACGGAAGATGTTGAAGTGCAATACCGGTATTATTATATTACTTTATTAGTGTGTCGTAGATGACATTTTTCACTATTACATATTAAATATCGTAAAAAAAAATTATTACAAATTTTCAAAAAAAAATTATTTTTTTCAAAACTTTAGAGCTTATGCGCGAACGGAAGATAACATCCGATAATTTTAATTCTAAGTACCAAATGAATACCCTCCATCGAAATGGGGCACCTTGACCCATGCCCACGTTTGGTGGGCGCCAATTGGTCCCGGACCCATCTCAATGGATTCAGCGTCCAAATATTGTGCAAAATGATACCCCACACGCCTAGGTACCCCAAAACCCATTTGAGTGGTTTCATTACTGTTGGAAGGATGTCGTGAACACAAAAGGAGAGATGAGTATTATGTATCTGACCATTAGTACTTTCATGGTCGGATCACTTTGGGAAAATCAAATAGGAACACCTAATTAACAAATTAGAATCAGCCCTTTTTCCCCCAGACATCGAAAAACACAAAAAATGCACAAAATGAAAATAAGAGGCATGTAATGAGGGGTGGCTTTCCTACGTATCTGATTAGGATAAAAATGTGGGCAATTTCAACGGCATTCACGAAACACGAAAAAGGAATTAGTACCAATGTATCATTTACCACAGAATGATCTGATCTGACGCTAAAATCAACTCCCCCGGAGGCTCGATTTTAAGTAAAATGCAAATTGATACAATACACATATAAAATGGAACTCAAGCACCAGCAGCTGTCAACTCTAACTTTAAAACAAACGCTGCAAATTCATCCACAATGGTTGGTTATTCCTTGGAGCAGGGGAGTATGGGGAAACAGTGAGTGTGGAGTATCACAGACTCATTCTAATCGATTCAGAACATTTAGTAAAAAACGCTGCAAATTCTTACACACGGGTTGGTTATTCCTCGGACCAGGCGCATGGAGACTCATTTCTTCAACATGGGGAAAATGGGGAAAACAGTGCGTGCGGCGGGTCCCAGACCCATTCCAATCGATTCAGGATCCAAAATTTAGTGGAAAATGATACCCCACACGCCTAGGTTCCAGAAATCTCAATATGCAACACACATATCTCAAATCGCAATACACATATACAAAATGGGTAATATATACCCAATTTGACCCATAACTTCTTCCAGTGGGTGCCAATTGTTCTGGGACCCATTTCATTGGATTCAGCGTCCAAAATTTAGTGAAAAATGATACCCCACTCGCCTAGATCGCCCAAAATCTCGAAAATCCATTTTTCAAAAAACACATTTTGACCCCTACCCCACCCAAATTTGGTCCGATCGGGCTGAAAAGTTTGGAGGACCGTCCTAGGCGGTTTCAGACCCCTGGTGAGCCTTGCTTGCGGGGCATCCATGTTTTTGTAAGTCCATGCGAAATAGCGTGGTACTTGTGAATAGAGTAATGTTCGTGCAAAGGCACCAAAATCATCCGCACGATTACACAATTCAAAAAATGCAGTGAGTGTAGTTTTAGCTGGATTTATTGCACGATCAATCGCACCATCCAATTAGGACCCAAATTGGCCTCCCTTCATTGTCACCTCCAATTTAGGATGTTCACTAAATAGGATAGACACCAAATTGGAACAAGATTTTGAAAATAAACAAAAAAAATTTAGGGGTGGACTACCCCTAACATTTAGGGAGATGAAAAATAGATGTTGGCCGATTCTCATAGATACCGGATAAGCACAAAAAATTTCATCAAAATCGGTTAAGCCGTTTCGGAGGAGTATGGCATCTAAAACTGTGACACGAGAATTGTATATATTAGATATTCCACTATCAATAACGGCGTGGACGGTGGTCGGCGTACGGCCGAAATAATTTATGAAAAAGAGTTTTACAAAAATTAATTTATTTCATCGGTATGTATAGGCATTTTGTTTTAATAAAAATTATGATTCGCAAACTAATATGTGAAAAAAGTCTGTTCAGATTATTCGACATGAAAATCGAGAGAAAAGTTGAGAAATATGTTTAATAAAAAAGTACTGAGGCACATCGATTTTTTTGAAAAACGTATCACCGATCTAAAGGAAATGCGAAGATCCACTGTGACAGAGCGCGCAGTTGATTTGTGTTCAGAGAAACACTGTCGGAGTGTTGTGGGACATTTGTTTATTCTAGTCACATCATTAGGGTTTTTTTCCCTTTCTTGTGTTCCTCGGTCTTGTTCGAAATCTAGTATCACGGACGGGCGGGGTAACCATAACTATTTAAAGACGCTCACATCATGTCGCTCGAGTTCCTTATCGGTTTTTCTGCCGTCCTTCCCCTCGGTCGTCTATTACTAACCCATTTAAGGGAGCATAAGAACCGATTGACGCTTCTTGACGGTGTCAAATCCTTCGAGATGTTTAAGGGAGCAATAAAACGCCTATTTAAATAAATTTGAGATTTAATGTCGGAACATTTATCTGAGCAAAGCGTTACGGGCGTTTTAAAGGTAACTGATATTCCCTTGGGGGAAAACGCTGCCAAATTCTTTCACTGGGGTTGGTTATTCTTTGGACGAGGCACACAGAGACTCATTCCAATCGATTCAGCGTCTAAAAATTGGTGGAAAACGATACCCCACACGCCAAGGTACCAGAAATCTCGAAAATACACACTTTGAAACAGGACCCATTTCGACTCATCACCGCTATAGGTGGGTGCCAATCGTTCCAGGACCCGTTTCATTGGATTTAGCGTCCAAAATTTAGTCGAAAATGACACCAAAAATCACAAAAACCCATTTTTTTATATAAACATTATGAACCCCCCCCCCCCCCCCTTCACAATTGGGTCCGATCGGACTGAAAAGATTCAAGGACTAACTAGAGCCATGAACGGACCCCTGACCAAAATTTCAGATTTTTAGAAAAATTTCTACTATCAAAATCGGAATGGACGGCGGACGGAAATTTTTGCTTATTTTAATCTAGACACCTTGAAACGCCCAGAAAAAAGTTTGAACCGAATCGAAGAGATTGACTTTTTTCATGAAAACATAGATTGATTATTCAAGGAATAACCATCCAAAACGACACATTTTAGCTCAGGTAACTTGAAAAAGACTTCATGTAGTTATGTAGTTTCGTAAAAGTTGAAGCTCTTACGGTTTGACAGGACGAATACGTTCTTTTGAAAATGCGGGTCACTCTTGTTTTATTGATACATCCGCTTCTGGGTCGTCATTGTTCGAACAAGGAAAAGAAATACGCCAAAATATTTTTTTTTCTCTTAGAGCCTAACCAAGTCACAAAGGCAAATGATGTGGAAATTTCGAAAATATACGTTTCAAACGCGCTAAAAATGCTAAATAGGGAAATATAATTACGGTCGTTGTTTGTTACTAATTAGCTACGAGCGTGACGGGCATCGCATTTAACGGTTGAGCGTCCACGTTGGGCAACACCCTCGAAGCTGACGGTTGGTTACCATAGAACAATGATACGTGTTCAGCCATTCTAAACAGTTTACAAAAGATCCCCAAGAGGCGGACGAAAATTTCTTTTCTGAAGAAAACCAATTCGTACTAATGTGGTTGAGACTCTTGTTTCACTTGGAAAAGAGAATCGGTAATTTCTATTGTATGGAAGCTCCATTTGTTATATAGTTTGGTTGGTTTGTCTTGGAACTTTAGGCACTTTCTCCATTATTTCACGAGGGATGATTCCAAACGTATGGAATTCGAGGTTTCCCTTCCTGTTAAATTCAAAGTGGGAGTAACGACGAGCCATCCGTCTCTGAACAAATTAAAACTTAAATAGAATGAACGCGCCGCGTGAATAGACGCTTTGGTCAACAATTTATAAGAATGTACATAAAAATGCACAGCAGCCTTCAATTCAGCTGAATGTCGAGTACTATAAGGAAGTAAGCTATAAGCTATAAGCTTCCACTAATTGTAGAAAATAATTGTTGAACAACTGTCCTAGCATTTTGTACAACCTTTTATTTATTTTATTGTTATTCAACATCTTCTTTATTTTTTTATTATATTTATTAATAAAATGCCGCTGAATTGATTTTGAAGTCACGAACCGATTGCCACTCGCCTCAGTGGGGTACCTATGAGTGAAAAACCGCATTTCGCTTATGGGTTTTTTTAATTTGGTAAAAACAAAATTGTTGGCCTGCTTTCTTTTGGTTGGTTATCTCTTGAATAATGGTCAGGGACCCGTTTCCGGCTGTTACAGTTGCTCCTCAGAACTTTCAGCCCAATCGAACAAAATGAGGGGGGGGGGGGAGTCAAAATGTGTTTTTTAAAAACGGATTATCGAGATTTTTGGCAATCATTCAATATTCAATATTGGAATATCATTTTCTATTAAATTTTGGACGTTTAATTCAATAAGACGGGTTCCAGAACGATTGGTGCCCTTTGGAAGAGGTTAGGGGTATCTATCTACCTATTTTAAAAGTGGGTTTTCGAGATTTATGGTACCTAGGCGTGTGGGGTATCATTTTCCCCTAAATTTTGGGCGTTTAATCAAATGAGACGGATGTTGGAACGATTGGTGCCCTCTGGATGAGGCTATGGGTCAAAATGGGTGCCTATTTACCCATTTCGAATGTGTTTTCCAGATTTCTGGTACCTAGGCGTGTGGGGTATCATTTTCCCCTAAATGTTGGACGCTGAATTCAATTCAATGAATCCCGAAACGATTGGCGTCCTCTGGATGAGGTTATGAGTCAAAATGAGTACCTATCTACCCATTTTGAATGTCTGTTTTCGAGATCTGTTATACCTAGGCGTGTGGGGTACCAATTACCACTTAATTTTGGACTCTAAATCGATCGGAATGGGTCCGGGACCCTCCACACCCACGGTTTCCTCCATTTCCCCCATGTTGGAGAAATGAATTTGCATGCGCCTGGTCCGAGGTCTAAATTAGTCTCCATGCACCTGGTTTGAGTGATAACCAACCCGTATGTAAGAATTTGCAGCGTTTTTAGATAGGCAGTTCTTTGATTTTGGTTACCTCAATCATACGCTTTCCGTCACGAGCCGAGATCCTCGTAAAATTGTTGAATAAATTGCAGAGTTTTTTGAGTAAAGATAATCCCGTAGTTGAATAAATGGTGGGAGGTCTGAGTCCTCTTCATGTTTGGGGTCGGAAAAAATTGTAATTGTATTTTTGTGAAGTGGTGACTATGGTTTCGGAGATTTTTGAGGGGGTTAACTTGGTATAGGGGGGTGGGGGAGGCGTCAAACGTTCGAATACAGGCGCTACGGCCCATTAGTCGCGGCTCCTCCTCGAAAAACGCCACAGCCGATTTCCTTGCCGCCCGCACGACTGTGTGAAGTCGGACAGTTTTTGGCAGGAGATCCAAGAGGCCTATTAACGAACTCATTTACCGCCTATTAGATGCTCGTCCCGTTCTGGCATTTTGGGACCCCCTTTTTTGTGATCCACGGCCAAAATATTTGATGTAGCTATCGTTTCTCTTCCGTTTTATTTCTTATGAGTTGGAGACGGCAGAGAAAAGCTCTTCAGAGGCGGAATAATGGGACAAATAATGTCCTAATTTTGTTAAAGAGAGACAATGAGGCGTAGAGAACGTGTATATATTTCTCGGTGTCTTGCACAACTTCAAACAGTGGACGTAATAGATCATTTTCCGCGCCTAAATTAGAATAAAATATTACGGTTTCTATATCAAGTTAACGCGTGTTTACATACCGAATCATTTTCATATCATGAGATAAACAGTTTGATTAACGCTAAATGCATACTTTAAATCCGCATTCATTTTTTCCTCTAATATTTATATAAAGAGACAATTAAACAGGAGTTCACTTGACCACCAGTAACGAGTGAATCGTGACGTCACAGAGAAGGGATTAACCTTACTTACGGCCGTCAAAATCAGCAGATATTTAACTTTTCAATTCAAGTTCAACATTGTGAAAAAGAATACATGAATGTATTGACGTAGTTGATCAATTAACATTTTATTGAATTTATATCGTATTCGGCGAATTAAATCGTAAATTGGCAACACTGAGACAGAACAATTGAGTTCATAACACGTACATTGCCTCTTCTTCTTTCCTACATCATCTCATCGTTATTATTTTGGTATGATAGCCACCTTTACTGTTGGCTTCACTTAATTGGCATGCGCTATTTTCTTTAAATGAAATTGATTGCGTAATAAATCTACCAATGCATCAGGTACCAGCCTCTTCAACAAGATTCATTAATGTCTCTCAATCGATCATGTATCAAAATGCGGGAATCATGGGCGTTGGTTTTCTCTTAACAGGGTCAATTATTATTTTAAAACTCGATTAAAATGATATGATATACCGTCTACGGGAGCGCTCACGCTAATCGCAGTAATAAAATGGCGAGCTCGAGCCGCATCCTTATTTACGACCACATTAAGACCCTTTTTTCGACGGGTGTATTTTTATGAATTCGGCGAATTATTTAATTAGGTTAATTCGTTCTACTGATTGGCTCGAACGATAAAAATCTTGGACGTTTTGATGTCTTTTATCTCTTCATTTTACGATTTATTAGCGGTTTTTTTTGTCTTCTGTTTTCTTTATTACTGCCAACAGAAATTTCACAGGCCGTTGAAAGATTGCACGAGGTATAAACATTTGACTCATTTGCATCTTGGTGGTAAAACATTGCCGGTTATCTTATTTTTTTTACATGGTGGCCGGCAAACAGGTCTGGGTGATTGGCCTTTTTGGCTCATTTCCGGGCTAGGCGCATCTTAGAAGGTGGGGTAATTGGATATCTTTTTTGAAAATCCTTTTGGGCGTTTAAAATTTGTTTTGAGACAACTTTTGTGGTTTTATTGAAAAATTGGCTAGAATAACTAGTAAAAATATCTTAAAAATATAAATTGGAGGTCAGTCTTTGTGACCAATAAGCACGCCAGGGCAGGTATACGTTACGTAATTTTGAATATTGGCCCGAAAATGTATAAATGGTTTGTAATAACTATGCTTCGTAAGAGCGATAATCTACATAAAGCCTTTAGTAGCTTTAGTAATTCGTATGGACTGTGTAGAGCGTACGCAGGATTGGCTCTTTTGTAACCTCTAAATCGCTCTTATTACTGTGCGAATGGCTTAGTGTGTTATAGCTATTATGAAAAGCCTCCTCAAGGTCAGAGATGCTCGTATCTTTTAGATGAAAAGACGATCTGTATTTCGATCGTATGAAAGAGGTGGCGGGTGTCGAGCTCAAAAATGAGCTACGAGCTAGCTAATTTGTGGGCTGACCGAGGCTCGACACAATAAGTCGAATTCTTGAGCTTTAAAAAGAGAAAAAAAAAAGAAAAAAAAAAAGGTTTTTCGTTCAGCTAATGAAGACAGATTGTCGCCACGCCTGAATCTCCTCCTCTCGAGTTGAACGCGAAGATAAGGACTTGTTTTTAATTTATCTTCGATAGACCCTCGATGATGAGGAATTAAGTGGGGGATCAAGTCCCGCCTTTGTGCAGTTTTGAAGAAGATATTCAGATTGATTTTTCCAAAGAGGTGAGTCGAGGTGCGAGAATCTGATCGTTAAAACTTGTTAAAACTTGAGAGAAACGATGTGTTCGTCCAGTAAGCGTTCCCCTATCGGTATTAACTCTTCCATACACCTTGGTACTGGTCGAAAAACTTCATCGAACTCTCACTTTATTATCACTTTATTTATTATATTACTACCTATTGCTACCTCGAATGACAACTTCCCAT
Organism: Cyrtorhinus lividipennis; assembly: GCA_019603395.1. NCBI lineage: Eukaryota > Metazoa > Arthropoda > Insecta > Hemiptera > Miridae > Cyrtorhinus > Cyrtorhinus lividipennis. The sequence goes on along the minus strand of CM034002.1, from coordinate 23,038,450 downwards.
TTCTGCAACTTCTGAATCTAATTACAATTTTTACCGTTATAACTCCTCCTTGACAATAATCCTCGTCTCCAAAAATTTCCAAATTTGTAATTCCTAGGAAATACCTCCTAAAACTCTCCTAAATTTGAACAACCGGAACCACAGATTTCTTCTAGATCCATTCAAACACTCATTAAAGAGTAAAAACCGAATGGCTTTCCTTTTACAATCCCTTTAGAATTAATTATTTCAAACATACATGAAACCCATGAGCGAAAACGCAAATGATATGAAATTATGTAATTGGCACACAGGAAATGACCAAAATTGTTCATTTACCAGCACGTTTGGGCTACGCAATAAATCAAATCGGCCGAATTTAGTACAGAACGATGAAATGTAATACGTAATATTGTCTCATTAGGCTGATTTCCTTAATCTAAGTTTGTGGTGCTAAAGCGGGCTGAACACTCAAAATAATAATTAATTGCGGTTTATTGATAGGAGCCTAATTGAAACGTATTTAGATGAAATGTAGCACTTATTACTGCTTTAACCACGTTCCATAGGGCTAATGACGCAGGGTGTGCGTCAAGTGACTTCTACAAAAATGAAAGACTTTTCCAATGGTCTCGGGATTTCTTTAGAATTCTGTTATTCTACGGATGACTCGGTTGTAACCACAAATCGTTCATTAAATACACATATTGCTACAAATTCTCATTGTAATTCCAAACCAAAACAACTTTTTGAGCCTTTTCCTCCAACAAAACGTGTTCAGCCTGATAAGTTGTAACCAAAATGCTCCAAAATGTCTAATAACGAAAATACCTGGCGTTATCTTCAAACGTCAATTCTGATCGTTTTCATAAAAAAGCGTTGACCAGTCAAAACCGTACATTTAGAAGGACAATATAATATAGCTACAACAGCCTTTTCTAATAAATGTCAGCTTTTCGTTGGTGTAACATTTTTACATTTTATTGTAAAGGTGGCGAAAAGTGTTTCTCAAACTCGCCATTTTGTCGAAAGATGCAGCATTTCGTTTCACTTACGATGTGAAATCCTGATTTGAACTCGTTAAATAAATTGAGAACGAAAGGAATGACTTGACCGATAAATTGAAAGCTTGAGAAAATTGAGGCTAATTTCCAAATACTGTTTCGGTCTAATGATACTATCAGTTTATCGTTTTGTGATAGTAACATAATTGGCACTTCGTAAAATGAATGAATTTCAACATTTTAGTAGTAAATGCCTTGCAAAAGTGAGGAATTATAAGCTTGCGGGCCGAAACTTTCCAATAACCCAACCCCACAGCCGGTCGTATCATAACCTACGATATCCACTTATCGATTCTATTATTGTGTTGTAGCTTTATCAGGAGGTATAATCCATACAATCAATATCGAAGAGGTTTGCTGTCAGACAATTTAATGTCGATAGGGCCATTTATTTGACGACTATTGATTCAACGCGGAGATTGAACTGATATAGATTATTTACTCGTGGTAAATTCAGGATAATTGATGATGAAATCGAATGAAGAGCTTCCGAATGTAAGAATATTGTTGCCGATTGTTGATCAGCTGATTAGGGCACAGTTATGGCAGATGTTTACTAGTTTTATTGAAAGCAGTACAAATGAACTGCCTTCACCTTCATGTGTATGAAATCGGATTTTGTTCTGCTTTTAGGCCTAGATAAAGGTTATTATTATATTGAAAGCGTTGATGAAGAATTTTTTCTCGTTTTCTGTTTAGGGCATTGAAATTGTTTGAATATTTTTAAATACTTAAATGTTGTAAATAGAGTACAAGTGAATATTGTTTATAATATATAATGTGATGATATTGGTCAACTTATCAAAATGATAATGCATTGATATGTTTACCTGGTGATGAGGAGAGCGGACCGTGAAAAGAGGGGAAGACCGGGCCTCCAGTAAAATGGTGAACGCCGGGCCAGGGCGACGAGTGCGGGGGTAAGCCCGAAGCGGCGGAGTACGCGGCGGCGGCGGCAGCGGCAGCGGCAAACGCGGTGAACGGCGTCGGCCGAATCGGCCCCGCGTTTGGCGGCGCCTGTCCCAACATAAAACGTGCCAAATTGTCCGACGCTCCCGACGGCGGCGAGCCGTGGTACGGCGACGAGTCGCCTTTTTCCTCTTCGACGTCGACGTCCTCTTCGGCGCTCTCCATTTCATCTTCAGACGCCGGCGGCGTTGCCGGAGCGGGGCTCTTACGGGGCCGCGTGTCCGCCAAGAGAGCCGCGACGCTAAAACTGAAGCCAGACGCGGCTTTGGGTTCCGGTGAGCTCTTCCCCTCGTCCATTCTTGCGATTTTAAGAACTGTCATATTTGAAGATGCCAGCATATAGTCGCGAAATTTTTTCAAAAAAATTTCAATTTACCAAAAATTGATACTCCAGTTTCGGAAATCGTCTTGAAAACAGTCCAATTTTTTTTTCCACACTCCGAATTTTCAACTTAAATGTTCAACACTCGGTGATATCACAAAGTCCATATTATCACTGAATGTACCAAGTGCAACACGAGCGGCGTAAAACGTGAAACTGAACTGACCTGGGTGGCTGCCGCACGTCGCGGTGGTTCCCACTCTCGCCGAAGTAGAGGGACCCGCCTCCAGCCACGCCCACCTTTACATCTTCTCCCCTCCCCTGCACCCCTTCCTCGCCACTTGTGATTCTGTTTTTCTCCTTTAATTATCAAGATTCACATTTCCCATCCTCAGGGATTTGCTTGATGTCTTTGTTTCAACCCTCAGAGCCTTCCTATCCACCCCCTCCAACTCGTCCGCTCCGATTTCACTCGCCCAACCACCTGGCAAACCCTTTTTTTCGAATTATGAATTGACACTGGATTGTTGGTCCCGGTCCCCAATCAATTTAGAAGCCTTATCTACAACAGGGCTTCCTAATGAACTCATTACTATATAACAAATTAATTGTGTTTTTCGGCACGAATTCGTCCTCAGTCAGCTGCATGGGCCGCAAGCCGTTCATGTCCATGGTAGAATGTGAATGTGAAGGTGAACGTGAATTCTATACGCTTTAAACCCTGGGCTGTACAACGAAAATAATAAATAAATTGAATGTCAGAAAGAATGTCCACCGTTTATTTTGGCCTTATAGATGTACATTAGTAGAACTAAAATGACCTAAAATGTAAGATAGCAAGACAACATCCGACAAAAATACTAAATGCACATGAAGAGAGAGAGAGAGAGAGAAAGAAAATTCTTGAAAACACACATTCGAAATGGGTAGATAGATACCCATTTTGACCCATAACCTCTTTCGGTGGACACAAATCGTTCCGGGGCCCCAATGAGTCGGGGAGTTTGGATTCAGCATCCAAAATCTAGTCGAAAATAATACTCCCCACACGTCAGATCGCCGAGAATCCATTTTTCGAAGTACACTCATGTTGACCCCTACCCCCTCAAATTTGGTCCGATTGGGCTGAAAAGTTTCGAGGATCAAACTAGAGCCGAAAACGGGTTCCACAATTTCAGACGGGGTAGAAAATTTCTAAAAAATGTTATGCTACCAAAGTCAGCGTGGACGGCGGATAGACATTTGCTTATTTCGATCTAGACACCTTGAAACGCCATGAAAAACATTTCGGGCCCGAATCGGAGAGATTGATTTTTTGCATGAAAACATAGGTATTCAAGGAATAACCAACCAAAAAAAAAAAAAAAAAAAATGCATCCTTAGCAATATTTTAATAACAACGAGAAAGAATGTTTCAAGGGAAGCATGCACTCAAAGCAATATCAGGGTTAAAAATAAGAATAATTTTATTCATTTTTCCTCTTTCACTAATTAATTATTTTGTGGGATATAGTTTAAAATAAATTAAATTTTAGTGTAAATTGTAGCGAAATATGACATATTGACTAACATTCACAAACACTGCACTACATTTTGGAGAAATTATTTTTTGAGTAATTCACGAATACTAAAATAACATTTTTAGTGAGTTAGGCCTGTGTTAGAGGCGATGTGGCGGAAAAAGAGTGAGTCACAACTAGCATTTGTGCTAGAACAAGATGTTGGTTCTGACTGCGGACGAAAGAAAGAGCCTAAAATTTACCGACGATTTCCAATTTGACCCTACGATCGGTGTTGACGGTAATTTGATCAGCGATGAGGTTAAGAGAAAAGAAAACAACTCGAAGAATTCCATTTTAACGACTTGCCAATCCTCTCGCTCGGCGAGGTATCATGTTTGAAGTCAATCTCGATAGAATTCCTTTCTGACCGTCGGACTCCTTGCGTGGAACGAGCGATACAATAAAATGGGTTCCGCGGAAATGGGGGAAGAGGACGGTGCTCAAGTGAGGAATTTTAATTTGACGTTTTCAAACCAGCTATTCAGAGTCCGTAATATACTCCTGTAACATGGCTAATTGGATCGTTATCCGCGCGTTTCATCTGGCGTATAAAAAAATTTTTCCCAATCGGTGAAAGGAAGGGGGAGAGGGTTTGAATTTTCATAAATTCTTTGGCATCAGTTATGGGCTTAACCGAAACCTACGAATGACAATTATCATTAGAGATTATTTAGAAGTTCACCGCCTAGAAGTCAGTGAAAAAAGACGCATAGCTCTCCGAAAATCCGTACAGGGAACCATATTACTCGATTCCGCATCCAACATTTACTGGAGGTATTATGGGGTATCATGGGGTATCCCCCTACTTCATATGAACATTTCGGATTCTTTAGAGCAATCTAACGACCTTTTTGGCACGAATAGTGGACAGAAATACGTTTTCGGAATTTACACTTTACAAGCGTGGGTAAAAGGTAAATGAATGGACAAACGATTCCTGGATGTACTTTATCGTAAGTACAATAAAGTATAAATGAACCGACAAAACCATACAAGCGCAATAAGGCCTTTGTTATGGAAGGCATCGGTCTAGCACTAACGCCGTTGTTGTGATTCCGGTTCAATGTTCAATTCAATCACTATTGTGACCAATAATTTACAAAATTCTTAAAAATATTTATTGAAAAAAATATATATACAGGGTGTCCCACGAGCTGTTCCCCTCCCTGCTAAAATCGTCCAAATAGAAGTAAGTTTTTTGAATCTTCATATTTTTTTGCAAGGACCTCAAAATATTGTATTGCGCACCCCGCGCAACAGCACAACCATGCGCAACTAGAACCAACTTTCTTTTTTCAAATGGGAACCCCAATTTTTTATTACAGATTCGGATTCTACTCAAAATTTAATGAAAATTTGATCCCTTGACCATTTTTTATGATTGCGCGCAACCGGTTCAGCGAGCACACAAAGTTGCCCCACAATTGTCCAATAGAGGATGATGTGTGGCAAATAAATTATTTCTGTTTATTATTACCGCTGATACACGTGACACTATTCGTTTCATGATTAGACTCAATTTTCGGAATAATGACCGACAATTGTTTACCTACTCTGCGTCAGTTTTTGTTGTTATTTTGTTTAGGCACTTGTTTTAAGATTTTTACGGGGTCCAGAGTCCGGTTGAAAAAAGGAGAGGAAGAAAATCCCTGATGCAATTTTATGCGCAACTAAAAGAAATGATTTTATCGCGCGAAATAAACGAATGTTATTCCGCAAAAATTGAGTCAAATCAAGAAACTGATAGCATTTAGTGAACCAGCGTTAAAAAGCAGAGGAAATTCGTGTGCCACACATTAGAGTTCACCTATCAGTTCATTTTCATCTTTCACTATTTGACAATTTTGAGGTTGCGCAACTTTGCGTGCTCGCTGAACTGGTTGCGCGCAATAAAAAATTCATCTGTTATCATCAAAAACTAACCGACAAAAATGGAAAAGCCTCAATCCTTTGAGGCTTAATTGCAAGGAGAGAAATAATTTAAGGTGAAAATAAAAATTGCCCTTTTTTGCGACTGCTAAAGCAGTTTTTTGCTCTTTGTTTTTGCATTATGACGTTACGAATCAGCTCAGAATCTACATCAAACCGTTTGGATAAGAATCACACTAGCCAGTCACCCAATAAAACCTCGGTTTATTAACATTGAAGAGCAACGATTAATAATTAATTCACAGGAATACAATCACATGAAATAAACAATTTATCAAAGGAATATTTGTTCAAATCTAAAAATTTCTGAATGTATAGTAGTGTAATTCGTGAGAAATGAGTTTAACGTCCACTTTGTTATGTGTAGAATCCAAAAATTGAATAATTTCATCCTCACTTTTCTGCGGTAGTGCACAGCATCCTTTCCGTTGAACGTAATTAACATTGGTGATTCACAAATTGGCGTTGCTCCACGTTGTGATTCCAAAATAAGAGCGTCTTATCATTCGGTCCTTGCTATCAGGGTCACTGTTATAAATTTACCGCTGAAATTTTTCTAATTTTGGAAAATTTTTAGAAACATTAGGACCATTCTACGGTTTTTGGAGCGTCGTACAAGGGGCAAGTTGCAAGTTGATAATTGAGTGAGTTGTAAAAATGAATTTCCGAGAAACGCACAACGTTCTTAGGTATTTTGAGGGCAGTAGAATTGAAATTGCTTCGAATCGCTAGATAATCCATAAGACATTCCATGAAGGCCATCCTTTCTGATGAGGTTCCACTCGGCCTTCCTATTGAACTTCTTCGAACCGCCTCGAACTCAGTGATAAATTTGTTTCGAAGCAGAAGAGGCACTTTGGAAGGAAAAAGCAATAACGCTCGACCTCTTCGGCATCCCAAATAAGGGTGGTTTGGTTTAGTCGAGTGCAAACGTATTACATCGGTAATTAGAGATGGGAAACGACGAGTGCAACCTGTAATTGCGGCTTTTGTGATGGGGTTTCACTTCTTAACTATTTTCACCCTGCAATTTCTGCAAGTTGCGTCTTCCAGTTTGGCGTATATACGCGTTTACGGCTGAATGGTGATTTACTCGGCTTCGGTCTCTGTGCCAATATATACTTGAAATTGATTATTCTCAGAATAAATACACACATGAATGACTAATTGATGCCTCTTCCACCTCCTAAGTCTCTCATTTTAGTACGTTTTAGACGCTGCAAATGATTCCACAAAGGATTTCAGGTACATCGCTTGCAAGGTATCAATAGTAAGCGGATAGTTGGAAAAACAATTAATTGGGTAAGCGAAATAATTTCAATAAGTTTTGAGTACTCTCAAAATTGTATATTGCTCCATACCCTTCTCCGTGTTGTGGCAAACCTGATTTACATCAAAAATCAGTGAACACACCGCTCTCAATAATATCGAAAAACCAATTTTTACCCATTACCTGCCGCCGTTGCGGCGATAGGGCTGAAAATGTCCACACGGACATTCTCTACAAGTAAGAGCTCAAATGGAGTTAATATTGAAATTTTCGGATTTTTCGGTGCTTTCTTGGTGGTTGAACATTTCAGATTTTAAATCTACTTGCATCTATTTTTTGAAAAGTAAATAATGCGGTTTGAGAACGGTTTTTGGTTGGTTGTTCCTTGAATAATCAACCTATGTCTTCATGCAAAAAGTCAATCTCTTGGATTCCGCCCAAAAATTTTTTCTGGTCGTTTCAAGGTGTCTAGATCAAAATGAGCAAAATGTCCGTCCGCTGTACGCCGTCCACGCCGATTTTGGTAGAAGAAAATTTTCAAAAAATCTGAAATTTGGGTCAGGGACCCGTTTTTGGCCCTAGTTAGTCCTCGAAACATTTCATCCCAATTGAATCCGATTAGGGATAGGGGGAGTGGGGGTCAAAATGTGTATTTCGAATAATAGATTTTCGAGATTTTGGCCGATCTTGGAGTGTAGGGTATTACATTCCCCTTAATTTTGGACCCTGAATCGATTGCAATGGGTCCAGGACACGCCACATCCACTGTTTTCCCCCACTTTCCCCATGTTCGATATTTATGGTGATCTAGGCGTGTAGGGTATCATTTTCTACTAAATTTTTGATCGCTAATTCGATTGGAATGAGTCTCCATGCTCCTGGTCCGAGGAATAACCAACCCCATTGACAGAATTTGTTGCGTTTTTCGTTCAATACTAATTATTTGAAAATGATTAAATTTCGTCCATCTTACATCTCGACTCTAGTTATGCCTGCGATTGCTTCTATTCTATATCCAATATACGCTTATTGTCAAGGAATTATGTATCTCAAATGATCACCAGTGAACTTTGCATTGCTCATTGGTTATTGTTAAGAAATCTGCGAACCGACAATATGATTCGAAAAGCAGATGGCGCGCCGTAATAATTTAAATGAGCGCGACGGCCCGACACAAACCTATTCCTCGGCGCAGCCGACATCTTCATGTTTCCTGTTTCTGTCAGGATCGAGCTTCGTTTGGGTGACGCACATAAAATTGTTTGTTGATTCATTCGTCCTGCGGTTCAGTCTAATTGCCAAATCGTTGCGCTTTCAGCATCACGAAAATCAATAAGTTGGGGTTTGTAAAGAGCGGCACTTTTATATTTACAGGAACGGTTTGTCTCCGGGAAATACGAATTATCTTATTATTAAACTAATTACTTATTTGAACTGCATGCATTTTGCTCAAAAATTCATTTTATGGGCGAAATCGCAGACTCAATTAGACCTTGTTCCTAATAACCTCACATTCTGCGTCCTCCACTGTTTGCAGTCATCAAGTAGGTATAATACGAAGCAAATCGATGGTCAAGCATTCATGAAACTACCGACTTCTTCTGCATTGATTATATCCCACAATCCACATCCCATTAATACTGTATCAAGTGGAATGCTTTAAAAAATTGGTTTTGACCATTTTTATTGTTGCACCGAAGAACAATACTTAGGAAAACCTCGGGACAGGTGCTTGGAGACTCGTTTCTTCAACATGGGGAAAATGGGGAAAACAGTGGGTGTGGCGGGTCCCAGACCCATTCCAATCGATTCAGAGTCCAAAGTTTAGTGGAAAATGATACCACACTCGCCTAGGTACCAGAAATCTCGAAAACACACATTCGAAATGGGTAGATAGACACCCATTTTGACCCATAACCTCATCCAGAGGGTACCAATCGTTTCGGGATTCATTTAATTGTATTCAGCGTCCAAAAGTTAGTGGAAAATTATAACCCGCACGCCTAGGTACCAGAAATCTCGAAAACACATATTCGAAATGGGTAATAGATAGCCATTTTGACCCATAACCATCCAGTGAGTGCCAGTCGTTCTGCGATCCTTTTCATTGGATTCAGCGTCCAGATTTTAGTGGAAAATGACACCCCACACACCTATATTGCAAAAAATTTCAAAAATCCATTTTTTGAAATACACATTTTGGCCCCTAAACCACCCTAATTTGGTTAGATCGGGTTGAAAAGTTTCGAGGACCATCTAGAGCCAAGAACGGGTGCCTGATTAAAATTTCAGATTTTTAGAAAATTTTTACTACCAATGTCGGCGGACGGACATTTGCTAAATTTGATTTATAGTAGACACCTGAAACGTCCAGAAAAAAAATGTTGGGGCAAATCAAAGAGATTGACTTTTTGAATGAAAACATACGTAGGTTGATTATTCAAGGAATAACCAACCAAAACGTTGTCCTTATAAATTCAGTTCATGTAAATCATTTCATTTTGATTCACTAATCAATTTTGTATCCGTTAAAGCCGAAAATTGGAATCGGAATTGATTGGATTCGATTCCTAATCAAACATGAACCATTACGGCAAGTTATTTACTCTCCAGGTTTGGTTGAGTGGAAAAAAATGTTGGATAGTTTACAAAGGTGTCATCACGGGGCAGAGGGCGAGGCAATGCGAGCGAGGGCGGTCGATTCGTGAGGTCTTCCACGGTAGATATACAACCTAATTACATCGAGGATTAAAAGGAGGAAGGGTGTTCAGAACGAGCGAAAGGAAGCTCAGGCCAGCAACACGGTAATCTACAGCGGAGATTGGCGTGACACTCGTCATACTGGCCCACCAACCGCGCCCATTCAATTCGAACACGTTCAATCAACGTCATCGCTAGGCCCATTTGGAACAGGAGTTTTTTTCGTCACGATATCAACACCGTGATCATAAGGTCTTCAAGGGAGTTTTACGGCGTTGTGAGAAGATTTGTAAAAACGACGCAGTTTTCATTCAGAGCAGAACGCTTTATTCACGTCTTTCCTCATTCATCATTCCGTTCTAACTCCCCAAACTAGTTTCAAACTGGTTTAGTGATCTCATCGAACACACTCGGTCAAATCAATCCAACTAAAATATCAGTTCTAAGAGACTGATGGCTGCTGTTGTAGAATCAAAAGGGACGAAAAGGAATTCCTGAGAAAGTCCTCCCAGTGCGCGAGTGACAATGCCGATGTTTCTGAAATAAATCTTTCACGCCTGTTGGCTATCTTTTACAGGGCAACCGGGTGCTCGTCCCCACAACAAAAACGGCTTCGGAAATCACGGCTTAATTAAATCACATAAATAATTAATTTGTTTGAACTGGGCTCCCACATGGGAGTATTTAATTGGTTTGGTTCCAAGAAGAGCTAATGAAGCTATCAGATCGGGTAGCGTGTGTGTCCAAGCAGTAATTGGAATATATAAGTACGATCTAGGCCTTTAGAATAAACAGGGTAGAAGAAAACAGAGAGAAAGGTTCATTAGTCCGGCCGATGGTGGGAGGGAGCAGTGAGGAGATTAGGGGAGGTTACAAGCCACCAGGTTACACTGACAATTACCGTGCTCCAGCCGTTGGCTTCTTCCTCTATCAGATTTGTTGTTGGGATAATTTATCAAGAGGAAACATTCATCGCGTTCGAGAACGACTGAGAAGGGGTTACCGAGTAGTGGTCTCACTTGTTTCTTGCCTTTCTCGATGTCCTCGGGACATGCAACGTCTCGGGCTACTGGATTTCCCCATTGAACTCAATAAAAACGTATCTAACGATCTGGAAAAGCACAACTTGCGCGTAAAATGAAAAAAAAAAAATCGTTTGGAGGGAGACAATTGGTATAATTTGAGGGCTTTGATGATTTTCAGCAGTTTTTTGTCACGATAAGGAAGCCAAATTTAATTTTGTGAATCTCCATCGATCTGTTTTCGTGGTAGGTACAGTATGGTACCTATTTTGGCTGCGGCCATCAGGCCACGAAATTTCTGAACAATTTTCTTTTCTGAATTTGATCTCAATTGATCCAACTTGATGATCAAGTTTAACTAGGAATCTATTCCTCAATATTATATTTAATACTTGATATATTGCTTGTTATGACTCGTCAGGCTTGTTAAGTACTTGTTATTTGGAAATCATCAAAGTGATGTGAAACCGTGGCTGTGACTGGCTCTGCATCCCACAATCCGATCCAAAGAACTGAGACCGAGTTGGATTAGGTTGTCAACCCAAAGAAAAATCAGATTCCAGCTTGTGGTAACATCAAAGAGCTGAGAGATGATTATTATTGTGCAAACTCAAGTGACGGCGTTTACCACCGAAATTCTGAGAAGTCTAATTAGGAACTCAGATGTCGGATATCAGCCGGGTTTCGGGGCGGTTGTTGGTATGGAAAGGGCTGCTGTTAATAGCTCCTAATCGCTTGCGGTGGTGAGGACTCTTGCTGCCTGGCCTCAGATAAACGCCAACCGCAGGAGACCCTTCCTGTGGATGAGGTCCGACGGCCTCCTTGAAACATAATCTCCGGGTTGGTGACTAGTATTCCTCGTACCACCCTCTAAATACAGATCCCCCCCACTCTGTGAGGCACCCCGTTAGACCTCTGACCCAGGATAAGATAAGTCTTCTCTACTTACAGGCTGGCAATTAAGATAAGCGGCAATTACCGAACGGGACAGTTGTTAGTTGTTAGATTTTAGGCCTTTTACCATCTTTAATTACGAACAAACTTTGACCTCAAACAAACAATGAGCTCATCCCCAGCTTATTAGCCCAGTGACCCAACAAGATCTCCTGTACTAGCAATTAATTAGTTGATACAAGCGCATGAGTCGACTTTCATAAACTCGCCCTACTTGACAAACAAAAACAAGATTCATAAATCTATAAGTATAACAATGAATACAATTAGGGAACAAATTATATGTTCATCAGTAGTTTACTAAGACCCACATAAATGTGTGAATTTTTCATCGAGTTTCAAGGCATGCTCTTTGATGAAGTTCTCCATAATTAAATTAATCTATTTTTGCTTCAAGTTATATTGAAATTTAAGTTGTTATCCTGAAGAATAGTTTTGGTTGGTTATTCCTTGAATAATCAACCTATGTTTTCATGCAAAAGGTCAACCTCTCCGATTCGGGCCAAAAATTTTTTCTAGACGTTTCAAGATGTCTAGAACAAAATTAGCAAAAGCAAACTCAGCAAACTCTGTGAGCATGCTCACATGTCCGTCCGTCTGTTCGATAGTAGAAAATTTCCTTAAAATCTATCTTTCTAGAATCACCAACCCGTGTGTAAGAATTTGCAGCGTTTTTTCTGGACGTTCCAAGATCATAATTAGCAAATGTCCGTCCGCCGTCCACGCCGAATTTGGTAGTAGAAATAATTCAAAAAATCTGAAATTTTATCAGGGCTCCGTTCATGCCTCTAGTTGGTCCTCGAAACTTTTCAACCCAATCGGACCAAATTTGGATAGAGTGGGGGTCAAAATGTGAATTTCGGAAAATTGATTTTTGAGATTTTTTGTAGGGTCTCAGAACGATTGGCACCCACTGGAATAGGTTATGGGTCAAAATGGCTATCTAAAACCCATTTTGAAAATGTGTCTAGATTTCCGGTACCAAGGCGTGTGGGGTATCATTTTTCACTAAATTATGGGCCCTGAATCAATTGGATTGGGTCCGGTACCCGCAACACCCACTGTTTCCCCCATGTTGAAGAAATGAATCTCCATGCACCTGGTCCGAGGTTTAAATTAGTCTCTATGCGCCTGGTTTGAGGATTTTGATCTAGACGTATGTAAACATAGGTTGATTTTTAAAGGAATACTGGAAAAGTGATCACTGCATTTTAAAGGAATTTGATCTTCATTTTTGTAAAAAAATTATAAATTCAGTAGGTTGCATATTCTTCAACTTATGAGTAATTTTCTGAAACAAGAAATTTTAAAGGTTTTTGGCGATTCTCATTGTGAAGCCGTCATTTTTTTGTTGGCAAACTTCATATTCGGATTCAGCACACCGAAAAACGTAGGAATTTGTCGAGAAACTTTCTACCCTAATTATTTTTTGTAAAAACCATCCTACCGGGCCAACAGCTGAAGGGCCTCAGGTACATGGCAGTACATTTGACCTGACCCCCACCCGGCATCAAGGTCAGCCTTTCATAACGGTTCTCCCTCACTCAACCATGCAGCTCACGGCTCACACCAGTCACCAGTGGAGGGTCACATATGAATCAGTTCACCATTCACCCTGTGGAACCCTTATTCCATGCAGTTTACCCAACGTTTCTAGTGAAGACGCCTTCACTGATTGATGCTATCAACATTGGACTCTCCTGAGAACCTAAATTCATGAGGTAATGTTTTGCATGTTCAGAAGTTACATTTGTTTATTAATTTCGCATCATAAAGCTGATCGTTCTAGAACATAAGAGGGTTGTATTCTGTTTCTATTTAGACTGGAGTTCTGAAGCCTAGACCAAGTCAAAATCGACCTTTCTGATTTTATGGAGGATAGGAGAAGCAGGAAAATGTCCACAACCGCAAAACCGTACACTTGTTATCATTGTGACTACAGAGCAACGAGGAAACGGACCATACAAGACCATATGTCCACTCACACCGGTGACAAACCATATCATTGTGATCAGTGTGACTACAGAGCTGCAAGGGCAGGGGACCTGAGAAGCCACATGAGTACTCATACAGGCTACAAACCATATGCTTGTGATCAGTGTGACTACAGAGCTGCACAGGTAGGGAACCTGAAAAGCCACATGAGTACTCACACAGGTGCCAAACCATATGCTTGTGAACAGTGTGACTACAGAGCTGCACACAAAGGGAGCCTGAAAAGCCACATGAGTACTCACACAGGCTACAAACCATATATTTGTTATCATTGTGACTACAGAGCAACAAGGAAACGGACCATAGAAATCCATATGTTCACTCACACAGGTGACAAACCATATCATTGTGATCAGTGTGACTACAGAGCTGCAAGGGTAGGGGACATGAGAAGCCACATGAGTACTCACACAGGCTACAAACCATATGCTTGTGATCAGTGTGACTACAGAGCTGCACATGTAGGGAACCTGAAAAGACACTTGAGTACTCACACAGGTGCCAAACCATATGCTTGTGATCAGTGTGACTACAGAGCAGCACAGACAGGGAGCCTAAAAAGCCACATGAGTATTCACACATGGGCCAAACCATATGCTTGTGATCTGTGTGACTACAGAGCTGCACAGGCAGGGAGCCTGAAAAGCCACATGAGTACTCACACAGGCTACAAACCATATGCTTGTGATCAGTGTGACTACAGAGCTGCACTGGCAGGGAGACTGAAAAGACACATGAGTACTCACACAGGCTACAAACCATATGCTTGTGATCAGTGTGACTACAGAGCTACACAGGCAGGGACCTTGAAAAGACACATGAGTACTCACACAGGCTACAAACCATATGCTTGTGATCACTGTGACTACAGAGCTACACAGGCAGGGAGACTGAAAAGACACCTGAGAAGAGCACACCATAGCCCATGAAGTGTGCCTGTGATCAATTTATCTACTGCTTCCAGGAATGGCCTCCTGAGTAACAAGGACTTTTTTGAAGACTTAAATTTATGGACGTTACAAATAAATTCATCCTGACTTATATTGTTTTAATATTTTCATTGTATAATGAAGTGATTTTGAACATTATTTAAATGTGGTTTATAAAATAAATCCTTCTCAGGTGAATCCGATTTCTGTCCTCCTCTCCCTGTTTTGGTTGGTTATTCCTTGAGTAATCAACCTAGTATGTTTTCATGTAAATGGTCAACCTCTCCGATTCGGCTCAAATTTTTTTTCTGGACGTTTCATGGTGTCTAGAACAAAAAATTCCAATGTCCGTCCGCCTTCCGCGGACTTTTTCCCATTTTAAAGAAATATTAGTCTCCATGCGCCCAATCCAAGGAGTAACCAACCCCTGTGAAAGAATTCGCAGCGTTTTTTAAGTGTTTTCATTTGAATGAGAAAGTTACACTGTAAAACAAAGCCCAAACGCGACGATGAGCTTTATCTTCTTGTCCTTCACCGCTCCGTAAAACGCCCAAAATCTCGGATAAAAACTGATTGAGTCCTAAACTTTCTTTCCTGTTGGAAAAAAAAACCTAACCAAAAGTAGCCCGAAAAAGCCGATGGTGAAGAAATTATTAATTCACGTTCATATTACTGACTTACCATAATGCGGCTATTACTAAGTTAATTGTATATTTCGTAAAGTAACTGCCACTTTTACACTTTCAATAGCCATAAACAATCATCAAGAACCCTTCAATGATTAACACATCAAAAAATTAATCACTTCCTTAAATCATTGGCTATTGAATTCGTAATGAAGGTGCAATTACTAGATGATTATAGGCCTCACAAATTTTTTTTCTCACTAAACGGTGAGTAGTGGTTAGATTACTTTCTGATCGTCAGGAACACAACGATTAACTTAAAGGTTTTTGTCCTTTGTCATTCATAAAGGCATTGGTGTGTCGTGTGGCCTAAGTTCTGGCTTGCGTTTGGTGGCTTTTCATACCTATTTGTCGATATTTCGAGGTGGTTGGGAGTTTGAGTTGTGAGTACATCGATTAACCCCCTTGAGATCAACTTTTACGGTAATAGGGGTAGATTTACTGAGATGAGAACGGCATTAAAGTAATTATTTATTAATATTTTAACGCACTGCCAATTGCATGGCACATGAAACTTCCTCACTATGTTGTGGAGTATGACGATGATCAAAACATTCAAAGAGATTTTTCCAAATTATTGAAATGCTCTGAAGCACCTGATTGCCTCTAGTTTTCCGGTTAGTTCAATAATCATAGCACTCAAAATATACCTTCTTATAACTGGTCCGCATTGTGAATGAAATTGAATGTAAAAACATAATAAATTAGAGCTTGTTACGATATTTAGATACTATAACCGTATCGCGCTGAGAGAAGTGGTGATCCAATCTTGATGAAGTTTGTAAGGAATGATCAGAGCGGTAATGTATCAGACGTATCTTCTTAACCAACGAAAATTGCTCATTTGAAAGACTATTATATCTACTTACTCATATTTTTCTCAAAATTTTAAGTGTTAATGAGGAAAAGCCGTAGCACACCTCAACGCTTTACTGACTTCCTGAATGGTCGTTTC
Source organism: Cyrtorhinus lividipennis (assembly GCA_019603395.1). Lineage (NCBI taxonomy): Eukaryota > Metazoa > Arthropoda > Insecta > Hemiptera > Miridae > Cyrtorhinus > Cyrtorhinus lividipennis. The sequence continues at coordinate 23,022,114 of CM034002.1, read as the reverse complement.
TCTGGAGTTCTGAAAACAGCCACACTGCAGCGCTCAGGTGGCTGCCACTAGAGCGCGCGCAACACGACTGTTTTATCATTTTTATCACCAAGGTTTGTTTTAGTAAAGGCATGCTCATCAGATCGCTCACGGATCATTCCTACCCTATCAAGACACAAGCCTGACTAGGTGGATACATTTATGGGATATCATTATCCATTTTTCCATCAGTGAACATTGTTTGAGAGAAACCAAGGCTAGTCCCAGTCAGTTTTTATTCCAGGGTACTCATCTTTCCAAAATACTTTGAGCCAATTCTATCAGTAAGATTTTGACATTATCAATTTCAAAGGTTAGATATTAAAATACGCGCAAAGTCTACCGTTCAATTACTATGAAAAGTATGACTTTCTAGCAAAAATACTATGTTTAAGTATAAGGTACACGTTTTCGCTCCCAGCTATTCATCATCTGGAATCCATATGTGGGCACAAAGACTCTATAATGACGTCACAAGTAGAACCAAACCACAATCGGATTTATAGATCACTTATAGATCATTAGTGCCCGTTTCAGCGGCTGTTTTCAGCTAAACTCCCCTAATTCCTGCTATTCGACGCCACCAGAAACACGAGAGCACAATCCGGTAACATTATCATTGTATGCTCTCTGGTCTCTTCTCCAGGAACCCGTATGGGACCAATTTTTCAGAAAACCATACCCGTGTCGACTTCATAATTAATCATTTTCTCCTAATAACTGGCAACGAATTACGGGTGTTGCTAGAAGTCGTGTAATTAAAAACTCCTTAGGACATTTTTCATTCGAAACATCTCTAGTTTTACGCCTTAAATCCTCGATAATTGGCAGAAAATCCCGAAAGAGAGAGAGAAAAAAATCACTTTCCACCAATAATATTGTTGTAGGGGCAAAAGGGGTCTATTTAGTTTCCTGCAGCTCGTTACAGAAGATGATTTGTTGTTCTGGGTCATATGGCTTCCATGTGTTTTTTTGTCCGTTTCGGTTTCTCGAAGTTCTCGCATCCCAATAGCCACCGGAGTTGTTGGTGTCAACACGTGTACCCACGTCCCACTGAACTCGGAGAAGTTGTACTTGTCACAATAACGTCAAAAAATCCCTGGTGGGTGGTCTTGGATTCACATACGGATGTCACATTGTAAAATTTTCAATAAGCGTTCAAATTTAATTAGAAAGTATATGGCATAATAAGTAAAATTCTTGTCTTAATGATGTTTTACATATCGAATTGTGTCTTCCCTTTCGCAGCTCCAACTCGGACTTGAAACCATAAGACTCCAAATACAATTGGCTGTTTGTTCAACGTACAAAAACCGTTCGGTCGCCGACAGAAATCTCGTCATTCAATTTTGTTTTCAATTTTGTTGGATATAAGAGATGTGAGTTGAACATAACATATCCATACTGAACAGTATTAGGGCCAAAGCATCAGTAATCACCAGAGACAGGCAAATGCCATTTTGCCATGGTGCCACGTGGAAATGCCACGTTTGACCGATTTTACGGTAAAATGCCACTTTTGACCGATTTTACGGTAAAAAACAGGTTTTGTAGTGTAAATAGGTATAGTATAGTGCAAATTCATCATGCCTAAAACACCCTCTTCATGTATGACCCTCTACAGGAAGTGGGTGCAGGGTGAAATACATTTTGTAGTGGAGAAGGAGAAGATATTATGCAAGTTGTGCTCAAAAACGGTAAGATTTGTTTTCGTTTTCTGAAGATATTTATTTTGCTAACATTTAGTTCCAATTGGGGTTGTCATTCGCCATTTTTTTCTTCTTTCTTCCTCACAGTACGAGTTTAAGAAGAAGTTCCAGCTGGACGCCCACAAAGATACCGTTCAGCACCAGATGAATCTGAACCGTCCAAAGAATACCGCTCGGAATCAACAGCTACTCACAGAACAATCCACAGAAGATGCAGGATGTAAACCCGAAAATCGCGAGTTTGCAAACGACGTCATCCTAGCTTTTCTGCAAGAAGGAATTCTACTGCACAAACTCGAGGATGGACCCTTGCGTAACTTGCTTGAGAAGTACTGTAAGGGTGTCACGCTGCCCAGTGTGAGAACTATGCGGCGCATGGTGCCAAACCTTCAAGAAACGGTACGCGTAGTTTTATTATTATTATTATTATTTTAACAGGATTTTTTGCTACTTACAATTAATATTCTGTTACAGAAAGTGGAAGAAATCCGGAAAGAAATTGGCGATTGCAGGATTTGGCTGTGTCGACTCATTTGGCAGATACATTGCTAACGTAGTAGTTGGTATCGCTACCCACAAAGGCTATCTTCTCCATGTCGCCCCGTTGAACAAGACCAATTCCTCTACCATCGTCCAAACTGTTCAAGAAGCACTAAGTAAGTTAGCTCGTTTTAGCCTGTTACATTAATTAATTGATCGGCCTTTTTATTAGATTAGGTGACATGTCCAATGTTTATGTTTTCTTTTCTTTTTAAGGAATTCTATGGAAAGGAGATCCCGACACCGGTAGCCGTTTGATGCACCTAGTTACAGACAGCGTTGCCAATATGTTGAGTGCAGGGCAGACTGATGGAGAGTTCTCTCGATGAAATTTGCTCCAGTGACGTCGGCAGACGTAGAGAGGCCTTTTTCAAAACTGAAATGTCCGACAGAAGAATGAATTTTACTATGGACAACTTCGCAGCCCATCTCATTCTTTTTTTTCAATAAATATTGAAAATTGATTTTGTAAATATTATGTAAAAAAGTTAGTAAAAATTATAGCATATGAGCGGTTATTCTTTGTTTCCTGTGATAAAATGACAACGGGAAGGGGGGGGGGGGATTTTTTATTTTGCCACGAAGGGTCTTTCAAAGTGCCACGTTTTGAACAGAATAAATGAGGCGTTTGCTATCAAAACCAGCTCATTCCAACCTAATTAGTGTAATTACGCCCAAGGTGATTAACCTGTAATGAAAATGAAAAACTAATCAAATTCTAGGCGGTTATACCTACAATTAAAAATTTAAAAAAAAAAATTTAGCTTTAGAACTCTGGACGTGAGAAGTTTTTTGTGTCTCCTGTAAAATTTCCAAAAATGGAATGAGCTGGTTTTGATAGCAAACGCCTCAAATGCCAAGTTTCAAAAATAAGTGCCACTTTGTGCCTGTCTCTGGTAATCACTGATAGGACCGAGATTTTTCATGTACCGGACAAACTCATATTGCTGATTTAAACGAAAATAAGTAGAGGAAAATATGCTTTAAATGGAGTAGAACAACACCATCGGCACCCTTTACTTTTAATTTGTTCGTCAAAATTGGTTTTTCGTTTGGACCTGATGACAGACACTTCCACGAGACCCGAGATTCTAAGATTTCTCTCGTTCGTGGGCTCCAAGTGTGATAAAATACCTAATAGGATCTCGGACCTTATTGGCCGTGGGGTTACTGTATTAATTACAGGCCTAACGCTGAGCTCAGAGGTGGCGCTCATTATTTCAACGTGAACGGTGTGCGGGTTGTAGGGTCCAATAGTTAGCGCGGGGGAGGAAGACTTCCAAAGGTATTTGAAACACCCGTGAGAAGACCGATGGAGCTCCATTTGGACCTTTTTTAAACGTGATACTCTTCCGATTGATCTACCACTTTCTAGAAAACCAAACAAAGAAAAGGAGTTTAATTAGCGTCTCAACGTGAAATGTCGAACGGTTTCTCGATGCAAAACAAATTAGAAATGCGACGTTACGAAGGACTGTTTTACCAAACGCCAATACAATTTTGGATTCCCAGAACCCCCAGTATAGTCTCCTTATCGTAGAAACAACAAGGGATCTTCATCATTAGTCACCCACCGTTTTATAATGGTGTTATTATGGCGTCGCAACGCACATTTCAAACTCATGTTGGAGTCAATTCAGTATTATTAGATAAGTACGTATTCGCTGCTTGTGGAATTCGGACTACAGCGTGAAATTATCCCTTTTTCACCGACAAATTGTTCAGAATCTCGTTAGGTACCCCTCCGAAAAGGATTTGAAGAAGAATACACTAAGGCCGGGTACACACGTTGAGGATTCCCCGTTGAGGCCAACCTCTCCGGCCGACAGACCGTGTGGACGGGTCGAGGCCTTCAGTTGAGGCGGACTGTACAGGCCACCAGGCCTTTCCAATTTTTGGAAAGGCCGCCTGAGGCCGGGGTTCCGGCCACTACAACTACACAGTTTCCTCAGAAGGCCTCGTGCGTCGTGTGGATGCTCCGGCCGCCTCTGAGGTTTTCCTCAGAGGAATTCCTCTCCGGAAACCCTCAACGTGTGTACCTTGGCCTAAGGGTACACAACTACGGCGTTTCATTTCAAATTACTTTGATTTTTTTTTAATGCTAAATTTGTGTTTCCTGCTTGTAAGCTAACTATTTCAGCTCTTCAGAAGAAGGCAGTTATACCCTTACGTCAAAGATGACGCATAAAATGTCCCCCTACCCCTTACGCTTAACCGTGGACGATGGAAATGATGTATGTTCGTGAAGAGCGGGAAGCGCGCTAACGATTCTAAAAACCAGCCAAAAGCCACAGCACAGAAAAAAAACTCGTATTTTCACTCCTTGCGGACGTTATTTTTGAAGCCCACTCGGGTTTATTATTACGACGCCCCGTCAGAGGGCGTGAGGTGTTAATCGATCAACTAAACACGAGAAGGACGAGAGCGGTAGAGCTATTAAGGTGACATTAGTCCTAAACGTCTACCTCCTCCCGCGGTAGTTTCCTCTAACTTAGTCCCATCGTCTGTCCCCCCTCCTCATTTGACGTGTATCAACGCCAACTGGGGTGAGAAGACCTCACAACTTTTCTTACCTTTTCACCTTATGCGATCCACACTTTCAGTCAAGATCGGTTTTGTGCAGAATTATTAAATTTTATTGCACAAAAATCTTGTCAAAATGAACTCAAATTGCAGATCTTATCTATTTACTTTTATAGTTATTTTGATATACATTTTAGATTCGTTCTTATTTTATTATTAATTTAATTTGATTAATTTATTTGGTGCCTTCTGATCGGTGGATAAGATTCCTCTACTTTGTGTAGATTTCAGTGAACAGAGCAGTAAGCTAAGCTAATAAATGAGCTGGATAGTAACGGAGAAAACTCCCTGTAAGTTTGACGATTCACTCAAGAATTTAAACGGTTTTGAATTGTTGAAATACAATCTCTTGTTTACACCTTCATCCTTTGGTACATCGCTGAACTAGTGCAATGTCCATTAGGATTCCTATCTCATTGATTGGATCTTATCAGTAAGAAATTTATCGTTGCGAAAACATTCATATTAGATCAACCACCACGAATGAAGAATGTATTGAAAATAATTGTATTTAGACAATGGGCTGAAATTTAGAGTGGAGTGTTTTGATAATTTTTGCGAATTTTGGTGCGTTTTTTGGTAATTTTTATACTACAATTCCAAAAACACTAACGGGCCAAATGAATTTGTTTGAGGATAATAGTTATTACCCTCCAATCATATTATCTGATTTTATGGTTATTTTAATCAGAATATCACTCGAAAAGAAGGAATGTTTCATCAGCAACAATATTCTGACTTCCTCACCAGCCATAGGCAGGCCTGATCGTTCTCTTGTCCTTGTCCAAAATGACTCGGTAGTTAAACCAACATCCTTCTCTCCCCACCGTTTCCAAACCCCTATTTATAATGGAATCATTAACTCGAGATGCTTCTTCTTGCTCGGATGTCAAACCATCCAAAGCAACTGTTAATCACTGGCCTCCTCACACTTCGCCCCTTCCATTTGCTCCTATTTCCGTTTGCGGCTATTTCCCCTACCTCATTCCCCTTCATCGTCTCTACCTTGATTTCCCGTTCTGCTCCTTTCCTCTATCACTTTTCTGTGTAATTGCCAAGAGAAGCGTTTTTAGAATGGCCCACCTTGTCGGGTCATTCATAATAGAAGTTTAATAAGCAGAACTGCCGCTGATCAAATTTCTCGCTCCGGAATAAATAACCAGAAAATTATGTTCAACATATTATTCACCAAGTCGTGGCTCAAAAATAAAATATCCAACAACTATATTTATGCCTAATCGCGTATTACATTACATGACGTAACGACCACCAATGTAGTCCCCCTGCGTAGTTTATTAGAATCAAAGTTGGATGAATACCAAAATTTACAAATAAATATTATGTGACGTAGTCTAAATTTTGGAAATGGACATACCTCGAGCTAATAACATTGTGAATAGAATTTTCTCCAATGTACCTATTGTTTTCCTATTTGTGTATCATGTGAAGTCTAGACGTTTCCCGCTGCCTACTTAAATTCTTAATCACCAAACTGCGAATGGAAAGGTTTATCATTATTATTTTATTAAAATCCCGTCGGTGTTTCTCAGTTATATACGACTGACGTTTACACTTGAATCATAATACGGCAGCTGCGCGGCTGATTAAACGTATACTCGCAGTTTTACGGTTTTTCGTAAATCAAAATTCAAAGCGGCGTATAATCTAAAAACCTCTGTAGCTTTAAGAAAACGCTCAGTGATTTGCTAGACACTCAAAACCTCACGGTCTTTTCTAAAAATAGGATCATTAGCTCTCAAATGCTTCCTCCTAACACGGAGCAATCTTAGCGCCGTTTAGTTCTGAAACAGATCGCTCAATTAACTCGCCTTTCAAATGGTTCGCTAAGGAAGGGGTTATTTAAGTTTCAACTCTCGTTTGCATTTCTATTCCTGCGCAGCATAATCAAATGTTTTCGACGGCTTCGAAATCATTGGTATATTTTCATTTTATTCGCGGTTATCAGAAAGTGTGACAAGAAACCTCTTTTTCCTCATAAATTCACAACCGAAATCGGCTTTTAATTTTTCAAGACCTGCATTGCTATTAAAGAAGTGAGGAAATTTGGAGTTAACGTCTCTTTGGAGTGTCTTGATCTTAGCGGGCTGAGTAGTGATATTAATGAGAGCATCCATGTTTGTAGCAGAGACTCTACCTAATCATTTGTTACCATCTGCCAAGGAAAATCATCAGAAGGCCTGCAAATGTCGGTGTTATGGCTGTGAATGCTTTCAATCCCTTATGAATGTCCTGAAATTACTGGTTGGGCTTCATATATGTGTGCCTTGAAGCCGTTTTAGAGGAGCCACTTGAAAATAAAGTATTTTTTGGTTTATTCCGCTCAACGCTCCGCATGTTATCACGATATTCAGATGATAGTTCGATTGTTTCAGAATCACATAAGACAATTTTTCTCACAACTAATACGAGCTCTTCGGAAGAGTCTTCAAGAGAGGTCGATCATTAAGAACTGAAGTGAAACTAGTAGAGGAAGAAGGAAATATGGAGTGGGAACTGTGGACCTTATCTCTTACGGTCCATTTCTCCCAGACAGAGCATCCAACCCTCCCATCCGACCATTACTTCACTCAACCAGACTCCAAACACCCAGAGCAATTTCACATATTACGCTGGAAGGGAAAAGGAGCTTCCGAAGTAAGAAATCACAGATTGAGATTCCGAACAGAAAATTCGTTCAACGTGAATTATCATCTGAGAATTATCATGGGCCCTGTGTATCCGCTGAAACGCTACCGTGAATTGTGTTGATTGAATTCGCTTGAAAGTGTAGAGTTCTGAATTAAGGCAAAATTTCGTCAACTGTCTGAGTAGGAAAGCCCTTCGAAATGTCCCAAAAAGTGGAAAACTACTTTCTTCACTATCTATTTCTGCTCTATTTCGGACGCTGGGAAGGTTGTGAAAACGAGTAGGATTCCTATCTACTTTATGATTATTTATTCAAAGAATAATCAACCTATGTAATCATGCCAAAGGTCAAACTATCAGATTGACCCTAAAATTTGTCAGTAAGTATACTTTTCATATGTGATGGACGTCAGACGTCTGTCCGCGCCGTTTGCAGTAGTAGAAAATTGTCTAAATATCTGAAACTTTGACGAAGGACCTTATTTTGGCACTTGTTGGTCCTCCTTTTGAGCCACATTTGGAGAAGGAATGGGTGAAATTTTGCATTTGAAACTCGATTTTCGGGACTTTACGGGAACTAGGCATGTGGAGTACCTATCATTTTCCCCAAAATTTGGACGCAGAACCCATTGTGATCCCACCTGAGCTAAGTATGGGCCAAAATTGATACCTACCTACTGGAATGAGTCCTGGGCGCTCCACACGCAATGTTTTCCCAATACTCTTGCTCCAAGGAATAATCAACAATTGGAATAATTCGCAGCGTCTTGTCTACTTTTGGTTGGTAATTCCTTGAATAATCAACCTATGTTTTCATGATAATGGCCAACCTCTCCGATTCGGCTCAAAATTGTTTTCTGGACGTTTCATGGTGTCTGGATCAAAAAAGGTCAATGGCCGTACGCCGTACGCTGTGCTCCGTCCATTGTCCGCGCCGTTTTTGGTAGTAGAAAATATTCTAAAAATCTGAAATTTGGGTCAGAGGTCTGTTCCCGGCCGAGACGGGACCTCGAAATTTTCAGCCCGATCGGACCAAATTTGGGCGGGGTAGGGGTCAAAATGTGTTTTTTGAAAAATTGATTTTCGAGATTTTGGGCGATCTAGGCGAGTAGGGTATCATTTTCCACTAAACTTCTTTTTTAAGAAGTTATGGGTCAAAATGGGTATGTATCCACCCATCTTGTATGTGTCAGGATTTCTGGTGCCTAGGCGTGTGGGGTATCATATTCCACTAAATTTTGGACCCTAATCGATTGGAATGGGTCTGGGACCCTCCACACCCACTGTTTCCCCCATTCGAGGAATAACCAACCCGTGTGTAAGAATTTGCAGATTTTTTTGTATACGTTTCATAACGTCTAGATCACAACCTCCACCTCGCCTCTGCCTTCTCTCGTCCTGGTCTCGATCTCGCTTACGCCTTCTCACGCCCTGGTCTCCGTCTCGCCTCCGCCTTTTCTTATCCTGGTCTCCACCACGCCTCCGCCTTCTCTCGCCCTGGTCTCCACCTCGCCTCCGCCTACTCTCGCCCTGGTCTCCGCCTCGCCTCCGCCTACTCTCGTCCTGGTCTCCTCCACCTCGCTTCCGCCTTCCCACGCCCTGGTCTCTACCTCGCCGCCGCCTTCTCTCTCCCTGGTCTCCGCCTCGCCTCCGCCTACTCTCGTCCTGGTCTCCTCCACCTCGCTTCCGCCTTCCCACGCCCTGGTCTCTACCTCGCCGCCGCCTTCTCTCGTCCTGGTCTCCTCCACCACGATACCACCTACTCTCGTCCTGGTCTCCACCTTACCTCCGCCTACTCTCGTCCTGGTCTCCTCCACCTCACCTCCGCCTTCTCTCGCCCTGGTCTCTACCTCGCCTCCGCCTTCTCTCGCCCTGGTCTCCACCACGCCTCCGCCTTCCCTCGCCCTGGTCTCCACCTCACCTCCACCGTTTTTTGAAAAATGGATTTTCGAGATTTTGGGCGATCTAGGCGAGTAGGGTATCATTTTCCACTAAATCTTGGACGCTGAATCCAATGAAATGGGCCCCAGAACGATTGGCACCCACTGGAAGAAGTTATGGGTCAAATTGGGTATATATTACCCATTTTGAATATGTGTTTTCGAGATTTCTGGGTCCTAGGCGTGTGAGGCATCATTTTCCACTAAATTCTGGACCCTGGATCGATTGGAAATGGGTCCGGGACCCACCACACCCACTGTTTCCCCCATTTTCCCCATGTTAGAATATGTGTTTTTGAGATTTCTGCTACCCAGGCGTGTATAGTATGATTTTCCACTAAATTTTGGACGCTGATTCCAATGAGACGGGTCCTGGAACGATTGGCGCCCTCTGGATGAAGTCGTGGGTCAAAATGGGTGCCTATCTACCCTTTTCGAATGTGTGTTTTCGAGATTGCTGTAACCTAGGCGTGTGGGTTACCATTTTCCACTAAATTGTGGACCCTCAATGGATTGGAATGGGTCCGGGACCCGCCACACCACAGTTTCCATTTTCCCCATGTTGAAAAAATGAGTCTCCATGCGTCTGGTCTGTGGAATAACCAACCCCTGTGTAAGAATTTGCAGCGTTTTTTCTAATCTACAGTGAACACATCGATTATTCACTATTGCTACGAGTGAGATCCACTTAGAATAATAAATTATTGTGGAATAATTTTCTTTTTTTCTCAAACATTCCTACTCTAAAGTCTCTTTTCAAAATAATGTAGGTAGCGAAATAAACCGTAGCAGATAAAAAATATGTGTGGGTACTTTTCCAAGGCGGACTTGTGTTACTGGAGTACGTACCGTTGTGATGTATCGAGCATATGTCAATGGTACCTCAAGAGCTGAAGTCATCAATCAAGTGTTGAAAGTTGACCGTTGGTAAAACGGACTTAACTCGTAATGAGCCGACTGAACTTCTCGAGTAGTTGACGTAAGGTAGAATGATCTCGGGCATCGAAGGTATCGAGAGGTCGAGTATGATGTTGTACACCTAAGTATTATTCGACAGCGCCGATTGTCAATGCCTTGCATCATTTGTCAAGGTGAACCAGTTTTGTTTCAAGGAATGGCTCTCAACTCCAGCGTTTGCCAAATCAACACGCATTTACCTCTCATACTATCACGTTTCTCAATTGGACGACAAATTTCTCCCCTCCTCCATGTCTTCCTTGCCTTCTTACTTGAACTTCACGCAGAGTTTCACTCCAATTATAGTCGTGCCTATCATGCAACGCTGTACAACAGCAATAACATGTTGACTCTTTGCCAATTCATTTCCTCAAGCTCGGGCAAGCGTCGTAAACAGCCCCTTATTGGTACAGCGCAGTAATACCCATCCCGCGGCTCTAAGTGATAAGATAATTGAGAACAAACTGCCGGGTTGAAACCCATGCGTGGGCTACGATGAGGTTCGATAACCATCTAGAAAATTTCTCGAGTCCGCAGATGCGGGGCCTCAACACCCGCATATTATTTCGTAGAAACCCCAACATCGACCGCGATAATTAAGCAATAAAGTTCATAGTTTATTCGAACATTTTCAATTACGACGGTGTTCCAAGATTGAATTAATGTACCTACCAACTGCAGGTAGTTGCAGCGATTCTCACTGCGGCAATTATATTGGACGACCCCGGCGACTGTTTTATTTCGTTCTTTTCATTCTTGATAACTAAATCTTGCCCTAGAAATCTGCAACGACATTCCTCTCTTGGAGATATGCGGAGATCGCGCCGAGAAGACCTTAGTAATTGGACGTAGCTCTATATTTCATCTAAAAAATGGTTGAGAAGAAGCTGAAGGAAAAAATTCTGTAATGAGTCCAATCATCAGTCAGTGATACCGTCCTGAGAAGCTATGTTGATGAAAACTACTATAATAAGGGCACTCACGATTCTCGCTGCTGAGGAATTCAGTTTGTAAAGTTTTGTTCGCTATAAAAGGCATTTGACTTAAGGACCCTTAAGAGCGTACCTACGCACTATTTGAATTTAATTTTGTTTTGTTAAATAAGATACAAAAAAATAAAAAAATATTCAACACATCAAGTAGATGGACTTTTGACACCGTAAAAAACGCTGCACCTGTATTCAGGCACCTTATTAGAAATATATAAGATGGGAAAAAAAGTTGTCATTTCAAGTAAATAAACCAATTTCAAATGTACCCAGCCTTATTAAGCTAGAATTGATACTAAATTAAATGAGGGGGATGGGGTAAATCACAGGGGTATGTTATTATATATACTCACAATCGATTCAGCGTCCCCACACGCCTAGGTACCAGAAATCATGAAAACACGCATTCAAAGTGGGTACATAGATACCCATTTTGACCCATAACCTCTTCCGTTGGATGCCAATCGTTCCAGAACCCATCCAATTGGAATCAGCGTCCAAAATTTAGTGGAATATGATACCCCACACGCCTAGATCACCGAAAATCTCGAAAAGCCATTTTTTGAAATACAGATGTTGTCACCTCCCCCTCGCCTTGATCAAGTTTCGAGGACCAACTAAAGCCAAAAACGGCTCCCTAATCCAAATTTCAGACGCCAAGGGTATGGCCACACCTCTAACGCCTGCGCCATAAGGCAGGTGTGCAGCTACTGTGCAGAGGATGGCCATGGCTTCCCAAACTGCCCAATGATGGACAAGGACTCAAAATGTGCATGTTGCTGAGCAGCAGGTCTGCCAAGGAACCATGTGTCAGGCTGCAACACCTGACCTGAACAAAAAGGCATTTTATCCAGGCAGGGGAGGAATTCCCTAGTACTTGCCCTGCCTACAATGTTTTAGCAAAGGACTCCTTTTGCAGGACTGTGGAGCACAATGAAAATTGGCGAAGAATGAGCTGGAATGGAGGACACAGATGAGGTGTTTCCCTATTAAGGTACCCCTACAAAATGCTTGTACATTCAGTGATGCCCAGCAAAGTGGCGAGTAAGTGCCACCACTAATTTAAGTACTAAGTCCCGAAGGCTTCTCAGCCACCCCCACCCTCATAGCATGCCAATGATGGAAGACCGCAAGCATATGATGAGGCGCGTTAGTACGAAGGCCCAACAGAGCACAAGATTGAAATGAAAGACCCCACGAGGTCCATCCTGGGCTGCCACAGGCAGGCAAACGCCGGAAGAGAGTGGTGTGCCTGATATACAGGAAGCCATAGAGCCATAGTGCAGGGCTCTCTCATGATCAAACGCACAATTATGACTAGGATAGACTGTAATGGGCCTTGCGGCCTCAGGCACAGTTTCGCGAAGGTATAACAGGTTGCCTGAGAATCTCAGAGTTTGGAAGGACGACCTAAAGACCTAGTCTGAATAATCCAATAACTTCTACTTTCAAGGTTCAGCGAGATAAGAGGTGTGACATTTCCCAACTTAATTCTCTGAATATGATAAGTTATTGCCAGAGGCCTTATAGTTGTAATTTTCACCTCAATATTGATGTCAGGCAGGTGAGAACAAAGGGTTTGGAAAGGGGTTCGGTCGACAGGGTTTCTATATTCGAGGGAAGGCGGGTTTTCCTATGACTGACGTTATCTACGTCCCGAAGCTCCTTCCCTATCACCCACTCCAATAACCCTTATCTCACAGCTCAGGGAGCTCTCCCTCCTTGCGAGGTGGAGCAACAAAACCAAATTAATTATTAGTTGTGCTGTGAATGAAATTGACCATTGTGGCGGGACACAATGGCAACGCTGCTTCACAAAGGAGTTGCCATTGTTGGGAATGTCAGGGCGTCCTATCGGCGTCACATCAACTCCCGGTTTCCCACTCCTCCGGTGCCCAGTCCATAGTAGGTATGACGCCTCTGGACTTTCAGATTGACGTACAAATGCGAATTGCCACCTATTACAACCACCTTGCCTTAATTAACTGAGCAATACACCTCACGACGTGTTGTAATGACAATGATATCTCTTTTCGAATAACACAGACGTACATAACTGAGCGCTATAATTAAATAAACTTTTCAATTACGTGAAATGACCTCGATCAATAATGATTATACATGTAAGTATTGACATGCACATAAGTATTTTTGTTGAATCCATTAGTTTCGTTGTCATTGCCGATGTTCTTCCATCATCCTGATACAACTGTATTTAACCACTTCGTAGTCAACCGAGGGCCACTCTTGTGACATCGCATAAAATGTAGTGGATTCATTTCGACTGACCGTACTATTGAATTTAGAATGAAAAGTATAGTCTTTATAATTCAAATAAAATATTCTGATGATCAAATATCTAGGCTGGCTCTACTAATCCGAACTACTAGGCTATATAAGATGCCCTTATCCATGCCGTCAGCTCCCTATCTTGTTCCTAGAACCTGTTCATTCTCCGAATTCAAAACGCCCTATTTTGGAAAATTCTCTGAAGTTCTGGAAAGATCTTCTGGTACTTTGGCTGCTCGCTGAACTGGTTGTGCGCAATAAAACAATTTAGTGGAAAATGATACCCCACACGCCTAGGTAGCAGAAATCCCGAAAACACATAATCGAATTGGGTAATAAATACCCAATTTGACCCATTACTTCTTCCAGTGTGTGCCAATTGTTCTGGGACCCATTTTATTGGATTCAGCGTTCAAAATTTAGTGGAAAATGACACCCTACTCGCCTAGGTAGCAGAAATCCCGAAAACACATATTCAAGATGGGTGTATCTATGGGGCACTACGACACTAATTTACTAATATAATATTGAGAAAACGTAGGTAATTTAGAAGGCTATAATAATTGTATTAAATTGAATTGAATGGTACGAATAAAAGCTCGGACAGTAAAAAGAATTGTAGGCAACTGCTCAAAATTGGTTGCTAAGTTTAACAGCTGGTTATAAACAACAGGATATGACGATGTGTTTTGTTTGTCAAATACCCAATTTGACCCATTACTTCTTCCAGTGGGTGCCAATTGTTCTGGGACCCATTTTATTGGATTCAGCGTCCAAAATTTAGTGGAAAATGACACCCACTCGCCTAAATCACCCAAAATCTCGAAAATCCATTTTTCAAAAAACACATTTTGACCCCTACCCCCTCCAAATTTGGTCCGATCGGGCTGAAAAGTTTCGAGGACCCATCTCGGCTGGGACAGACCCCTGACCCAAATTTCAGATTTTTAGAACATTTTCTACTACCAAAACGGCGTGGACAATGGACGGCGTACGGCGGACGGCGGACGGACATTGACCTTTTTTGATCAGGACATCATGAAACGTCCAGAAAAAAATTTTGAGCCGAATCGGAGAGGTTGACCATTATCATGAAACATAGGTTGATTATTCAAGGAATAACCAACCAAAAATGTTTTTGAGGATCTAATTCTCATGAAATTTTGGAAGAAGGGAGGGAGGAAAAATCGTGGGGTACACGTGGTTCCATAGTGATTCTTGTGATTGCTGTTTAAATTATCAAAAAAATACCCCACGATGTATTTATATTCGGCTACTTCTCGCTTGTTCCTCGTGACTTAGTGATTACAGGCAATTGTTTTAAAGGGTAGTTTATTCCTTTAATATTGTTCATCCCGAATCAAAAACGCTCACAATCCAAAAGCCATAATTCTTATAATTCGCATTCAACTTCGTCAAGGTAAGTCGACAAGAAAAAAATGGGGGCATCTCTGTATCCTGAATTCGAATCAGTCGTTGAGTCCTTTGGTAGTGGTTATGTCAAGCCTTGACTACTTTCCGTGATTATTTACAGTACTAGTGTGGATGTTATTAAGATCCACGTATATTTGACGCTAATGACAAGAATACTGACAGCTAACAACCTGCTCTATTGCATCCAATCATCCAGTTTTTTTTTCCCCACTAGTTGTTTTTAAATTTATTTCTTAATCACGCATATGGATATCTTGCCATCGCATTTATTCCTCGTTCGAACAACAACCGTGAAACCTATTTATAACATTCGAGCATAATTTGATCTCAGTTACTAAGCAATTCTCGGCGACTTACTACCGAACGCGTTTTGTTCAGAGTAACTATTTCGATTTGCATCTGTAAACAGCGGGTAGCGGAATGTAAGATACCCCTCGTGAGATTATCGCAACGGAGTCACCATTAGTTGGTTGATCGCGTTCATAATTTATTCATAATGCCCTATTGAGACGTTAGAGCCTCTAGAGAGCGAGTACACGCTGGTCTTTCATTGCTTCGCTACTTTGCATACATTGGCATACAAGTACCTACTGCTCAGGAAGCGAAGTAGAAGTCGCGTCTAACTCGTTGCGAAGAGAAAATGTTACTACTCCGTATGGAGCCGGGTTAGAGTTAACATTAAATGCGAACAAGGTTTGTTCCCTTCGTCGAAATAAGATTTCCGACCGGTTTGAAGTTATCAAAGCCAAGTCGAGAGGCTTTTTAAAATCTCTAATTCCCGAGCTTGTTCCGGTGAATAAGCCAAGAGGTCTGTGGGTGGAATTGATGTCTTCACTAACAAGCTGCTTTTCTGCACCGCACACAGCGGAGCCCAACCACTTGTGTTTTTTCAATCCGACTACGTACGCATAGCTTCTGGTCGTTAATTTGTATGTATCTCTAGTGCTTCTTCTCACTCCGAAGCGAGACCTCATCTAACTTCCTAACAAGGTAAAAAAATGTGAAGATCTAAAGAATTTCATGCCTGCAGTTAATTAGGCGGACAATTACGATAGGAACGTACCTGGCATAATAAGACATGAGGTGTTTCTCTGGTAGAGGACTTATCTCCCTTGTACTCACTTTTATTGATAGTTCCATCGTTCATGTCTTTTTACTTTTGCGTTCAAACGTAAAAAGCGACACTTGACTCGACGTGATTACTGAAACCACCCTAGGCTATTTTTTCTTCATTGATGAGCTGATTTAAGGGTGAAATTTAGTTTAAAAATGTTTGTAATAGGCGAGTGAGACGGGATAAGCCAATTTCAGTACAAAGCTCTCCGCACCATGTTTTCCCTATTTTCAGTTCATCCATAACACAACCCCACAAAAAAAAAAAAAAGTTAAAGTCCATGAAAGCGACCTGTGGGGTTTTATGTTTTTCGGGTCGCTGATTTTGTATCTTTTCCAGTTTTTCAGAACAGATCGCTTTCAAGGTCATTTGAAGGTCAAATGGAGAAAATATAGCTAAAAAAAATATCGCTTAAAAAATCTGAAAAAATTCAGACATAGGTTTTTTAGAACGCTGAATCCGAATCCGGTGTCGGTTGACCTTCATGAGGTCAAGGTCAAGGTCATTTGAAGGTCAAACCAAAAAAAAAACCTCAAAAAATTGTAAAAATGTATGTATGTGTTTCAAGGGTCGCTGAATCCAAATCCAGGGTTGGTTCGATCATGTCTGGTTATCTGAAGGTCATATAAGGTCATTTTAAGGTCGAATTTTAAGAGTAGGCTTAAAAAATTTGAAAAAATTCAGACAAAAGTTTTTTAGAACGCTGATTCCAAATCCAGTGTCGGTTTGCCAGCCCCGGTTCAATCAAATCTATCAATTCCAGGATTCCCTATCAATCGTTATTGTGATAACCTTGTTGATAGATACATGCTTTTCGTTGTAACTAGTCTCTAACTCAATTCTAAAGATTACATAAGGTACAGGTTTGATGGTTTGAGTCAACCTCATTTTTATTTCAGCAGCAAGGACGAATGTAAACCCTATCCTTTACAGGTCAACATTACTTTTATCCTTGCCAAATCAGAGTAATAATGCCACTTGCCACGTAAATGACTATCACTATTACATTTGATTGAGTTAGAATAAATCAAACTCTACCGTTTGTCCGAAATGCTCATGATCGACTTCGCTAATGATGATGATGGTAGTTTTTATAATACTTGAACATTCTTCATCCGTATACGGTATAATGCTGAGCAAGATCTCCGTATCGTATGTCTCCTTGTTAGTTTTATCTTAAAGTTAGTCTCGTCCCTGCAACTTCACCATTTGTATTTTTATAAAACGATTGGCTGAAGCCTCAATCGTTATGTTTGTATCAACCGCTATTTCCCTCACTGTAAACCTTCCCCTCAGTTCCCATTTTTATCAAAATCCACCTTTAAGGGCCAAAACGCAAATTGGTAAGTATATAAGCGCCTACGTGAAACAAAAATATCCGTAACAACATTGCCTCACCGTTTTTATTCTCTCTGGTCTCCCCTAAATGATCTACTGTCTGATCGGAAAAAGAGGGAACCTGTCTTTTGAAATTCCAACTAATTGGCCATTATCTTAGAGTTTATTTTCGATGAATTCTTTTGACCACAGCACTCATTATTAGAGGATTTGACCCTATTACCAAAGTTTTTCCTCAGATTCACGTCCCTCTTAATTTCGCATAGCGATTATCTTTTCAGGGAGAAAGAGTTCCGTCAACATGGGACAATTTTAGAGAACGACTGTTGTGTGATGGGAAATAAACGGGCTCCTAAAGATACTTTATTCTGGGAAAACACATTGGGGAGGGGGGGGGGGGGTTGTGCAAC
The DNA here is from genome assembly GCA_019603395.1 of Cyrtorhinus lividipennis. Lineage (NCBI taxonomy): Eukaryota > Metazoa > Arthropoda > Insecta > Hemiptera > Miridae > Cyrtorhinus > Cyrtorhinus lividipennis. The sequence goes on along the minus strand of CM034002.1, from coordinate 23,004,147 downwards.
ATCACTTGCAAGTCATCTTTCTGTTTAATAATTCATACAAATAACGACCTAAGGAGTATCCAACGGCACTTTCAAATGGTCTCAATGAAGAAAAAAATCATCGAAAAAGCACCAAAGATTTGCACAGCCGGTAGTTCGGACGAAATGCGCTTGAAATATTTTTGCACGCAAAATACAAAATGTTGCTCAAAATATAAATCGACCATTGACAGTTTTGAATTGGTATAGAAACTGCCATTTCGCCATGCCGTCTTAAACGAAATTTCAAAAATCATTAGCGTAGATGTTATAACCCGTATAATTATAGCGGCAAAAGGCGCAAAAGAACGACTGAGAACTCTGAGTCGTCATTCGTTACATGTTAAGTGCAAAACCTTCTGTTGTCTTGTGCACATGGGGTGAACCTGCAGGCGATACCTAGAGCATTTTAATGCCGACACAATGAGGTCTACGATATTATCGTATCAAGGAAGATGCTCCGATTGAATGTGCTATGAGAGCGGCATTATTCTCTGATTACGGTTGTAACTCGGGGATTATACACACGCTCGTGGGCAATTTATTGGACAAATGGCGGCCTCCAGCGTAGGCGAGAAGATTGTGTGTCTGAACACAAGAAGATTGAACGAGAAAATTCTCTTTTTTTTCAAAAACTGGCTAGAACCTCTTCGGCTGAAACCCTCTGAGCTCGAGATGAAATATCATTCAAATAAAACTGGTACCTACCTACCACAATACGTGGTTTCTCTTCTGAATGGGGCACCGAAGGGGTTTTTCTGAGGTGGGCCGCGAGGGACGAGGGGGTGTCTTATATTAATAACAACCTTTCTCAAGTGTCATCGACAATTATTAAGCCCTTTCATCCGTAATCCGAATGGCCATTGTGCGGGCCCCCTCGGCGGGCCCCTGGCCTCCTAATTGACTCCGAAGTGCCACGGGGGGGAGGGGGGTAAGCTCCACAGAGCACGTGTTTATTATTATTTATGCGCCCCGCGGTTCCTTCGTCCGCGGATTTATTTTAGAAAAAAAAAAACCAATCCCATATCATTTTTGGATTTTTTTTCTCCGTCCTTTTGAGAGCTCTTTGCCTTCTCTCTCTCCATCTCTTTCGAAAAAACATATCGTAACCCTTTACCGCTAGTTTTTCACTTTTTTTCTTCCTCCGAGATCAAATAAGCCGGTCCTTTGAGGTCTTCTCACGCGACTCTTCCACAACGGAAACATAATTTTATACTCACGCCTAATCATTAATTTGTTGACAAGAGCGCTTTCGGGAACCAAACGTTCAACACTCTGTAATATGTAAAACGCGAATCGTTATACGGGACTCGTAGAATCCGGTTTCCTGGGTGCGTCGCCTCATTCACCGTTCTGCACTGATTTCAAATTCGAGTCGATAATTTCAACTATGGGTCCTACGATCGTTATAGCAATCGGGTAATATTGCACATTGTGCTATATGGTACCTCTTGGTACCACCATATTGCTCAAGATTGTGTTAAGAAAACGGAAGGTTGGAAGTTACAGGTTACAGGTTCTAACGCGGCACCGATTTGAGAATTAATTAATTGGTTTAATTTGAATTAAAAATGATTTTATTGAAAGTCAAATAATAGGTTCAGTTTGAACAGAAGGGACATTGTTAGAGTGGATTTACCAGAATTCACCTAGGACATTGCAAACAGATTGTGTCAGGGCACAAAGGCGAGGCCAATGTAACGCATAGTTGATTCGGATATCGTCGCTATGGAAACGGCCCGCGAGGGCGCTGGAAGTTTGAATACGCCACTGATTAGGTACATTGGGAAGGCACCGTGTGAAAGAGCCGCTTACCAGAGGGAGAAGGGAGGGAGCTAACTGTGACTGGGCTCTGGGAGGAAACAGACGTAGCCAAAACAGGCCGAGTAGGTGGAGGGCTTAGGCCAACACAATGACACAATTATACAGACCCAAGCGAAACAATGGCAACGCTGTTCAACTGCGATGTTTCAAAGTGATTGAGCGCTTAATAGGCTCAGTACTTAAATAATTCCAAACTATTCGCTCGTAAACTCAACCACAATTCCCTCCATCGTAGTAATCAGAGTAACAAACTCTTTTTCACACTTCTTTACTGTATATTCCCACTAAAGTATTACATTGCAGATCGTCCATAATCCTCTATTCCTTATGCAACTCAAAACTCGCTGGCTCGATGCCACATCAATCCCAGTATGACAATCTAGACGTATATAAAATGCTTCCCTAAGGTACCTAAAATGATCTCATGTCTCCATTCCCGTCCACCTTCACGATTAATAGAAGTAAGTATAGCGCGATCGCTGAACTCCTTTTAATTTCCGTGATAATCTTGCCCTTAAATCATTTTAATTATGAGAAAATGATCAAACCCATTTTCAAAGATTTAATGAACCGACCATATCGTAACGACATCAAGAGAGAAGGAGACTTGAATTCGATTTCTGATTACACTAAATACTTTCATAATACTTTCATAATACACTAAATACTTTCAGCATTTCTTTTTGACTTCTGGGTTTGGTCAAAAGTTAGTCAAAAACAATTATTTAGAAACTAATAAAGAGCGACGGTCAACTTAGTGGAATATAGACAGAAAAAGACCAAATGTGTTCCACAGTCATTATTATTATTTATTTATTTATTTTTTTTTTTTTTCATTGAAAATAAGCATTCATTTTTGAAATATCCTCCTTATTCAGAGACTAAATTTTAGTGGGAAATGAAGACCAAAGCATCTTGGGCCCCCAAAAAAGGGTGAAATCTCATTTTTAAAGCGTTTTGTCAACTATATTGCCGGCGTGTAGCACTAGCAGTTAGGCCCAAGCGAGTGTCGATAATTCGATACGAAAACGTGGGTGCATCATTTCATTAATAAACAGAAAACGCTGCAAATTCTATTAAAGGATTGGTTATTCCTCAGGCCAGGGGATAAAATGGGGAAAAACAGTGAGTGTGGAGTGTCCCGAAATCATTCCAATCGATTCAGCGTCCAACATTCAGTGGAACATGATAACCCACAGCCTAGGTACCTAAAATTTCAAAAATTCATTTTTCAAAAAACACTTTAATTTATTATTCAAGAAATAACCAACTCAAACAACAAGAGGGAAAATAAAGCAAGTCAAATTTTGGAGTTGCATAAATTCATGTAAATAAGAGAAATTTTGGGAAATCATTAAACCTGTATTAAATGCTCAAATCTATCCCTATTCTAGCTACAAAATCATCCTGAGTCCACGAAACAGGTGAAAAGAGAATTACAAAAATCTGCTCAGTCGTTCGGGTTATGGTGTAGAAGACACACGCATGATCTCGTATAATGAAGTTCGGTAAGAATAAGCTTCCTTCATTTTCCATCAAACTACGTTTGCCTATTTGAAGCTCATTGTTTGTTATAGCTCGTTTGACTGCCGTAGTAAGAGTATGTACTCTTATTCAATGTTGTCAGGATTGAAGGAAAATAAGATGAGCTGATTTGGGACATATGAACGTCCTGATCAACACACAGTCACTCTACTGCGCACGCAGCTATCGATACACTCACTGATCGACCAGTCGGTTTTTGATACGAATGGAGTTAGAATAGAAGCCAGGAACCCAATTACTGGTCCGAATGTTAACATTACTTAAGCCCAATCAGGTCGAGATAGCCGCAGAGGGTGACGGTTGGGAAAAAAAATATTTTAAAAGAAAAAAGTGGGAAGAAGGAAGAAATCGGACAATGGGCATTCCTTCTGTTTTGTTCGGTTTATTAAAGGGGAATGAAAGGTTCTTTTGAACACGGCCCCTACTCCAAGCAGCGCTCTCTTTAGGAGTTGAGCACCCGATATCTCAATCTGTAATCATCGGCTGTTATTCAGAGCAAACGAGGCCATTCAGGTGCCCTCCGAGGTAGGGTTAATCAATTACATGGGAACTCATCAATCTCCTCACGATGGACGTCACTCACCGCTTCTGAAAACCGTCTGAACTCTTTTTGGTGTCAGGGCTTGAACTTTCAACAGTATTATCATTAGAGATTCGTTTCGGCTGGCCATTGAGATGGAATCAGAGCAGTGTTGACTAATTACGGGAATTCACCTCTTCCCACCGTACGTATAGGCGTTTTCTGATGATTAGTTCCATCGGATGATTTAAGGCGCCAAATGTTCAGAACAATCAGTACAATGGCATTCCAAAACTCAATAAAGTGAGTATTTTTCGGTTGAATTTGTTCCTCGCGATTACGCTTCACATCCCAAAATACCATTTGCGGCAGCTGCACGAAAATCTGAAGGCTCAGATCCAAACGGGCCAGTTCTGGGAACTCTTTTGTATGACTGTCGGGCTCTCGTGGGTATCTTCTCCCGAACTGCGGTAATTAGACGATCTCGAACGCCTCGGTTGAAACGCCTCGTATGAAAGGGAGCCTCTGTCTGAGGTGATTAAACAAATTTCCGGTTTTACCACTATTAGTGAAAACCTTCTCTTTGGTTACTCAAAAAGGGACGAAAAAAAAGTCAGATTCTGTCACCCAGGTGGCAAGAGAGCTTCCTGTGACACCTCCTACGCCAAGGAACTGTTTCTCGTATAATTAACACATTGGGAGGGGGATTTTTCGGATGTAAATGGGCGACAAGAGCACCAGGAAGTCAGTGATTTACGGTTCCTTCTTGTTTCTTCGAAAGCTGGGGCAGGATTTCAGCCAATACTTGAGGAGCGGCTTGTTTTCTGTGACATATGTCCTTCGAGTGAATTTAGTGGGATTTGGTTCAGCGATGTGTGAAAGTTTTGAAAAACGTTATGACTTTGGAATGCCGCTGATTAGCACTTCACACGATGACTAATGAACGGGTTTGACAAATGTGATGATGAATATAAAGAGAATGTTGATAAAAAAAAAAAAAATCAATAATTTGCTGGGAAGGAAAAGCCACTTTTGAAGAAATGTTATGTACAAAGGTACAAAGAGCCCATGTCCCACAGGATTTAAGGAAGTAAGTAAGCACGATTTCAATGTTGAACTCATAACCTTGCATAAAAGCAGACGGTTCATAAAAATGAAGCTTATCTGATTTTAAGTGTGTGAAGCTTCTAGTGTGCGTCATCCGATCCACTTAAATTCTTTCAACGACAAGATGTTGATCTTGATTAAAAAGAGCAGGTGTGTAAGAGCAAAATGAACATATGAGAACACTAATTTTTGATAACGCTCATATTATTTATTCGCCACGTCATTTGGCAGCGATTTTGAGCTCATTGAAATTCATACTTGCACGTAATGTGTAATAACAGAAAAACCATGAGTCAAATTGAGTCAATGTTTGATCTTGAAAGCAATTTCGTTGATCAGCAGGGCCGGCGAGAGCGATCGCGGGCCCCAGGGCTGGACCTAATCCGGGCCCGTAGGTATGGTATGCATGAAGGCGTTTTGTTTGTGTGGGGTACCGGGGGTCTAGGGATACTCCCCAGTCCCTGAGAACAATGTTGAATTACAGATAAAATAACTCATTTTGGTGTAATCTAGACCTGTTTTCACTTATTCATTCATAAATTATCTTTTCAGGCTGTTTCATATTTAAGTAAACCACAAATTTAGGCACTCATTGATGAAATACAAAATGGTTTTAATTGACACCTTTTCAAAAAAAAAAATTTATTCAATAGAAAATTTAAATTAAAGCATCACAGTTATGTAAATGTTGAATTAATTGAATAGACAATGGTATTTAAAAAAAAATACAACATGTTTTGATTGAAGAAATTGATTTATTAATCCATATACATAATTATTACGTATAATTCACGTAGATAAATTATGATTATACATAATTGATTTTTTTTCCATATACAAAGTAAACAACACTTTTCGTCAATTAAAGTCTTTAATCTAACCATGATAACAACAAAACTCCTCCTCTGGCTTTTCCTGACGCAAATTCGTCAATTATTCTATCTACATTTGCTCTTTTTACTAGGTCCATTTCCACCGCCAAAACACCTAGGCTTGACAACCTGTTTTGGCACATTGTTGTGCGTAGAACGTTTTTTATTCTGTTTAATACTGAAAACGAACGTTCTGCACTGGCGACTGTGGCTGGAATTGTGGCGAAAATTCTCAAGGCAACAGTAAGATTTGGGAATAAAGATTCTAAATTGAAGAGTTTAATTTTCTTGAGAAGTTCAAAGGGTAAAAGTGTTTTTCCACCAAAGTTTGCTTCATATATTTGCTTCAGACTCACCAGTTCCTCAAGAAGATCGGTTCCCAGATCCTTTTGGTGTCGTTGTACTAGTTCAGCAGATTTAGTTTCGATCAGGTCATCTGGCATTTCTTTGAATGACCACAAAACAGAAAAGTTACAACACAAATCGCTGACTGACTTGAAACGCACTGTCATGTCCCCAATGACACTGTCCAAAATGACATTAAAAACTTCGTTCTTAAAAGTGGTCTTTATTTACCGTTTCTTTTCTTCTATTCTACAATAGAAGAAAAACTCAAGTTTTGCCCTACTGATTAATGCATTACACCCAACTTTATTTCTAGATAAGAAGTCTGTTAAAGGAAATATTGCCCGGTTAAAAAGACCACTGATTTGTATTTTAAACCAGACCTGGGGGGGGGGGGCTGTAGCCCCCCCCCCTACCCCTCCCTGTCGCCGGCCCTGTTGATCAGGTATTGGAACATAATTCGTGAGGAGAGGCTTGCTGTAACAACACTACAACAAATGTAGTGCCCTCACGAGAGGGATGCATGTGTAGAGATTGAAACCGATTTAAATATAAAAACATAAAATTTAGCACTCATTTGTGCTCAACTCCCTCTAGCTCTTATTGGCATTTGTTTGAAAAATAATTTTCAACTTGAAACGCCTAGAGAAACGTTTCACTTTAAAGTTCGTTTTCAAAGTCCTTCGAAAATGATTCGGTTATTCCCTTAGCGAAAAGAACCATCTGCTCTCGATTCATCCATCTTGTGGGTGACAACTAAACGCCACCTCTGAGAAAAGGGCAGCCGGAGCGCCAGTTCGCGTAAAAGGAGCAAGAAAGGGGAGCACCTTCAGAAAGTCACCTCTAAAGGAGTCCCACACAAGGGCATAGGTAGGACAGCTGCCCTCACTCCCACCTACATAACAATCAAATACAAATAAACACCCATTTTGAGGTTGGTTTGTGAGACGTTTTCCTCTCATAAGAGACAGGGTGGGCTGGCAATTGACTCCGAAGTGCTCCCCTTCGCCGGGTTTGGAACTTAGTTAAAAACTAATTCACGAAAAACCCTCTTGTGGCAACTATTGTAGTCTCAAGTGGTTGCTGCGCTCTGTTGGTTGAAAAAGATCGCTTTTGTGAGAAAACATCTGCGGCTGCATTTCAGGTGGGCGGGCCATCGAAATGGAAGGGGGTGGGTTGATAGTTGTTTCTATTTTCGATACTTTTGAACCCACAATCCGTTAAAGATTGAAGAACAGCGCTAAAATAACCAAAGCCGTTAGGCTCAACTGAGTGAAGTTTCCTAAAATTTAAATTGTTGGAGAAGTACTAGTTCAAAGCAATTTTGAGCAAATAGGCCCAGTCAAATCTGTGGTGTGAAAATGATGAAGTTGAAGCATTTCAACGCCATCTTTAAGTGGCGCATTGTAACGTTTCACCCAAAATTACTAGCTACTGCTACTACCTATCTAAATCACTCAACTTTCGCAACTGTTCAAAATCTGACTTAGAATCGTCGAAACCAACTGAAGATTTTTCTTCAAACTGCCGCTCGTCAAAACCGTGGACAGGTTATTAATTAAAAATACGTATTTTGATTTTTGTTGTGGTTTATAGGAACCCCGGTAGTGTCATTTTTTACTCAAATTTGGACGCTAAATCGATTGAAAAGTGTCCTGAACAACCGCCACGATCCTACCGCAGGGTTTGGGTGAAGAGAAATTTTTTGAAAATGTGTTTTCGAGATTTTCAGGTCCTGGGTAAACGAATAGTTTTTTAATACGTTTTGGACGCTGAGTCGATTGAGATAGGTCTCGAAAACCTAATTAGGTTCGCTTTCCTTCACGAGCGATTCTACCTTCTGTGTAGTTGAACCCCTTTGAAAGTTGGAGGAGATCCACTGCACAGTAATAATTTTACTACGTAGGCGCAATACTGAACGTAGACTCGACGATATACCACAGTACAATACCTGTTTATGTTTGTTTGACAGAAGTATTTCGTTTTCCTTAGCGTCACAAGTGTAGGGACAATTTCATCACAATATCCCTCGAGGGCTTTGTATCGTCCAGACTCATATTGTTTTTTGTACGCTCTTAGACCCTTTACACCATTACCATTACCTAAAGTCGCCTCCTTCACACAAAGCCAAACCGTTCGGTTTAAATTGTTACACGGGGCACATAGGAGGGAATATTGGGCCCATTTCCTTGAATAGGATCCTCTTGAACCTCTTTACACCAACGTCTCACCTGTGACAATAGGCTCCTCTCTTTAGATGGCTCTCAGGGAGGTCTACCACTGGAGGGTGTGAGCTGTCATTCAAACATGGTCTCCTGCACGTGCCCTACCTCTACTGCTCACGGAACAGTGAACAGAATAGTCCTTAGAGGAAATGAGAAGGTCGGCTTCATTACCAGAGTTGCTAGATCACAACCATGATGTTAAAACATCGTGGTTTATGTTGGTTCAAAATACAGCAAAATCTATCCAACGCCAAATTTTGCTGCATTTCGTCTGCGTTCAATGTTTGTTCGATTATTAGGTATTATTATTATTTATTATTTACTTATGCCTACAGCCCCCTTTCAGCCAGAAAAGGCTCCTCGCGCAAATAAGGATGATGGGGCATTACAGCGCAGCATTAAAGATTGGAAAAAATCGTCGCTTCAAATTGTCTTCAAAGGAAACATGCCCAGACTGCACCCTCCGCCAAGATCAGACCCTCTTCCATGTCCTCTTCAGCTGCCTACTATATAAATCGCACAGAGAAGCGGTTTGCCCATATCTCCTCCAACCCGAATTTGCCATTCCAATCATCCGCACACCAAACGAACTAGACTTAAAGAGACTTTTTAATTTCGTGAATGCTGTCCTAAACACCAGAATGTTATGCCTTTTTGACTAGCAAGTATCTTGTTCCTTTTTCTCTAGCCATGAATGATTTTCTGTTTTATTTTAATTTTTCCAATTAATGAGGAGTACAATTATCTTCCAGTGTCATTCCTTAAGTGTTCTCACTTCGTATGCAAAGTGTAAGCCTCACAATGAAATTGTAAATTATTACCAGATTTGCACTTTATAGATTACGCAATATTATAGATATGTACTTAAGATGCAATATTCGCTGTCAACTCAGCCTTATGTCATTTTGACAAATAAAGGTCTTTTGAATTGAATTGAATTGAATTATTATTTTTTTTTTTAAATGAAATTATTTGGGGCCCCCCACGGGCACCAAACTAGTTTTCGAATACAAAGCGGCCCGATTGAGGGAAAATACGTCGTTTGAATCACAGTTGGGAATGACATTTATGAAACCAGGTGCGCTAGTTTTGCCTGTTGAACTACTGAATAACCAGTTTTATTGTTAATTTTATTGGCTTCCATTGTTACCGCTCGTGAATGCGATATGCGGGTGGCAACGGGCGCTAGAACAAGTCCAAATGGCTTCATGATATTCATAATGTGCTGGCACGTTATTCAGTAATCTACCATGGGAACCAGACCCAAAAGGTTCGTTTCTTTTACGTACCTACTTCGATCAAACACTAATTTCACTGGTGTACACTTGGCGGATGTTGCGACTATGTTCACACCGCAAAGAAGTAAATCAAAGACAATGTATACAATTTACCACGCGTCTGAACACTTTTTTTTTTCAATTGTCAGGCCTAATACTTGAGAACGTGCATTTAAGACCTCATTAAATCGAGATCGTAAATCACGGGAACGTGATGACATCGTGCGAACCGCATGACAGATAGACCTGTGCCAGACAGTGAAGAAACTCATTTCCAGACCCTATAATTATATCTTACAACCGGAATACTGCCATCCGAAATTATCGCGTTATCGTTTGTCTTTACTGACACGAACGTTCTCTCATGTTCGATGCAGGATCTGGCATGGAACATCCGTTATTTCGGTATTATAAAAAATCGTCATTACCTTCTATTTTAATTTCCATTAAGAAAACTGTCTCTTGTTTGAAAAGTAAGCAACTTCTTATGAAACTGGCTTTTCTCGTTAGCTGCTGGTTGTTTGATTTTAATGTCATAGGTACATACTCCATTAACATCAGGATTGTTTAGACAGTTTTCCATAGAAAATGTTCTTTATGAGCTGTTCATTGATTACGTACATAATAAAACATCTTCTAATTCAGAAGAAAACACAGCCGTTGGCATCCTAAAACCTCCAGACGGCGAATCCGAGAGTAAAACCGATCAATATAAATATAATCTACCTACTAATCCTCATTGTAGAAACAAATAACCCGCGAACGCAAGTTATAAATCAACATGTAATTGAACACACTCCAATCCATATTATTTTCACCAAGGTTTTCGCTCCCAATTTTGGTTAATCATACTTTTACAAAAACCTCCATCCGAATCGGATACAACAGTAACAGTTCATAAAATCCCTGGTATGTACAAGGTTTGGGTCCCTGTGTTAATAAAACTATTAGCACAACTAGCGCTCGTTGGTCAAAGGTGTGAACTAACATCAAGCACTCGTCCCGCGTGCATCTGAACACTAGGAAAGAAGTTTACTTCGCTTTAGGATCTGGTCAATTTTGCCCAATAAGTTTCTAAGGCATTATTTTCACAGTAGTGCTAATATGTGCTAATGTGTTTTTTATAATTCGCAAGTTACAGTTAAAATTATATACAACAACTTCATGCTTATCGCGTCAAAATTCGATTAATTCTAACCAGCTCGTTAAAACACAACTCCGTCTGTGGAAGTTCTTTGAGGGCGTTACGGTCAAATAGTAAATGATATCGGCATAATTGGATTGACGTCAATAAAATTTTTTCAAGAGGTAACTCCTGAAAAAATGAGATCATACGAGTCGACGAACGTGGCAAAGGTCGTGATCTTTCTGGGAACGCTCCATCACAAATCCTTATCGGAAATGTGTTTTTTCCCAAATAGAACCGCGTGATAATCTCACTAATTGTCCTGTTAATTATCTGTTATCGTTGCACATAGCGCGGAGCTTACGGAGTCTCGCGTTCATTTTGGTTCTTAAACAGAGCTGCCCTCTATGACGGACTGTTAAGTTTCTCGATAAGCGATCGTTTGAACACGTTTTTTTTCGGTAATTTTAATGAGTCTGAAAATGGACGATGTCATCATTAGAGGTTTCCTGGCGTACGATAATTTCAACGAAGTTTTTTTTTTTTTTTTTTTCTTTCTCTGAGGACTTTAGGAAAATGGGAAACACTTTTGGTTTACGATAAAGGTACAAACTGATGTGGGCTGTGTTAAGTATGCAGCTTCCACAAAAAGAATTTTATTCCTCTTCGAATTGATAAGGTTTTGTAGAACATTAATTGTCAGATATAACAATAATTGTGATTTTATCGGGATTCCATGTAGCAACTGTCTGTCTGAATTCCTCAAAAATTAATATTATCATTCTTCTCCTAATGATCAGAGTACGACGCTCAAAGGACGACCGAGACGACCAATTAGGCTCGAAAATCCCCTTCCTCGTGGACTCAGAACAGAAAAGCTCTGTCGAGGCCGAGACTAAGCAAAGCCGTATACTGAGGGTAATTTATTAGCATCAACTTAACCTTAAGAGAAGTCCAAATGAAGGCCCCTATTGACAGAGGTAGATTTTCTGCAGATAAGAATAATGAAGCCATCACCGGCAGCACGCTGAGGGTCCTCTGTCATAGAAGCTTAGGCGAACGAGTCCTCTGAGCTTTTCGTGTATAATTAATTCAGATGATTATCCTTTCATGATAACTGATTGCCGTCAGCGGAGATTCATGGCAAGGATACATTAATGTTGAATGAAAAGGCGGAGGTTCTTTTCATGATGCAAGATGGAGGGCGTTCAATCTTCCAGAATGACTGTTGCAATGGTGACGCCACTCTAAGCGCATTTTCTGGGGAAGCTGGAGCTGAAGAGATGATACAAATTCGTACATACGTATTTTTTACATCCAGGGTTGCAGTTATTTATCACATCGAATGTCGAAACATCACCTTTTGTGAGAGAAAAATGACGTTGCCCATTTCTGATGGAGTTTTCTGTGAGACATAACGAAGCTAACAACGGAGGTTAAAGGCACGGTTTCCTAATGAGAAGCTGTTTGTGTATGAATGCGAATTACCTGGGCCAATAAAAATTAGGTTGATAGGTTCGACGTGAGACCACATCACGAGCTTACCTCTCTAAGAACTACAATTACGTATTTTCACGCCTGAATATCCTCAATTCGTTATCACCCTGGTCTCCATTGGTACTAATCGGATCCGAACCCTCTTTTAATTGTTATCGAATTAGAATAAAACTTGGCAGCCCGCCCTTTTGGCTCAAGATTCGCAATTGGTTTGGCCTCACAATTAACATTCCACCGTCATGTTAAACACTGAGTCTCTCGGCCAAATGGCTCGTAGTTCCCGAACGATTTATTCGTAGTAACAACTCGTGGCAGTTATTTTCTCGGTAACTACGCGGCACTGCAACTTCAAAGTACATTAATCTGGTCGATCTGTTGGCCCGATTCTCCTATCAAAACTGGACGATTAATCGGAGACCTACTGTACTTGTACGACTGTAATTTACAACTTACAAGCTGTGGTGCATTATTCGGTCACTACTGTGCGATTTTGGAACAGAAATAAGGACTATTATGAACCCCAGAATGTAGGTGTCTGTATTCTCTGGACGGTAGCTGACACAAGGAGGAAACGATAAAACAGAAACAGAGTTAGGTCGTAAGTATACTGGGAGGAATCTTGTGTACTTAACTAATAGTTTATGCTATTCATGGACTCTCCAGCCATGAGGCGTTGTGATATATAAGTCGTTTTGAAATAATACACCGTGTTCTAATGGAAGAACATAAGTCCATGGTACGACAAAAACCCCAAAGCACCTACATTATTGGGATGAAGAGGCTATGAAACTAGTTACAATCTGTAAGCCCCCAGGCTTGCTGCCTCCAGAAGGCCAGAAGGGAGCATGCGTGAAGATGCATGCGCAGCTCCTGCCCAGACGTCGCATTTGGAGAGAGGCCCAGCGCTCACTCGTTCCAAAGGCATCCAACCAGGCAGTCGTCGTCGAGGCGCCCCTCGGGGCCGAGGCGCCCAACATGTTGGAGTATATATTTTTGTAACCCTGTTGTGCAAGAGATTTCTCACTCAGTCCATCCTGGCTTCGTCCTGTGCTCGCTCTCATGTGAACTCTTCTACCGTGCTGAAGTCGATCGAAGCTGTAATATTGTGTTCCCCATGAGATAAAGAACTCAAGTTAATAAGCCTCACTGTGTACCTGCGGGACAGCGTGCCCCCTCCTGTTTTTCCTTCGACGTCGACGCCATTTTCGTCAGCCGGTATCGTTGCTTGTGTCATTAAATTGTATTTCATGTATATCATAATTTCATGTATCTTGCATTAATTGTATTTTATGCTCCACATGTTGTCTAATTTACTTTGTTGAATTACTTTGTCTTGTATCAATTCTAGCCCAGGTTGAGGCATATTCTCCTTTGCAACGTGTCCTTGTTTTCAATTATAATTCATTTTGTTTCAATGTATTTTATGTTCATCCTTGGTATCCCTAGTTGCTCAGTCGTAGGTCTTGGACTTACATCCTGTATCCTCTCGCTAGGTTCTTCCAAATTCTCCGAAGAAACCCGAATTAAATCATAGTAAATTCAAACTCATTTTAATTCGAGGGAGGCTTACACTATGACTCCATCGAGGCTTGGAAGAGTAGCATGTTAGCGACAATGCAAGAGTGAAATGGATAATGGTGAAGAGGAGAAGTAGTGGTCAGAGACAGCTTGCCTTGTACTGGCGGGGGTAATTATCATCCCTTTTCTAGCAGCAGAAACGGTTGATCAGAAGTACCTAGGAGTACCATTGCGAGAAAAGTCACAAGAGCAACGTGAGAAAACAAAAATGAGAGAACGACAGAAGACCTGGGCCTATTCCTATAAACTCATGAATCATCACTCCGCACACTGCAACTCTTGATTTTATGCGCATCACATTGAAAATTATGAAGAATAAGAACTTCCTGTTTCCAGAAACTATTCATTCCAACTCCCTTATTCTTCTCAAAACGCTAAGCGTGTTGAAGAGTCCCCTTTATCATTCCCCATGCTCAAGACACCTTGACAAGCCAAACTCAAGACCACCACACTGCCATGGCGCTTCATGTTGGGATTAAAAATGGATAGCAATAAGTGATTGAGCCTACAACTTCACCTCTCAACTAAGCAAGCAATGGCCAAGAAGGAGAGCCAAGAAAAGAAGATGGCGGTACTGGAGATGATCTCATAACACATTGCACTCTTCAGGAACGAAAAGGTTTTGTAGAGTGGAGAGTTTGGATTTTCAGAGTGGAGTGTGAGGAGTGAAGAGTTCCTAGGAATAGGACCCAGGACAAAGGAGATATGGGGGAAAAAGGTCTGACACCTTATCTCAGGTATCCCTACATGGCGAGCAAGAATTGTTCAGTGGTTGAATCAATAAATTCATGTATGTTTCACTTTTCTCTCAGTCAAGTTTTAGCCAAAGCCAAAAAATAATTTCTTTCAGTGTAAGAAAAACAAATTGAGCAGTCTTTTATTATAGAATGGCTGAGGCTGATTGCAGGACAAATGAATAATGTCAGAAGAACGCCTGCTCCAATGTATGATAAAACAGCATCTCCAGCAGCCTCTACATTGTCATGAAAGAAGGAGTCTCCTTTCTTCCATGACAATGCAGTGCATACATACTACTAGAATCTCAGGTTCTCATGGAGTGTAGCACGCGCGTGGCCATCAAATTCGTGGGATCATGCGTTCACCTCTGACGACACAAGATGACTGTACGTGCAGAATGCTGAAGGACTCTTCTCAGGCCCCTGAATCACAATACAGATGCCCGATATCAGGCTTATGCCATGTTATTGGAAGTGGATCAGTGCCTCAAGCCGACAGCGACGTTGAAGGACGTGAAAAGGAAGCCTTCCTCTGCAGTCACTGCTTAGCCTCATTAGGCCTCACCATATAACACCAATAACTCCTTGGACATCTCAGGAGCCATACGCAAGAAATGCTGGAGATTGTTGCTGTCCCACACGCTTAAAAGTCTAACTTAGCTGAACTTAGGCCTTTGCAAGTACAGCTGTTTAGCCCATGTTTTCTCCTTTTTCCTCGGTTTTTTCGCACAGGACCAACACAGTGCAATACCTACAGCTTACGGTTTGGACAAATAAGGGGCCATTTGAATCAAATAAGCGTTTTGACATGGGAGAGACACAACACACCTACTGCTGCCGTCGGGAGTCCGTGTAAAGGCAGCGCCCTGCCGGACAGGGAGACAGCAAGATCAGGACCTGGAACGGGGCAGGGAAAACAGATCAGGTCGTCAAAGGGGGGAGGGGTGTCTGTTATCCGAATCGTGGCAAGTTCAAGACCGCTCGCTCAGGGGGTCAAAAGTGTTAAGATTTTCAGGCAAAGTCATGCCTAGTTGGAATCGTGATGTGGGGACGGCCCAGTCTGTTGGCTCTGTTCAGTTTTCGGTTTCAAGGGATAAACTGAGTCTCAACGCGAATGGTTCACGACTCAGGGCTGGTTCAATTTCCACCCCACACTCACGGCAAGGGCACGACAGAGAGATCGTGCCACGATTTCGTTGGCTGCCCCCGAGAGAACTCTGCTTAAAGGCGTGACTTCGCCTGAAAACCAAACATGTTTGATCCCAAAGAGTGAGCGGTCGTGAACTTGCCACGATTCGAATGACGTCAGAGGCGAACTCACAACCCCCGTTTACATGGAGGCAATCCCATGAAGTCGACGATCACGCTAGCGTGCCACGGCCCATGAGAACCCAGTCTTTGTTACTCACGCCACCACAAGAGGAGCGCTGCAATGATATTCACCCTGTAAAGTCGCGCCAAATCAACCAGCGAGCGCATTTTTCAACATCGCTCTCACAGACGAAGAAGGAAAGATGGCTCCCTCTTGACAAGGGTCAAAGAAAGTTGAGAGAAATGGCCGGAACTTCCCTCTCGCCTAAGATTGATGGCAGCAGGTTAGGCAAATCAGGTTCTAAGAAGTTAGAAACCGCGTGCAGGATACGGATGACCGTCGTCAGCCCCAGACTATACCAGTAATTGGTTCATTACCCTTGCTCCCTTCGCCCATAACGAACGATGATGTCTGGAGGGTAGAAAACGTGCCCCGCAACGAAGGTTTTTTGCGATTGCATATTGTATCCTCTCATTTATGCTCGGAAAGACGACCCTGGTGCCTTTGGAATACGGAAAATACTGGAAGTGGTTGTGATACGGCAATTTAACTCGCGACAACTCCAACTTCACCTGTCATTATCGCAAGCTTTGTCGTTCACCGCTTTCATGTCGGTTTGGCTGGTCATTCTCAACTGTATCGGCACTCGTGATGGTTGTGAATACGGAAGGGGACGAAGTGGGCGATTGATCCATTCTGGCTACTGCACAAGGGATGGAGAGTACTCCAACTCCCTCGATTCGTTGTGCCTTCCTTCCCAACACTACTTTTACGCACAGGAACTCCACTGAAAATTCTCATTTTGGGATGGAATATAATACAATTCAAAGAAGTAAAGTACCTGCGGTATCAACCAACATCTACCGAACCCTCATTACACGGAAAATCGTTGAAAATTAAATACATAGCCATTCATAATCCAAAATAAAATTGATTTTCTGTTTGAAATAATCGGTTCGAAAGTCGTCTCAAGGAATTCGTCCGCTTTTTTGTGGAAAATGATACTTTACGTAGCTAGGTGGGTACACCTTTTTCATCCCATACCCCCCGTTTACCAATGGTCATGGAGTCAATCTTTCCGATTGGGCCAAAAATATTTTATGTTTCATGGTCTTGATAAAACACTAAAAATTCCACCAAGGTTGGCTACTCCTTGGAGCAGAAGTCTAGGAAAACAGCGATCCTGGAGTGTCCTGGACTCATTCCAATCCATTGAGCGACCAAAATTCAGTTCAAAATGATACCCCACACGTCTGGATGCCTGAAAATCTCGGAAATTGTTCACTAAATTGTGACGCTGAATCGATTGAGATGGGTCCCGGAACGATTGGTGCCCATGGAAGAGGTTATGGGTCAAAATGGGTATCTATCTAACCATTTTGAATGTGTGTCTTCGAGAATTCTGGTACCTAGGCGTGTGGGGTATCATTTTCCAGTATTGGAATCGATTGGAATGAGACCGGAATAATCCACACTCCATAATCCACCTCCAAAGTTTTGATCTAAACATCATGAAACGTAAATAAAAATTTTTGGGGCCAATGGGAGAAGGATGACGCTTCAGACTTTGTGCATGATTCAAGGAATAACCAACCAAAAGGGAAAATGTTCGTTCACAGGGTTTTTGCTTGTAGCAAGTTTCCTAAAATTGCCATAAATCTGACTTTTTGGTCAGGAATTTCTTACTGGCTGTAGCCGGTCCACGAAACATTTCAGGCCCGAAAATTCTGGACGCTGAGTCCAATGAGACGGGTCTCGTAACGATTGGTGCCCTCTGTATGAGGCAAAGGGTTCAAAATGGGTGCCCTCTACCCATTTTGAAATGTATGTTTTCCAGATTTCTGGAACCTGGTGTGCTGGCGTTATTGGTTTTCCCACTAAATCTTGGACCCTGAATCGATTATGGAACTGGGCGCTCCGGGGACCCGCCATCGATTCTGTTATCCGATTCACTGGTGTGGGTGCTATAATTTCTGAATCATTGACTGGGTCGGATCTGTTTCCCCATTTTTCCCACGTTGAAGAAATGAATCTCCATGCGCCTGGTCCGAGGTTAAAATTAGTCTCCATGCGCCTGGTTCGAGGAATAACCAACCCGTGGGTAAGAACGTGCAGTGTTTTTCATATCTAACGAAACGTAGCGTTATGGAAAAGTAGCAATAACGCCCACAACTATTCTCAATTTACTTGAACTGATATTGAGAGAGGTTGAAATGGGCGAAGCCGTGGAAGTTTCACCGAGTCCTCGTCAGATGAATGATACGTCTTTTGGTCGTTCTCTTCAATGGATTGACGAATGTTCTACGACAAGTGTACGGGGGGATTCGGCACAGTATACAGCAGAAGCAGCTTAGCCAAACCGCCTAGACGTGAAAAGCAAACCAGGAAACCTGAAGTGGCACTAGGAGATTGTGAAAGCGAGTGTACATGTTCTAATAGAAGTCCCCTTTTAGAAAAGCCCCTTTAATATTTCCTCCGGAGGATTCGGTGAAAAGAGGTTTTTTTCACTCTCTTCTTTTCTTCACACGCTTCCCAATCGTATTGGTTCCGTGCGGGCACCGGCTTTGAACGGAGTCCTGGGGGCGGCCCAGGACGAACTATCTGCATATTGTAAGAGAGCCCTTTGAGAGTCAGGTCCTATAGGGTTCCATTGTGACCGAGTAAGTGAATGAGATCTGCCCTCCTCCCACTCCTCGGAGAATGCTCGAGTTGAGATGGAAGCACTAGAGAGAGCCCTGGGACGTTTAAATAGTAGACCCCCTTCAAGATTTCATTTACCGGCTACACCGACCAATCTTTTTAAAAGGGGTGGTTCGCCTTGACCTTATCATTTCTTTTTCTGGAGTCCGTGATCGTTTTTATTCCAGATTTTCTGATACGGAGTTTCGGATTGTCCGAAATCATTAAGATTTGATTTCCCTCTTACGGTACCACCTCCCTAAATACGATTGATTCAATCCTGAAAATACAGGAATCATTACAAAAATTTAATGAGATAGTACCGATGAAATACCATATTCCTAAAATTAAATTCGAAATCAAAAACGCTGAAAATTTGTTTACAGGGGTTGATTATTCCTCGGACAAGGCGCATGGAGACTCGTTTCAATCAATTCAGCGTCCAAAGTTTAGTGGAAAATGATACCCCACACGCCTAGACCGCCATAAATCTAAAAAATTTATTTTTCAAAAAATACAATCCCCCCCCCCTCCTTGCCCCTCCCGAATTTGGTCTGATGGGCTGAAAGTTTTGAGGACCAACTAGAGCCGGGAACGGGTCCCTGACCCGAATTTCAGATATTTAGATGATTTTCTGCTACCTAAATTGGCGGACGGCGGATGAACTTTTGATTATTTTGATCGACACACCTTGAAATGAGTCTAAAATTTTGTTGCTAGCCTCTGCAAAAAAAAACTAAAATTTGAGCCTCAAAATACAGTTATCTTTTTTACCAGAATCTCAAAAACACACATTCAAAATGGGTAGGTAGATCCCCATTCAAACCCATAACCTCTTCTGGTGGGTGCCAATCGTTCCAAGACCCGCCTCATTTGATTCACCGTCCGAAACATTATCGCCGAAAATCTCGAAAATGAAAATTCATTTATCGATAAACACATTTTGACCCCCCGGGCTGAAACGTTTAGAGGATCAACTAGACCAAAAAACGGGTCCCTGACCAAAATTTCAGATTTTTAGAAAATTTTGCTACAACCCATGTCGGCGTGGACGGCGTACGGCATATGGCGGACAGACATCTACTAATTTTGATCTAGACACCTTGAAACGTCCAGAAAAAAAATTTTGGACCGAATCGTAGAGACTTTTTACATAAAAACAGGTTGATTATTCAAGGAAAAAAATTACAAATTTACATCCATTTACTGCGTTTGCATCAGTCGGTCCTAAACCAATTTAAAACGTGTCCGCGTTTGAAATTACGCCAGAAATTACACACAATTTGCCTCCGCAAAAAGGTGGCAAAAAACCTGTACAAATACACCTTTGAACCCATACTCTGCTTCTGTTTGAGGTCATTGGAGTGAAATTAGGCACAAATCGGATCAGGGTATCGAGCAGTATATGGGTAAAATTCCAGATTTTTCGTGGAGTTTTTGGAGGAATTGTCAGTTTTGGAGGCACACAATGGATGGAATTGAACTCATCATCCATCTTGTGGTTAATGAAACTAAGTTCTTGAGTTGGCTTGGCAGATTATCGTCCTCATAACAGAACGTTTTGTGGAGAAAGGAACCAAGTGTGTAGTTAGGGCTCCTAACAGCTAGATTCCAGGTCCAAGATTCCATGTCGGAGGGCCACAGTTAATTTTACTTTAATAAACAATAATATTTTGATAACAAGGGATACACTCGATCAGCTTTCCTCATTTTCCTATTGGATGCTCCAAAATCACGGACACACGGCAAAAATGAATGTCCCCTTTCTGGGTACAAATGTAGCAGATTTCATCAAGACCCAGCAAGGTTCGCGTAATGCATAATGGTGTGATTACTTGTTTGCTCAGTGTATCTATCAGAAAGCACTAATTTGTTCTCGTTTTTGTCAAGATGGTTTGCGATGTAGTTGTACAAGAACAAAATTCCTGTTCCCCCCCCCCCCCCCCCCCTAAAAACTGAATAGCTTAGTTGGCATTGTTGCGCATAGTCGCAGAGAACGCTGCTTATTCATCCACAAGGGTTGGTTATTCCTAGTACCAGGAGCATGGAGACTCACTCCAATCGATTCAGCATCCAAAATATAGTGGATAATGATACCCCAGACGCCTAGGTACCGGAAATCTCGAAAACCCACTTTAGAAATCGGTGAATGGATACCCATTTTGACCCATAACCTCTTCCAGTGGGCGCCAATCGTTCCAAAACCCGTCTAATAGGATTCAGCGACCAAAATTTAGTGGAAAATAATACCCCACACGCCTAGGTACTAGAAATCAAGAAAACACACATTCGAAATAAGTAAATAGACTCCCATTTTTACCCATAACCTCTTCCGGTGGGTGTCAATCGTCTCGGGACCCGTCTTATTGGATTCAGCGTCCAAAATTTAGTCAAAAATGACATCCCACACGCCAAGAAAAGTCTCGAAGACTCGATCCGGAAACGGATCCCTGACCCAAATTTCAGATTTTTAGAAAATTTTTTACTACTAAAAACGGTGTGGACGGTGGACGGACTCATTTTGATCCAGAGACCTTGAAACGTCCAGAAAATATATTTGGGCCAAATCGGAGGGATTGAAATTTTGCATGAAAATTTGGGTTGATAATTCAAGGAATAACCTACCAAAATTAGTTGAATGATAGAAGTTTCATGACATTTTAAGTAGAATTCATTCCCATTTAAAATATGAAAGTTAGCGTCAGTTGCACATGGCTGTGCAGTTGCGCAAATATGATATTTGAGATCCTTGAAAAAAAATCTAAAATTATAAAATGAAATACTCGATGATAAAAATTGAATTAAATTAATTTGTTTTCATGAGAAGACAACATAAAACTCATGGAAAACGAGTGGGAAGTTACGAGATATTCAGATTGATACGAATGTTCAAACAGGAAGCAATCCTTCAGGGTGCTAATTTGATTTTGCCAACTTCGAGAGAGATAGAGCGAGAAGAGCGTGGTGGAAGTGGAGGGGGGTTAAGAATAGCAAAAGTTGATCTTCATCTGCGGTATAGCTAAGCCCTTCGAGTGGAATGAGAAAAAAAAAGGGAATCAGAGAAGGGCTCACTTGGAGATTACGTTGCTAATGTGATTATACTGAGGAACGTGACGTGCCCAGTGATTAGATGGGATTTGAGGGGTGGTTTTGCAGAAGGCCGCGTAACAGAACAACCAACCGGTTGGCATATTTTTCTACGTCGAGTGACTATAATACCAGTCAATATCCAGCGTTTGTTTGACTGTCAAATAAATCTTTTTTTTTTCGGGGAAGGATTTGTTTTAGGGGGTCACCGTGATATTGGGGTCAAGAAATGACGTAAAAGGAAAAGGATGAAGGAAATACTGCTTGAAGGCTTCTCAGTCTGTCCATTGCATCTAACTAAGTCCAATTCGTGCAATACAATGATAAATAATTTTATCGTCCAACAAAGTCGCTACACTTTGAATTGATGTGATGATTATGATTTTGGTGTTACACACTTTTCTAACTAGAGATACATTAGAGATAAATGTAATTTATTAAATAATAATAGTTTTCCGGGGCGTAGATCCAGAAAGAAAATCACAGGGGTTGGTTATTCCTTGGACTAGGTGCATGAAGAATATTTTAAAAACATGGTGGTAGAAACAGCGGGTGTGGCGGGTTCCGGACCCATTCCAATCGATTCAGGGTCCAAAATTTAGTGGAAAATGATACCCCACACTCCTAGATACCAGAAATCTCGAAAACACACATTCGAAATGGGTAGATAGATACGATTTATGACCCATAACTTCTTCCGGTGGGTGCCAATCGTTCCGGGACTCAAATCATTGGATTCAGGGTCCAAAATTTAGTGGAAAATGATACCCCACTCGCCTAGGTACCAGAAATCTCGAAAATCCATTTTTCGAAAAACACATTTTGATGCTTACCCCGGCCTAATTTGGTCCGATCAGGCTGAAAAGTTTCAAGGACCAAGTTAAGCCAGAAAGGGGTCCCTGACCAAAATTTCAGATTTTTAGAAAATTTTCTACCACCGAAAACGGTACGGCGGACGAACATATGTCTGTATCTCTGGCAACTTGAAGCCAACAGCCCACATTGCCCTCCTAAATGAAAAGATGACATCTATGGTGCGTGGCCTCAGGGCCAAATCTGGGTCTGGCTGGGGAGTGACATATTATGGCAGGAGGCTGCAATACTACAGGGCGATATTCCTGCCCACCATCTTGTATGCGGCTCCTACATGGTGGCAGAATCCAAACCAGTGGGAGAGAGACCAGGTTTTACAGCAGCAGCAGCAGGTTCTTCTGGCAATCACACGCGGTTATCGTACAGCATCCACACTCGGGCTTCAGGTGATTTCAGGGCTTCATGCCTGTTGATATTGTGCTTGATGCGAGGGTTGTCCTTCAGCTCGATCAAGTGGCCAGATCGTACTGCAGTCCCCTTGCAGGGGGATTTGAATGGTTTGTTGGAAGCAGCACAAACGAGCGAAATGAAGATAGCCAGGATACGAGAATGGGCACTAACTGCGTGGCAGGAACGGTGGAATAGTGCAGCAAGCGGGCGGCTGACACACCAGTTCTTCCCCAATGTCTCACAGCGCCTGAACATGGATCATGTGGAACCCTCATATGAGACTACCTAACTCCTCACCGGCCATGGTAATTTCAGTGCCAAACTCCACTCCATGCGGCGGCGAGATACATCTGCATGTCCATGCGGTCACCCTTCGGAGACGGCAGAGCACGTCCTGCGGAGCTGCCCGCTATACAACAATGAGCGTCAAGTTATGACAGGCACAATTGAGTACAACGACCCACTATGCTCTTTGGTGGAGTCCAGAAATGCATGGAAGAACTTCGATGCATTTGCACAAGCCAAAGTTCGCCTAAGAGGCGAGGCAGCAGCAATGCCGTAACGTATTCCAATTATGAACCTTGCCCTCAAAACTCCCTGTAAAATCCAGCACCTCCACGTGGGCCATCCCGGACGCATAGCGACCAACGCTGGAGAAGGCAAGGATGCTGTACGACTTAAAACCGTACAATTTGAAGTCGTACGCTCAGACCCGACAGCAGCGAGGAGACGACACCCTTATGAAACTCGAAACCCAGACATCCGCCGCCGCAGGATCACCAGCAAAGCATTTTCTCACGGGCCGTGAGAAAACTCGAGCGCTGAGAAATCCGCAACATTTCGGATTTTGAGGCGCTCTCAAAAGTCCACGGTCCGGCGAGTCAGCAGATGCGAAGACACCGCCCATCGAGCGATTGGATATTTCGAGATCCCACCACTGCTTACTTCACCGAATAAAATCCTCCTTCGAACCCCCTCCAAGAGTCTGGAGCAATTTTGGGGACGCCTAAACCAAACGATTGGCTGAGGGGTGGGCAAAGGAAACTTGCGCAAACTTTGGGCCCAGGAGAAAACACGAGAAATCGAGGAAAACGATTCTATGTCCAGCAGGTGAGGTGTGTGCTCGACAGCCTTAAAAGACCTCTAGAATCACGAGCCGGACCGTAGGAGTTCAAGTTCGGCCGGAACACGCGTTGGACCCAGCAAAACCCGCTGGGAGAACTCGGCCCTTAGAATCTGCACTACGGCAGCCTTTCCAAGGCCTCCAGAAGGACCACCCTCTCCGACCTTCCAGAAGAACAGGCGAGGTAGGAAAGATCAATCTGGTTGAGCTGATAGGTAGGAATTCATTTTTTCATGTTAATTTTATAGGTCTCAATTATCTCAATTTTGGAGAATATCAATTACCTAATCAAAAACAGTTGTTCTTTTTCTCCTTTCTTGCAAGTTCAAAGGTTGCGTCTAGGCATTGGGTGGACAAAACGATTCCTGGCAGTGATGTCCGCTTAGAGGCTAAAACTGCAGGAATATAACTCTACAGATGCCATTAATCCAAGGGGGGAAAAAAACGACCGGACAGCGACAGAACACATGCAAGTGAATGCTGCAAAGGGCCAGAAGGGCCTCAGATGCAGACCAAACAGAAAGAGAATCCTTGGACATAATATGCTAATTTTGATCTAGACACCTTGAAACGCCCAAAAAAAAAAAATGGACCGCAGATTGACTTTTAGCATGAAAACAATGATTATTCAAGGACCAACTAAAACGAGGAGGGGGTAGAAACAACATTCGACAAGAAACCTGCGCACACCCCAACCACTGTTGCGCAAAAATCGTCTCTTACTGTTGTCATTTTTGGTATTTTACCCTCGAATTTTCAACCCTTATTGTGCTAAGAATTAAGATAACTCCAGCGTCTAAAATGAATTTGGCATTAGCGTGCAAGGAAAGACGCCTAAAAACCAACATCTGCGTTCAGTGTTCCAATTAGGGGTTGGTACGTCGATCATATACAAAAATATATTCATTTGTGTACCTGAAAATACGGCTCTCTCTCTCTTGACGTGCATTCTAAACACTCACGTCAGTCACACTTTTTTCTCCCTTGAATTGGCGTCTCGACCAACGTGAGAAGCGGGTCGCCTGTGCGCGAATGACGGTAACTCGATGCCTGGTATGGCACCCCCCCCCCCCTACATTCACTCTGCCCTTACTGTTTCCACAAGGCAGGTACGTGTATAGCAATAAGTGAGAAACCATGAATTAAACATGATCCCCTTCCCGCCCCACCACGGCTGACCCCTTTGAGTGGAATTATGCACAAAAACAGAAGGTCCTCGGATTACCATAGCGACGTCGCGATCGCCCTTTTGCGCCTCTCATCACCCAACTAGGTATGAGGTTCAGGAAAGGAAATCAATGTTTTCTAATGGATTCCTTGATACCCCCCTCCACAACCCCCATCGCATCTCCTCGACATCGGTACATTTACAGCACTTGCCAGAAATAGGATGTTTATAAATTATACATTCTGCGAAGAACTTGGATTGAGTTGGAGGAATGAATAATCTATCATAAAAGGTACGAGGGTGGATGGCTGAGCCGGAAAGCTTTTCTAAGTAAAGTTTTGTTGTAGACAAGACCAGCACTGAAGTGAATAGCGTTTTGCTAGTTTTAGAAATTCTCAGATACCAACAGGTTTTAGGAAATTTCGACCTTCATTCGGTTTTGGAGACTATGAACGTATAAAATGCAGCAAATTCATTCACAGGGGTTGATTATTCCTCGGACAAGTAGACTCCTAGAGACCATAGAGACTCATTTCTTCAACATAGAGAAAATGGGAGAAACAGTGGGTGTGGGGGGTCTGGACTCATTCCAATCGATTCAGGGTCAAAATCACCCCATTTTAGGGCATAGGCACTCATTTTGACCCGATCTAAGCAGAAAAGGGGCGAGACATTGTTTATGGGGTGATCTCTAGTATATGGGCAGAGATAACAAACTGAGATAACAAATCGATTTCACTCGAACTATCGAACTCTAACAACAAGCTGATCGATTGTCACTCCTTCAGTCTAAGACACTAACAGTTGATTTTATATTATTTTATATGATTTAATATTTCATATTATTAGGTATTGTTTATATTTTATTGAAAACATAATGACTCATATGATGTCATCAATAACAATCGATTGTGTGCTCACAATATCTGTGCCGCCGTTATCACCGCGCCCCCTATAATAGAGATTTACCCGTTTTTGTAGACGAGTAACGTTTATATACACTGGGTATAATGCCATTGCGCATGATAGTAGTTTTCAAGATGGATATGTCGTAAGGGCGCATAACTGTCTCTCAAATGTGATCTAAAATCCATTAGTCAGCCGGATCAGATAGGTATAGTGGCAAAAAATTCTCGGCTGAACCTCAGTATATGGGGCAGAGATAACAAACTATGATTATGCTCGAACTATCGAAATCGAACAACAAGCTGATCGATTGTCCGTCTGACGTCACTCCTTCAGTCTACGACACTGACATTGATTTTATATTATTTTATTTTATTATTGATTTTATTTGATTATGATTTTTTAATATGATTCCATATTCTATATTATTAGATACTGTTTATATTTTTGAAACAATGGCTGTAAAAACATAATGACTCATATGACGTCATCAATAACAATCGATTGTGTGCTCTCGATATCTGTTCCGCTGTTATCACCGCGTCTCGTATAGTAAATTTTTACCAATTCCTCTTTATAAATATAAAGACCTCAAGTAATATAAAATACGTAACGATTTATATTCTTGAGTAAATAATTTATTAACAATCGTTCACTTGAATACACTGTTCACATTCATAACAATCTTTCACTTGAATACACTGTTCACATTCGCGCACTTACACAATGACAGAATCACAATACACGGTTTGTAACGTGGGTGTGCACTATTTACAACGCGGCACAGCACAATTTATAACCCGAAGCATCTATATCGGGACTCCAAATTGAACTGAACTGCGCAGCGTTTCTGGGCCCCTTTTATACCTACTGCCTGGCCAAGAACATTCTGGAACTCAACGTGTTGTCTCGAGTGACCGGGAAGGTTCCAGCCAATTCGATATGACGCACAATTCCTCGAAATGACTCCCTTAGCCCTCCACAGGTCATTGATCCTGCGAAGCCAGCAGCCCATTTTACCGGCGCAGGTGCCAGCTCGCACAACATACTCTTCTGGTGGGCGCCAATCGTCCTGGAACCCGTCTCATTGGATTCAGCGTCCGAAATCAAGTGGAAAATGATACCCCACACGTCTAGATTGCCAAAAATCTCGAAAATCCATTTTTCGAAATACACATTTTGACCCCTACCCCACCCAAATGTGGTCCAATCGGGCTGAAAAGTTTCAAGGAATAACTAGAGATAGAAACGGGTCCCTGACCAAAATGTCAGATTTTAGAAATGTTCCCTCACCTAAGTTGGAGTAGACGGCGGACGGACATTTGCTAATTTGATCTAGAACATCTTGAAACATCCAGAAAACAATTTTGAGCCGAGTGAGTTGCAGTCTGTTATTCGTTTCCTGGCTGCTAAGAGGAAATTGGCGAAGGGAATTCACGAAGAACTTTGTGAAGTGTATGGAGAAAAGTGTATATACGATATAGTGTGTATACGAAGCCATGGGCGGTTATCGGTTTCCGACGAAACAATTGCCAGAATCAAAGCGGCAATGCTCAAAGATCGACGGATTACAGTTTGGGAGCTGTGCAAATAGGTTCTGGAGGCCAGCAAAACAACAATTGACAAGATTTTGACTGAACATTTAGGCTGTTCAAAGGTCTGCGCAAAATGGGTACCAAAAATTCTCACTGCAGACCACCAGCGGCAGCGGGTTGAAGCGGCCCAGGAATTTCTCGCTTTTCACGGGACAACCAAAGAGGAATTTCTGGACTCTATTGTTACTAGCGAGGAGATTTGGGTACACTGCACCACACCGGAAACAAAGGAACAATCGAGCAGTGGAAGCACTCTTCCTCACCAAGAGCAAAGAAGTTCAAACAAATCCTGTCTGCCAGAAAAATCAGCGTTTTTTGGGATCGTAAGGGCGAATTTTTGTGCGAGTTTATGCCTCGCGGGACAACAATCAATGCTGCACGGTACTATGAGACCCTGAAAAAATCTTGGAAGTGCAATTCAGAACAAGAGAAGAATACAAAATGGGTATCTATTACCTATTTTGAATGTGTGTTTTCGAGATTTCTGGTAGGTACCTAGGCGTGTGGGGTATGATTTTCCACTAACTTTTGGATCTACCCATTTCGAATGTCCGTTTTTGGGATTTCTGGTACCTAGC
>CM034002.1:22951689-22975665 GCA_019603395.1 Cyrtorhinus lividipennis | reverse complement strand
CCCCCCGAGAGAAATTCTCACTGACGTTAATGCCGAGCACTTCTTTATATAACCTGACACAACCCCGTTATTGAGCCACCTTAGGTCGTGTTTTTGCATCTCCCCATAAAACCCTTTCCTCACCCCGGGGAAATGAATTTGTTTCTGGAGGGCCAAGGAAATTAGCTCGACGGTAGGTAGAAAAACACCCATCATCAAAACAACCTCGGAGCTGCTAGAGCCTATTTCGAGCCTCTATTCTGCTTTTCATGGTCTCCGTCGAATGTTCAGCGCCATCACGAGGATGAGTCAAGCACCGCGGGGGATCGACAAACGATGAAACATACGAAGGAAGAGCGTTCTACTTTATAGAGAGTATTTCAAAGTTGACTCGCAGCCATATACTATACTGAGGGTACAAAATCTGCCAGAAACTAAATTCCGTTAAAATACTTTAATCAAATTTCAAATATGTTGAGAGTTGCAACAATGTCTCTCTAAAAGAGGAATGTAATTATTCCATCTAGAACGTTATGGCGAAAATTTCTTGGACCGGGGGATTGGTGAGAGGAAAGGGTGGGGAGGGGACAAGTCAAAATGTTGTTTTTTAATGGGAAAATGAATTTTCAAGATTGATTTTGGCGATCGGTTTCGTAGGCATAGTGCATTGCTTTGAGTTCTTGCAGGACAAGTGCCAACATTATATCGCCAAGTCCCGCTAGAGGCTTCAGCATCAGTCGTGATGAGGCTTGTTATCGACTGTTAGCCATATAAATAGTTACGATTATATAATTTGATGTTCTTCTGTTGGTCACACTTTCTGTCTCTTGGCTTTTAGTTTAGTTTCTAGTCCAAAATGGATTTCGAAAAATGGTGTTAGAGATTTCTTTAACGATTTAGCGTTTTCCACTTTAAAGTTTGGACGCCAAAATCGATGAGTTGAGCTTTGAGGAATAATCAAATAAAACCCCTGCGTCGTTTGTCTCAAGAGAGACCTCATTTTATTCGTCATGGTGACAGGTCAAGTCTGGTAACAACTCTACCATTGGACGTCGTACACGTTATTGCTAAGGGACACTCCCCCTATCCACATATTGCTCACGATCCACCCCCCGCCATTTCCCACCAAGAGAAGATAATCAAGTCTGATACGGGGTAATATAACTATATATAGTATAATATATATATTAATACCCCGTATGCTAGCGGTAGAAGAAAGGATAGACGAGATTATCGATGATTATATAATATAATATATATAATATCCTCTATTCGCCTTTTCCGTCTATACCTCTCCTCTGGTTAGCTGGGGGTCTTCCAGGCTGCACGTACTAACCCTACTGAGGGCTTGACGGCCCGCACGAGCATGAAAGAGGGATCCGTAAACCCGATTTGTGTGTGTCAATAAAGGGTCTTGTCTGCCAAGGACAGAGTACAGGAAATGTTTAAACATAAGGGGGCTTACAGGCTCTACGCGGAGCCTGTAAACGGCGTCAGATTAGATAGATTGGGTATGGTAGCGGGTCTTGTAGGCTCCAGATGCCAAGCTTGCGGTACTCCGTTCTTGGGTCCCCTAGTCAGAGACCCCTTATTATTAAACCCACCAATACGGGTTTACGGACTCCGCTTTCAGGCTCGCTGGTAGGTTTCCTTTCTGAAGATTTGTATCAGCCCTCGATGCGAACCAGCATGAGAAAACAATAAGCGTGAGAAGCGATTTTTGTCATGATTCGGAAGGTACTGTTACTACCTTACCTTACTACTACCTAGTAGGGGTGTGTCGGTTTAGGTAATTCTTAGGAACGGTTTCGAACGGTTACAGTGACAAAGCGTTACCGTTCAACTTACCGGTACAGTTCCATTACCGGTAAGCCGGGTGTAACGTGCTACCCCCTCCCACCCAAGAGAATCATCTGGTCCCTAGGTTTCATCACGGAATTCAGATGAGTGTTACACAAACATGAGAATTAAAGGAATAATAATTAATTGTATTGGATAGGTACCTATACAGTTAAAAAATAATGACGAAGGTTCCTACCATCTCTCCATTTTACAGTGAAAACAATTTTTCATTACAATTTAAAAATGCAGACTATTGTTTTCTTTTGGGGTAAGCGAGCTCCTCCTTTCAGACAATATCACTCAGCTTTTGAGAAAGCTGCTACGCAGGGTACGACGTTGCAACCACGCACAGTCTCTCGTTGGCCACTTTTTGATAAAAAAAATCTGCAAATTCTTACACACGGGTTGGTTACGCGAATGGGGGAAACAGTGGGTGTGGCGGGTCCCAGACCCATTCAAATCGATTCAGGGTCCAAAATTTAGTGGAATACGATACCCCCCGCCTAGGCACCGGAATCCCGAAAACACATATTCAAAAGGGTTACTATATACCCAATTGACCCATAACTTCTTCCAGTCGGTGCCAATCGTCTGGGACCTTTTAATTGGATTCAGCGTCCAAAATTCAGTGGAAAACTATACCCCACACGCCTAGGAGCAGAAATCCCGAAAACCATATTCAAAATATGTATAAATTAACACAATTTGACCCATACTTCTTCCAGTCGGTGCCAATCGTTCTGGGACCCGTTCATTGGATTCAGCGTCCAAAATTTAGTGGAAAATGACCCATCCTCCCCTTGATCGCCCAAAATCTCGAAATTCATTTCGGCGGACGGACATCGACCTTTTGGTTGGTAATTCCTTGAAATAATCAACCTAGTTTTTCATGATAATGGTCAACCTCTCCGATTCGGCTCAAATTTTTTTTCTGGACGTTTCATGATGTCCTGATCAAAAAGGTCAATGTCCGTCCGCCGTCCATTGTCCACGCCGTTTTTTAGTAGTAGAAAATCTTTCTAAAAATCTGAAATTTGGGTCAGGGGTCTGTTCCCTGCCGAGAGGGTCCTTGAACTTTTCAAGTCCGATCGGACCAAATTGGGGGGTAGGGGACAAAATTGTTTTTTGAAAATTTGAATTTTTCGAGATTTTGGGCGATCTAGGCGAGTAGGGTATCATTTTCCACTAAATTTTGGACGCTGAATCCATTGAAATTGGTCCCAGAACGATTGGCACCCACTGGAAGAGGTAATTGGTCAATTTATGGGTAAAAAAAAAAACTAAATCAGAAAACACAATATTCGCTCCCCACCAAGGCTCGAATCCAAAACTTTTTGATTACTGCCGAACGCGCTACCACTGCGCCACGGCTTGATCTAGCTTAGAACAAATGGCGTGTGGGATATCATTTTCCACTAAATTTTGGACCCGAATCGATGGAATGGGTCCGGGACCCGCCACATCCACTGTTTCCCCCATTCAAGGAATAACCCAACCCGTGTGTAATATTTGCAGGGTTTTTTGATCCAGACACCATGAAAACGTCCAGAAAAATTTTTTGAGCCGAATTGGAGAGGTTGACCATTATCATGAAAACATAGGTTGATTATTCAAGGAATAACCAACCAACAGGGGGACATTTCATCGGAATTGCACTAAAGGATGCAGAGTCCAACAAAACTCGGAATCGGACCTTCCCCGTCAGAGTTCTGATCATATCGATACCGGTGTGTCGGTAGCTCAGTACCGGGACTGTGTTAACCGAGTCTTCACATTGGAACGGTCCAAGCATGACAAGACCCCGGCCTTTACCGGTACGGTTCCACAGACTGGCAAGGGGTCGGTTCGGTATCGATAAGATTGGAACTGACCGATAGCTGGCTGGACGGGAAGGTTGGAACTGGACTGATAAGATCGGAGTGGATCGATAAGCTGGACTGGACCGGAAGGTTGGAACTGGACCGATAAGATCGGAACTGGACCGGGAAGGATGGAGCTGACAGCTGATTTGCGAGGGTTTCCACGGACCGGCAAGGGGTCGATTCGGTACGATTTGTCGTCTTACAAATTCTGATAAAAAAACTATCGGTGGTCGCAAATATGTAATACGAACCCTCATACAATAATCATGTCAATTCAGAAGTGAAAAACTGAAATTATTGCGCGATTTCTCACTGTGAGACGATTAATACGGAGTAATTTAATTTAGACTAGACTAGATTTTTCAACGTTGTATAGTGCGGCTAGCTCGGAAAAATTCGAAAATAATTAGAATTCTTGGAAGTACGATGGGGCTGACGGCTTCCTTGGCAAAATTTAAATCGATGCTATCGAAACTATCGATAGTTTGCATCCATAGTTGATGTTTTCACCTTCGATAGTTACAAACCGATGTTTTACCACTATTGATGGTTTCTGGGCGATACTATCGAAACTGAAGAATCTTCAGTTCAGTTGAAGATGTGAATAGTTCTCACTTTGTTTCATTGCCTTTTGTTTGGTATCAGTTACCTATTATTTTTTGCATGTTCCTTGCTGCTTGAAACTAATCGAAATGCCTCGGGGACGAGTGAGTTCCATTTGGAAACATTTATTAAAAGTAAATGACAAATCAGCCATTTATATTTGAGGGCGCCAGCAGAAAAAATGGAGCAAGATACACTGAAATTTTGGAGTCAAATGTCAGCTTCATACCCTTTGCTTCATCAGTTGGCTACAACGTCCCATCTCGTTACCGTGGCCACGTCTGTCCCATCAGAACGTTTGTTCTCGGGGCAAATTATTACGAAAAGCAGAAATCGGATTGAAGGGAAGTTTACGTCGAAGATTCTATTTTTGAATTCATTGTCCGATTCATTGTGGCACATTCCATGAATAATAATTCTCAATAAAGTACCTAATTAGTTCGATATGAGTTGAATTCCATTTTTTAACGTACTTTCTACCTACCTACCTGAAAACATTCTCAGCACATTCTTGCTCATGTTTGGTAGATTTAATTTGCACAAAACTGACATGTGG
This sequence comes from Cyrtorhinus lividipennis, assembly GCA_019603395.1. Taxonomy (NCBI): domain Eukaryota; kingdom Metazoa; phylum Arthropoda; class Insecta; order Hemiptera; family Miridae; genus Cyrtorhinus; species Cyrtorhinus lividipennis. Next base: position 22,970,823 of record CM034002.1, on the reverse strand, counting down.
TTTCAATGAATTTCGTCTTCATTTAGCAGATTCATAAGGCACCAATTTTATTTTTCCAACCCAAACAAAAGTATCGATGCTATCAAAAACTATCGATAGTTCAGTACCGATAGTTTTTAACTATCGATGGTACCTTTCGATAGTCTATTTGATGGTGACTATCGATAGTTTTGAAACGATGCTCATCCCTACCTACTAAGAACCCGCGAGCGCCAAGTACCTACGAGATATTCTCTGTGTGGAAATGGAGCAAAATTTTCCTATAACAGCCTGGGAGAAGAAGGACGGCCGCTGATTCAAATTTAGCCGGAATCAGATTACATCAGGCAAAGTAGGGATTAACTGAACATGTACCTACGAAAAACACGCACAATCTGAAGAAAATTGTGAAAACAATTTGGCGATGTGGTGATCAGCTAAACAGTTACCAAATCTGAAAAATAGTTCCCGCGAAATATTTCGAAAAATTCTCAGGGTGAACCAATCTCGTTTATTATTCTAGCGACTCCCTGAAAGAAATTGAAGGACCGCTGGTGCAAATTAAGCAGTATTTCAGATAATAGCAGGCAATCCGTTTACCGATTTGCAACAACATTAGAAATGGACCTGAACACCGGGAAAGTTCAGTAGGTATTTGGAACGTTAGCGAAACGAAATGCAAAAGACGCTACCTACCACAGCGAGAGCGATGAAATTTTTCAAATGGAAATCAAACATAGGTTTTCCTGAATTGTAACATTATCAAAAATGGGCCGGATGATGAATGATCAGTAATGACATACCGACATTTGAAAATATTCGCCAGATTTTTCCTAGGCTTCTAAACTAGTTTTCAAAATAGCTACCTACCTACCTTAGCGGTAATCGAGAATTTTTGAAATTGCAGTGGGTTTCGAGTTTCTCTTTCTGAATGATCGGTAAATAGTATCCCGACCTCTAAGAATATTTGCTAGATTTTTCCTAGGCTTCTAAACTAGTTTTCGAAATAGCTACCTACCTACCTCAGCGGTAATCGAGAATTTTTGAAATTGCAGTGGGTTTCGAGTTTCTCTTTCTGAATGATCGGTAAATAGTATCCCGACCTCTGAAAATATTTGCTAGATTTTTCCTAGGCTTCTAAACTTGTTTTCGAAATAGCTACCCCAGCAATCGTTTAGCATAAGGCGAAATAGTGATCATCTGAACAGCTACCCAGGAAAAAACCTGATAAGATCTTTCCTGCGAATTATTTTGAAAAATTCTCTGGGTCAACCAATGCGGCCAAATTTTCTAGTTGGTCCCTAGTAGTTGTTGAAGGGCTGCTCGAGAAAATGTGGCAGTCGGATTGCCTTTATACTTACCTATCTACCCACATAGAACGTGTAGGTAGTTGCAATAATAAGGGGAGTTTCTGGCTCCGTTGGTACAAAGAGCCCACATGCCCCCTCAGTTCTGAACGCTCGTTTCAGTTTAAGGGGTGTTCCAGTCTCCCCAGGTACAGAGAGCTTACATACCCCCTTAGTTCTGAAAGAGCCAGAAGGCACCCTTAGAATGAAATGTTCGAGTGAAGGTGCAAAGAGCCTGCTAGCCCCCTTATTTTGTCAGAGCCTGGAAGCCCCCTTAGAAGGCTATATATATATATATATATATATCGGGAATAAGGACTGGAACATCAATGCACCCCCGGAATTGAGCACGCTAGCGCTACCTCGATGCAGAAAGACGCACCCTTGAAGTTTTCCCAAAGGGAGTTTCAGTTTGTTGTTGGCGAGTGACCGGCTGGTTATTCAATGACTTCCTCAATGACCAATCCAAACTGGAGGGTCTCTGTGTCCAGGTCACACAGGGCCAAAGGGTCGTCCCTTTCTTCTGTGGTTGAGGCATTGACTGCCAGTAGAGATCAGACCAGTGCTGTTTGGACATGAGGCATGGCTTACTGAACTAGTCCCCACCACTTCCTGTTATGTCTCTAGTTCATATTTTTTATACATTCAACTAAGTGTACTGTTGAATACTGAAGTAAAGGAAAGTGAGAGTATCCCTAAACTGTGTTTGCCATAAACCAATGAACTGTTTGTTGAAATGGAGACTTATAATCAAACGAGTATTTAGCATAAATATTACCACAGAGAGCAAGGACCACATCGCCAAAAGAGTGAGTCCTGACGGCAGCAAAAACAAATCTTCGTTACTCAACATTCACTGTCGGTTTTTTTTTTTTCAAACTTATTTATACATTTACAAATCTGCTCTGAATTCGAAAGCGTTTATAAACCGTTGGGGGAGGGAAAGAAGGGTTTATCCGGTGCAACGCTTTGAATGTCAAGTAGATTGCTGAGCCTACACGGTTTGAGGTGAAGAAGAAGAGCATGGAGAAGCCGACGGAAAGAGGAAGAGAAGGTGAGAAAGAGAGAGAACAGGAAGAGAGAAGAGTTTTACAGGGGGAGAATTTAAGAGGGAACGCGAACAGTTGGAGACGGGGGACCCAGTCTTTTCTAGCGTTCTTTCTCAAATGCCGAGAAAAAGGAAATTCCCTCTGAAAAAGCCAGGTGGAGAGGGGGGGATCGGTGTTCCAGTGAATCAATGGGGATAAACTGGGATATTTGGAAACTAGAAGGACGTAGTGAGAATGAACCGGTTTTACAGAGGATGCCGAACCAAACGATAAGCGGGCGATTTTCAACAATTTACGATCGTGTTTACTCACAGCCATTATACGAGTATAATCTGGGTAAGCCGCACTTGGTGTGATGAAGGCAAAAGAACAGTGGTGACCTGGTTATAATAAACCATTTTTAATGTCAATTTTAATCAGAAAATTTTCAATGTGATCATATAAGTTTTGAGCTGATGTGAAAACTCATTCTCTCCCTCTCAAGAGATCAGAAAGTGGCTTTCAGAGAAATCGGTGCTGAAGCAATTGGAAGAGATTCCTACTCCCTGATCGCCTGATATCTGTCTTCTACGGGTTTTTGCCACCAAACGTTGGCTCACCTGACAAGCCAACTACAACCACCACTCCTTGTGACCATTGACGTAACTTCCAATAGTTTCAATAGAAATTCATGGTGTTCAGCAGTAAACTTGTTACATTTTCCTTTGTAATTTGAGTCCAGAAATGTTGTTTAAGTAAATTGAGTGCTTTTGTTGCTGGCAAGAGTCAAATTTTTTCATTAGGTCCCCCTTTAGTGTTTGCAATACGATTTTGGAACTGATCAAAACTCATCTTCAGAGTCCAACAAGATGCATGCAAATGTTAGCTACCCTGCCATCATCCCCTTTTGCGACCCAGGAGATACCTATTAAGGCCACATATCATAACTCAACACTTTCTGCCGCAACTTATAGGGATAATTTTGCCTGTAGTCTGTATGTTAAGAGTCCAGACACAAGACATTCAGTTACTTACTTTCAATACCACCAAATGTCAGTCATTTATTGGAGTTTCAATGTAGAACATCACAAATAAACTACTTTGCTCTGTTCATTCGCATTTGTTGCAATCTTACACAGTTTCTCATACTCTGAACACTTAAATTCAGCAACCTTTTTAGATTACTTGGAATATTCGATTGTGATTAGAACTCCAAGTGTTTCTGTTGATGACATAATTCAATCTAGAAGTTTGTCTTAAAAAGACAAATTGTGTCCGCCATAGCAATGATGCATGCCTAAAATATGCTCATTAGGGTCACTAGCAGCAACTTTTAATTTCATGGATAAATTTATTGTCATCGAGAAACCAGTAGTTCCTTGGGTTAAATTTCACAATGTAATTTGTTTCTGTATATACTATTATTACGATTATTATTATTATTATTACGACTTATACGTTACAATGATATTTTGTGGTACCTTGGTGGTACTGGGCTCAAGTTTCAGGACTCATGCATGTATCACAGATGCAATTCAGCCAGGGAACAGACAACAGCAGGGTGTACCAACCATCCAAGAGTTTAACAATGACATATTTTTGCCTCGATTTTTATAACTTATCAATTGTTATTGATACAGCAATAGATGATAGATCTCAGAAACGCCTTATGTAACAGAAAATCAGAAATGATGAGGTGATGATTCGAGTTATACACAATAAAACTTATAACTGTTAGCTTCAAGAAATTCTCCCTAGAGAGATTATCCCTTCTCCCACCTGACACCTTTTCTCACTTCCCCAGCCCTTCTGTGTGTTGTGTTAAGTTGTGGTTGTGGTGTGTCTCATACGTTATAGTTAACAAAATTATTAAATATCACTAGAATTCCATTTGTCTGTTTGCCTGCACCCGACAAAAATAACTATGCTCTGTGTCAAACCTCAACTACTACAAAAACATTGAATAGTAATATAGGTGTTGTAAGTGAGCAAATTCATTTCCTCTGATTAACATTTAAACATTATTGGAAAGGAATGTTGAGATATATGTGTCAGGTGAATCTCTCCAATTTGGCCCCAAATTTCGCATTTTACGTTTGAAGATGTATAGGTAAAAACAGCAACAACAAAATGTCTGTCCACCATACATACACCGTTTCAGTGACTGAGAATTTTTTAAAGATTTGAATTTTCGGTCAGAAACTTCTTTCTGGCTCTAGTAGGCCCTCAAAACGTTTCAGCCGAATTGGCTGACATTTGGGGAAGGTATCAGTGATTTATTTTTTTTAAACTCGATTTTCTGGTACCTAGGCGAGTGGGGTATCATTTTCCACTAAATTTGGGACGCTGAATAGATTGGATAAGTCCAGGTCACTCTTTTTCCTCATATTCTTGCTCTTATGAACAATGAACCAATACAGAAGAAAACGCAGCAATTTTGAGATCATAAGAGTGTTACCACCAACATATTCCATAATCAAGGAATCGATTGAAGGGTGATTAGGATGCCATCTTTCGCAAATAAAGGCATTGTTTGGGTAAAGAAGGGTATCTCAAAAACCAGGAAAATGATGGTTTGGTGAATCTGAGAGACTTTGTTATTCTCCAGGCCCTGTTTGTTCAAAAAATCAATTAAACGGCGACGAAACAGTCATATAGTTCATTTTTCCTCCAACAATTGTTATTCAAAACGTTCGTTTGTTTATATATTGTTGATATTTGCCCCAAAGCTTTAGGCTAATTGTCTCAACACCCGCGATTAATGGGGTCACAAGAGCCTTAGAGTAGAACCAGAAACGTTTTCCGTTCCTTTTGTTCCTTTTGTACACTAAACATTGCGAGATTACACCTGCACCAGTCTCCTGGGCGACCAGCATTACAAGGTTAATGACCCATGGAGGGCTAAGGGTCATTTTCAAACATTCATGCGTCATATCGAATTGGCTGGAACCTTCCCATTTGCTCAAGACAACACGTCAAGTTCCCAGAACCAGGGAAGACTCGAGAAGGTTCTTGGCCAAGGGAGCCAGTATAAAAGGGGACCGAGGAACGTCGCAGAGTGCAGTTCACTTTGGGGTCCAAATATGAAGACAGTGTATTTGAGTGAACAATTGTAATAAATTATTTACAAAGAATACCTATTTTTATGTATTTCACGAGGTTACGCCAGATATTTCTGATTTAGCATGATATGAAGATAACAGTTGACTTTCTATAAAAGTTTGTTTACAAGTTCAACACACATTGTTAATGTGCTGACAATTTTGGAGATTCGTTACCTGACAGAAAATGCTAACTTCACACCGAATAACTGGTTCCTTTCGTTTTAGTTTAAGGGGGCGTCAGACAGTCCCTTGCAAAGTGTTCCCAATTTATTGAAGCTCCTGTATGGAAATTTAAACTTTTTCTTTTTGCAATATGCTCGTAAGACTTGTGAAATTTCTCTAGCCTATAAACAAATGAAATATTTTCAAAATTTTAAATTTTAAATTTCGTAACTTTGAAGTTATGAGAAGTTGGCAGTTGAATTTTCTTTTAGAGAACAACAACAAGTCTTAAAAGGATATTGCGAAAGAAAAAAGTCTGAATTTTCAAACAGGAGCTTAAAAAAATCGGGAAATACTTTTGGAAAATCAGGCCGTGCGGCATGGGCCTGGCGGGGTAGGGTGGCCAACGGCGACAGTTCGGCCGTCAGCCGCTAGATCGAGTTGCATCGACAGACCCCCTTGAAGGGACTGACGAGAGAGAGAGGGCCGAAGCTGAGAGTGAGAGAGAGTGAAAAAGGGTTTTCCTTTCCTGGTTACCTGAGAGAAACTCATTCTTTTCTGTTGAAATTACCTGACCTCTTCAAGTAAACATAGTAAACATTTTTTCTGGGTTTAGAGAAATGACCCCTTCTTGGTTTTCATATGGTTACAGACACTTGCTCAGTGTGAAAAGGTATCTCATCAACTTTCCAATCGGACCAAATTTGGGTGTAGGTGGGGGAGGGGGGGATCAAATGTGTTTTTGAAAATTGGATTTTTGGAGATTGGGCAAGCGGGGTATCGTTTTCCACTAAATTTTGGACTGTGAATCCAACGAAATGTGTCCCAGAACGATTGGCACCCACTGGAAGAACTTATGGGTCAAATTGGGTATCTATAACCCATTTGGAATATGTTTTTTCGGGATTTCTGGTACCCAGGCGTGTGGGTTATCATTTTTTACTAAATTATGGACGCTGAATCGATTGGAATTTGTTCAGGACCCACCACATCCACTGTTTCCATTTTCCCGATGTTGAAGAAATGAGTCTCCATGCGCTTGAACCGAGGAATAACCAACCCATGTGAAAAAGTAAATGAATAAAAAAACTTTTATAAAAACAACGTTTTTCATATGCACTAAAAAGTAGAAAATAATTATCCTATGAGCCTGGCAGAATTTCTGAATAAATTGGTCACATTATGGTAACAGACCTTATAACAATTTCCAATTCTTATAAAACGAAAAACGTTGGGCGCATTTTGTATTATTATTATGAATGTTCATTTTAGAATCATATAAATATGAGATTTATATGAGGTAATACTAAACTACTGTTTTTTTCTGACAATATATTAATTTTACAAATTATCTATGATAATTATTAATATAATTGAACATATGATTATATTATTTATAAATCACTAATTGTGATTGTAAATGAAACATTTTCATAGTAACTTATGAATATATTTAATTCATTTAAAGTAAAATTTTATTTCTGCAAAATTATGTAACAAATATGTATTTGAAGAATTATTGTAGAAATCATGATTTTAATGTTCATTTATATGAACAATTTTGAATTCGTTAATGATGATTAGTATTATTGCATATGATTATATCAAATGATTTCTAATGTTCACAATTCAATTCCGTGAAACTGTATTAACTGAATATTATGTCAACTGAATTAATATAAAGAAATTTCATTTTATAGAAATGTGAGCGTATTAGAAAGATCTTGATGTTTGAGTACATGCGCCCAACGTTTTTCGTTTTATAAGAATTGGAAATTGTTATAAAGTCTGTTACCATACTGTGACCAATTTATTCAGAAATTCTGCCAGGCTCATAGGAAAATTATTTTCTACTTTTTAGTGCATATGAAAAACGTTGCTTTTATAAAAGATTTTTTATTCATGTACTATTATTTTCAACTTTTGGTTGGTTATTCCTTGAATAATCAACCTATGTTTTCATGCAAAAGGTCAACCTCTCCGATTCGGCTTAAAATTTTTTTCTGGACGTTTCAAGGTGTCTAGATCAAAAACGCTGCAAATTCTTACACAGGGGTTGGTTATTCCTCGGACCAGGCGCATGGAAACTTATTTAAAACATGGGGGAAATGGGGAAAACGGTGGGTGCGGCGGGTCCCAGACCCATTCCAATCGATTCAGTGTCCATGATTTAGCGGAAAATGATACCCCACACGCCCAGGTACCAGAAATTTTCAGAAATTTTGAGCCGAATCGGAGAGGTTGACCATTTGCATGAAACGCTGTTTTTGGTAGTAGAAAAATTTCTAAAAATCTGAAATTTGGGTCAGGGGTCTGATACCAGCCTAGGACGGTCCTCCAAACTTTTCAGCCCCATCGGACCAAATTTGGGCGGGGTAGGGGTCAAAATGTGTTTTTTGAAAAATGAATTTTCGAGATTTTGGGCTATCTAGGCGTGTGGGGTATTATTTTCCACTAAATTTTGGACGCTGAATCCAATGAAATAGGTCCCAGTTATGGGTCAAATTTGGTATATATACCCATTTTGAATATGTGTTTTTGAGATTTCTGGTACCTGGGCGTGTGGGGTATCATTTTCCACTAATCATGGACACTGAATCGATTGGAATGGGTCTGGGACCCGCCGCACCCACCGTTTTCCCCATTTCCCCCATGTTTCCCCCTGGTCCGAGGAATAACCAACCCCTGCATAAGAATTCGCAAACTAAAAAAGTTTTGTTCGTTAGAAATTTGTAATTGTAAAATTTTATTGAAGAACCTCGATAAACAATGCAGATATTCCCCCCGGGCGGGGGGGGGGGAGGGTTAATTCTTTGTTTACCTTTTTCAATCTCCAACACATTCTAGAGGGATTGGACGACCTTTGGACTAACGTTACATTTTTTTCTCTCGTCATTGTTGACGGGTCCCCACCTAGTGATATATAATTTTATAATTTTATTTTATTGAAATTACTCAAGAAGTTCTTTAAATCATCATCAAAGTATTATAATATTGCATTGTCATCTGGTCCTGATCTATATGTAAAGTTTCAGAACTATAGATTGCCGATAAATGGTCGAAATTTGAGTTGAAAGATTTCGCGGACAAACAAACAAACAAGAAAGCGGGTTAAGAAAAACGTTTTAATAAAATTTGCAGCGTTTTAGGTTGGTTATTCCTTGAATAATCAACCTGTTTTCATGCAAAAAGTAAATCTCTCCGATTTGTCCCAAAAAAAATTTCTGGACGTTTCAAGGTGTCTAGATCAAAATTAGCAAATGTCCGTACTCCGTCTACGCCGACTTTGGTAGTAGAAATTATTCTAAAAATCTGAAATTTTGGTCAGGTGTCCGTTCATGGCTCTACTTGGTCCTCGAAACTTTTCAACCCGATCGGACCAAATTTGGATGGGGTAGGGGTCAAAATGTGAATATCGAAAAATGGATTTTTGAGATTTTTTGCAATCTAGGTGTGTGGGGTATCGTTTTGCACTATAACCAGGACACATAACCCCTTCAGACGGGTTCTGAATCGTCTGGAACCTACAGGAGGTTGGTATGGATCGAAACGCTGGAGGTTCGTGTGTTGGTACAGATGTGTAGGGGATTTTTTTTTTTTTTTTTTGTGAATTATTTATTGCAATTGAATTTAAATACATCATCTAGCAATATTTGTTCGCAGGATATCACATGGGTAAGATAAGATTTCAGCAAATCTTAATCTTGAATGTTAATAAACATTATGCACGGGACACTATACACAATCACATTCATTCTGGCACAGCACAGTCAGGTCCAGAGGTTTATTGCGCTTGAGTCGCCGAAGCTCGCCAGCGTTGTCAAGAACGTTGAGCATCTCCGGGTTCTCATGTTTATGAAGGCGTTGCTCGTGCTTCCTTGAGAATTTGACTATAGTTTCATTGACAGTTTCAATCCTCAGATCCCGATGGATAACGTCGAATTTTTTTTTTTTTTTTTGCAAGGTTTGGATTATCTTAATGTTGGATTTTTTTGGCACAGCCCCAGAGTTGTATACCGTAACTCCAGATGGGGCGAAAAATCTGCTTATAGATGAGCAGCTTGTTGTGAAGGGAGAGATGGGAATGCCTTCCCATAAGCCATTACATGCGTCTGAACTTGATCTTCAGTTCTTCTTTCGTCTTTTCTATGTGCTTCCTCCAGTTGAGTTTTGAATCCAGAGTCATACCCAAGTACGTGACAGAGTCAGCGTAGGGTACTACGGTTGAGTTTACCTCAACTTCCGTTGTTGGCACTTGCCGAATGGTGAAGTTGACGTGAACTGACTTTGTTTCGTTCAACTTCATTCTCTATGTTTTAGTCCAACGGTAACCTTTTAATTTGAATCCTTCGTTTGATATGGCTTTCAAAAGTTTTTCGAGGTGTATCAAGTGATCATTGAAGGTTTTCGAGAAGACTAAAATATCATCTATGAAATTACAACAAAAAACGTCCAGATTATTACGTCGTATAATTCCCGAGAGCACACGCTGAAAAATGGCCGGCGAATTCTTTAAGCCAAATGGCATGCAAGACCATTGCCAGTGACCGTGCTGCGTTATGAAACCAGTTTTGTATCGGTCTTTGGTACGAATTGGTATGGACCAGAAAGCCAAATGTCTAGAGCCGAGAACCATTCACAGTCGCGCGTCTTCACAATGATATCTTCGATAAGAGGGAAAGGTTGACTTTCCGGAATTAGTAATTTATTTAGTTCCCTGAAGTCTACACATAATCAGGTCCTTTCTTTCGCATTCCATTCACCGGTTTTTTTATTCGCTAACGTGACTGGTGAGGCAAATGGTGAGCAGGACTCTTCAATCATTCCATGATTTAACAATTCAGCTATTTGTTTTTCAATTTCTTTCTGATCTTCGTAGGAACATCTATAGGGTAATTTATAAATAATAAATAAATTTTTGAGCCGAATTGGAAATGTTGACCTTTTTCATGAAACCAAGGAATAACCAACCAGAAGTCAAATGTCCGTCCGCCGTAGCCGTCCACCGTCCGTGCCGTTTTAGGTAGTAAACATTTTTCTAAAAATCTGAAATTTTGGTCAGGGACCCATTTCCGGCTCTAGTTGGTCCTCAAATCTTTTTAACCCGATTGGACCTAATTTGGGCAGGTTAGGGGTCATAATGTGTTTGAAAAATGGATTTTTAAGATTTTGGGCGATCTAGGATCATTCGAAATGGGTAGATAGGTACCCATTTAGACCCATAACCTCATCCAGAGGGCGCGACCCGTTCCGGGATTCATTTAATTGGATTCAGAATCCAGAATTTAGTGGAAAATGATACCCCACATACCTAGATCGCAAAAAATCTAAAAAATCCATTGTTCAAAATACACATTTTGACCCCTACCCCTCCCAAATTTGGTCCGATCGGGTTGAAACGTCTCAGGGACCAACTAGAGCCATTATACGGCTTCGTTCGTCAGGACGGAACCTTGTCTGAAGGTCTAAACACAGTTTTGGAACAGGTATAAATCACCCAACCCAACCGCTCGCAGATGGTGAAAAAGGGATGAAAAGAAGGCTGGCTCAGCGTAGGGTGGGGAGGTCAAACTAAACGGAGTTGAAAGCAGGCAAGTTCACGAAAAGGAGTCACATAGGCATAGCTGCACAACCCTAATGTGTGGAGGGTCCAGAAGCGGTATCACAAAAGTGTCTGACGCCCCCTTAATGTTCTCCTATTCTGCCAGACTGTTGAATACCTCTCAGGTGTGGTCTCTTTTGGATTGCTCCTTTCCATGGGTTAATCCAACGCGGTCCCGTACGATTGAATATCCTTGATGAAAATGGAAGAGAACATTTCATTTTGAAGGAGCCAAAAGACGAAATGGTAAAGGATAAGACGCCACGCGGTGAATAAAGGTTGAAAAGGAGCTCGAGACCTGCGTCAGAGTTCATTAAATACCAACCAAGTTACGGCTTTTCCCTGCTACAGCACTCAATCGCTCCTGAACGTGTGACACTGCCTCCAGGCTTTGGATGACTGAAAAAGACGTCGGAGCTTTTCCCCTTGATTTATTTTCGGCGCAGCATCGCCCCTCAGGCTCTTTTTCTTGTCGTTACAAGAACCGCGGACTCGTTCTCTTCAATCAGCCATCGGAACGGTTCTCGACTAATTTACCAGCCAATCTAACGCCAAATATAATTAGAACGATTCAGCAGGCACTGAGCGAGTTGGTCAAAATGAGAAACTCCGGGAATTCCTTCAATTCCTTGCTGCAGTAGGTACCAATTCATATGGTGAATACTATGAGTGAAATAATAATATCGTGGAACGAATTCTGGGAGAAAAGGTCAATTAACGCACGATTTCTCAGCAAGCGGTGCATATTGAAGCGAATATCAACAATATATAAACAAACGAACGTTTTGTATATCAATTTTTGGAGGAAAAATGAACTATATGACAGTTTCGTAGCCGTTTAATTGATTTTTTGAACAAACAGGGCCTGGAGAGTAGCAAAGTCTCTCAGATTCACCGAACCATCATTTTCATAGTTTTTATAATGCCCCTAATTCCAACCAACACAGAACTATCACCTCGCATTAACAATGTGTCCTTCCTGTAGGATCTGGGACATCTACTAAAACATGCAAACACTTCCCGAACGAGGTCACAGTCGCACTTCACCCCTCCAACATCGTGTATATTTCAGTTGGAAAGAACTTGAAGGTTTTTCTTTTACATTCCTACAACCCCTTTTTACAGCCGATAAACACGTCGCAGAGCATTCTGAATGTTTGCTATCTCCTTAAAGACAGGTTTTTTTTTTTTTTTTTTTTTTTTTTTTTTTTTGTTAAATACGTTTTAACTCGAGAACGAGAAGGTGAAAACGACACTTGTTCAGCGCGGCGTTGGCTCACACTAGCGTTCACTGAAGAATGATTTTTCAATTGGAAAAGAGTACCTTCTGCCTGCTCAATACATACAACGCTGCAGATTCTTCCGCATGGGTTGGTTATTTTCTGGACCAGGAGCATGGAGACTCATTCAAATCGAGAAAGCGTCCAAAATGTAGTCGAAAATTATACCCCACAAGCCTTGATCGCCAAAAAGCTTGAAAATCAATTATCGGAAAAACATTTTTTTGAAAACATAGGTTGATTATTCAAGGAATAACCAACTCAAGAAGATTTTCCAGTAGCATATTTAAGAATAAGATGTCTCACGAATTGTTCCCGCCTTCAACAACTTGTCGAAATCAGTTAGGTAGTCCTCAAAACTTTTCAGCCCGATCCCTCCAAACGGAGGCAGGGTGCGGTTGAAAATGCGGTTTTCCAATTATGTCGACTTCAAAAACGTTGTAAAAGGAAAAACGCTGCAAATTCTTTCACAGGGGTTGGTTATTCCTCGGTCCAGGCGCATGGAGACTCATTTCTTCAACATGGGGAAAAAGTCAGGAAACAGTGAATGTGACGGGTCCCGGACCTATTCCAATCGGTTTTGCGTCCAAAATTTAGTGGAAAATGATACCCCACACGCCTAGGTACCAGAAATCTCGAAAACACATTCGAAATGGGTAAATAGGTACCCATTTTGACCCATACCCTGATCTAGAGGGCGCCAATCCTTTCAGGACCCATTTCATTGGATTTAGCATTCAAAATTTAGTAAAAAATTATACCTCACACTCCCGGATCGCCAAAAATCTTGAAAATCCATTTTTCGAAATACACATTTTGACCCCTAACCCACCCAAATATGATCCAATCGGTCTGAAAAGTCGAAATCAAACCCGTGACCCAAATTTCAGATTGTTAGAAAATTTTCTACCACCAAAATCGGTAAGGACGGCGGACGGACATTTGACTTTCTGGTTGGTTATTTTTTGAATAATCAACCTATATTTTCATGCAGAAAGTCCATCCCTCCGATTCGGCCCAAAATTTTGTTCTGGAAGTTGCAAGGTGTTTGGATCAAAATTAGCAGATGTACTTTGGTAGTTGAAAATTTTCAAAGTCGGACCAAATTTGAGATTTGGAGTCAAAATGTGTATTTCGAAAAATGGATTTTTGATATTTCTTGCAATCTAGGCGTGTGGGGTATCATTTTCCCCTAAATTTTGGACGCTGAATCCAATGAGGCGGGTCCGGGAACGATTGGCACCCACTGGAAGAGGTTATGGGCCTGAGAGAATAAAATTTTGACCTTTTCCATAAAAACATAGGTTGATTATTTAAGGAATAACCAACCAAAAGTTGTTCACGTTGTCGTTTTAACGAAATTTTGAGATAAAAGTGCGTAAAAGTCACGTCTAACCTGTAGAAATGTACCGAGGAGAACCAAAATGAGTTTGTATTGTCATATCGGGTGCCAAATGATTCACACGAAACACACTCGTGAACCTCGATGAAATTCATTTCATACCGGGTATCGGGGATGCGGCATTTTCTCTCTCGATTGTGGTCAAAACCCACCGTAACTCGATTAATAAGTGACCCGGAGTTCTCTTCGGTGATTTGTTGGAAGAATCGCTTCGGGAATGGACCCAATAAAGAGGACCGGACTCAATGAACCTGTCATCCCTACGCTAGCCGAGGTGGAAGGTTCCGTTGAATTGACACCGCAGGAAATAGATGATAAACAATCGGGTTCTTTTTATATAGGTACCGGTGGCAGAAACTGGAGAGAAGTGATGTGGACGGCAACTAGACCGCAGTGTGGTCGTCCTGGTCGATGAAGAATCCATGAATAAAAGCCACTGATACAGATCTTGAATTTCAAAATTGTGCTTTAGTTGGTCCTTGGAACTTTTTAGCCCATTCAGACCAAATTTTGGGGGCAGGGGTTCAAATGAGTGTGAGCGTAGGGGAAAACAATAACTGTCGTGTGTGGTGGCACTTATATTGAGATTAACGTTGTAGAATCGACTCCAAGACTCCACCACCACCTGGCACCAACCATGTCAAAGTGATTGGTGAACTGCATGGAGACCTCAGTTGGGTAGGCCCTGATTGAAGGGGTATATCACACAGCCATCCTGCTAACAATTATTGCGATCCTGCATGGGAACAAACAAAACAACATTAGTCCTTTGATGAGGAATAAATGCCGCTAGCAATGTGCTAAGCAGCAGAAGGTAACAGGGAGAAGAACCTCAATTAAAACCATGATAGCAAAGAACGAAACATGAGCAGCCTGCTACAAGTAAGACAAGCAAGGCAAACACAGATTGGCATCACTGCCAACAAAACGACCTGCCAGAAGACTCAGCAGCCAAATGCACATATCGCCACATGGAGCAACATCCATCAACAACTTGGAGACTACTGAGGATCCCACTTCTGATGGCCAGGTGGCACGAACATTGACATTTACGTTGTAGAATTAAATAATCATCAAATAAATAACAAACGATGGGCTGCAGAAGAATCTGCCACAGCAAACGTTTACATCAGATTCCACCACCACCTGGCACCAACCAGGTCAAAGTGAGTGGGGGAAGGGTGAACTGCATGGAGACCTCAGTTGGGTAGGCCCTGATTGAAGGGGTATATCACACAGCCATCCTGCTAACAATTGCGATCCTGCATGGGAACAAACAAAACAACATTAGTCCTTTGATGAGGAATAAATGCCGCTAGCAATGTGCTAAGCAGCAGAAGGTAACAGGGAGAAGAACCTCAATTAAAACCATGATAGCAATGAACGAAACATGAGTCATCAGCCTGCTACAAGTAAGGCAAGCAAGGCAAACACAGAATGGCATCACTGCCAAAAGACTCAGCAGCCAAATACACATAACTGCCACATGGAGCAACATCCATCAACAACTTGGAGAGTACTGAGGATCCCACTTCTGATGGCCAGGTGGCACGAACATTGATTTTCATGTTGTAGAATTGAATAGTAATCAAATAAATAACAAACGATGGGCTGCAGAAGAATCTGCCACAGCAAACGTTTACATCAGATTCCACCACCACCTGGCACCAACCATGTCAAACTGAGTGGGGGAAGGATGAACTGCATGGAGACCTGAGCTAGGTGAAGGGGTATGTGGAGACCTGATTGAAGGGGTATGTGATGTTTCAAAATATGGATTTTCACGATTTTTGGCGATTTAGGCGTGTGGGGTGACATATTCCACTGAATTTTGGACGCTGAACCCAATGAAATGGGTCCCAGAACGGTTGGCGCCCACCTGAAGAAGTTATGGTCAAAATGGGTATCTATCTACCCATTTGAATATGTCTTTTCGAGATTTCTGGTACCTAGGCGTGTGGGGTATCATTTTTCACTAAATCAGCTGAATCCAATGAACGTGGTCCCGGAACAATTAGCGGCCACCGGAAGAGGTTATGGGCCAAAGTAGGTATCTATCTACTATTTCGAAAGAGGATTTTCGAGATTTCCAGTATCTAGGCGTGTGGGGTATCATTTTCCACTAAATTTTGGACGCTGAATCGATTGTAATGAGTCTCTACGCTCCTGGACCAAGGAATAAACAACCTCTGTGAAATAATTTACAGCTTTTTCAAGTAGGTTGGTAGTGACACTGAAATTTATCGTAATTATATAATAGTAAACTACCAATAATCATAGTTTATATATTATATTTAGGTACGTTGTTATACACTTTTCAGCCTGTGCGTTCAAACTCCTGGGAAATTACTTATAAGACATTTTCGACTGCTGTTGGTTGGTCGCGTAAATTCCGCTATACATTCCTCGAATAAACATGTTCGTATGTAAAGGTTCCGAGTATCGTTTTAACGCAGAGAACGCGCTCTAGCGGCGTTGGAGCGTTTCATTAGGTTGTGGAGAGAAGAGAAGATCCGCTACAACCGCAAATTGCTTTGTGCTTCTCGGCAATCAACCACTTTAGATCCTTTGCTGACTCTACAAAACCGCCTTTGCTGTAATAAGACATCTTTTGATGTTGTCGAGAAGGAAGCAAGATGAAGAAAAGTGGAAATTCTGCGGGTTCTCTCCTCTTCCCGTTTTCTGACGAACGAAAGACAAAGTATCCCGTTCTACTCAATTGTTCTTGTTACGAGAGAGCTTATTAGAATAACAGAGATGTCTGGTGAGGGGTAGTTTTGAGGGTCATCTAATAATGTCAAATTAATGGCCAATTGAGCGAGATTCACTCCACGTATGACGGAAATGTTAGGAAAGCAACAAATCAAAACACTTTTTGTACAGCACAACTACCACTGTTCCATTATTCCTTCATTTAGCGTGAAAATTGACACCCGAAGCTGCCAAGAGTTCAGCGGAAACCAGAGGATGCTCTCAATGATTGATGAGATGCGAAAGGGGAATTAGAATATACTTGCAGGCCTTTGGGAGAGAAGCTGGCCAACGCCATTACCACTGCCAGGGGGTTTCAGACCGGGTGATGCACTTCCCGCCGAAGGATAATGCCATTATTTTCACGAGTCACTATAATACGTTCCCCTACACAGATCACGGCGGATTATTTGGGATCGAGAGGGTTTGTATTATTAGAGTGCCAACATAATGAAACTCGCCCCTAGCGGCAGTTCTATTTCCAGCTCGTGAACTCGGGGTTTTTCGCCCTTTCCCTTTTGATTTACAAGAGCTTTACGACTACAAATCGCGTGTCGTTGCAGTGATTTAATTTTCGAACGTCTCTAATGGGACTAATTTCGTATACTAATTGAAGATCCCGGAGTGGAAACAACATTCAGTTAGTTGAATGTATTTCAATGTTCGACAATCAATGCCAGATTACCATCACTTCAATTAAGTGTCGAGCACATTTAATAAAGTACCGACCAATTGCCCCTAGAAATCGCACTAAACTCTTTTTCAGTCGAAATCTTATCTCCATCATGTACTTCTAATTGATCACTCTAATGTATTAGAGCCTTAAAGTGTATTTAAGAATGAAATTCCAATCGAATTGATAGTCAGGCACCCATTTTGACCCATACTCTCCTCCAGTGGGCACCAATCAGTCTAGGACTTATCTCAATAGATTCAGAGTCTAAAATTTAGTGGAAAATGATACCCCACACGCCTCGGTACTAGAAATCCTGAAAACCCATTTTCAAAATAGGTGGATCGATACCCATTTTGACCCATAACCATTTCCAGTGGGCGCCCATCGTTCCGGGGCCCGTCTTATTGGATTCGGCGTCCAACACAGTGGAAAATGATACCCCACACTCCCAGATCACCAAAAATCTCGAAAATCGATTTTTCAAACAACATTTTGACATTTCTACCCCCTCCACCCCACCATTTGGTTGGATCGGGCTAATACGATTCGAAGACCAACTAGATCTGGAGACGATACCAAAATTGACTGACCAGCTTCGAAAAATCCACTATAACCTCTCAACCTGGAACAACTTCACACAGTTCTTCAGGTTGGGCCAAGGCTCAGTTTCAGTTGTTTGACCTAGTGCGCTGTTGCTGGACTCTTTCTCCTTGAATTTACCTCCTGCAGTACCAGTTTCCATGGTAAACGTCATTGCTGACAGGCGAATATGGTGTGATCCATGCTGCCTTCTATGTCAGGGTAGTGCAAACACCCTGGGCTTCATAAAATGCCCATCTGGTTTAGTTATTGACTGTGTCCTGTGGGGAATTACGTGAGGCTTATCTCTCTGTGGCCTCTCCAGCCAGCCTCTCACCTCTGGTACTCCATCATTGCTTTCTCCCTTGGCTCTACTCTTCCAACTCACTACCCACAAAACCATACCCCTTCTGTAGCAGCTATTATTGGGATGACCCCAGCCAGTACAAGGACAGCTTGCTCTGGTACAATTCAGTATACTCTGACCACCCTTAGCTGTACCGTTGTTAGTCGCTTTTGGCAGAATGCAACAACTTTTGATTATTTCTCTGCTATAGCAGGATTGAATTGGTCGTTGGCATAAGCAGCAGTCTCCTGCAAGGGCCTTTGACATTTTCCATTAGCCTGCTGAGTGCTGCTGTTGGGCAAACTTATCTCCCGCTGACATATCGTAGGCAACAATTGAATCTAGGATCATTTTCAGGTACCAGGTGCCTGCCTGATGTGGATTATTGTGTCTTTGGTCAGCAGCGGACAAATTTTCCTGAGAGTGAAAACCACCACCTCTTAATTATCCACTGATAAAGCCAATCTACGACCTTCCATCCAGTTTGTTACAGTAGTTCTTACTTCCTTTAGCTTGTTGCGTGCTTCTTCAGTCGTCTTGGCCAGAATCTCAAATACAGCTACACCATCAGCATACGTCACCAAGAAGTCGCCTCTTGGCATTGGCAACCTGAAGAACATCTCTCATACAAAATATTCCATAAGGTAGTTTGCACCTTTTTGAAGTTATAGCAGGAGTTGTCGCATCCATTTCTATTTGTTAACGCTCGGTTTTGGGGTTGGCTCGTCCTCACCTGGGTTGATGAGACATTGCCAGAAGCTGACAGGGCCGCTAATCGCTCGACCCGACCCTTCAGTTATTGTTTCGAAACCAAGTGATTTAGAGGGCAGAAATGATTCGAGGCTCAGTCCCTCTCGCAAGGTAAATCGCCCGATCCCT
>CM034002.1:22732627-22951664 GCA_019603395.1 Cyrtorhinus lividipennis | reverse complement strand
GTCCCCTCGTCGAGGCTCAATTGGAAAAGGCGATCCAAGTTTCAGAGCCGCCGGTTTACATTACCTTTCCTCCCAAAGGTCTCCCCCCACCATCACTAACCCCCACTACCGGGCTTTACTCTAACTAATTACCAAGTTTCGGCTCAGGCTCGGTCGGCTCGGGAGGTTTTGGTGCACTGCTCGCGAGGAATACCCCCTACTTTGGCTTTCCACCCTCGCCACCTAGTGGTCGAATAATGCAACCAACGCGGCTACCCGCTTGATAACCCTTCAATACTTATACGGGGCGTAATGGGACGCGAGTCCCCTCGGGCTCCGTCAAAAGTGAACTTCCTTATACACCAAGTTTCCAGAAGTTGTGCACCGGAAGTATCTCGTGAATGATTGAACGACTGTGATAGGATAACGTTGTGCAGAAGCGAGAAGTAACCCCTCCACATCCACCCCTCCAACAAACTACCATGCCGATGAAGTTGATGTTTAGAGTGTTTCAGACAGGAAGCAGCACTTCACTCACTTTGGTGAAGTCAAACCACGTTGACTCAAACCTCCTAACCAATCTGACAATTTACAGTAAAAGTAGATGAATTGACCTAAACCTCTCATTCAGCCAACTCTGATATGAGAGAGAAACGCCGTTTTTAGATCCGGTCGCCGGTCTCATTTTGCCCAAAAACGAGAAATTGGTGATTCAAAATTGTCCAAGTAGCAGAGAAAAAAAAATTTCCAATTTATTTTGTACTCTTTCAAATTAACCGGTTAAGCAGGCGCCAGTATTTCTAATGAATTCTAGTCTGATCAATCAATCAACCAATATTTCTGTTTTGTCTGTGCAGGTAACACGAACCTATTGAACTATGGACGGCTCGAAAGGCCATTGATTCCTCCAGGTATGAACCATTCAAGGATCCAGTATGATAAATAGAGATGTTTTGGGGGTGACGAGTCCTACTTTTGGCGTTGTTGTCCTGCAAACATCAAACCCCCAGGAACGCCCTGTTAATGTCTGGCATTCGAGTTATTTTTTTTATTGATATCCTTGTTGTTACTACTGCGTACTGTGTAAAATTTAAAGTATCTAGTTCTTTTAAGAGCAAATCCTTAGAACAGAACGGTAATACAAGTAGGGAAAGTGGGATGATTATTGGTTCCGAAGGCTCTCTTCCACATCATCTAACCTTTCCCACACCCTCCAATAAACGCGCATTAGTTCCACAAACTAACCATGAATTCCTAACGAAAATAAAAAACAAATAACATAACACATTTGATGCAGTGGGGATGTTGAGCTTTCAACTTAAATATGTCATCGTAAAGCCAACTATGGGTGCCACATGCCGCCTACCCCCTCCACCAGTCTACCTGGAGCTCCTTCCAGACCTTTCAGACTCAACCACCCACCCACAAACGTAAACCCTTGAAGCTCCGCTCCTGTACCATAGTAGTTGGCTTGACAATTTTGACTTGTCCATGTCAAAAGGGTTTGTCCAATACACAAAAAATGTGTTAGGAATGGAAGATGCTCCCCTTAATAGGTATATATGCAAGCCCTACCATGATGAGGGCCCTTACACTAAATAATAACAGTAAGAGAATACGAGTACTCAACTTATTTTAGCAAAGCTCTAGATCACTTTTTAAAACGGCTTTTTGCCCGATTACACCAGTTTCTCTATCAATAATGTAGCAAAAAATGACTTTTACTGGATGATGTCCACAAAAGCACCTACTTTTCGTTGCTGCAATGAATGTACCACAAAAGTATTGTTGTGTTTAGTCACTAGTTACCCCAGGAGGGCCTACCAAACACACTCGACCTTAGCAGCCAGCTTCGCCTCTTTTCCGCCAGGGGTCTTCCGACGCTAGTGTCGCACTCTCATGGTCGCTGTTATCACTCTCTGATCCGCACGATTCCAAGTTTCTGCCATTTCTATCGTAGCTCCAAATCGCCGAATAGAATGGAATTTGTCTTTTGTCCATCACTAGAAGCTAGATGGAGCTTTATGAGACTCTATTAAAATAACTCTTGTCATATTATCGTGTCTTAGAATGCCTATTTTGCGTGTGGGGTATCATTTTCCACCAAATTTTGGAATCGATTGGAATGGATGCAGGACCCGCCACACCCACTTTTCCCCCATTTTCCCCATGTTTAAGAAATGAGGCTCCATACGCCTGGTCCGAGCAATAACGAAACCCCGTGAAAGAATTTGCAGCGTTTTGTATTTGGCAGATAGGTTACTTATTTTGTATTTTGAGTGTTAGACCCTCAAGGAATATTACAGTAATATTGACTCAGTCTGTCAAAATGAATAGAAAAGCATTCTCAAGTTGGTATCATTCAAATGCGTGGGTTTGAGACTGATAACAGCGACTCTAGTCTAGAGTTAGAAGGCCCCTGGCGGGAAAGTGATAAAGCTGGCTGCTTCTGCATCTCAGGACAAGTAGGGAATAATGTACTGTAAAATAAAACCGTGTTCCTTTACATTACACCCGGGGAAACTTCGTCCGAATCTTCTGATGAAAACTGCAAATTCTTACACAGGGGTTGATTATTCCTCAGATCATGAGAATGGAGACTCAAATGAATCAATTCAGCGTCCACAACTTAGTGGAAAATGATAACCCACACCAAAAATCTTAAAGTCACTCATTCGATATGGGTAGACAGATACCTATTTTGATCCATAACCTCCTCCGGTGGATTCAAATCGTTCTGGGACCCAGCAGCGCAGGTCCTGCAAAACTATATTGAGCAGCTTGGCCAGTGGTGACCAAATGGCGCCTGAAAATCAACCCGGGTAGATCAATCTCTGTCACTTTCTCCTATCGGAGGAACTTCCCCGATCTCTCCGTGCATTATTGCGGTACCACCCTCCCCCATACCTCGGTGTTATTCTCGACCGTCGCCTCACGTACCACGAACACATCTCTGACCTCATCAAAAGAACCAGAATCCGGACATGCCAACTTAAGCCTCTTCTCTCCAACCCACATGTGTCACTTGCCAACAAGGTTCTCCTTCACAAAACCCTTATTCGACCCTTATGGACTTACGCTCTTCCTATATGGGGAACCTGCTCTGACTCACAGTTCAAACGACTTGAGAGCAGCCAAAATGCAATCCTACAACACTCCATAGTCCGCGCCCCCCCATTCGTCAGAAATGAAACCCTGTATAACGACTTCTCATTGGATTCTCCAACTTCGACCCGCCAGGCTTTTATGAAAAAATTTGTAGCTGCATACTCCGACCACTTCAACGAACTCGCGGCTGGAGGTTTTGCCCTGCTCTCATCCCAGCGACTCCGAGACACATCCTGCAAATCATCCCCACCATTCCAGACTGAACTCCGACTTAATACATTTAAACAAAGACCTGTAACCGTGCCATGTTAACAATACCAGTACCGTATCCACCCAGTGCAGACACTTAACATTAAGGTATATTACTATTGTAATGGGCTTAAACCAAATAAAAGAGAGAAATAAGCTCTACGATGTTGTCGGAGGTGGCAAGTGTCCAGTGCGATCCAGGTCAAACCATTTGAAGGGTCTCCAAGCCTCCAACCCTCTCCCCCCTATCATAATGGACCCTTCTTCCCTTTGACTTGGGTGCGAAGACTGCTCTCTAACGCCAACATTGGACGCTGGACGTTCGAAGGTCGGCTACACGGTGCTAGTAGCATTATGAATGAATGAATGATGAATGAGGAGTTTATTCCGAAATAAAAATGAATACATGGTCTTCTATAAATAACATGGAATATACCTCCACAGCCATAGGGTGTGACCCTGTGCGGCTGGGGGGAGTTGCTATTTCATAAACTAAATGATATTGCCAATTGACAAATGAATTAATTCAAATACCATCGAGTCAAAACCGAGACTCAGGATACATATATGCTAGAGATAATTCCATTACATTTTTCATAACCCACTGATATTAGCCAAGAAAATATTTTTTTCTTGAAAGCAGAGCGGGAGAAGTTTGAAGGTAGTCTCATATCTTCAGGCAAAGAACGAGTCAATAGAGGCATACAGTAGAATATGTGTTTGGATGTGCTCCATAGACGGGTTTTGAGCGTGGGGACAACGGCTTGGGAAGTTAGTCGGAAATGGTAAGGAGTACTCATAGAAAAGTTGAAGAATTGGGGATGTTTATGGAAAAATGAAAGGCCAGATTTAAGGTACAATTGCTGGACAGGAAAATACTTTAGCGCAGCTATACAACGCATGAGTAGGGAACCTGCGAAATTTCCTTAAGATTATTTTTAAAATTGACTTTTGCAGAACATTTAGTGGGTTCAGAACTGCTTGAGCGGTGCCTCCCCACAAAATTATTCCAAATCCAATGACGCTTTGTACTTGTGCCTTGTAAACTATAATTAAACTATCCTTACTAAGACATCCTCTAAGTTTATGAAATAAATCTAGAAACTTTTTTAGTTTTTTAGTTAGTTCTAGAACATGGCAATCTCACTTGAGATCCTCATCTGAAGTAACCCCCAAGTATCTCGTGGATTGGACCCGTTTGGACGGTGACCATTTGCTTCCGATCCTTAAAATAATTAGTGAACCACTTCAGTTCAGGTCCTACAATCCCATAGCTTGGTAATAATTTAAGCAGAAGGCCTCTATCGATAGAATCAAAAGCTTTTTGCTTACCATTATGCTACCAGTCACCAGTCACAGTCCAACAAGGATGGAGTGGATAGCATCGTGTAGTGCCGGCTGTAAGCATACCTACTGAAGCATACTCTTGGTCGCACTTTACTATGGACATTGAGCCAAGGATTATTTATCAGAGGATTGCAGCGTTGTTGCCTTTCTGCTGATCATCCAATCATTTCCTACAGAACTGGGTCAGGCTAGAGTGTCCCTGTGCTATTTCTTTTATAACTTCAGGCTCCAGGTAAGATCAGACTGGGGGGTGCTGCATTTAGAACCTGTCCCCACCATCTGAGGCATCTCCTTCGTTTTTAACCTACTCGCGCTCACGCTCGATTCCTGTAACTGGGTAGCAAACAGAGTTCACGCGCATGCGCCCATGTAGGAGGGGAAATGGCCCAGTACTGAAATTGGGGGTTTTCATAATGAACTTTATGCTTTCTGTCATAAGCGAATTTTTCAATGAGTGGTAGAAACATATTTCATTTAATGAATGCTAAAACCAAAGATTGGTGTCCACATGGCCACAGGCGCCAGTAGTATAAAGATGGTTAACCTCACGTTACACGCATTAATGTTCACAGCCACATGAGAACATATACACACATACTTCTGGGGCTTCAACTGGTAGATGAGATTAGACAACTGGAGTTGATGATTTTTTCTAGTTGCAGCCATAATTCTAACAAAGAGCATTTATAATGATCCCCGTTCAACTGTAAGGATGATTTGGTACTGTAACCGATTTATATTCTTAGTTAATAATTTATTATAATCGTTCACTTGAATACACTGTTCTCATTCACACACAAATACAGTCACAAAGCACAATTCACTGTAACGGTTGTTGCACTAATTTATAACACTATTTGTAACACAGCATAATTTATAACACGCATCTATATTTGGACTCCAAATTGAACTGAACTCGCCGCGTTCCTGGGTCCCTTTTATACTGGCTGCCTCTTGGTCGAGTACCTTCTCGAACCTTCCCTGGTTCTGGGAACTCGACGTGTTGTCTCGAGCGAACGGGAAGGTTCCAGCCAATTCCATACGGACACATGAATGTTCGAGATCGTCCCTTAGCCCTCCACAGGTCTTTGACCCTGCGACCCCAGCTGGCACCTGCGGGTGCAGGTGCCAGCTTGCAACAGTACGGTCAAAGATGACTGTGCACCTATGATAGTGTACTGATAACGTGAGAGAAAGACTGATAGGGACTACTGATCAGGTATGTTGCAAATATGAGAAACATCTGAGTTTGGATGGTGTCTGTACAAGTATTGAAGGGTTTTTGAATTTATAAGGGAGAACACAATAAACCCGGTAGGTATGAAGGTACCTAAGTAATTACTCGAGATAACGGAAAATAGAAAACTAGGCCACCTTTCGACCAAATACACGGAAGCGAAAGATGCAGTGCAAGGAAAGGTGTTCAGTATTAATAACGACCATAAACGGTAGTGATTTGAATATTTATCGACCGTTTGAAATATTAGAAACACCACACCAAATATCTAATGGTTTTCATTTAAAATTCATAGCACGGTGCTGGTAGGAGCGTGAACGAGGCGTCGGTCTGGAAGATGAGAAGGCATCTCACTTATAAATCATCATCTTGCCCCTTCAGCCCCTCTATAAACTTATCTTTGTTAATTAGTTTTAAATTAAATTATAAATCAATCCAGGCTCCTACGAGCGGAAGGCCACACCCCCTCGGGACAGGGCCGTGCCTATTAGCTTTACGAAGCCCCGTTGTGCTTCTCTCTGATACCTTTGGCGGCCTATTTGTCCATTTATTGCCTATAATTGCCTTAGCGCTGGTTCAGCCTACCAGTGTTTGACTTATGGGCCTTTACCGCCTCAGCGCGATTTACAGTCGCCAGGGGCTCAGTCCAATTTATATTCATATTGAAAGCTTCTCCCAATAACTCCTGATTGAAAACATGCTCAGGACGGTAGTATTTGAGACGAGGACTTTGATGAGAAGGATATTAGGTAATCGGGGTGAAAGCACTCAGATTGTTTTCAGCGAAGTCAGTGTGAAAATGAAAAACTACGATCGATAAGCAGCAATCAAGCGCATGCTTTTAAGTACTTGATGAAGTTCATGCAAAACGTGTACTTGCACACGTAGAATAAATTAATAGTGTCAACATTTCGCTCGAATCGATCCTCGTTTTCATTCTTTCTTTCTTGTTGGAATAATATACATATTCGGTATCGCTCAGGAAAAACGCTGCAAATTCATTCACAGGGGTGGGTTATTCTTGGGGATTCACTCCAATCAATTCAGCGTCCAAATTCAGTGGAAAAAGATACCACACAAGCCTAGGTACCAGAAATCTCGAAAACGCACATTTGAAATGGGTAGATAGATACCCATTTTGACCCATAACCTCTTCCGGTCGTAATGAAACAGGCCAATACAGCTTCAATAAAACTCATCAGCAACTACTCAGAGCAATCTCTTGCTATCTATATGCTGATTTGTCGCCTCCAGGTGAAGGAATTTGCCAACGACGCCATTAATAAACAAACCGTCCTTCACAATCATCGATAGACCCCATAACCTGCGATTTGGGCTACAAATTTACCAATAAGGGCAAACGCAATGCGCCCACAAATTAAGAATGATTGAAGAAGTAGGCTTATTTTCAATTTCAATCGATTTTGAGTTGTGATAGATCGTAGGATTTTTTTGTTTGCCTAAATTTAAACCAAATAATAATCAGAAAACTGCTGAATTCATCTACAAAATCACCGCTAGGATAACACGTACAAAACGCTCTGCCTGTATCAGAGTAGCGAAGTAGAATCGATCGATAAATTATTAATTCCGTCCAATTAGTTTTCCTTCCGAGATGAATGAAAACGATTAGAGCCGCTTTATTGTTTCTTGAAGTTTTATTTGAACCGGCCTCAAGTCACCGGCCGCTTTGACCTTCCGACTTTCCTTTAATCGATTTCAGCGGCGGTTAGGTTCTTACGGTCTTGTCGGTTAGACTCAGATAAGCCTTGTGCACTTGTAAATGAGAGTTAATTAGTTGAATCCAATCGGTTTCGATTAGTTCTACGGATAAATATGGGCCGCAGCGCCTATTCAAATAGAAATCTAATTGACAAACTGAACTTAGTGCGCGATAAAATCCATTGACGTTTGGCGTGTAAGGAGCAAAAAAACAAGGAATAAGTTTGTTATTACACTTTTGGAGGACATGTGAATCTAAAGCAGAAAAGAAGGTCTAAAAATTGATTTTCCTCATAATTTTTTGGCAAAATGAGCTGAGTAGGTACTCATTTAATGAATGATGGTTGAAAAAACTGAAGACAAACGCCTTCCTATTCGTGATGTCTGAGGATTGAAGACACAAATGTTTTGGATGTGATGAGCAGAAAATGTAGAAGAAAGTCTGGAGTCCGGAGATTGGAGCAGTAGGTACAGATTTTACAAAACATTTCTGCTGTCTGGAACGGCTATGGCGGACAGACATTCCCGTTTTTTAATCGATATATCTCGAGAGGCAAAATATTTGGACAAATCGAAAAGATTGACCTCAGGCATGATAACATAGAGATTATTATCGTAAAAATTAACCAAAAATAGTAGATCCCCCTCAAGCTCCAGTTGAAAAGAATGAAACCGATGATGATAAAAGCTCCATTGAGAAGACATTTGGCACATAGAAGGGAAAATCTGCGAGTCATGCAGAAGATTTCCACTGCTTCCCAACCGTTGTTCCATTGAATCTTTCTACGAAATACGTATTCATACATCATTGAAAGTTATAATTAGAAAAATTTCAAAAAGTATAGCCATTTCGAAGCTAAACCATTCGAAAAATGCACATTTTACAGGAAAAAATTATTCGGGTTTTGAAAATGTGTTCAAAACACGAGGAAAAAAGTCAAGCTGAATCATTTTTGTTAATTCTTCGTAAACGACATTAATATCAATGCATTAAAGAGTTTCGTATTTTGATATCGTATCATTTTCTTCTAAATTTTGGGCGCTGAATCCATCGATATGAGTCGCAGATCAATTGGTGCCCAACGGAGGCGGGTATGAGTCAACCTACCTATTTCGAAAATTTCGAGATTATTGGGTGGCGTAACATTTTCTACTAAATGTTGGACGCTGAATCGATTTGAACAAATCCAGGACACTTCGCACTCACTGTTTCTCCCATAATTTTTCTCCAAGGAGAATATCAACCATTGTGGAAAAACTTGCAGCGTTTTGGTTGGTTATTCCTTGAATAATCAACCTATGTTTTCATGATAATGGTCAACCTCTCCGATTCGGCTCAAAATTTTTTTCTGGACGTTTCATGATGTCCTGATCAAAAAAGGTCTATGTCCGTCCGACGTCCGCCGTACGCCGTACGCCGTCCGCCGTCCGCCGTCCATTGTCCACGCCGTTTTTGGTAGTAGAAAATTTTCTAAAAATCTGAAATTTCGGTCAGGGGTCTGTTCCCAGCCGAGATGGGTCCTCAAAACTTTTCAGCCCGATCGGACCGAATTTGGAGGGGGTAGGGGTTTTTTGAAAAATGGATTTTCGAGATTTTGGGTGATTTAGGCGAGTGGGGTGTCATTTTCCACTAAATTTTGGACGCTGAATCCAATAAAATGGGTCCCAGAACAATTGGCACCCACCGGAAGAAGTTATGGGTCAAAATGGGTATGTATCCACCCATTTTGTATGTGTCAGGATTTCTGGTGCCTAGGCGTGTGGGGTATCATATATTCCACTAAATTTTGGATCCTGAATCGATTGGAATGGGTCTGGGACCCGCCACATCCACTGTTTCCCCCATTCGAGGAATAACCAACCCGTGTGTAAGAATTTGCAGATTTTTTCATTGTTGTATGATCAAACAAAGATACAAAATAAAAATTGTGTATCTTTGCAGCAATCGTGGATGATCATCACTGGCGTAGATGGTACATGTTGTGATATGATAGAGGTTAGTGCATACGGCTGGTCGGTCATTCTGATCCAAAAACCTTCAGATGGATAATGGAAGTTCACACTGCAAACAAATACAGCGCGCTTGGAAAAAAAATTTTTTTTTTGTTCACCGTATTCAACATGTTGAGCAATTTTCTGTCCTTTCAGAGATGAGATAGGTAAAAATAGAGCCAAGTTGTGAAATCGATTGGATGTGCTAGTAGGAAGTCGCCTTCGACTGTTAGATTCACCGTGATCTAGCAGCAAGCTCTGATAAGAGACTCGTTTGCCGGCGGATTCGCTTTTTTTGTCAGCTTTTCTTCCTCGGTGCGGCACTAAAGGTAGACTCCGGAAAGAAACAGACTTCATAGCGCACTTGACGGGGGCCAAGAAACCTATTACGCCATCCCTGATGGGGCCTTTCCAGGAGCTCGCTATGGCCTTAGCGGCTTTTCGATGGGACCGGATCCGCTTCTTTTTTCCTTCGTATATATCCCACTTTCCGTTCAGTGTTCTCAACGTATCATGTCCTCTTCAAAGACTTTCTATGGCGGGCTTTAGTACGATCCCCATGAACCGCCTTGTTACCTTGTCTCCACCATTCCACAAGAGACAAGGGTCTCCAGTCATATTTAATCATTTGCGATAACTGAATCTCAAAATGGATGATTACACAATGTAACTGTGGGTTGGACAATATTACAATATTACCCGTGAAGATGCTTGCTTATTGCGGTGCTCCCAAAGGCAGCCAAAAAGTAGCAAAGTGTATTGACGAAAATTAATTGATTTTTGAAATTAAGCAACAAAACATTCGGTTTTCGGTTGACTATTTCTTAAATAATTCGTTAAATAATCAGCGTGTGTAATTATTATGCTGGAAATGCCACCTCTCCGATTGGCCCAAAAATTTGACGATATACGTCTAGATAGGAAAACCAAAATTCCGTCCGCCGTCCACGAACATTTTGGTTGGTTATTCCTTGAATAATCAACCTGTTTTCATGATAATGGTCAACCTCTCCGATTTGGCTCAAAAATTTTTTCTGGACGTTTGATGATGTCCTGATCAAAAAAGGTCGATGTCCGTCCGCCGTACGCCGTACGCCGTACGCCGTCCATCGTCTGCGCCGTTTTTGGTAGTAGAAAATTTTCTAAAAATCTGAAATTTGGGTCAGGGGTCTGTTCCCAGCCGAGATGGGTCCTCGAAATTTTTCAGCCCGATCGGACCAAATTTAGAGGGGGTAGGGGTCTATTGGGTATTTATTACCCATTTTGAATATGTGTTTTCGGGATTTCTGCTACCTAGGCGTGTGGGGTATAGTTTTCCACTAAAGTTTGGACGCTGAATCCAATAAAATGGGTCCCAGAACGATTGGCACCCATTGGAAGAAGTAATGGGTCAAATTGGGTAATTATTACCCAATTTGATTATGTGTTTTCGGGATTTCTGCTACCTAGGCGTGTGGGGTATCATTTTCCACTAAATTTTGGACACTGAATTCAATGATGTGTGTCCCAGAACAATTGGCACCCATCAGAAGAAGATGTGGGTCAAAATGGGTATGTATCCACCCATTTTGTATGTGTCAGGATTTCTGGTGCCTAGGCGTGTGGGGTATCATATATTCCACTAAATTTTGGATCCTGAATCGATTGGAATGGGTCTGGGACCCGCCACATCCACTGTTTCCCCCATTCGAGGAATAACCAACCCGTGTGTAAGAATTTGCAGATTTTTTTTTTTATTTTTTCTGGAAATCTAAACATTTTGGTCAGGGATTTCCATCTGGCTCTAGTTATTCTTGAAACTTTCCACTTTTGAAACACGATTTTCGGGGCTTTTTGGGTACTTAGGCGTGTGTGGTATTATTTTCCTATAAATTTTTGACGCTGAATCGATTGGAATGACCGGGACCTGCCACACCCACTGTTTCCCCCATTTTCTCCACCCTTTTTTGTTTTCCCATACCCTTGCTCCCAGGAATAATCAACCATTGTGAATAATTTGCAGCGTTTCAAATCAAGGAACACGGAAGGGGGTGACTTGCTGTCCGTGCGTTTGATTATGATTAGGTTACGACATCCAAATAGTCCGAAAAATATATTAATTCTGTGTACATTCTCAAGCGTCTAGTGTGAAAAAAACGCAATTAATTGCTGTTTCATTTAAATTTATCCTACGGAAAAAATTTTCTTTGGTGCTAGCACCTTTTTGGGACCTGGTCGTGTTGAATATTATTTTCAACTTATACGTACAAACCCGATAGGAAATGCGGATTAGTTTTGGCTAATCACCGCGTCTAGTGATGGCAAAGCAACGTGATTCCATCCGGAACAGGACTTGTTGTGTGCTAAAGATCGACAACTAGTTATTAAATTACTGCCCAGCTTGATTGCTTGAACCAGTTTTCAAGATACGACCCACTCACAGAAAAGTGGTACCTTCGCAAACGAACATGATTAATGTGCGCCATAATCGATGAGATTTCTCCGTTGAAATTGATTGAGCTTGTTTGAATTGGATGAAGATAGTTTCCATTCACATATTTATGAGACCGATCAAAGTCCACCACGTAACACAACTAGCCCATATAAGTTGAACGGATAGCAATTGAAAGATCACAATCTTCGGTCCTGCCCTGCGATGAGACGCATTCCAAGATATAACGACGAGTGTTGAACATCGTCATGAAGGAACCCGTTCGACATGTCTTCTCGGTGATAACTATTCCTTCGGAAAGGACTCTAATTATATCGAAGATCCTCTGAGCCCCCACTTCGGGATAGGAATTCAACCTATTCATCACAGAATGTGTTGATCAGATGTTTCGTCGGTCGGAATTCGTCCTAATTGGGAACTATCTCGCTTTGACCAACACGCTCTTCAAATATATGATATGATGCAATGGTTTTCATATGGAGACTCACTGAATTCCATGTCGAAAATGAGATCGATGTAATTATGATTCGAGAGGGGGCAGGTTTGATTAGATAGTGTGAATGTGCAAGAAAACTCAAACTGTTCCACGATGGTTTATTATTCTAAAATGAACACCGCTCGAGGGTAATAGCGTATATTCCTTAGATATCCCAATGCCACCCATAATCCTTTAATTTCTTTTTTGAAATCATACGCAATGCCATCTGGGGAACCGCACAATACTCCACCTGCAGTAACAGATACAAGGACCGGTTGCAAGAGTGGTTCAGATGGAGCAGTTCACTAATGTGAGAGTGGTAGGCAGGTAACCGTTCATTTGCGAGGTAACATAACACATACGAGTAATTTACAGAAATATGATTGTCGGAGGGTTACAAAAACAAGAAATCTCATGGTTATCTCAACTTCGTTCTTTCCCTCAATGTTTTCAGTGAGTCAACTTCGTCTATCTACCCCCATTTATATAATTGCAGCAATTCGCGAATCTGAAGTTTTCATTTACTAGGCCGTCAGTCGTGAGTTTTCCCACGCTCCGGTGTTTCCACCTTCGAGTATCTATATGCATTTTTTTTAAGGGCTTCGAAAACCTTCCAAATGCAAGGTTTTGAAAAGTAAAAGGGAATTGTTTTGTGCGTTGAACAACTCTGCTTCGTTTGTGGTGTGAGGTTTGTCTAAGTCGCTGACAACCGACATCTCAGGTGGAAAGGGACAAAGAACGATATAGTTTGAAAGAAGATAGTTGGAAATAACTACCGACTAATGAAGAAAGGTGGCTGAGTGCTTGTTAGCTTGATGGCATTGCGATTGATTCATTAATCTATCGTCAACAATGGGTAAGTAGAATAGCGATGAACACCGCCGCCGAGTATATAATTTTTTTTTTTTAATACTGCAAATTCTTTCCTAGGGGTTGGGTATATCACGGACCTGGAGAATGGGGAGTCACTTCAATCAATTCAGGGGAAAATGATACCCTACTCGCCTAGGTACCAGAAATCTAAAAAACACATTCGAAATGGGTAATAGATACCCATTTTGATCCATAACCTCTTCCGGTAGACGCCAATCGTTCCGGGACTTCTATCATTGGATTCAGCGTACAAAATTTAGTCGAATATGATACCTCACACGCCTAGATCATCGAAAACCTTGAAAATCCATTCTTTGAAAAATACATTTTGACCCCTACCCACCATAAATTTGGTCCGATCGGGCTGAAACCTGTTTCGAGGACCAACTACAGCCGGAAACAATTCCCTGGCCAGAATTTAAGATTTTAGAAAAATTGTCTACTACCAAAATAGGCGTGGACGGCGGACGGACATTTGCTTATATTGATCTAGACACCTTGAAACGCCCAGGAAAATTTTTGGGCCAAATCGGAGTGATTGACTTTTCAAGGAATTACCTACCAAAAATCTAATTTTTTATAATGAACCCATTATTGCCCTCATCCTCTTTTGGAAATGAGCTGGAACCAACTGGAACCCAAATAACGTCTATATGCAAAATTAGTCCACTAATTTTGTTAAATCTTATTTTATATCATTTTTTTAGAGTACACGATTAGAATGTTCGTACATGGTGGACTTTTACTAAACGTAATTGAACTTGTGATTATTGGTAATTGGCGAAAATTCGGTCTAATTACACATGGCTGTTCAGTATCTGCCCAAACAGAGTGTGGCCTGTGAGTGAAGAAGCTGATCAAGTTGGCTCGTTACCGCGTCATTTTAGTTGCCCTATTCAGTCCGTCCTACCTTTAAAAACAACCCAATTACCTCAAACAGGAGAGTAACGTATACCTCTACGGACACCTAAGGACGTTGGCCGACGCGGAGCGCTAAAGAGGGGATACCGTCTTGTGTCTTTTCTTTCGACGATCAAGATGGGAGTTCAGAAGTGGCCTATTAACAAGTCCTGCCCCTTCTACTAGCAACTGTAAAGGGGGACTCTGGCTTCTGGCCTCCCTCAGAGGAGCGCAGGCTACCGTGGCGAGAAGGATTTATTTTCTGCCAATTAGGAACAACGGACCCCGACATCCTCGCGAAGGGCCTTTCCGACCCTCGTGAACGGCAGGCCTCGCAAACGTGGGCCGCGAATTCTTCCATAATAGGTTTTTCTTTTTCCGTAGATCTTCCTCGTTGAGGCTGTAAATGTCGTTTCAATATCGGCACTAAATCCATCAAAGTCAACTCAACGCTCATAATTTATTTGAAAAAAAAAAAAAAAAATCTGCTGTTGAAGGATAATATTTGTTTGCGTCATATCCTGGAGGTGAGAAGCAGGGGATTGAGATTTGAAGCCGAAAGACACCAGTCATTCAAAAGACTTGTTTCACTTCAGATTTTGAACAATTGTCACCCTTCGCGAGATCTAGGCACCTTAAAATCTTAACAACTATACATATAACTATGTTTCAGCCCCATCGCCACACACACAATTTTTTTAACTATTTTTTAGAGACTCTACTGACCCTCACGAGTTTATTTATTTGCCTTAACGTAGGATCTAGTTTAGATAGTAATTTAAAGAAATTTGGGGTAAACATGAGTCACAATCTCAAAAATGTTTTTGGTTGGTTATTCCTTGAATAATCAACCTATGTTTTCATGCAAAAAGTCAATCTCAAATTGTTTTCTGGACGTTTCAAGGTGTCTAGATCAAAATAAGCAAATGTCCGTCCGCCGTCCACTCCGAGTTTAGTAGTAGAATATTTTCTAAAAATCTGAAATCTCGGTCAAGGCCCGTTTCCGGCTTTAGTTGGTCCTTGAAACGTTTCAGCCCGATCAGACCAAATTTAGAAGAGGGGGTAGGGGTCAAAATGTGTTTTTTGAAAAATGGATTTTCGAGATTTTCAGCGACCTAGGCGTGTGGAGTATTATTCTCCACTGAATTTTGGACGCTTAATCCAATGATATAGGTTTCGGGACGATTTCTGCCCACCGGAAGAGGTTATTTGTCAAAATGGGTTTCTATCTACCCATTTTGACGAATGTGTGTTTTCGAGATTTCTGGTACCTAGGCATGTGGGGTATCATTTTCCTCTACATTTCGGACTCTGAATCGATTGGAGTGAATCCCCATGCTCCTAGTCCGAGGATTATCATCTATGCTCCACTCAAATCGACTGTTTCTTTGTTATATGAGATGTGATTCCCTCATAATTATAACTACTAATTACTAAGACTAATTATTTAGCAATTATACTCAGCATTCATCATGGAAGCGATGCATGTTCTAATCGCCAATGGCTTTGTGTCTTCCTTTGAGTACTAAGCCGCGAAGTCAATGTCCAACTTCAATTGTTCTTCTGTGTAAAACGAACGATGGCTGACTGCAACTGTATCCTGAATGGCTTTAAAGCTAAGCCAGTATTAAACATTAAAAATGGTAAACATTTGAAGTGGTTCCCGTTCAGATAGATTTCTTTGTAACGGTTTCTCACTGGTTATCATACCACACCTCGGCTGTGCTCAAGTTAACTGTGGCAGCTAAAATTCCATAGAAACTGTTGAAAACGAGTTCATTTAAGTATGACGTTCTTACATGTAAAGCACGCTCAAGTGTTCAAATGAGGAATTCTCCGAAAAACGCAAAACAGCTTGCTCTAACTGTTGAAGGTAGGTTAATTATAATAAATTATTGATTGATGCAAATTGGTTTATGTGCTATTTGATAAAATTGAGATGGAATTATAGTAGCTATAATTTTCATTACTTTACAATTATGCATGTGATCATGGTGCTGACTCATTACGTAATCTAGTCATCAACACTGTTAGTAAATAATAATGAATAAATCGGTAAATAATTCGCCTCATGAATTAACCAGAAAACCTGGATAAAGGATGACATCTCAGAGCTCTAACACTAGGTATATCCTAAAACTTGCAGATAATTTTCAAACCACTCCAACCAAAATTGGGCTGTTTAGCCATTCAGTATAACTCCACCCCCACCCCCTTCCTGCCATGATTGCATCTGTCTATTTACTTATAAAAGCCCGATGAGCTCTAATGCTCTTCCGGAAATAGGCATTCGTTTGCAAATGTAGGTAACATCGACAGTCTCCAAAAGTCTGATTTCCATTAGGATTTTATGCAGGAGGCAGATTTTATCAGGACGAAGTACTGATTAAAATTTGCGTATTTTTGAGTAACGCAAACTACATTTTCAATTGTTTTGAAGGTCTTCCGAGCTCTATGTGTCGTTTTCAGAATGTATGAGCTCTCAGAAAATCATTAAACGTCCCACAAATCACCAATAGCACCAATGGCTCAGGAAACAGTATTTGGGTCTTGCCCAGCATGAAAATCTATGACAACTTCTCCAAGTAAAATTCCTGTTAATAAATTCGTTTGTTACTCAGGTTGCTTCAAATAAGACAGGCACGATATTCAGGCTCTTGGCAGTTAGGGCAAGATAAATCACTTTTGATGTAAATTTTGCCTGCTCAATGTTTGAAATTTGGTGATCTAGGATTTCCATGTCTCTTTTCTGGAAAGAAGGCAGTTGTGGACTTAATTGTTAGGTACCTATAATCAACATATGTGTCCAACGTTCTTGTACGTAGACAGTTAGACTCTCTGTGAATTGTCATTGGTTCGCGGACTTAAAACGAACGTATTACTCTATGAGCGTCGAATATTGCGTTGTTGATCATTAAGAGGTGCGAAATTGGGAGAAGGTCACTGCTTGGTACTGAAGAAATAACACTGGATCGTTATAACTGCAGTCTGATGAACTTTCCTTTAACGCTTGTTCTGTTCGGAGCCGTAGAATGATGGTTAATGTCGAGGAATCGCAACGCCGCAGCACGGAATCTGCCTTCTGCTGTCACACTTATCATCACATGGTGCTGTTGTTGAAGCTGAATTATAGCCTCTACACACTTGCCACATTCCCTCGTAGTGCCCCTGCAGGTATGTCAGACTGGAGGAAGAAACGAGGAGTCAATCATGTAACGAGCTGGCGGCAGAAAGAAACGTATTGAGGTTAATCGAACCTTTTAAATACTGCGAGTTCGCGTTTAGGAATTGGAATCACCAACAATCGTTTGTGACGGAGAAATCACTCGGCCCTTAGCAGCTAACGGTTTTATAGAGCGGGTATTGCCACGAGAGAAATAAGAGAAAAAAATTCGCAATAAAACTGTATGACAACTTTCGAGAGCGGTATCGGGCAACAGTTGAGTTGGAACGATAAAAGGTAACTGCTCCTACGTGTCTCTTCTTTAAGGACGATCTCTCCACATATTAGGGCCCGTAATGGGAGCAGGTCCTGGATTAACAATGGAGTTGCTCCTGCGATTGGCCAATCGGCTCCGGGGAAACTTTCAGGCACCCGCGTGAGTCGGGAGGGGTTAATTGTCTATAGACTTCGTTGGGCCGAGAATGGCTACAAATGAACCGGCCAAGTCCTTTTGAATTGCCTCTTAGCACGTCTTTGCACTGTAGTACCGCGTTCTATTACAGTAGCTCTCGGGGTCTCAGGAGATTCTTCGCTGATTAATGTTTTGTTACCATTTCCGCGCGCAGAATCCGCTACCGACTTATCGTGCGACAGCTGAGCCGTTTTTGTCGTCTCGGTCACATTAAACACCGCGGCCGCGAGGCATTCAGCAATAAAATGTGACCCGTCGAAAGAAATAGCAATATTTATCGGTTTCCGTGAATGGGATTAGGTACTATCGTAAAGATGTGAAAGCGATTGTCACGACCGAGTGGGAAATCGAAGAAAAAATTCCCCGCTTCGCCATTGCTTTACGAAGGAAACAGTAAGTCTCAGCAGTCCCTGGCACACCATCTGGAGAAGATTCTTACGCACGCTCCACAAGTGACGATTGTTGAGCAGAACAGCCTCTTGCAAATTCGCCAACACACAGATGTTAGCGAACTCTAACCGATGAATGCACTTCTGGATCAGAAATGTTTGATCGACACGCAACGATTTTGGTTGAACAGAGCTGCAACGATGCTTCGTGGTTGATTATTCAAGGAATAAAAATTAGAAGGGTTTTGATCTAGACATTATGGAACGTATAATGTCCAATTTTTGGGCAAATAGAGAGGTTGACCATTGGTACGATTATATAGACCGATTATTCATGAGATTACAAACCAAAAACCCAATCGTCCGTCCGCCAATCTATGGCGTTTTCATATTAGAAATTTTTTATAACTACCTGATTATGGCCAGGAACCTCTATTCTGCGCTAGTTGATCCTCGAAACTTTTCAGCACGATTGACCCAAATTTGAGTAATTTATAAGTAAAAATGTATTCTATCTCGGATTTCGGAAACTTTTTGAAAACCAGACATGTGGGGTATCATTTTCCACTAAATTTTGGCCGCTGAATCGATTGGAATGAGTCCGGGACACTCCACACTCACTGTTATCCCGTACTCTTGCTCCAAGGGATAATCAACCATTATGGGTGAATTTGCAGCGTTTTATTTCCGCAATCCTTCATTAAACACAGCAACGTAGGCCAATTGTGCTTCATTGTCATAAGGGAAATTCCTCTTATACCTCTGAACAGGTTATCAGTGTAACCTTCCCATTTCTACACGGTTGCTCTTGCTTTGTAGCATCCATGTGTTGTATTATGTCAAAAAACGCGGCAAATTCTTACACAGGGGTTGGTTATTCCTCGGACAAGGCGCATGGAGACTCATTTAAAAATAGATTCAGCGTCCATAACCTCTTCCGGTGGGTGCCAAACGTTCCGGGACCCGTCTCATTCGATTCAGCGTCCAAAATTTAGTGAAAAATAATACGCCACTCGCCTAGATTGCGAAAAATCTCGAAAATCCATTTTTCAAAAAACACATTTTGATCTCTATCTCCCCCGAATTTGGTCCGATCGGGTTGAAAAGTTACGAGGACCAACTAGAGCCGCAAACGGACCCCTAACCCAAATGACAGATTTTTAGAAAATTTTCTACTACCCAAAACAGCACGGACGGCCAAAATGCAACCAAAATGCAGCGTGTGCTAGTGAAAAATTCAGTCAAATCCTCCTGCTCCTGCTGATAACTTTAGGAAGAGGTGGGGCTGACGAAGAAGAACAGAAAAAAATGGTTGAATGACGCTACCTGTGATACACAGTTTGACAAAACTATACTAACTAACCGAAATCGAGTATTCAACCTCATGTTATTGAATTTAGTGATTTTTCATTCCCGGGCAGTGCAACCACCTTCACAGACGGGACGAAGTGGGTTGTTTTCACGACGACGGACCATAAACGGAGGATCAACAAAAAACAAATCCAAAAAAACACGAAGGTGGGAGGTGTGTTCTCTCGTTCTAATCGGTCGCTTCTGTATTCGGTGAGTCGACTTTCTTTTTTGCCCCTTTACCTTCGTGCCTCTTGTTAGCCAACCAGGTTTTGTCAAACTGATTACCTATTAAATTTTTATAACTTCAAACGTTGGGCTGAAGGAGTTCAGTGGAAGAAAAAATCGTCAACAAATTCGTCGTCCCGATATTTATTTTTATTATTTTGAGGTACGGTTTTCGCTCTTCGATGAAATTCGAGTTACAGGTCCTCATATAGGAAAATTGGGTGAAAATAATGAATGGCAGCTGATTCGACCGACAGAGATATTTTTGTCGTGCTCTCACTGCAACAGTGCAGTAAAACCCATGAGAGTGCTCCAATCGTTTGATACTGCCATCTATGGGCTAAAACGCTGCAAATTCATTCACACGAGTTGGTTATTCCTCGGACCAGGTCCATCGAGACCCATTTCTTCAGCATGGGGAAAATGGAGAAAACAGTAGGTGTGGTGGGTCTCAAACCCATTCCAACCGATTCAGCGTCCAAATTTTAGTGGAAATGATACCCCACTTGCCAAGATCGCCTAAAATCTCGAAAATCCATTTTTTCTTAAATACATTTTGACCCCCACCCCGTCTAAACTTGTACGGTCAGGTTGAAAAGTTTCGAGGACCAACTAAAGCCGGAAACGGATCCCTGACCAAAATTTCAGATTTTTAGAAAATTGTCTACTACCAATAACGGCGCGGACGGTGGACGGCGTACGGTGGACGGACATTTGACTTTTTTCATCCAGACACCTTAAAACGCCCAGAAAAAAATTGTGGGCCGAATCTGAGAGGTTGACCATTTTCATGAAAACATAGGTTGATTTTTCAAGGAATAACCAACCAAAAGCCTAGCAATAAACGCCTGGCTAGCAAGTCTGCATTTTTGGAGTGAGTTTTCAGATTTTTACGAGGTCCGGTGTCAGGTTGAGAAAGAAGGAGAGATTGAAAAGAAATTGTTCAATACTAACGAGAAAAAAACAAAAAGAGCTCTCATCAAATTTTAAGTGCAACACATGCGCTAAAAAATATGATTTTCTACAGACTGTACTGCAAACCAGTAAGCAACGCGGCCATCTTTAAAAAATCTGCAAATTCCACCACTGGCAGTAAACGAGTTTAGCAGCGTGATCTCTCGTATATTCGGATACTTATACTCGAACCGCCTCAATGCGGGTTTAAACTCGACAACCGCTCTTGTGAATGACGTTTCTACCTTAAACGCCGTTAACTTCAAACGTCTTTGAGTTTAAACTCGGTCAAATGTTTGGTGAAAAAGGGGCATTACAGATCTAATCCTTTTGATCCCAAAATAACATGGCCCTTATTTATAAATTTTTGGATGTAGGGCAAATAAGAAAGATTGATAGATAGATGTTAAACAATGTTGTTAAACAATAGTTTGCTCAATGAATTAAATTAAAAATTAAAATACATTTTTTTTCCTCTGTTTATTAGAATTGCACCAAGTTATAAACTTATTAGCAATATTTTGTGACCTAAGTTAACTAGGTTAAATCTTCAGCCAAGGTACATTGCTTAGCTTTTATTTATTCTAACAACTGATTTTATTGTAATTGCATTAGCGAACTAATTCATGTGGTTTCGTGCGTTTAAGCCTTCTGACGAGATCATTGACGTCAAGAAGTCGAACAGCCTCTTCGTTGACATAATCTTGTAGCCTTTGGAGATGGGCTGCTGCTTGAAGCCTGATGGTTTCGTTTACTGTCTTGACTTGTGGGTCATGGTGTAACCGGTCGTTTCTGAAGTACCACGGAGCGTTCATAATGCACCTAAGTACTGTATTTTGGAATCTCTGTATGTCTCGATTGGTTTGAGCGGTGCAGCCCCACAACTGCGCTCCATAAGTCCAGACTGGATTTAGGACATGCTTGTAAAGGATCATCTTGTTGGGGACGGACAAATTTGATAGTTGCCCCATTATCCAGTACATTTTTCTGAATTTAAGTGTCAGTTCATCCTTTTTCTTTTTCACGTGGGCTCTCCATCTGAGCCTTGCGTCGAGCGTCATACCGAGGTACTTAAGCCGGGTTCATACTCATCCGTAAGGGAGTACGCAGGTATACGCGTTGGGAGAAGAGCCAATCAGAATCGACCATTCAGTGGGCGGAACTGCGTACGGTTTCCTCCGTTCGAGATCAAAAAGATTTGATTTTCGAATGCAGAAACGTGCGTACAAATGGATGACAACATCGAAGACGAAGAAGAAGGTCACTTGAGGGAGGAGAAGAAGCCCAGTGAATAGTGATAGGGCCGATAGGGGCGTTTTTATCAAAAGATTTTGGTTCCAATTGACGTCGTCATGGAATAAAAACTTTTTTCTCCCATATTTACGTCGTGTACTGGTGTTCAGTACTCGTATTATGTGATTTACAATATGAGATAAAATAGTAGTGTAGAAGTTTTGCCGGATGATATCCGGCGCGTCGTCGATTTGTGGCACCCACAGGAGCTGGACCACAGAAGAAAAAGTGGGCTGAAATAGGCCACTCTCGATGAAAGTATGTAGTTTACGAATAGAAAAGGTTACACTGTTTATATTAGGAAACAACAGAAATATTTTTTTATTCGACATCTGTACATTCTAGGAGAAGCTGAGAGAAAATGAAGAGCAGTGTATCGCCAGAGCGGTGATGAGGCCAAGAAATTCCTTCGTCAATGTGATGAGCTTCGTCTAACCGTCGTTAATGAAAAATTAAATTTAAAAACTTGTGTGGACTTCATGATAGGTACCTTCAAGTTAACTAACTGCGCTTGCAACGGGAAGAATAGAGTGAAGACCATTGTATATAAATCATTTTTCTTCATCATTAAAATATTATAAAATCATATTTTTTCTTAAATAACAATTTGTTCATAGATAATTTTCCTACAAATAATTTGTAAATAAATATTTTTTTCTCGGAAATTAAATGATTGTCAAGTACTACTTTGTAAATATTTATTGCATCTAGCCCTGAGTTGTTTTACTCTACGCAGTCAAACTGGATACTGCTTCCACCTGCAACAGCACAAATAATTTCCAGTAATTTTGGAGCTTTGAGTAAGTGGATATGCACCTCATTGTAATTCATTCACAGGGGGTTTGGAGCGATTGGTAATAGCTTCATTGGCGTATGGAACCACTTTGTTGTTGAGATGAGTTGGAATGTGGCTAACCTTTTTGTTGGTAAAGTCTACGTGCACCGACTTGGCCTATTTTAATTCCCCAACTTGCTGTCCATTCTTCAATCCATTTGGGAGATTGAGAGGTTAAGTTTTGACATTGTCTCTTCATTGTTGATTCCCACAGCCAAAATTGCCGGTTCATCGACGAAGGTCGCTGTTGTGTTTTCACCATTTTCAGGTAGATCACTGGTGTAGAGGAGATACAAGAGTGAAAATACATTGGGTCTTCTAAAAGTAGGGCAAATAATTATCATATTCTATCAATGTATAGCGAATAATGTTCATACATTATGCGTGGAACTGATTTACGTATAATGTAGGTGTTTATAGTTACGTACTTCATAATCAGCGTTATGTTTATTTACGTGCATCAGAGATCTAAACGGGAAATGAGGGAAAATCATAATGGAACGCGGGGCGAAGGAATTGGTTAATTAGAAAATGAGTTGGGGAAAAGG
The DNA here is from genome assembly GCA_019603395.1 of Cyrtorhinus lividipennis. Classification (NCBI taxonomy): domain Eukaryota; kingdom Metazoa; phylum Arthropoda; class Insecta; order Hemiptera; family Miridae; genus Cyrtorhinus; species Cyrtorhinus lividipennis. Next base: position 22,928,116 of record CM034002.1, on the reverse strand, counting down.
AAAAGCTGAGCGAGTGGGACCAATTCTATGAGGGAAAGTTGTTGGAAGCCAAACTGTTGAGCACCGTGGAACAATACAGGAGCCCCCCGTGGAGATAAAGTTGGGGTGGGGGAATTGAGCCCACGAAAGCGGCGAAGGGATGAAGGATAAAGGGCGGGAGGGTATCCTTGGGGAGAGGCGGGGTATGAGAAGCGGTGAAGGGTAGCAATTTCCTCCCTGGCCCATTGTGAGCTAATCTGTAGCTTGGTAATAAGTGGGAGGTTTAGGAGACTGGAGAGAGAATACGCGGCGGGAAGAGGGCGCGAATAGACGTTTGGAGGCGACGGGGGTAGAGGGCGGGGTATAATGGAGCAATCATATAGAGTGTAACATAATAGCACCCTGGGTCTGGCGGTGGAGGACTGATGGGGGAGGAGGGTGTTATCAGAAAATGGCTCATTTCAACCGTCTACGGCGAGGGGACGAGGGGCGGCGGAGGAGACCAAGAGCAGAAAGGGAGGACAGGGCCCGGAAATTGGAATAAGAAAAGTCGGGCGTAAATGAAAGATAGTCTGTCGTGAAGGGGGCGGCCACTTCAGTTAAAGGTAATTTCCCTGTGAAAGCTTCGCTCTCGCACGGAGGTCGGGGAAAAGTGGAGGACTCGTCGCGAAAGGGGAAGGGGATGTTTTATACTGTCTTTCCTGAAAACATATATATCTTCAATTTTACCACCCCCAGTCCTTTGCAGCGCCTCCTTCCCCGAACACGAACTGCCATTATACCCCTAATTACTTCAAGTCTACAGTGGTTTCAAGTGCCTTAATAACTAACCGGCTTTGATCAACCATGACTTCCATCTCCCACTACATGGAATTTCAACTTCAAGGGCGTCAATCCTGTCTACCAAGAATTAACATGTTCAGTCCACTCGGTTATTCTACATTCACTTAAGATTCAAATCGTTTTTTCCGCCATTTTCAACTGTATTAAAGCAAAACGTTCACTTGAAATAACTAAACTGAAACACACATATCGTGTTTTTTCCAATTAAAAAAAAAAAAAAATGTTGCCAAATGTGCGTGAGCGATTTTTGCCTACAATCAATGTGCATGATCGATCATAAAGAATCCTTCACATTACAGACACATGCACAAATGAAAAAAATCTGCAAATTCTTACACACGGGTTGGTTATTCCTCGAATGGGGGAAACAGTGGGTGTGGCGGGTCCCAGACCCATTCCAATCGATTCAGGGTCCAAAATTTAAAGGAATATGATACCCCACACGCCTAGGCACTAGAAACCCTGACACATACAAAATGGGTGGATACATAGCCATTTGGACCCATAACTTCTTCCGGTGGGTGCCAATCGTTCTGGGGCACACATCATTGAATTCAGCGTTCAAACTTTAGTGGAAAACTATACCCCACACGCCTAGGTAGCAGAAATCCCGAAAGCACATATTCAAAATGGGTAATATATACCCAATTTGACCCATAACTTCTTCCAGTGGGTGCCAATCGTTCTGGGACCCATTTCTTCGGATTCAGCGTCCAAAATTTAATGGAATATGATACCCCACTCGCCTAGATCGCCCAAAATCCTCCCATTATTCAAGGAATAACCAACCAAAAGCCTTGCAATAAACGTTTGGCTAGCAGATCTGCATTTTTGGAGTGATGGTTGTGTGCACGACGCTCAAAATAACCAATACAACATAACTCATAAATCAAACATTCCTCTACATGAACAGTAGTTACTCCATGTTTAAATTCTGCGACCGATAAAAAAATTGACAACACTCGGCTCTCTAACCCAATCCTGAAATCAGGAAGTACAGGAAGTCAAAGAAAGCCTGGGTTCCTGACGTCCACCTACGTCATCGACGTAGACGAAGTGACTACGGACGTGATAATCCGTAGAAGCAGCCACGATTAATTGTGGCCTGACATGTCTGCAGGCTAGCTAAAATTTGCAGCCTGAGATTTCGTGTAGTCTGAGAAATACCTTCAGACCATGGAAAAAGCAGATGTGCAGTATGTTCAATCGCTAATTTCTTCACCTCATTTTCCTTAGTTCTGATTACTTTGTTAAAAAGTCAACTCACACACATGGAGGAGGATTTTATAGGAGAAAACATTGACTTTGGACTATGATTATGTATGTAATTGTAAAAACATGGGGGAATCTGTTGTTTTCAGCTGAATTTTTCCATGTCTACAGCGGTTACCCATGTGTTTTTTTTTGTACGACGTAGTGCGAGAAAAAAAAACGGAAATGAAAGTGTAACGCGATAAAGCGAACGCGCTTCACGAGCAAAACAGTGTCACTCAGCCATCAATAAAATTCATTGAGAGGCCCATTGTGTTCTATTTGCCGCCCATCGAAGGACGAAAACAAAGGCAGTCGGTCATATGCAGATAGCCGCGTATACGAGCCAGTGGAAAAAAACGCGATAAAACGTTTCAAATCGCGCGGGTTGTGTTTTTTCCTCACTTTTCGCTCGCGACGCTTCACATTCGGCCATTACCGTGTGTGGTACTTTTGTTCCGAATGACGCGAGTATCTGCGCTTTTGTTCGAACCTCGAAATGGTATAATTCATATTGACTGAGCTCATCGAGGGGAGGCTCGCGGGTGGAATCTGATTGGTCGACAGAGCTGACCTCCATTGTCTTAGTTCGACTCCGATTGAATTCCTATCAGTTTAATTACGCCGTGACGAATTTATCTGACGGCCGATAACGCGGTTCTGTCCACCTCATTGTCAACTCCGCGTACTGGAAGGGGAGACGCCCGGACGCTTTTTTCTGGCCCAGTTTGGTCGGACGCAACAGTTCTCAGCCAGATAAGTCCATTAGTCAGATGCTTTTTCAATTAAAAGTTGCAGTTTCTGACAGCTCGCCACGGATATGCGCTCCCCACCTATCAGTTCCATCTCAATTTCCTAATTTTGCACCAACTGTTTTGAGCTCCCTGACCTAAACAGAAACCAATTCCCGTCGCCTTGGGGGATGCATTTTGAACTTGTACCCAGTTATCTTGGACCGCGGAACAGATAACATTGTTGGGAGGTTTCACTGAAATGGTGAACAATTTTGGTTCCTCGTGGAAATTTTCGGCAATGCCGCTCTTTTCTCCCTTGCACCGATATGGTATTTTACAAACATTCCATCAAAATGAACTGTGACAACAGTGAACATCGCACAAATTACTCAAATGGATGTCTTGATGCCACTATATCCACGTGAACACAACTGACAATCCAACAAGTTTTAGACGCGCGATTCCCAATTATTTTACTCAAAACGCTGCAACCTACACCGAAATGATTAATTATCCTGGTATATATTTATTTTTACTCGGAATCGGTCAAAAGCTCTCTACAATCGACGGAGAACCCAAACATTAGTAGAAAATGAAACACTACTCGCCTGCAATCCAAAAATCTATTTTCAAAATCGCCTTAGTACCCACAAATTCCGAAAACCCACGTTCGAAATAAGTAGGTTTTTTTATTTTTTTAATTGCATTTTATTGGAAGAAAAAATTATAAAATACATACAATTGTCAGGTTATGCTACTCCCCCCCATAAGCTACGCTTGTGCTGGGGGGAGGAGAGTCGCTAAGACCGATATAAATAAAATAAATCAATAATAATAATGAATATATAATAATAATCATCTCTTGTTATATAAAAAACGCTGCAAATTCTTACACAGGGGTTGGTTATTCGTCAGACCAGGCGCAAGCAGACTCATTTCTTCAACATGGGGGGAATGGGGAAACAGTGGGTGCGGCGGGTCCCAGACCCATTCCAATCGATTCAGGATCCAAAATTTAGTGGAAAATGATACCCCACACGCCCAGATACCGGAAATCTCGAAAACGCATATTCAAAATGGGTAATATATGCCCAATTTGACCCATAACTTCTTCCAGTGGGTGCCAATCGTTCCGAGACCCACTTCATTGGAATTAGCGCCCAAGATTTAGCGGAAAATGATACCCTAGGTTCCAGAAATCTCGAAAACACATATTCAAAATGGGTAATATATACCCAATTTGACCCATAACTTCTTCCAGTGGCTGCCGATCGTTCTGGGACCCATTTCATTGGATTCAGCGTCCAAAATTTAGTGGAAAATGATACCCCACTTGCCTATATCGCCCAAAATCTCGAAAATTCATTTTTCAAAAAACACAGTTTGACCCCTACCCCGCCCAAATTTGGTCCGATCGGGCTGAAAAGCTTGGAGGACCGTCCTAGGCCGGGAACAGACCCCTGACCCAAATTTCAGATTTTAAGAAAATTTTCTACTACCAAAAACGGCGTGGACGGCGGACGGCGTACGGCGGACGGACATTGACCTTTTGGTTGGTTATTCCTTGAATAATCAACCTATGTTTTCATGCAAATGGTCAACCTCTCCGATTCGGCTCAAAATTTTTTTCTGGACGTTTCATGATGTCCTGATCAAAAAAGGTCAATGTCCGTCCGCCGTACGCCGTACGCCGTACGCCGTACGCCGTCCACGCCGTTTTTGGTAGTAGAAAATTTTCTAAAAATCTGAAATTTGGGTCAGGGGTCTGTTCCCGGCCTAGGACGGTCCTCCAAGCTTTTCAGCCCGATCGGACCAAATTTGGGCGGGGTAGGGGTCAAAATGTGTTTTTTGAAAAATGGATTTTCGAGATTTTGGGAGATTTAGGCGAGTGGGGTATCATTTTCCACTAAATTTTGGACGCTGAATCCAATGAAATGGGTCCCAAAACGATCGGCACCCTCTGGAAGAAGTTATGGGTCAAATTGGGTATATATTACCCATTTTGAATATGTGTTTTTGAGATTTCTGGAACCTAGGCGTGTGGGGTATCATTTTCCGCTAAATCTTGGACGCTGATTTCAATGAAGTGGGTCCTGGAACGATTGGCACCCTCTGGAAGAAGTTATGGGTCAAATTGGGTATATATTACCCATTTTGAATATGCGTTTTCGAGATTTCCGGTACCTGGGCGTGTGGGGTATCATTTTCTACTAAATTCTGGATCCTGAATCGATTGGAATAGGTCTGGGACCCGCCGCACCCACTGTTTCCCCATTTCCCCCATGTTGAAGAAATGAGTCTCCATGCGCCTGGTCCGAGGAATAACCAACCCCTGTGTAAGAATTTGCAGCGTTTTTTGATCTAGACACCATGAAACGTCCAGAAAAAAAATTTGAGCCGAATCGGAGAGGTTGACCATTTGCATGAAAACATAGGTTGCTTATTCAAGGAATAACCAACCAAAACGCTGCAAATTCATTCACGGTGGTTGGTTATTCCATGGACCAGAGCATTTAGACTCATTTCAATCGATTCACCGTCCAAAATTCAGTCAAAAATGATACCCCACACGCCGAAAATCTCGAAAATCCAAAGTTCTAAGGTTTGAAGTTTTAAAGACCAACTAGAGCCAGAAACGGGCTCCTGAGAAAAATTCCAGATTTTTTGAAAATGTTCTACTACCAAAATCGGCGTGGACGGGTGGATTGACTTTTTGCATGAAAAGAAGGCTATGTCGTGAGAGGAAGGAAAATTTAATTCGGAGCGTAAAATAACACGTATTTAAACGCCCAGATAGTTTTTTATCGGAGGCTGCCTTCGATCAAGGAGGCGTACAGGCCATAAAAGTTCGGCACTAGTTATCAGGAGCCCTCGAATAGGAAGGACTCCTATAAGGTGATCTGTGGCAGTGTGAGTAAGTGTGCTAGTGAGCCTCGGGTATCGACTGGCGGTGAGAAGATCGGAAACCAATATCCGATAGAAGCCCAGTTGTTGGAAAAGGGGGAAGCTGCGCGAAGCTCAAGATGGCGTGAAAAAGGAATTTGCTAGCAATTCCCCCGTCATTTTTATCTCCTTTTCAGGTCGGCTGTGGCAGAATGGTGGACGAGGGGGTTTTCGCTATCTGAGGCCTTTCAGTCGGGTGCACCGGTAAGGTTATATGATTGGCAAGCCTTTGTGTGAGCGTGTGGGTGCGTGTAAGCTCGTAGCAATGAGGAAGCATGTTGTTGGCGTACGAGGAGTTTTGGCGAAGACGTGTGGAAGTGGGGAGTAGAGGTGGAGTCGAGAGTTATGACGCGTATATCCCTAATAGATTTATCAACTTTTTATCGCGAAGTCTTCCCACACTCCCTGGCCTTCATTCTTCCCGCCCCTTTTTGCTCCTTCGAGGCATTTGAGTGTATTTCGATACTTAGTCCTTCTATAATACCTCTTACATAAGTTGTCAACACATACAAGGACCAGGAAATTTGTAATTATTTTTACTGTAATACACAAATACAGCTAAATTCCTGCACCTATCGCGCCCAACGATCAACAATAAAGCTTAAGGCTATGTCCTCTCCATCGAACTGTCTGGTGAATGAAGAATCAACAGATGGATTGATGAGAGAACCAGGTAAGTAAAACGCTGCAAATTCATTCACAGGGGTTGGATATTCCTCGGACCAGGAGCACGGGAACTCATTCCAACCGATTCAGCGTCCAAAAATTAATGGAAAAACGATACCCCACACGTTTATATTGCCGAAAATATTGGACATTAGGAAAATTGGGAAAACAGTGGCTGTTCAGTGTCATTCCGATCGATTCAGCGTTCAAAATTCAGCCGAAAGTGATACCTCACATGCCTGGGTGCCAGAAACCTCGAAAACCCACCTTCGAAATGGGTAGACAGATACCCATTTTAATCTCTACCCCCCCCCTCCCCCTCTATGAATTTGTCCGATCGTGCTGAAATCGAGTTTTGAGGATCAACTAGAGCCAGAATCGGGTCCATCACCAAAATTTTTAGACAATTTTCAGATTTCAAGAAAATTGTTCTACTATCAAAAGTGATGGACGGCAGACGGCAGGTGGACTGATCTACCTTGAAACGTCCAGAAAAAATTTTTGAGCCGAATCAAAGAGATTGACTTTTGCATGAAAATGTTGATTATTCAAGGAATAACCATACAAAATATGGTGACGCACAGCGCGTCAGCAATCGAACCTACGCATGAAGCAGTCTTCCCGGAATAAGGTGAAACTATGATTAAATTGTTTTTCAATCTCAATTTATTTATTCCAATTAGGTGCGAGTTGTTCTTGAGAAATTTATTGAAGTATATTATTGTTGATGTTTTCAATTTTCACAGTTGAAGGATCTAGGCGCATAGTTCAAGGACCAGTCTACGCCCTAAACGCTACAAATTATTCCGGATTGTTGATTACCCCTAGGAGTGAGAATATGGGGGGGGGGGGGTATTTCCAATTCCAATCGATTCAGCGTCCAACATTTAGGAAGAAAGTGATACCCCACTCGCCTAGGTACCCAAAAATTTTAAAATTTCACATTTGAAATAGGTAGGAAGGAACCCATTTTGACCCGAACCTCCTCGACGTCCGTCTCAATGAATTCAGCGTCTAAAATTTTGTGAAAAATTACACTTCACAAGCCTAGATTGAGCAGAAAAGTTTTGAGGACCAACTAGAGCCGGAAAGAGGTCCCTGGTCAAAATTTCAGATCTTTAAAAAATTGTCTACTATTAAAAATAGCGTGATTGGCGTACGGTGGACGGACATTTGCGTTATTTGACGTCATGAAACGTATACAGTGTCACATTTTGAAGCCAGTCAAGGAGCCCCCCCCCCACCCCTCCTGGCATGATTCCATAAGTAGATTATTCATGGAATAATCAATGAAAAACTATGACTTTTACAAGTTAAGCAAACAAAAATTTTAACATTTCGGTCTGATAAGCGGACCTCATTTAAGAATCTTTGTGATTATGAATCGCACCACAAAATCGTACAAAATCATACAAGAGCTAAAACCTACTTATTTCTTTGAAACCTACCCACAAAAGGATTTGGGAAGGCAATTCAAGACGAGTTGGACGCGCCACTCAAACCCAGTCGTCGAAAAAGCCAACTTTCTCACGTAGTTTTCTGGTTCGGCTGAATGAATTTTTTCTCTCCTCTTTCTCTTAATTCATAACTTTTGACTCTTGACACTTCCATACAACGTTTTTTCCTCCTACTTCGAAGTTACTAATTTCTTGCGCGAGACCTTCCCCTTCTTTGCGGTCAGTAGAAAACCTTTTTCATTCTACTCCGCTGGGTCACTGAGAACAGATGATTTTATTTATGTCTCCACTGTGTATGGGGTGTCATCTCCCTTTCATGAAGAAGAGATCCTCAGGTAGAGACGCGATTTGTGCCCTTTGCCCGTAATCCTCATAGGCCTATTTGGGGTCGTTTAATGATCTACGCTTCATAACAGATCTAAAGGAAATTTCCCTTTAGAGCTTGGTCTCTTTTGAGTCGTATTCTATCTTGAATTTTTTCCTCCTCTTTTTTTTTCGATAGAGGGTGGTTCAGAATACGTCATATGTTCATGATGAATGATAATCTTAGGTAGGTACTAATTTTTCAACAAAAGACCAAAAAGGCATGACATTACGCTCAACGTATCAGAAAAATGTGAAAATTAGGACTAGGAATTTTCTTAAAACAATCTGCGCGCTTCTAATTGATTTATAGAGGTGCGCATAAACATTTGAAAGCCACCATACCAATCTTACCAATGTTTGAATCTTCTCTCGCATCCAGTCTTATTAAACAGTAACCTCTATGAACACCTCGACAAACTTGTATTTTAGGAAGGTATTTTTGTCAACATGGCAATTGGTTTATTATTCTTGGCAACAAAGAAGCCTCAATAAAAATAAATTTCATTCCGAACTTTAACTTTTCACGTTTCTCTATGTAGACACCAAAACCAAAATGTTCTAAAGAAGGAAGCCGATATGGCATTTTTATTCTAACAAAAAAACGCTGCAAATTTTTAAACAGTGGTTGGTTATTCCTCGGACCAGGCGCATGGAGATTCATTTCTTAAACATGAAAAATGGGAAAAACAGTGGGTGTGGTGGGTCCCGGACCCATTCCAATCGATTCAGGGTCCAAAATTTAGTGGAAAATGATACCCCACACGCCTAGGTACCAAAAATCTCGAAAACACACATTCGAAATGGGTAGATAGGCATCCATTTTGACCCATATCCACACTCAGAGAGCACCAATCGTTTGGGGACCCGCTTCATTGGATTCAGTGTCCAAAAGTTAGTGGAAAACCCTACCTTACACGCCCAAGTACCAGAAATCTCGAAAACACATTCAAAATGGGTAATAGATATACATTTTGACCCATAACCTCTTCCAGTGGGTTCCAATTGCTCTGGAACCCTTTTCATTGGATTCAGCATCCAGAATTTAGTGGAAAATGATACCCCATACATCTAGATTGCAAAGAATCTCTCAAATCCATTTTTCGAAATACACGTTTTGACCACTACCCCACCCAAATTTGGTCCGATCGAGGACAAACTAGAGCCGGAAACGGGTCCCTGAACGAAATTTCAGATTTTTATAAAATTTTCTACTATCAAAGGACTACATTTTCTACTACGTGGACGGCGGACAAACATTATTTGCTAATTGTGATCCAGACACTTTGAAACTTCCAGAAAAAAAATTTGGGCCGAATCGGAGGCATGATTATTTAAGGAATAACCAACCAAAACGCATAAGTATGAAATATTATAAGTCACCACATTGTAGCTGCTTAAATTGAAAAGTACGAAATTTTTTTAAAATTCAAAATAGGACGAAGATACCTACCCAAAGACTTGGATTTAATTTCCGTTGAATATCCAAAAGGACCTCCGAACAGACAAAGAAAACTTCTGGTCTTTCTTAGGTCTTCCACAGTATTCGACAGAGGATTTATAAGGAAGACAGTTGGACAATGGTCAATTAAATATAATTAATTATCATGCAATCAGAAGAGCTGACATTCTTTCTCTCTTTATTCAATGAAAAAGAAAAAAATCGCAGTTTTCCCTCCGTTGGCAGTCCAACCTCGCAGCTCCTAATTGGAGAAGAGTGACCGGTGGTGTCGGACTAATTGCTCCCTTCCCTCGTCGATTTCGGAGTGGATTGGAAGGAGTCGAGCCAATTATAAACGCTTATAATTGGGTTTCAGTTGAAATGATTCTTGGTAGCCGGCTTGAGAAGACTTGTGACAAACACTCCTGTCCGCCGCTCCCTGAATCGGGGAGAAAGCGGAATCTTCTCCTGGTTGTAAATATTCTACTCAGGGTAGGGGTTTTTTTTCTAGACCATGATATCCTAATACTTTACAACGTTATTCAACTCAATATCTCCTTCCTAGAGCGAAGCCTACATACTCGTATAGCTGAAACAAAGGACAAAAAGTTATTAGCATTGTAAGAATAAAACACGGGTTGATTTATTCAAGGAACCAAAGCCATACCAAAACATCGATTTTGGTTGTTTATTCCTTGAATAACCAACCTACGTTACCGTGCAAAAAGTCAATCTCTCCGATTCGGTTCAAAACTTTTCTCTGGGCGTTTCAAGGTGCCCAGATCAAAAACCCTGCAAATTGTTACACACGGGTTGGTTATTCCACGAATGCAGGAAACAGTGGGTGTGGCGGGTGACGGACCCATTCCAGTCGATTCAGTGTTTAAAATTTAGTGGAAAATGATACCCCACACGCCTAGGCACCAAAAATCTTGACACATACAAAATGGGTGGAATTTTGACCTATAACTTCTTCCGGTGGGTGCCAATCGTCCTAGGACCCACTTGATTGAATTCAGCGTCCAAATATTAGTGGAAAATGATACCCTACTCGCCTAGATCGCCCAAAATCTCGCAAATCCATTTTTCAAAAAACACATTTTGTTCCCTACCCCGCCCAAACTTGGTTCGATCGGGCTGAAAAGTTTCGAGGACTATCCTAGGCCGGGAACAGGCCCCTGACCCAAATTTCAGATTTTTAGAAAATTGTCTACTACCAAAACGGCGCGGACAATGGACGGCGTACGGCGGACGGCGGACGGACATTGACCTTTTTTGATCAGGACACCATGATCAAAGAAGATTATTCCAGGAATAACCAACCAAAAGTAAAATGTCTGTACGCCGTCCGCTGTCCACCGAGATTGGTAGTAGAAAATTTTCTAAAAATCTGAGAATCTGAAGAATCTGATCTAATTTTCTATTTTGGCCAGGACCTCCAGTTGGTCCTCGAAACTTTTCAGCCCAATCGAACCAAATTTAGGGTTCGATATTCGATAAATGGATTTGCGAGATTTTTAGCTCGTAAGCGTGTGGGGTATCATTTTCCACTAAATTTTGGACTCTGAATCCAATGAAATGGGTCCCGAAACGATTGGTGGCTATCGGAAGAGGTTATGGGTCATAATGGGTATCAATCTACCCATTTCAAATGTGTGTTTCGAGATTTCTAGCACCTAGGCGTGTGGCGTATCATTTTCCACTAAATTTTGGACTCTGAATACAATGAGACGGGTCCTAGTACGATTGGCACGCACCGGAAAGGGTTGTGGGACAAAATGAGTATCTATCTACCCATTTAGGTTTCTGATACTTAGATTGGCGGGGTACTGATAATTCAATAAAAAATCAAAGTATTACGATTCTTAATGAATAAATCTTAAATGTATTAAACATTCATAAATGCCAGGCACAGATTCGGTAGTTTTCAGAATGACTAAAATAGAAATAAATAGGGTATGAATACATTTCAGCAACTGTAATCTGTTGTATGTGATTTCACTCGGTTGCATTTGGAATGAATCAAGCACAAGTAAAATGAATCATCCATGCATTCGTATCCGTCAAAGAAATATTTATCTTCCCCTCCATTTCATGGTACAGTGGTTCTGCTGTAAAAATCCAGCATGAGTGTTTTTGAGGCCTGAAAAACAACTGGTGAATTGTTTCCCTCTGAAAAAACTTCAGAATCTTGTAGAGGTTTTAAGAGAAATCTCTCCGTATAAGACCTAAGTTATCTTCTATGTTGGCCAAGTTTTCGGTTGGTATCGTTGGTTTCTAGCCCACTAGGGACCAGGGGGTTGATTTTAACCCCCGTTTCCCCCCACACAAGGAGAAGAAAGCCCGTCCGCCGATAGCAGTCCACCGTCCAGATTTTAAAATGCCTATAAAATTTCAAATTTATCAGTTTCGCGAAAAAATCAATAGAATCGGGGTCTATCCACTCAATGGATACTGATATAATGTGAAACAAAATTTGAAACAAAAGCTCTGTACCTCCTACATAGACGAGTATGGGCACCGCGGCTGTATGGCGAAGTTAGTAGGCCGTATACTGTATAAATTCTGTGTTATTTGCGTAATCTGTTAATAAAAAAGGCTGGGGTATTACTTTCTTTAGAAACTTGTTCCCTGAGGGATGATCAGCTACAGGTAAAATATGCTTTTGTAACATCAAGCCTAACGCATCGTCAGTCTAACTGCAGTGAAACGTGGTGGCAGAGAACATTATATTTAGGGGTTTCGAAACGTAGGCGTGTGAAACATAATTTTCCTCAAAATTATAGACGTTGAATCGATTAAGATGAGTTTTCGATCGATTAACTTCAACGGAGAATAGCGGACGAGTAGCTTTGTTGATAAAAACAATTTCTGAGAGGACCTTCGATTCGTGGAGACGTTCTTCTCCCTTTTATATTGAAAAGAAGAGTCTCAAGCGGGCGTACAATGAGAAATGATGAATGATGCAACTCCGAAGGAAAAAAGGTTCCAGGTTCATTCATAGGTAGTGTACCTTCCTCATTCATCTTTTCCGATGACACCACCATTCGACTGAAGAGGGAGTAGGAGGACATGAATCAATCTCGTCGATAGCTACACAAGAAACGCCGATTTTTGAAAGTGGGTATGCATAGTACTAGAAGTAGGTGAAATTAAGTGCGAGTACAACATTCTCACTTCGAAAGCACAAAATGCCTTCACAACATTAGGTTGTTAGCTGATTGAATCGCTCGGTCAAGGAATGGAAAATGGTGAATGCTAAATCGATTTAGACATGGGTCCTGGACACTCGAGGAAGGTGTGGATTCATAATGGTATTTCCAAAAATTGTTTTCAAATAATAAACCTTTGAGAAGGGATTTACAACATTCTTTAACTCCTGAAAGATAACGGTTTCACCAGTTAGAAAGTAATGGACCATGAAAAATTCACAAAATTTTTGAAGAAGCTTAAAGTCCGACTAGGAAGTAGTGACCATAGCCGTGATAAATAGGTCCCTTGTAAATAATTACTCGAACCCCTACCCCGCCCAAATTTGGTCCGATTGGGCTGAAAAGTTTCGAGGACCCATCTCGGCTGGGAACAGACCCCTGACCCAAATTTCAGATTTTAAGAAAATTTTCTACTACCAAAAACGGCGTGGACGATGGACGGCGGACGGACATCGACCTTTTTTGATCAGGACATCATGAAACGTCCAGAAAAAAATTTTGAGCCGAATCGGAGAGGTTGACCATTATCATGAAAACATAGGTTGATTATTCAAGGAATAACCAACCAAAATGTGGCAAACGTGTCTGCACAAACCATTCAGAACGGTTAGTTCTCTGCCAAACCTGCGATTATGCACCTAAAGATACGCTTGGCCCTAAGAGGGGTAGATGTTATTTTTGATTAAACTGACTTCAGGGTTGCGTTTGATGACGGAGATTCAACTGGCTAGTGGCAAAAATTATTCTTTTCTGACCACAAAACTGAAAGAAGGCATTGCCCAACTCGTGAATTTTCGTTTCGGTGGAGCGAGTAACCGACTGCGCAAGTTGCTCACAAGCAGCAGCAAGGGTGGTGTAAGTCAAGTTGTGTCAATTTTCCTTACAACAGAACGTGGTCTATTCATAAACACACTTGTGCCACTGTCTCTTGGTCACATCATGAAGCTTCTGACTCACACCGCATTGCTATTGAATGAAGTCGAAGTTTCCAAACTGATGAACCCCAACTCGACCAAAACTTGACTTACACCATTTTGCTTTTCAGGGGCTCAACTGTCAACACAATTTTCAAATGCTCTCTTGTTTTATTTTATTTTTTCTTCTTTTTCTTAGGTTTCTTAGGAAGTTCTCCTAGGTTAATTATTCCTTGAATAATATTAACCTAGGTATGTTTTCATGCAGTCAATCTCTCCGATTCGGCCCAGAAATTTTTTCTGGACGTTTCAAGATGTCTAGATCAAAATCAGCAAATCCGTCCGCCGTTCATGTCGACATTTGTAATAGAAATTATTCAAAAAATCTGAAATTTTGGTTAGGGGTCTGATCCATGGCTCTAGATGATCCTCCGAAATTTTCAAGCCCGATCGGACCCAATACGGTTGGGGGGTGGGGGGATTTTGGACGCTGAATCCAATGAAATGGGTCCTAGAACGATTGGCACCCATTGGAAGAGGTTATGGGTCAAAATGGGTATCAATTACCCATTTTGAATGTGTTTTCGAGATTTCTAGTACCTAAGCGTGTGGGGTATCATTTACCACTAAATTCTGGACACTGATTCCAATGAGACGGGTCCCGGAACAATTGGTGCCCTCTGGATGAGGTTATGGGTCAAAATGGGTGCCTATCTACCCATTTCGAATGCGTGTTTTCGAGATTTCTGTAACCTAGGCGTGTAAGGTATCATTTTCCACTAAATTGTGGACCCTCAATCGATTGGAATGAGTCCGGGACCCGCCACACCCACTGTTTCTATTTTCCTCATGTTGAAGAAATGAGTCTCCATGCGCCTGATTTGAGGTATAACCAATCCGTGTGTACGAATTTGCAGCGTTTTTTTTTTTTTTTTTTTTTAAATTTGTGAGGAACTGTTGCTCATTTCTTCTTCATTTTGTCGTCCTCGTCCATTCAGACTCGAGGTTCATGGATTTCAACGGAAAAGCTGCAAAAAGTGCGAAAAGCGCTGTCTCAATCCAAATCGAGTTCACTTTAAAACCGAGCGCACGATGTGAGCCCCTACTTCAAGGTTCCTTGACAAGACACAGAACAAGGTACTAACAAGTACCTTCCCGCTGTCCCACTAATACTATACCAACTTTGAATAGACATCGCGGATGTGATGATGAGAGAAGTGGAAGAACTTTCACTGTCGGATCCGGTATCAAAAGTTAGAAAAACCGAAGAAGAAGAAGTTTTTGATACCGCTGATACTGCTGATAGTGGTGATAGTGAAAGTGGTGCGGCCTGCTGCAAGAGCTAGACCCGAAGTAGATGTAGTATGTGGATTTACCCGTTATTTTCTTCAAAATGAAGATGTTTCCCGTTCAATTGATTTCGTTTAATTGAATCTGATTCTCCCCGACAACGATGGCCCCATTGCGTTACCACACTCTCGTAAGGAACCTGACCAGGTTCATTTTACCCACATGTCGAGAATATTGCTCTCAAACCAAATTGCTACCCTACTTAGACGATGCCATTTTTCAAAAGTACTTGAGCCGAATGGAGGAGGAAGTCGCTAAGGCACCGAGCGGCCACCGAAATAATATTCCTCACCAAGTTTTTACAAACCTTTACGCCGTCCGGAGAGAATTACTGAGTAATTTAGACGCACTGAAAGGTATGATCAGGTACAACTCACTGCTAGCGCATAGGCAACTATCCTTACTTTATGTAGCTGGTCAAATTCAGCCCGGATGGCATTGTACTACTTGAGCATCAGACTCCACGATGTACATCGCCATCTAAGCCATTGAAATGTCGTTCTAACTTGATGCATTTCCGCAATTCCTTTAGGCCTGAAAGGAGATGGCAAGGCGTCCAACGAAATGTCAGATATGATCGCAGAAGAGGAAACCAAGTACAAATTTGAATTGTCCAACGTGGAATGCGAGCTTTTGAAGGCGTTCGCTCCGCCTCATGAAGATGGCGACGAAATCACTGTCGAAGTTACCGCTGGAGTTGGAGGGAAAGAAGCGGCGTTATTCTGCAAAGAGATTTTTGAAATGTACTGCAACTATGCGATATTCAAGGGATGGAATAATTTTGTCGACCAGTCGGATATCTCTGAGTTGGGAGGCATTCGTCACGCGAGGTAGGTGAAATATTACTCAAAATTCTGCCAATATTCAGCTCTGTATGTGTGTATATTGGTCCCTGAACTAACTTGAAGTATCATTAGATTATTGCTTGATCTTCAAAGTGTCGTCGTTAATTTATTTATTGTACAGATGTCTTACACTCGACCTCAATCGCCCCACTGAATGCCTGCAGGATATACATGGAGGGCAGCAGCGCCCTGCAGCATCTCATCCAAGAATCAGGCGTCCATCGTGTGCAACGGGTCCCCGCTACAGAAAAATCGGGTAGGATTCACACTAGCACTGTCAGCGTGGCCGTACTTACCGTAACGCCTCTGGTGGAAATCCAGATTGCTGATCGTGACATCGTCGTGGACACGATGAGAGCGAGTGGAGCCGGTGGGCAGCATGTCAACAAGACTGACAGTGCCGTCAGGATTACTCACCTTCCTTCCGGTAAATAGGCTATTCATTCTTGTTGATCGAGGATCTGAACCCTAATTACGAGGATGGATCGATAAGTTTCCAGACTGACCAAGAAAAACAACGTTTTTAAGAATTTTTTCTTTTCTCAATCTCCTTCAAGGGTGATAATTTTACTTTCAAACGGTATTCTATTCTAGTAATGCCATATCTATTTATTTATTTATTACAATAACGGGAACAAGCCCAATTACAATAGAAAATTGTTTAAACAAAACTTATTATTATAGAAAAAAGAGTATTTGAAGCGCCTGGAAGGGTAGATGGTACGATGAGTAGTTCAGGTGGTGATGAACTGTGTGAGATTGAGCAGCTAAAGAGCTTTGTAGACAGCATACCCTTTTGACGATGGTGGAAAGGAGGGAGAGTCAACATTCCAGGAAAAAGATAGATCACTAGGTAAATTATAATCCCCAGCGAGAGGAAGGTGGTAACCAGGATACAAAGTGGTGATGGATTCCAGGTCCTTGAAGTGCCGCACGTATGCAGAGAGTGGACAGTAGCCAGGTAGGTAGATGGTCCCCACAATCAGACAGAGATCCGGGAGCACGGAAATTCGCTCAAGAGACGGGGATCGAGCGAAGACGAATCGTATTATTCGAATGGGAACGGTCGGTGCGAAAGATGTGTAGTTGGAGAGACGGATTTCAGAGGAGTCCGCCTCAGGACGAAGCCAGGTCACAGTGAGAAGGTGAAGATCGTAAGTAAGATGAGGAGCAAGATGGTGCAGATCAGACGATTTGGTATTTAGGCCACAGACATTCTGGTATAGAAGAGTTAGTTTAATGGAACTAGGCTTATTTCAGAGTTTTTTGGAAGGGAAATAGGAGAGCGACGAACCTTTAATATACGAGGAATACCGGATACAAACTTGATAGTGAGGTCAGACTCACCCTGGTCAGTTCGCCTACGCAACTCAAGGCGGAGCTCATCAAGCTGACGGCACTGGGCTGGTGTCCTGTCCGCTGAGATAGCAAAGAGTGGCGAAGATGAAGCCCGATTGACAGAGAGGATTCTTGAGACTCAGCCAGGAGAGTCCAGAGTAACGAGGAGAGGACGGGGTCGATCGTTCTTAGGCGCCCTGCCCAGACGACGGAAACGATGAACGGCACTATCATATACAAAGTTGAGTTTAGTGAGAGCATCGGAGATGAATGCACAATCATTTTGAGCTGATGCAGAGCCTGCCTGCTCGGGAACGTTGTAGAACAGAAAGACTACAGACTGATTCATCAAGCTCCTCAAAATACCCATTTACAACTTCAATTACTTCTTCATTGTCCGCAAATCTCTTACCGCCAAGCCATTTTTTGAGGTTAGGAAACAGAAAATAGTCACTCGGGGCTAGGTCTGGAGAGTAGGCAAGGTGCGGCATCAATTCAAACTTCAGATCGTTGATTTTACCCATCGCAACGATTGACGTGTGCGATGTTGCGTTATCGTGATGGAACAAGATTTTTTTCACAGAGCTTTTCCATACACAAATGGTGCAAAATATTTTGTACACGTTCATATGACATCTTACAGGTCTCAGCTATCTCACACACATTTAATCTGCGGTCTTTCAACACTATTTGATGGATTTTGGTTGGTTATTCCTTGAATAATCAACCTATGTTTTCATGATAATGGTCAACCTCTCCAATTCGGCTCAAATTTCTTTTTCTGAACCTTTCATGGTGTCTTGATCAAAAAAGGTCAATGTCCGTCCGCCGTCCGCCGTACGCCGTCCATCGTCTGCGCCGTTTTTGGTAGTAGAAAATTTTCTAAAAATCTGAAATTTGGGTCAGGGGTCTGTTCCCAGCCGAGATGGGTCCTCGAAACTTTTCAGCCCGATCGGACCAAATTTGGAGGGGGTAGGGGTCAAAATGTGTTTTTTGAAAAATGGATTTTCGAGATTTTGGGTGATTTAGGCGAGTGGGGTGTCATTTTCCACTAAATTTTGGACGCTGAATCCAATAAAATGGGTCCCAGAACAATTGGCACCCACTGGAAGAAGTTATGGGTCAAATTGGGTATTTATTACCCATTTTGAATATGTGTTTTCGGGATTTCTGCTACCTAGGCGTGTAGGGTATAGTTTTCCACTAAATTTTGGACGCTGAATTCAATGATGTGTATCCCAGAACGATTGGCACCCACCGGAAGAAGTTATGGGTCAAAATGGGTACGTATCCACCCATTTTGTATGTGTCAGAATTTCTGCTACCTAGGCGTGTGGGGTATCATTTTCCACTAAATTTTGGACGCTGAATTCAATGATGTGTGTCCCAGAACGATTGGCACCCACCGGAAGAAGTTATGGGTCAAAATTGGTATGTATCCACCCATTTTCTATGTGTCAGGATTTCTGGTGCCTAGGCGTGTGGGGTATCACATTCCACTAAATTTTGGACCCTGAATCGATTGGAATGGGTCTGGGACCCGCCACACCCACTGTTTCCCCCATTCGAGGAATAACCAACCCGTGTGTAAGAATTTGCAGATTTTTTTTTCGATCACATCTGGAGTTGTGACCTCAATGGGGCGTCCTGAGCGAGGCTCATCAGAGGTGCACGCACGACCCTTTTTAAACTCGGAAACACACTTTGAATATGATGGGGAGGATGTCCCCAGTGTTGAGTCCATCTCTTCTTTAATCTCCTTTGGCAATAACCCCTTCAAGTAATTTTTTTACGAAAAACACAGAGGCGTCTTGTTCACTCAAACCTTAACTAACATGGTGATCGGACTGAAACTAGCTACAAGCTATCTGGAAGGTACTATAGTCTATAGAACGCCACCACAACGTAGGCCTAGTGGCGCCATTTCTTGGTTAGGCCGGAAACTTATCAATCCACCCTCGTATACTTGTAGGGTTATTTTAAGAGCCATAGGTACAAGAGGAAGGTGAGTTCTTGAGGGAGACCGAATGCTGGTGGAAAAATTATGAAATAAAAGTTAGTTTCTTTTGGTAATAATTTGGTGACGTTATTTCAATACTCTTATTCTTTAGCTTCAGGTAAATATATTACTTAAAATATAGTACTTCTGCATCCTCAATGCATTATCAATTCATCCGCTGAATAGCTGATATTTTCTCTTCAGACTTCCCGCTATACATTTCCGAAGACCCAGTTACTACTTGCTGTACTATGATGGATGTGGAGACAACCGGCTCTGTAACAATACACCTTGATGTCACAAAAAAAATTGATGATACTGGACAATATGAGCACTCCCCTCTCCTCTTCGTCTCATTCTGGCTCTAGTTGGTCCTCGAAAGTTGTCAGTCCGATTGGACCAAATTTGGGGAGGGTAGGGGGGGGAAATGTGTTTTTTGGAACTCAATTTTCGGGACTGTTTGGGAACTAGGCATGTGGAGTATCATTTTCTGCTAGATTTCGGTCGCGTAACCCATTGAGACAGGTTCCGGATTGATTGGTGCCCACTGGGAGTGGGTATGGGTCAAAATGGGTACCTACCTACCAATTTAAAATTCTAGACACTCATTGTTTTCCCTGCTCCACTGGGAGTGGGTATGGTTCAAAATGGGTACCTACCTACCAATTTAAAATTCTAGACACTCATTGTTTTCCCTGCTCCAATGAATAATCAACAATTTTGGCAGAATTCGCAGCCTTTTGGTTGGTTATTCCTTGAATTATCAACCTATGTTTTCATGCAATGGTACCTAAACCTCTCCGATTGGGCTCAACATTTTTTTCTGGACGTTTCATGGTGTCTGGATCAAAAAAAGTCAATGTCCGTCCACCGTACGCCGTCCGCCGTAGGGTAGGGGTCAAAATGTGTTTTTGAAAAATGGATTTTCGAGATTTGAGCGATCTAGGCGAGTAGGGTATCATTTTCCACTAAATTATAGACGCTGAATCCAATGAAATTGGTCCCAGAACGATTGGCACCCACTGGAAGAAGTTTTGGGTCAAATTGGGTATTTATTACCCATCTTGAATATGTGTTTTCGGTACGGTTTTCGGGATTTCTGGTACCTAGGCGTGTGGGGTATCATTTTCCACTAAATTTTGGACCCTGAATCGATTGGAATGGGTCCGGGACCCGCCACACCCACTGTTTCCCCCATTTTCCCCATGTTGAAGAAATGAATCTCTATGCGCCTGTTTCGAAGAATAACCAACCCGTGTGTAAGAATTTGTAGATTTTTTCTTGTTCTCGATTCAGCAGTGAAATAATCCGTGTTACTTCTTCGTGTTCCCTATCAATAATAATAATTTTTTTTTTTTCTAGGTTTGGTCGTCGAATGTCAAGAAGATCGGTCTCAAATTAAAAATAGACAAACAGCCTTGCAAAAGCTCAAAATGAGGCTCAACGATAGGATGGAACAAGCGCATAACGATAAAATCCGAGGATCCCGAAAATCACAAGTTGGAACCTCCGCTCGATCGGATAAAGTTCGAACTTACAACTTTCCTCAGGACCGCATCACGGATCACCGACTGTCTCACAGTTTTCACAACGTACCCGGATTTTTGAAAGGGGAAGAACTTCTTGACAACACAATAGCAAAACTAATTTCACTTTCTGAAGAGGAAAGGTTGAACTCTTTTATAGAATCAGTAAAACGGGGTGATATTTGATAGGTTGTAGTCATTTTCATAGTCGAGCTTCTTCCAGAATTCGCCGAATAATTTATTTTTGGCAGCCTGAGGCGATTTCGACCGCTCAATTCACTTCGAATTCAATACTACGGACCTCGTTTTCGCCGGTGTACCAACTCGATTGAGTTCTCTACCAATAAAATTGATTTATGTATATTTTATTATTGTTGGTTCGTACCTTATTCCGTATTCACCCTTTCGTATGTATCCTGACTTTTTTTTCTAAAGAGGAGATTGAATGCAAATTGAGAGACATTCCAGAATAAACTGTCGAACAACATTTCTGAAGAAGTAGAATTTTTAAGATTAAATATTTTCTTCAAAGAATATTCTTTCCAAGCGCATGGTTGAGACAAAATTATTCTCGTACGAGAACTTGCAGCACTAATTTTTTTTCTGTAGACGGCCCCTGGAAATTGTATTCTTTTACTGAAATAATTGGTAGTGTTTGTCACAGATGGATGAGTGCATGATGAGTATATGTACGTAATATTTCTAGATAAACGCCTTTATTCTACAGTGATGTGAACTACAGTGATCAAATCTGCCAGGGATTCATCCTAGAAGCAATAACGTGAAAGGAGAGGTCAAGTCCGTCACAAATTATTCATACATCACGAGTATTCTAGTCGTAGTAGGTGTTTCTATCCCGATTTCACCTGTTTTATCCACGTGAAGATGAATTTCAATTAGTTTCATTGGTATTTTTTGCACCCAAAAAGAGAGGGATGTTTAACTTTTGAAGGGAAGGCTAGAGAAAACATGAATATTGTTGAATTGACACAGCCTTAAAATCCTTGAATAGTCTGTTCGCTGGAGGGAATTAAATTTAGTTTTGTAAAATGCCGCTAGGAGCGCTAAATCCGCAAAAATCTAGCTTACCAGGTTCCACACTTCAGCCCAGATCCAAAAAAAGCCAAGAATTTTGTTATGTACGCGCCTGAAACACTTCAAGGCTGACTTTTAAAAACAATGTAGGCCCAAAATCTTGAATGTTGCTCGAATAAAATGTAAAAATGTCGCCACGGTTTGGTTGTGACAACACTGATTGCTGCTGTTCCACTTTCCGTGCAGTAGAGTCTGTTTGTGCGTTGAGATTGCGGTCGTGAATTTTTTGTTTAGTGGAAGAATAATGGTTCGCATTATTAACTTGTAATCGTTCCTGCCTGATCGCAGTCATCCTGTGTTACTGACTAGCTGTAAGAAGTTTCGAATTGGAGATACTTTGTGCCCTCGAAGGACAGTGTCGTTGTTGATAAACAATCCCGTTCCCTGAAAGAGAAAAAGATGGCGAAATCCGAATCAACGTCAATGAATGTGTCCGCATTGAAACTATCAGACCCTTATTTGAAGGAAATCCTCGACAAAGCGGCCCACGTCGCTTTATACAAGTTTAATCCGGACTGTCAAAAATGGGACAAGCCCGAAGTTGAAGGAGCGTTGTTCGTTTATTCAAGAACAGTGGAGCCCCAATACTACGCTTTCATCATGAACAGGCTGAACACTACGAATCATATTGAGCACATTGATGAGCATGTTGACTTGCAGCTCCACGAGCCATTCATTTTATATAAAAATCATAAGGGTAAGGCTCTCATGAGAGCGTCAGCATTGACGCATTGATCACGTATTTCTTCTATGCAATTGGGTCACTTTATGTGTATGCTGAGTGTTAATGTCTGTAGTTACTACTTCTATTGTTTTGTTGTGATCCTCGAATACATCCAACATGCTTCTAACTGATTCGCTTCTTATGCTGAGCCTGGAGGCGTTCGCTAGTCTTACGCAAAGGTTCGGCATGATGGACGAGATTGCTGTCTTTTCTGTGTTCAGATCCACGTCTTATTCCAAAGAAGCACATGTCAAAAAATAAATTATATCAGAATTCAATTAATCTTAAGTTCGCTGAAAATGTTACCTTTCGTGCAATGCGATTTTTATTGCTATACATTTACCATTTTCAATTTATCTCTCAACCTAGAGAATCAGATTCAATTTGTCTAAATTCTTAAACGAATCTCTTGTAAACGATAATTTCCAACTTCAGTCGCATTTTGTAATAGTAAACGGCTCGGGAATGCCATTGGGTGATTAGCGGGGTTTACAATGCTATCTAGTGCAGATCTCAACAGTAGAGATAGACTTTAATAGATATAGTGTGGCGTAAATTTCAAGCCTGGGTGGTCAGGCAAAACAGATGGTTGGTGTTTGGAATGCTAGACGTGGTGAATTTACTGGGATATTTGAAAACACATTAGAGCACACTTCATGTAAAGTTGATTTATAATAAATGATTTGATAAAAGAGGACAATTCTGTTGTAGAGAGTCTTCTAGGTTTCTTTGCTATAATTTTCAAGAGGTTTTCTGAGCTGTTCTAATGAGGTGCAATATTGTGGAAAAGGTTCCTACCCAAACCAAGGTGTTGGATACAATACTGAAAAATTTGTCGTTGCAGGTATTATTCACGGAATTTGGTTCTACGACGCGGAAGAATGTAGCCGAATAGCTTCGTTAATCGAAAGACTGATAAACGAAATTGCAAAGAGCAAGAAAGTCGAATCACATTTCAAACGGAGCAACAACTCGGGCTTGCCGACCGAAGAAGACACAAACAGGAGAGTGATGGATTTTTTCGCCAGAGCCGGTGGCAAAGCTCCTATGAATCGGCCACCTCTTCCTATGGCGACCATCAGCATGAACGAGGTGTGTATTGGTTCAAGTTGAGTGACAGGTCTCTTTCCATTTTATATGCTTTATTTGTTCATTAATTTGTTGCAGCAAAGAGGCTCAAAGCATGCTATAAGCCACCAGGTAGATGCTCCACCGCTGAAACAAAATGTTTCTATATTTGTCATGCCGCAAGGCACCTGAATGGCTCAATTTATTTACTGCTTATTTACTGCTCAACATCACATTCAATGCTTCAGTAAATCCTGCGCAGAATGCACAATCATTCAACAACAACCGGAAGAGTACTCAGCGAGTGTCCAAGTCGTGGTCACCCATTTGCGATGAAAATTCCGTGAACTCTGAATTATCGATTGTAACACTGGCCTGAAATTCGTGTGTGCTAACATGGCCGTTGTCGTTGAAAAGCCCCCTTAATAACCATTGAAATGCGCACACAAACTCAAAAACTGAAAATTCGTTCACAGTGGTTGGTTATTCCTTGGACCAGGAGCATGGAGACTCATTCCAATCGATTCAACGTGCAAAATTTAGTGGAAAATGATACCCCACACGCCTAGGAATAAGAAATCACGAAAACCCACATTCAAAATACACATTTTGACGCCTACTCCCCCTAAATTTGATCCGATCGGGCCGACAAGTTTCGAGAACCAACTAATGCCGGAAAGTGGTCCCTGACCAAAATTTCAGATTTTTAGAAAATTTCTACTACCAAAAACGGCATGGACGGCGGACGGACATATGCTTATTTTGTTCTAGACACCTTGAAACGCCCAAAAATAATTTTTGGGCCGTATCGGAGAGATTGAATTTTTGCGTGAAAACAGGTTGATTATTCAACCAAAATTTAAGAACTGAGAAGCGCATGTTGGACGCCTGTATTGATCGATGCAAAGCGCACGCCAGTCTGATCCGTGGAATCATGAATGTGAACATAGAAATTTGTACTTTTAGTTTGTTGTATTGTTGTTTGTTGTATGATTTTGACATAACACGGTCGTATGACAAGACTTAGCGAGGTATTGATTGCATTACTTCATAAGTTTCTGTGCTTCTTGCGTTTAGTGCCCTTTCAAAAGTTATCCGTTCTGGTGTAAGTCTCCCTTTGAAATTTGGCGAGACAGTCAATTGCTTCGAGAATAGAGCAGTGCGGGTAATGGAATAACCCTTGGAAGCCAAAACGAATCCAAAACAGCGAATGCCTCGGTCAAGTTTGGCAAATGCCGCTAACTGATTCGCGTTCTGTGCGGTTTTCAACATACGTATGCATTATTTTGATTGCAGATGCAGATCATTCCTACAGTGCAGAGACTACTGTCCACTTCTAACCCTGTGCATACGCTAGAAGAGATTGAAAAACGACACAAAGTGGGTTCAGAAGATCGTCCTGGAGAACACATCCTTCAAAGTGGCGCCGGCTCGAAGACATTACAGCGCCAAACCTCCGAATCAGTGACGAGCAAATCGATCGAAAACGGTCTCAGTTACCTCAGAATCGCCGCCAACGATTCCCCCACTCCTCCGATCTCGAATTCCATACCGACGCAGTGTTTTTTCAATTCTTCACTCAATCAGCCCGCCTCACCCCATCCCACCAGTAATGGTCCACTTGAAGTAAGTTGACAAATTTTGTTTCAAGTCTGAACCGAGTCTTCGAGTATCAAAATACCAATCAATCAATCAATATCTTCAATATTAGTGTACCAATACTTGAAAATCCATATTATTATGGTATCGGTATTTTCTTGGAGGTATTTTCCTATTCTTTATGGTCGATATATATCCAAAGAGATTGTTTCCGAACTTTAACCACACATCGTCATTGATTATTTTTACAATTAGTTGGTTTTTTCGCGTAAAAAATTGACATGTTTGATCCAGTGGGTAGTGTTCAATTATGGATGGCGAGTGATACAACGTTATAAAATATCACAAATACCAAGAGTATAAATTCATTTGATAATTAATTGGTTTGTTTTGGTGGTCCGCTGTCCCCGCCGTCATTGGTAGTAGATTTTCTAAAAAAAAAAAAATTGAAATTTTGGTCAGGGACCTGTTTCTAGCTCTAGTTGGTCCTCGAAACGTTTCAGCTCGATTGGACCAAATTTGGGTGGGGTAAGGGTCAAAATGTGTTTTTCAAAAAAATGTATTTTTGAGATTTTTTGCAATCTAGGTGTGTGGGGTATCATTTTCCACTAGATTCTGGACGCTAATTCCAATGAAAAGGGTCCTAGAACGATTGGCACCCACTGGAAGTTATTATGGGTCAAAATGTATATCTATTACTCATTTTGGTTGGTTATTTCTTGAATAATCAACCTATGTTTTCATGCAAATGGTCAACCTCTCCGATTCGGCTCAAATTTTTTTTCTGGACGTTTCATGGTGTCCAGATCAAAAAAGGTCAATGTCCGTACGCCGTCCGCCGTCCACGCGTTTTTGGTAGTAGAAATTTTTATAAAAATCTGAAATTTGGGTCAGGGGTCTGTTCCCGGCCTAGGACGGTCCTCCAAACTTTTCAGCCCGATCGGACGAAATTTGGGCGGGGTAGGGGTCAAAATGTGTTTTTTGAAAAATGCATTTTTGAGATTTTGGGCGATCTAGGCGAGTGGGGTATCATTTTCCACTGAATTTTGGACACTGAATCCAATGAAATGGGTCGCAGAACGATTGGCACCCACTGGAAGAAGTTATGGGTCAAATGGGGTATATATTACCCATTTTGAATATGATGTGTTTTCGGGATTTCTGGTACCTGGGCGTGTGGGGTATCATTTTCCACAAAATTTTGGATCCTGAATCGATTGGAATGGGTCCAGGACCCGCCGCATCCACTGTTTTCCCCATTTCCCCCATGTTGAAGAAATGAGTCTCCTTGCGCCTGGTCCGAGGAATAACCAACCCGTGTGTAAGAATTTGCAGCGTTTGAATATGTGTTTTCGAGATTTCTGGTACTTGGGCGTGTGGGGTATGATTTCCCACTAACTTTTGGACGCTGAATCCAATGAGACGGGTCTCGGAACGATTGGTGCCCTCTGGTTGAAGCTATGGGTCAAAGTGGGTGCCTATCTACCTATTTTGAATGTGTTTTCGAAATTTCTGGTACCTAGGCGTGTGGGGTATCATTTTCCACTAAATTTCGGACTCTGAAATGTGGTGAAATAAAGTGTAAACTGGTAAAAAATCGTCACATCGTCATTGCCCTCAATAACGCTGGGCAAATCAATGTCTGACGTTTCCCAAATAATCCTTGTGCGGGCGGCTATCATCGTTTTGCACAGTATGTTAAGGATAGGCAACGAACACGTCGTTCTCGTTCTCCTAGATGTTTTCAATTCAATCCACGACCGAGCTGATCGAACGTGACTTATTGACAAGATCAAGACTCTGCGCCTTTTCAAAAAAAATATTGGGTTATCTGTTTTTTTCTCCCAAAAAATTGCCTTTGACTCAATTGCGGCTTTTCACACAGTTTCCAGGGGGAAGTTGGTACCTGTCCACTGCATGGTGACGTCTGGGGGACATTTCCAGACGCCAGAATGATCTCTGTTCAGATCGAAATTCAATGAAAAGAGTCGTGGAACATATTTCTCTTGAGTAGACTACGGGTAGTCATTGCAACATTTTGTTCACTCGTAGATTCGCAAACAATTAATTTCCACCGCCAGAGCGACAACTGCCTGTAGCTCTCGGATGGTTCATGAAAATAGGACACTGAATGTGGCCAACATCCAAAGAATGAAAACTGACTCACCGCATCTGTTTGGGAAACCCTCTTTCGAACCAGATGGACTGTCAGCTAATGGCTTCACATGGATAACATCACTATTTAGAGAGCTTGATATCGTCTTTAGTGTTGGCTATTTCTCTCGAAACGCGATATGTTCTGTATTAATTAGCCAGTTATCCTAACAGCTTACAACGTTCCAATAAAATTACAAAACAGAACTAGGTATACTACTCTTAAGATCGTATTTTAAGGAATATTGTTATTTTGGTGGCCCCTAAATCTTGATATATTAGTGTATGTACATGAGTATTCTTCGTTTTTCAGGTAAGCGTCCTGGAGCGAGCTGTGATAGACCCGCCTACTAAACCCGCCCTCCTCCCTCCAGGTATGTTCACCTCGAACCTCCGACAACCTGAAGAACATCCGATCATGTTCCAACCTGCGATCCCCTCCGATCCGACAATCGGCCTCCAGCCACCAAATTCCTACCAACCGCCTGGCGACCCGGCTCTGACGCCTCTCACGAAGCCGCAGCTCCTCCAAGCCGTCAACTACCTTCTCAAAAATGACGCCGACTTCTTGAACAAACTTCACGAAGCCTACGTCAAATCTTTCGTCGACATGGTCTCATAAGAAGGCACGAGATCATGTTTGGTATCACTTTTAGGTCGAACTATTAGCCATCATAACTTATGAATTCTCATAATTTATCGCAAAAACCATGAAAATGGGATTCAACGCACTACTCGGCCTTCATTTTGCAACGCCGTTGCCCTTTAATTACTTGACGAAAACTCATCTTCGGGCGAAGATAATGAAATGTATTATTTTATAAGAGGAAATATGCGTGGATTATTTCATCTTTTTGATGTTTTCTGAGATAATGTTCGTTGGAACATATAAGCGTTACACCAAACGACCCCAATTCCCACTCGCTTCAACTATTTTGACTACCATTAATTTTTGGTTTGAGACAACTGGAGTAAATTTTGTTTCAAGCAGCTTAAAGCGTTAAGCCCCTTCTGGCATTAAGATCGTACTCCTTCTTCCCCAATGATTCAAAAATACAACTCTCTCGTTAATTAACTGTTTGTCCCATATTTTCGAATTGAAATGAGTAACTTAAAAATTTGTAATTTCCTCAATTTCCACAAAATGTAATTTATTTGAAATTCAACTATTCCTTTTGTAGAATTCTACCTTGATGACTTTAGAGTATAAACTGAGCCACTATGTCCCAACCTGTATTTGTCAACATTAATTTATCAAGTCTTGACCCTCTGAAAATGTATAATTAACAGAACTGATGGTGATTTGAAGCTCTTTAGAATTCAAACAAGACCAATTTGTGGTACAAGTTTTTTTCATTTGGCAAACAAAAATAAAATTAAGAGTTGTTGAAGTTGAATGGTTTGTATCAATGGGGTCTGAAATTGGTCAATTTTTGTTTTCCAATGATGTTGTCTATAACAATGTTCTAAGCTAGAAATATTTCATCCTGGACAGGTCCTTGACTTATAGGCCAATCATAAATTCCACGGCATAAGTACCATTAATTTAGTTGTTGGAAGGTAATTTAAAAATATTCACTGTGATGTTATAATGAATGAATAACTACAATGAAAAATGTAAGGGGAAAATGTAGTCAGATACTAAAACAGCTGTCCATGCCTTCCTGCAATCTAGCATACAACTGAATGTTTCCTCCCCTTGGTATTGTTATTGTTGTGTTACCTTTGTAAACATGAAGCAGTGAAGATAGGTCACTCCAGATAATGTACTGACTGAAGCGCAGCCCCGGGGGTGTTTTTGAAACCAATGATAGTGATAACTTGAATACAGGAAATCTCGAAAACCCACTTTCGAAATTGGTAGATAGATACCCATCTTGACCCATAACCTCTTTCGGAGGGCCCCAATTGTCCCAGGACCCGGCTCATTGGATTCAGCGTCCAAAATTTAGTGGAAAATGATACTCCAAACGCCTAGATCACCGAAACTCTATTTTTCAAAAAACATATCTTGACCCTACCCTACACAAATTTGGTCCGACTGGGCAGAAACTCAACTTTAACGAGCCAGTAAAGCTAATATCAATATTTTCTGGACAATCGACATCAATATTTGAGGTACCGTTATTGTTCGATACTTCTTTCAATCCCGATTATTTTTACCGATACCAGTATCGGTATCAAAAGCAGAGAATCACTACCAAAATGATCGGTATCGTTAGAAAAGTATCGATACCGTCTCAATATCGATCAGTATCGTTCATCCCTAAGCAAAAGTGATGTAGGTTCATGCTCTCTAAAACACCCCTTTTCACATGCAATTTTTCTAAACAGTGGGTACACCCCATTCAAAGGATTCAGTTGTACATTGTCTAGGCTTGTTTTCCACTTCATGTCACAGGATTACTTTTGATGGTTACAATACTGTTTCTTAAGCAATATTTCTCGGTTTGTGCGGATATTTATTATTTCCAGTAATTTGTTAGAAGAATGGTACCAAGAGCCATTTTTCCTTTGTATGCTTCAAGCTGCTATTTTGATTTTTGAATCAACTTGTTCTACCCTGCCCTCTAGTGACGAGTCTCTGTCTCTGAATTCTAGCTGCTCATGGGCCCAAGTTCAAGCACTTTTGACGCTGGTCGTTATATTATTGGTGACCATTGAAAGTTTTTACGAGCCATTAACAGACCCTGAAGTACCAGAGATCGGGCTATTAAATTTCTGAGTCCTTCTCAAGGACGTAGGCGCCAGTGGGCCCTGTTGAAGCAACTCAATCCACGCTAAGTTCATAACCATTGCACAGTGTAACCCCCCTTCACTTGAAACAAACCACTCCAACTAATTTTCGCACTACTAAAATGATATATTTTATAATATACGTGGCGAAAAGGATTTACTCAAGGATTTCAGCTCACTTTTAACTTCAATTTTTAACTTTTAACCCTTCTGGGCCAGCTGCCCCTCCACTTTTTGGTTGACATTGTATTCGATGCTGTGCAAATTGGCTCGTAATAGTAGAATAAACTTACCCTGTTGGCTGCAAAAACTCTCCAAGGTCCCTGCTGGTCAAATGTCCCAGAGGGTACTTCCTTCCTGGCATTTTGAGCAAGACACCAACCCTTGAAATTAATTCCACCAGTTGTTCTATTTCCCCAAATCCTTCGGCCCTCCTTATTCTGTTATTAAAGTGTAATCTGTACAAAAGGCTTTCCCGAACGCGGCTTATTCTTTTATTTGTCAGGTAGTTAAGGTAGTCAACAAAGACCACCAGTGACAAATCTTTTACTTTTACCGAGTTGCAATATTAAGAAAGGTCAATCAGCAATGACCAAACTGGTGACTTGCACGGACGGGTAATTAATTAATGTGATACATGGATGTTATGTGAATGATAATTGGAATGTTATACTAAGTGATATTTTTGTATGCATTGGCGCTTCTCAATGTCTCCAAATACGTAAATTCTGTAGAGGCGATGCCAAAATGATAAGTTACAATTTATTCATTCTGTATAATCGGCGAGGGTGTCAACAAACCAGTCAGTAGCAAAAAAAAGTTGTAACTGGAAGACGATAACTTGGGATGAGAAAACAAATAGCTACAGGAAGATTTCAAATGTGAGGGATTTCCTCTCTGATCGGCTGTACGTATCGTATTCTTTTCCCCTTTTTCCAAGGAAAGGCAATTTATTGTTGGTGGTGAAGTCTGACGAGCAGTACAGCTCATCAAAGTTTTCAGGGTATGTTGACAAAAAAACTATTCTCACCAATATATTTCATCCAATGTACGTTTATTGTTCTCCTTAGTATCAACGGACGAAAAATACGCCGTCAAAATTTTGACGAATTATCAATGACTTGTAGTTCGACCAGTAAGTGAGACCTCGATAATCACTTGTGTAGTATCATGATGGTTGTTATCTGTTAGCACACGTTGCACATTTGAATTGGACGATAACTAGGGACCAGGAATGGGGCGTTTATTTCCGTCACGTGAAGTTATTTAAAACCCACATACCTACATGAATAATTTTAATAGATTTGTGGTTCGTTGTAAGACCTACGTGTGGCTGTGTCCTATCAGAAAACACCCAATAAAATACTATACACCGAATGTGTCCACTGTTATCTACAATTCCTCGAATTCCTCTAGTAATTATGATACTGCTATCTTGCAACTAAGCTTGGAACTCCTTATGGGGGTTAATTGTTTCTTTGCTGCAGAACAAAGCTCTCAGAGCCAAATTCTTCTAACATGAACTTGATAGGTCTTGTTATATATCTTGTCCGCCTTTTCGTCTGAAGTCATATTCATTTTTTAATTGATTTGAGACCTCCAGGGAGAAAGGTTGATTTGAGGACCAGAGGACCCTTGCGTTGTATGCAACGCTAAAAGTTTCAACCTAAAGGAGCCCCTACACTATCAAGCTGCTTGATCAAATGCTTGACCAAATTGATTGTATCAAGCGTGATTGATAGTTTAGAAGCCCGTTTGACGCTTGAACCAAGCGTTGACGGTGATTGATAGAAATTTTGAATGACTCAAGCGGTTGATGAAGCGGCTTGATAGTCTAGGGCGATTTCTGTCAAGCATTGCGACCATTTCCATTCTAAATCCATGCCAGACAACAGGTACCTCAATGTGATAGACCATCTCTGACTTGCAGGAATCGCTTCACGCATTTTTGTATCTTTCTTCTCAATGTCAGGGCAAAGTAATTCCAGTAAATGATCAAAACTTTCTTGGTCCATTCTCAAAAAGTTCCTGTAGTCCTCTGGTTCTGAATCACACAGGAAGTTTAGGAGATGTTCATGAGTGAAGCGGTTTCTCATTTTGTACCACTCCTAGGACCAACGTCGTTTTTTATTTTACTTCTTTTTCTGCTTTACGGCAACCAATGTTGCGATTAAGAAGCCCAAATGTGCATTCAACACCATTTTAATCGAAGAAGAAATTAAAAAAGAGTTATTATTTATTACAATTATTTTTAATCGAAAAAGCAAAAGTACGATCGCAACAAACTCCGTTCTACTTCCACTTCGACTGACGAGAGACTTTTGATCAAAAGATTGAAGGGTTGATTGAAGCAAGCTTGAAGCTCCCATCAATCAGAGGGTCAAGCATTTGATCAAGCGGCTTGATAGTGTGGGGGCTCCTTAAAACCCATATCGTTTATGCCTGTTATCCGATCCCATCTAGAATAATTTGAATCTCATTTGAT
The DNA here is from genome assembly GCA_019603395.1 of Cyrtorhinus lividipennis. NCBI lineage: Eukaryota > Metazoa > Arthropoda > Insecta > Hemiptera > Miridae > Cyrtorhinus > Cyrtorhinus lividipennis. The sequence goes on along the minus strand of CM034002.1, from coordinate 22,895,394 downwards.
TTTGATGAGTGAAAGGCAGCTGCGGCTTGTTTCTCAGGGCTATATCATACAATTTAATCACCGTTCGAGCTCAAAAAAAGGAGAAAAGTAACAGCCGCGAGAAGAATAAGTAACAACAGCAAATTTGCTGTCCAAGGTTCAAACTTCAACAGAATCATTCTCTTTTCCAGACCAATAGTCTAGGCATACCCCTACAAAGCGTACTCCTATCACTTAGTTGTTCGCAGCCTATCTATTTTTCAGGGAGGGGAGCAGTTGGATACAGTTGAATTACCTATAAAGAACTTGTTTTAAATATTACTTTGCAGTTATCAACAAACATACTGAGTATTTATGGCCCAGAGCATTGAAAATCACTGATGAAACTGATTTTTCTACACCGAACCACCCTACGGTTTCAACTATAACGAGAGGATTGGTATAAAAACACATCAGAGTACGATGGTAATTATTATACTTAATAGAAAAATACACACTTATCAGCCTAGGTGGCGAGTATTTACAAAGGTCATAAATATAGGTATTATCACAATAGTTTGTAAAATAAAACCAACTACTACAAACCTTCACGAACAATAAATAAATAACTAGCGGCACCTCACGGTACTTGATTCGAGTGACACAAGTCATATGAGGTTTATTCGTTCATTTTGAAGGGTGAGAACATGTAGCTCCTTCATTAGGTCCCTAAACTAAATTTACAACCATTCACGTCCTACGGGGCTTCGAACCGTTTAGATAATACGTATTTCCCAGGGCGGCGCAATTCAAATTAGAATTGAAACCTTACGATGATAAAATTTTAACAAGATTGAAACAATGGTAGTATTCTGTCACGAAATGAAAATTCACATAAAGAGGCCGTTCGTCACATAATGACTCGGGGAAGTTATTGCGCAACAATAAAGGCGTCGACTCGATGAAACTATAAATTCAGAAATTTGGCCAAAGATTGACTATGACTAATATAAAAAGTACATAAACTAAATTAACTCAGTTGCGTCATTTTTTAGGTGAGTAAAAATAAGAAAGCTCAAATGAACTTTTACAGTCCGTAATAATAAAAATGACAGTGAGCATGTCCAGCAATTGATTAACAACAACTCCTAACCTCTTAGGATTCACAAACCCATTCCCGGTTGCATGCAACCTCAACTCGAACATAGTTCAACAGTGGATAGGTTTCCACTTCTACAGAACAAAACAGGTTCCAAACAATGCAATCTGTCACATTGAAATCTTCAGTGTTGCCAATTCGTCCAAAACCAGCAGTTTGAGACCTTCCACAGAAACTATACATCTGGTAGATCCACATTTTGAAAATCAAACCCTGTCATACAATTCGTTATAGCACTCTATAGTTGAATTACGACTAAAATCACTACAATAATGCGCTCTGTGGGTAATATGCATGCTACCACATACTACTGATCGATATTTTGCTTTGACAGTCTTCTTCATAATGACAGTCTAACTTTATCTCAAACACCAAAAATGGTTTAAGCATCAGTTGGGGTCCAGTCACTGTCACTATGTATTATCAGAACCATTTGTAGGAGGAAGGGAATGGACACAATTATACTAAAGTCACATTATCATCGCGTGTGTACTTCCAAAATTCAGCTCACCCTTGGCGCTCCATATGCACTGCCTGTCTCAGCACTCAAACGGAACAAAACAGGTTTCGGCAGCGTTTTTAGACGCCTGCTGCTGCTTCATTGAGAGCAGGTCTTCAATAATGTCGATTGGTGTTTCGATCTGTCCATAGGTATGGAAGAACAAAAAAATTAGCGGTCCACAATCATAGGGATGAAGAGGATCGCGATTTCAAGAACGATGGGAATGTCAACTGAAAAGACACTGTGATCACTTTTTGAGTGCGACAGTAAGTCATTCTTCAGGGAAAATGGGATTTCTGAAGAATGTTCTGTATCTTCCTGAGTTCAGGCGTCAACATTTGCCACATTCCGTCAAACAATTTTATCGCCATACGATAATGGTTAAGAACTTTGTCATTAGGGGTGTTCATTGTCTGTTTCGACAATCGAATCGTCGAAAATTTAATTTCTAGCGAAGTTAGCCCCAAAACAACCAAAGTAACCAGACCGTAAGGTTGCACTGTAAAAATGATTATTGTCCCCGCTGCGATCACTGCTGCATTTCGACGTCGAAACTCTCAATTCAATGCCTGGGACCCCAAGGAAAATTGAATCGCGGACATTGACGGGGACGCTTGCTACTCTCTTCGGGTAGCCCATTTCGATATTCGATCCGATTCGGCGATTCGATGCCGAATTAGCCATACCATGAATACAGCTTCAGGTATCTTTAGAAAAAATGTTTAAAACCTCACGCCTCGGGTTTTGTAAGAAGGGTGCACCAAAAATCGTTTCTTGCCTTTCAATGTAATAGCAGCAGTAGCCACGTGAGGCTTTTTTTCCATTTTAACTAAAATTTTGGATTGTCCGCGCGGCAACTCCCACCCTCTTATTTCCTCTTTTCCTCGAATACGAACGCAAGACAGAAGAAATGATAAAACACGCTGTAGTGTGACTTTGGCCTAATTGGGCATATTTTCCCTTGTTTCTAACGTACAGTAGTCGCCGGTCGTCACAAAACGTCAGGAACGGAACTAAACGTGTTACAACACTGATTTTTATCCGGTTGTACCGTCACTCTCGTCGGCTATCTCGTTTGAGATTATTTTATCGTATTTGAGCGTATTCCAGGTCAGTTTCGTTCAGTTCTTCCAATAAAGTGTTATTGTCTTGGCCCCTAAAAAGGGTGAAATCCTGGCAAAATGCTCTGCCATCCAATCCGGCTATTACGTCAAAAAAAAGGCTGGTCTCAATTGTGACGGTATAACCGGCGACCACTGTACCTCCTAAAAGTATGGAGAGCTCTATTTCAGCCTTGAGATGCACAATAGATGGACACAAAGGTGTACAAGGAGCACCTACGCAGTAGACAATCCTAGATGGTATACGTAGTAAAACATAAGCTAACGACTCGTTGAATGCTATTTCAGCAAGATCAAATAAAAAATTGATCCTTTGTTGAATTTTATGACTATAAAATTAATCGTAGATCAAGTGAGAACAAAACAAACCTTAACTGGTAGATGCATTCGTTCAGTCGTCGCAGGTAATCGCACCCTCGCAAACAGCTAGAGAGGAAACATCCCATCTAGTAGGATACTACGTCTAATATCGTGAGCCTTGCCTCATATGTTGGCACTCACTTTAGTATCTTTCTTGCAGTTGGACAGGCCTCGCTGCTCTCGGAGTTGATGATTGATTTTCCTTTTCGTTTTCCACTTTGTACAATATGTCATGGCAGAGGGGACACCGATCCTGGAATATGAGTTGGAGTATTTGTCAAATGACTGTTTTTTTGAGGATTTTAATTTGTGAAAGGTACATAGAACTGAAAAATAATCTAATAACTTCACGTTTTTGCAAGAATTGCTTTTCAAGAAAAAAACAAAAATTTTGCGCAGCGTTAGAATACTGATTTGTTTACAACTCCTCATCTGCTATGCGTCAAAAATGACTTACTAACCTGAACATACAACCACTTTCTGAGGCAAACTCCATGGAAGAAATGGTTACACCTAGTGATTTTGGCAGTGCGCATCTCCTGGTAGCAAATGGCGCAGACATCATTGAGATTGGCCAACTGAGCCTCGCTAGCTTCAGGCAGACTTTCAATTTTGTTCACAGCCGTCCTCCTCTTCATGAAAACCAACCATCCTATTCTCGCTTCACACCTGGGAAAGAGAAAAACATGATCATTTACGTATTTTGACAAGAACGGGCAACGGAAAACAATTTTTAAAAAATTTCTCATTTGCAGAAAAAAACTTACGCAATAAAAATATTCAATTAGAATACGGCGATACCAATAAAGGTATGTATTTTAAGATAACTAAAGCCCGTATCACGCGAACGTGTTTTAGTCTTGAAGCCCAGTTTTGGACGAACAGGGTTTGATCAACCAAACAGAGAACAACAAACGACAGCAGTTGCACGATGTCTGTACAACAGTTCCACTGTACAACGTTTGCCAAAAACCTCATTTCATTCGGACAGTGGCTTTTGTTTCGCTATTTGGTTTGCTTTTTTCTGATGGCCTTCCAACTCCATTGGATTTTGCCATTTGTTTCTGCTGGCCAGGCTTTAAGATAAAAAATGTTCATACGATACGTGCTAAACTATGCGTACTGTAAGAAGAAGATTGAAAGAATAATCAACGGCCTTGACCCCCATCTTTCCAGAGGACAACATTTGGCTACCTTTTTGCTCTACATCAGCTGTAAGAATGCTTTGTGATTGCACCCCTCCTCGCATTCCATCTGATGGAAAAAAATCTTCCTGGATTGGTGCTACTGAAGTGAAATTCCTCTCACTGAGAACATTCAGCAAAGTGGTTAGCGAGAAGTGAACAAAAACGAACGTCATTGTTTTTCTCTTGTTGCTTGTCAGCCCAACTGCTTCATTTCAAGATGGCCTTTTGGGCCCTTGGGTGCCGAATATTCAAATATAACTGTAGAATAGAATATTACTGTAGAACTTACTTTTAATTAGTTGAGATGGGTCTCACGCTAACAGCCCAAACAATCTCAATTTTCACCATACTGAGTTACATTTGATCACTCAATGTATTCCACAAGGGAGTATTGAATGCACTTTTGGCTAACCTAATAATACCAAGTATATATAAATAAACTCACCAGATATTGAAATATGCGTGAATCCCCATCATGCCAGCACGAATGGCACCACCTGATTCAAAAATCAGAATCCACGCTCCGTTGAAAAACAGGAAGATTCCAAAACAGAACTCCACCTGGAAAACATGAAGTGATGAAAATCCTAATAAACATTGTTTTCTAAGACTGTTGTACGAGTGCGTTGCGAACATGGAGCAACTAGAGCACAATTATGAGAACTTGGAACATCGATGGAACAAAAACCATCATATTTTTACTGGTATTCGCCCAGCACGTAGCCAAGTCTGCTAACAATAAAGGCTATTTTTCATCTTCTCGAAATATTCATGATTATTGATCAGGAGATTCATACAATAAAGAAGTAGAATAAATCGATTAATTTAGAAATAATAGTATAGACATGTAATGACTCTCAAAATCCATATCTCACCGTGTTGCCAAAAGCTCGGATGTAGTAGACGTAGTCGTCCAATTTTTCCCAGAACGTGGACCGGTACGCGTCAATGAGAAATAGGGCATATATCAACAAAGAGACAACCACTTTTATAATCACTTCGACGCTGAAGGCCGACACGGCCAGCAACCAAGTGGACATCGGGTGATGGGACCACAAGTAAATGAGTAATCCCACCGGATACACAATGAGGAATGTACAGACGACCAGCGCTCGTAAATGCCTGAGGATAAGACAAGTTAAGATAAGACATAAGTTGTGTCGACTTTTCTGGTTTAAATTAAATTGAAAATAAACTCATTTACCTGTGAAGTGAAGGGTTGTGAGATGCTGATAACGACATGAGGAGAGGATTGACGATGTTGTGAATAAAATGAAGAAGAGCTGTGAATAACAGGCAGAAGTTTCGGCAGAGGCGAACGAACCGTTTGTCTGGTTCCAAAGTAGTGAGCCCCGTTTGGAGAGCCAGGATGTAGAATAGGATAGCAGAGACTGTTCCAATGCTTTTGTCGTCACCGTCGTCAGTGAGTAGGATCTGTAAAAAAGGATCAATCAATAGAGGTTAGCTTTGTGGCAAACCGGTCGAGATGATATAGGCCCCTTGTGGTAACACTGCTCATGAGTGAAACACTTAGATGAGGAAGACCCCTTTTGAGTTTCGTACTCTAGATTTTTTTTCAGGTGCGATAAATAACTATTTCATTTTCATTTTTGTTAATCATGTCAACTTGTTGGTCGGTTATTTCCTGAATAATCAACATTTATGTTTTCATGCAGAAAGTTAACCTCTCCAAAATTGTTTTCTGGGCGTTTCAAGGTGTCTAGATCAAAATTAGCAGTTGTCCGTCCGCTGACTTTGGTAGTAGACAATTTTCTAAAAATCTGACTTTCGGGTTAGGGACTCGTTTCTGGCTCTAGTTGGTCCTCGAAACTTTTCAGCTTCGAATCGGACCAAATTTGGAGGGGGTACTGGTCAAAATGTGTTTTCGAAAATGGATTTTCGAGATTTTCGGCGATCTAGGCGTTTGGGGTATCATTTTCAACTAAATATAGAACGCTGAATCTATTGGAATAAGTCCATGCTTCTGGTCCGAGGAATAACCAATCCCTGTGAATTTGCAGCGTTTTGGTTGGTTATTCCTTGAAAAATCAACCTATGTTTTCATGCAAAAGGTCAACCTCTCCGATTCGGCTCAAATTTTTTTCTGGATGTTTCAAGGTGTCTAGATCAAAAAATGTCCGTCCGCGCCGTCTAAGGTAGTAGAAATTTTTCTAAAAATCTGAAATTTGGGTAAGGGGTCTGTTCCCGGCCTAGGACGGTCCTCCAAACTTTTCAGCCTCGATCGGACCAAATTTGGGCGTGGTAGGGGTCAAAATGTGTTTTTTGAAAAATGGATTTTCGAGATTTATGGCGATCTAGGCGAGTGGGGCATCATTTTCCACTAAATTTTGGACGCTGAATCCAATGAAATGGGTCGCAGAACGATTGGCACCCACTAGAAGAAGTTATGGGTCAAATTGGGTATATATTACCCATTTTGAATATGTGTTTTCGAGATCTCAGGTACCTAGACGTGTGGGGTATCATCTTCCACTAAATCTTGGACGCTGAATCCAATAAAGTGGGTCCCAGAACGATTGGCACCCACTGGAAGAGGTCATGGGTGAAAATGGGTATATACTACCCATATTGAATATGTTTTTTCGGGATTTCTGGTACCTGGGCGTGTGGGGTATCATTTTCCACAAAATTTTGGATCCTGAATTGATTGGAATGGGTCCGGGACCCGCCGCATCCACTGTTTTCCCCATTTCCCCTATGTGAAGAAATGAGTTTCCATGCGCCTGGTCTGACGAATAACCAACCCCTGTGTAAGAATTTGCAGCGTTTTTATGTTAAGACCTAGGTATCGCACGGGCTGGTGATAAACCTAATTGGGTCAATCAAATTTGACTTTACACTCCGTCACTGGGCTCCTGAGGACTGAATGAACTCATTCTGGCCCTACAACGGATTGGAACGCTACGTGAAAATGAGCAACGGTCAGTATACGCCCGACGTACAAATGAGAGCATTTTTCAATTCCAGTTAATGTGTACTACCTATTACATTATGATGTGTACTACCTATTACTTTAACTACATTTTGATTCCTATTTCTGAAATGCGGTAGAGTCAAATTGAAGTTAAGGGTTCCATCATGGAAAATCGTCATGGAACGTTTTTACATGTGCCTATTCAACTTCTGAAATCATCATTGTTGGCAAAAGAATGATTCATCATTGCCTTACCCATTGGAAGAAACATCCAATCCAGTGACAAATGTAAGATATGACGGATGTCATTCCTAAAACTGCTGTCAAAGTCTCGCATCCTGAAATGAGAAGCGATTTACACAGGGAGAGGAGGCTGGTGAATTCGAGGCCGATTGGGAGCTGGTAAGCAACTGCTTGTTCCATGAGACGTAGGATCCAAAACGTGCGGAGAACACAGGGGACTTTCAATCGGATCCATTCCATCTCCATGACGGCGGTTAATCCGTAGTCACTGTAAAAAAAGAAATTGCAAATGTGTAAATGCGTAAACCATTTTTTCTGTCTTAAATCGGCAGCGAATTGAGGCGACACAAAATTCACACTGTGCAAATTAATGTGTTAGTATTTCATTTCTGATGCGCCCACCTACCCCCAAGGAGGTTCACAGGTTTTCATGATCTACGTTAACTTTTACAACTATTTACTCAACTATTTACACAAAAAAAAAAAAAAAAACCATACCCATTTTGACCCGAAATCCCTTCCGGTGGGCGCCAGTCCGTTCCCGGACCCGTCTCCTTTGATTATGCGTCCTAAATTTAGTCAAAAATGATACCCCCTAGATCGCCGAAAATCCATTCTTTGAAAACAAATTTTAACCCCCCCCCCCCCCCCTCAATTCAGTTCAATCAGGCTAAAAAGTTTTGAGGACTAACTACGTCAGGTGTTTAGAAATTTTTCTAAAACCGAAATTGGCAAGTACGGTGGACGGCGTACGGACGGACATTTCTTTCGAATTTTGATCTAGACACCTTGACACGCCTAGAAAAAAATGTTTGGGCCGAATCGGAGAGAATAACTTTTTGCATGAAAACATGGTTTGATCATTCAAGGAATAACCAACAAAAAACAGCAGAAACATAATCCGCACAGAAAGAGGCACTTCAAATGAGGTCAAATTGGGACCACGAATAAGTCAAGGACGGAGGGAAGAAGCGCCCCTACCAGGGGAGCCTGAAAAAATCGCGCACAGATGTTTAAAAAAAAAAAAAAACTTTAAAATCCGTTGAGCCATGCACTAAGAAATACTGTGAAGCACTAGCATGTATTTACGAACATTATTGACGACTTAATATTATTCGTTGTAATATAACCAAAGCATATTGTTAGAAACTGGGAGGGACCATGGGTGCTAATTAACCCACCTTAGAAGACCATCCCCTACGGGATTCCGGGCCTCATTCGGCAATCCACAATCAGGTTACAGAGTTCCCTCGTATGATCTTATATGTGTAGATAATGCCAATAACTGGTTGATCTTCACGTCAATTTCTACAAGTATTGACATGAGCAAGAAGACGTGCACTCAGAAATCTGATTGATGATTTGGGAGTTTAACAAAGAGCGTCATTTTTGCCACTTCAGTGGTTTCTCAGCACTTCTTCAGCGATATTTTCTGACGATGACCACCATCAAGAGAGACCTGCCCACCAACGTCCAATCGCATCGCTGTTTTCTTAGAAAAAACTACGTACCGAACAAGCCTTCTGTAGTGCCAATAGGCAGATTTGATGGTGTCTACGATGTCGAAAGCGGAAGTCCAGAGAACAAATTTGACCATTGCGAGAGGAAGGACAGCCGCAAACACGGGGACATGATTCAGGAACTGCTGGGGGAGCGGGAGCAGACCAATCAGCGATGGGGCGAGGAACGTGATTGGCCACACCTTCTGCAGCCAAGAGTACCTGAGAAAGGACATTTTTTTTGTGTAGACAACTAATGTATTTCGAGAACATTCGACCTATTAAAAACATGGTTTTACGTACCTTGGTCCAAGGTGTATTCGAGAGAAGACGTTGGCAAGAATCAATTGGGCGGCGTAATTTTCAATTAGCGTAATTCCCACGCCGTCTATCGACAGAAGCGTTCGGAAGTCAAGAAGAAGAAAACTCTCCAAAAAGGAGAATCGTCCAGAGCCTGAAGCGGCTGAAACGTTTCTCAACGTCGTCACATTTCCCCAGTAAGAGAGGAACACGATGCCTACGGATATCACGTACCAATACACGACCCTGAGGTGTTTCCTACCCAGGGTGAAGGTGGCCAGAGCTGCAAGGCATCCTGCAAGAATAATGACACCAATTAAATACAAGGGCAAAAGGTACGAATCCGTTTCGGAAGGAAATAAAAATAATACTACTCAACTTCAAAAGTGCACCTTAGTTTATTTGAATCAGTAGATAGATAGAGAGATAGAAAACGTGTTTATTTGAATTAAATATCAATAATAAATTCGCATTTGTGTTAATACACGGTATGGCAATGGGCCATGCCCGTCTGCCAGAGGATGCACCAACCTATTGAGAAAACACACAGCCCATATTATGATCGTAGAGTCAAAATTAAATTGCACTTACAAATAAAAAACCATTTTACAATAGAACATAACAAGAAAAAAATTAATCGTAAACCAATAAGAGCGACTAGGACTACACACAGAATACAAAAACAAGGAAAACACAGCACACGGCTGCCAATTGATAGGTGAGGTTGAGGTTTCAGTCCAAATTGAACTGGGCAATCAGCTCAGATCGATATGACCAAGCAGCCTGGCAAAATCTCGCGAGTGGGAGCAAGTTCAAACCATTGAGCATTCCGATTATGGAGTCGCAGGTCAATTTAGCCACTCCAAACTGTGCAACCCAAAACTCAGCCAGAACAGGACAATGCCCCTGAAAATGAATAATGTCCTCTCATTCACCAAGACTGCAAAGGGAGCACAGCGTCCTCTCAAGATCGTCGACCTCCCGAGCGCCAGAAGGTCCCCTCTGACCCAGCGAATTATATATAGTTATTTGAATCAGTAGGTAACCCCGATTTTACATTAAGTTTTGAAAGTTAGCCTTGAGCAACAATACGCAAATAGAGGCAATTTTGGAAACTTTCCACTACTTTTGGCACATCTGTACAGGTATCGCCCCAATTTCCTCCCTGATTCTCACCTTGAGCTCATCCAGAGTGTGAGGTCAATGTTTAAAAACTTTTTCCTTCAGGTAGTACGACAGAAAAAATTCACAAATGGCCCCACATCACTCCTGAAGAGAGACCGTTTGCGGGGGAAATTTTGCCTCAGTTTGTCCAATGAAACACGAGCTGTATGCGCTACCGTCCAGTTGAAACCAGGGGAATCTATCAATTTATTATTCTCACTTAGTCCTTTCAGTTTGGGTTCAAAAAAGGTTTCTAGCATTGAAGCGTGCTGCGTTGTGTCACCGTTGCGGTTCGGCCGTCCTCTTCAAAGAAATAACGACCCCAAATGGAGAAACTGCACACCACGCTGTCACTTTGGAGTGTTTAGAGGTCTCTGGTGGACTTCTCCTGGGCTTTCAGCTGCCTAATATAGAAAATTCTGTCTGTTTACAGCTCCAGAAAGATTTAAGTCGGCCTCATCGCTACTGGAAAGAGTTGACGTTGCAGGGATTCGGACCATTTCAAACGATTGATTCAACTAAAAGTAGGGTTATGTGAGTTACAATAAGACCGCTCCTATCATCCTACCCCTACCACAGGCCGATTCCTGGTCATTCAAAACGGATTCGAATCTCTTGCCCCACTCTCTACTTGGACGCAAGCTGGGAGCAGCCTGAGGTAGAGAGGATCATCGTAGTTGCAGCTCATAAATCTAATGCTATGTTAGGTTGGGGTGGTATATTCTACTGAGAAATCTCCGTAACTATCTGCAATATTCAAGTCTGACATTGAGATGTTCTTTTGGCTAAACGATTGAGAAGAGTTGTTGGGTGTAAACAGCATCATTGATCAGCCTTCCTGACAATTATGATGGATATGCCCCGACTAAATCACACATGTTCGAGATATCAATATCATTCCACCTATTCAACACTATCTCGTTCAAACGTTCGACGTCTGAGAACTTTTTTTTATATTAAAACATCCACGAAATCTGTGTTCGGACGTTAAATTAGGCCTAGTGACTTGAGGGTGATTGTGGACACAGATGAAATCTATCTTCCACACAGTGGACCTCGAATCAGGCCATGTGGATTTGTTTCGTTTTAGCTCTTGTATAATTATTATTCATAGTCGAGGTAGACAGGAAAATGCTTGAAAGGCGGTGCACAGCCTTCAACACGGGTGTTCCTGTAGACACACTAGGCTTTTGCAACCGGACTTATGGTTTTACACTCGTCAGCTAACTAACTATACATGTATGCTTCGTAAATTGAGCTACTAACCCGTGTGAATGAAAAATGAATTATTTACCGGAAACGACTTCAAGAACTCACCTGGCACCCTTCCAATTATCACCTGGACGCAGGCCTTCATCCAACCCCAAGGAGCAAGCCTTAATACATCTCATGGTCGCTCGAGATAAGTGCAACCCGAAATACCAGTTTTTTTTTTTTACTTCTACGAGAAAACGAAGGATCATGATTTTAATTTGCAAGAACCAGGAACGATTCGTGGGGCTTGTGAAAATATTGAGACCTGACGTGGTTGTACCGTTCAGCTCCATGGGTTCTAGTATAGTTCTTCCATGGTCCTCAAATGGTGAATGAGAAAAAAAAAACACTGCAAATTCCTTCACACGGGTTGGTTATTCCTCGGACCAGGCGCATGGAGACTCATTCCTTCAACGTGGGGAAAATGGAAACAGTGGGTGTGGTGGGTCCGGGACCAATCCCAATCGATTCAGCGTCCAAAATTTAGTGTAAAATAATACCCCACTCGCCTAGATCGCGCAAAATCTCGAAAATCCATTTTTCAAAAAACACATTTTGACCCCTACCCCACCCAAATTTGGTCCAATCGGGCTGAAAAGTTTCGAGAACCAACCTAGGCCGGGAACAGACCCCTGACCCAAATTTCGGATTTTTAGAAAATATTCTACTTACTACCGAAAACGGCGCGGACGGTGGACGGCGTACAACACTTTACTGCTTACTACGCTTACTTTTGGTTGGTTATTCCTTGAATAATCAACATATATGTTTTCATGCAAAAGGTCAACCACTCCGATTCGGCTCAAAAATTTATTCTGGAAATTTGGGCGGGGTAGGGGTCAAAATGTGTTTTTTGAAAAACGGATTTTCGAGATTCTGGGCGATCTAGGCGACGCTGAATCCAATGAAATGGGTCCCAGAACCATTGGCACCCACTGGAAAAAGTTATGAGTCAAATTGGGTACTTATTACCCATTTTGAATATATCGCACCCGTCGTGGAATACTGTCACATCTCAAAAAATTCATTTTTCTGTTTGCGACGGCAGCGTCTAATTTGCTCGTAGAATAAAGCACCAAGCGCAGTCCAGTAGTTGGCCGCCGGACAGGGGTAGTTACAGTTTCAAGTTGAGGGGATTCGCCTGCTGCATTTGCTGCATACTGTTGCATCTTTCACTCCAGTAATAACCTTGAACCCATCTGGTCCTTTTCGCGATGTGACAGTATTCCACGACGGGTACGATATATGTGTTTTCGAGATTTCTGGTACCTGGGCGTGTGGGGTATCATTTTCCACTAAATTTTGGACGCTGAATCCAAAGAAGTGGGTCCCAGAACGATTGGCACCCACTAGAAGAAATTATGAGTCAAATTGGGTACTTATTACCTACCCATTTTGAATATGTGTTTTCGGGATTTCTGGTACCTAGGCGTGTGGTGTATCATTTTCCACTAAATTTTGGACCCTGAATCGATTGGAATGGGTCCGGGACCCGCCACACCCACTGTTTCCCCCATTTTTCCCATGTTGAACCCCGCCTAGTCTGGGGTTCAAATAAGTCTCCATGCGCCTGGTTCGTGGAATAACCAACCCGTGTGTAGGAATTTGAAGATTTTTTGATCTAAACACCATGAAAAAAAAAAAGTCCAGAAAAAAATTTTGGGCCGAATTGACATTTTGCATGGAAACAGGTTGATTATTCAAGGAATAACCCACCAAAAATCGTCTCTGATAGTTTTTTGAAGACTTTTAAATATACTAAATAGATACCTAAGTTGATATTTCATGGTGAATTTTACAACTAAGGATGTAGAAGTAGGTAGCATTGACTGAAATACCAGTTTCCCAATGGGTAATTGAATATAATAATAATAATAATAATAATGATCTCTTTCGTCTGGATGGCCGGCTTCATGATCGCTTACAATGTTCCGTTGTTCGTTGCGAATGAAGGTCAACAGCACACAATACAGGTTGTTTGCCTTCCGAGTTCCTCACCCAGTTTCCTTCACTTCCACGCAAACTTACTGCTTGCAAGGCTCGCTTAATAGCCACCTAGACCTTCACTCTCGCGGTCGGTCACGGTCTCCGAAGAGTAAAATATTCTCTTTTTTCAATCCACAAATTGAAAGAAAAAAAATCAAGGGCGACAGATCCAATCGGCCGATAAGGCAATACCCGCTGAACCAACATAAGGAAATAAACGGATACGAATTTTACTAAATATATTTCTCGATTTTCCTTGTAACGGCCGTAGGACTTTCTGGAAGAAGAATAAACTTATTGATTCACTTATTCATCTCAATCCAAATCAATCCATAATTAAAATCTCCCGTTATCGCAAGATTAATCGAACTTCTTTATCGAGATGATAGCGATTATAACAAAATACAAGGTCGAAAAGATTCGACTCTTATTTATTTACCCAGAATACAATGGAAACTACCGATATGTGAGAACAATGTACCTAAGGTTATTTACAGTTTAAACAAGATTTGCAATTCAAAAACGGAAATCGCCAGTTAGTCATTGTAGTTAGCGAAGACAATAGCTAGGCGATAAAATGTTCCTCGAATGAGCTTTTGAGGCATACGTTCTGGATTTAATTTTAGTTACTCCAAGGAGATTAAATTATTTGAAAGTTAAAGGGGATGTAACTAGTTGAGAGCATATTTGGTATTGAACTAATATAGTTAAAAAGAAGAAACGGTGAATGTTTGTTTCCTTCAATCTTAAGAAAAGAGAAATCTAGATTACTTTATACACGGGACTGTTATTCTGTTTTTTTGGACGAATGAGGACACGGGGAAACGGGTCAAACAAAAACGACTAACCTCTTTTCATCAGGCTTTGAAAATATAATAATAAAATAAAGATTGTAATTCATTTTTATGAGTGCCTAAAATGTTCGAACCGGTCAAGAGGCCGCTAAATATCAAATTAGAAAAACTACGTTAACAAGAGAAATGGGCAGTTTGGATATCAAGTTGTGGCTGGACCTCCAATTAGTACTTTTTCTGGAGTGAGTTCGTACATCCAGTCATTGTTTCAGGAAACATCCTCCAGGCCGATTTGTTGGTTTTTGATCAAGGATTCGAAAGATTTTGAAAGCTGGGAGAAAAAAAAGTGGCTTTTAGCGGTACATACCCGATTCAAGATCAACTTGGGCCCTCAACTAGCCTAAAATGAAAATATTTGTTTCCTTCCCCGTTTCGCTCTTCTTTATCGTTTTATCGTTCGATATACCGGAATAATCAGGTAATTGTGACCCGAGTCAAAGTTTCACTTCTCATTTCACAGCGAATTATCACACTGTCACGCAGATGCCTCGTCATCGACGTCTTGTTAAGACTCGAAAACCGGATGTCAAGGAGAAAGAGAAATTCTTTTGATTGGAACGATTTCGAGGATAGCAACGGTACATTTTCTACCTATTCGGAAAAGGTAGGGAACTCGACCTACCGTGTATGTTCTGTTATTACTGTACTGTTACAGTACTTATCGCTGATAAGCGGAGTTGTGGACCACCGTTTTAAATCTCCTAGGTACAAGAATTTTCTGCAGGAACTCTACCTGACTGGGCTGATATATTAGAGGACCAACTTCAAAGTTTTAATGAAGTTCGACTACCGAAAGCGGTGTGGACAGCGTATTTAGCCCAAATTTGGGAAGGGTATGGGTGAACCTTTTTGGGAACTAGGCATGTGGGATATCAATTTCGACTAAATGTTGGACGTTAAATACATTAAGATAGGTTCCTCACCAATTTGTGCCCACTGGAGGTGGGTATGGTCAAATAGGTTTTTGACCTACCTGTTTCGAGAGTGGGTTTTTGAGATTTTGGGTACCTATGCGTGTGGGGTAGCCGCATTTTTTCCACTGAATGTTGGATGCTGAATCGATTGGAATGAGTCCTGGATCCTCCACACTGTTTTCCCCATACGCTTACTCCAAGGGAAAATAAATGGAATTTGCAGCGACTTTGATCAAGGCATGTAACGCAAACTGTCAGATTTTGGGACCATCAGAGAGGTAGACCTCTGGCATGAATACATAGGCTGATACCCACATCAGGCTACATACCCCAGTCCGCTAGAATTTACTTTTGCCCCTCCAAGAGAGGGAGGAACTTGGAGGAGCACGTCCAGCCAGGTAATTTGCACTGCTATAGGGCCCATGGGGGTTAACTTTTCAATAGAAATATTTTGATTTTTATCTGTAGGGCTGTCGAGAGCCTCATACATTTATTGATGTTTATATTATGTGTTATTACTATTTATTAAAGTAGAGTGGGGGTTTGACGTCACCACTATAACCTTCTCGAGGGGCCAAAGTAAATCTGTTCCCCCCAGTCAGGTAATCTATGCCTTTACGGCGTTGAGCCACAACTCACGATGTTAATTAATGGGCAGAGGGGAACAAGGAACCGAGGGTAATTAGGCCTGGGACTGTCGTATCGAAATATTGATAAGATATCACCGACGATGTGAGGTTGCTGTGTCACTTACCCAAACAAGAGAGGAGGAATTTGAAGAGAACGATGAAAAACAATTTGTAGAACACGGCGTCGTACTGGAAGATGTGTTTGGCAGCCTGTGGTGGATATCCAGTCTGCGCTTCCTCGGAGAGCTCGGCCGAGGACGGTGCTCCCTGGGGAAGACCCAACCCCATCCGGAAGAGTTCATCGATGATGAACAGAGGTGGGACGCGGAGAAGAACATCGACCCGGAGGCCCAGTAGATATGATGAGAGTGATATTCGGTTCCACATAGGGTCAGTGGGTTGTCTCTTTTGAACACCTTCGGCACTTCATGCAGAAAGAAATGCAGCGGGTTGAACACCCTCTTCGATTCAAAACACCCGTTCGAACACACCTAGAGAGACGAACGTCAATTTACAATTTACCCGCGCACCCCCAAATCAATCGCTCGTAGAGCGAATATCCAAAAAATGTTACTTTTGCATAGACTTAGCACAACAGCAGCACAAGAGCCCCAACACCAACACTTCATTCGCACCGTTCACCTCCCATTGAAACTAGACTGTAGCTCCACAAATGATCGCACATGCGCAGAGGCTCCTAAAACTCCTACAGCTATCCCGCTTCTTTTCAAAAATCACGGTCACATAAGAAGTTGGCATCCCTGGAATAACAGGCCCGTTTTCCCTCATCCCACTCACCGCACAAGTGCCTCCTTTTCCGCTCGTGACTGGACTGAAATTTACGCAACAGAGTATTTTCAAAAATTAAACCGATAGCACTAGCTAGGTTGCTAATCGGTAAGCACAATACCAGATACGTAAATCGTATAGGTACGTAATTCGTAAGTTTTTTCACGAATGCAGTCTCACAAATTAAAATCTGACTATGTCCTAAGGCCGGGTACACACGTTGAGGATTCCGGAGAGGGATCCCTCTGAGGAAAACCTCTGAGGCGGCCGGAGCCGGACTGAGCATCCACACGTAGGGGAAAACCTCAGAGGCGGCCGGGGCGAAAAACAAAAATCAAAAAATAAACGAGGAGCTACGACCACTGTGACAATACTCGAGCGATACCTACGACGTTGAGGCCAACCGATCACCTCATCCACACGTGAGGGAAGGGGTTCAGTTCCGGGAACCGGAACCCCGGGCTCAGGTGGCCTTTCCAAAAATTGGAAAGGCCTGGCGGCCTGTTCGGTCCGCCTCAACTGAAGACCTCGACCCGTCCACACGGTCCGTCGGCCGGAGAGGTTGGCCTCAACGAGGAGTCCTCAACGTGTGTACCCGGCCGTAGATTACAAGCATGAATTCAGTACATGGTAAAGACGTCAAAACTGAATGAATGGGTTATAACGAATAATACCAGCTCATGTTAGTTAATGATGACCAAACCGTTGCTATCGATTTAACAATTGTTCTCATTATTTTTGTGGAAATGGCCTCTTATTATATTACCTCTTTTAATGAAATGGGTTTCCACAACCTCGTCACGAGTGATTTTATTTGTATCAGTAAGTGTAATTGTAATTCATTTAGTTCGTTTATTCAAAGTTTAGTTTGGTAGCAACTCTTCATGAACCACAAATCAAGATGCCTTCACGTGTACATACCGGTACACACAGTACCGTACTGGACAGTAGGTACTGTCGATTCAAAAATGTATAAAATTGTGCAAAATATTCCATCATTTTTCTAAAAGGACCTTGATTGCCTGGGATGTGTGCCTACAACGTTTTCTAATCTACGTAGGATTTTTGAAAAAATCTTATTATTAGAAGACCCTTCATACCCGCAACTTATATCCTCTGCTATGCGGCAATTGGTCCCAGGCCAAAAATGGTACCTACCAATAAGTGATCGTAAATGATGGCATTGAAAAACGCTGCAAATTCTTTCACACAGGTTGGTTATTCCTCGGACCAGGCGCATGGAGACCATTTCCTCAACATGGGGAAAATGGGGTGGGTGTGGCGGGTCCCGGACCCGGTCCAATCAATTCTAGGTCATAAATTTTGTGAAAAATGATACCCCACACGCCTAGGCACCAGAAATCTCGAAAACGCACATTCGAAATGAGTAGATAAATACCAGTTTTGACCCATAACTTCTTCCGGTGGGTGCCAATCGTTCTGAGACCCATTTCATTGGATTTAGCGTCCAAAATTTAGTGAAAAATTATACCCCACACGCCTAAATCGCCAAAAATCTCGAAAATTCATTTTTTGAAATACATACAACTTTTGACCCCTACCCCGCCCAAATTTGGTCCGATCGGTCTGAAAAGTTTCGAGGACCAATATTGTTGCATTTCAGATTTTTAGAAAATTTGCTACTACCAAAAACGGCGCGGACGGCGGACGGACATTTGACTTTTTTGATCCAGACACCTTGAAGCGTCCAGACAATTCTGCTCCAGAATTTTGGACCAAATCGGAGAGGTTGACCTTTTGCATGAAAACATAGGTTGATTATTCAAGGAATAACCAACCAAAACGCTTCAAAGTCTTCCTTTATGGTTTACTACTATTCCTCTGAGCAATAGTGTAGGTAAACCAGTGAGTGGGGAGTGTTTACGACCTATTCCAATAGGTAGGTAGGTACCTATTTTGACCCATACCCACTTCCAGTGGGCGCTAATCGGTCAGGAACCCATCTCGATAGATTCAGCCCACAAACGATACCGCTCATACCTAGTTCCCCAAAATTCCCGATAAATCAAGTTTAAAAAACACATTTTCTCCAATGTCCTCCCCGATCGGACTGAATACGAGGGCTATCCAGAAAGTAGATTACGTTTTGGAATAATAAAAATAAACAAAGTATTGTAAACGAATTTTATTATATACAGATGAAATCCACACTCAAATACTACTTTTCTACATAGGCACCATTCAAATTAAGGCATTTTTATCGTAGCGATGTACGAGCTTGGAAATTCCTTCCTCGAAAAATTCGGCCGCCAGCGCCTTCAACCACTTTGTTACCACTTATTGCAGCTTTGCGTCGTCATCAAAACGCTGCATAGCCAGCCACTTCTTTACGGCTGGGAATAGGTCCCTAGGTTGCTCAGTGCCAGGTCGGGACTATACGGCGGATGAGGAAACAACTCCCACTTAAAAGATTCATGAATTTTATGTGTGTGATCAGCAAGATCTTGGATCTCAACATTCCTCTGCGCTTGTTTTTACTGCTCTTCTGAGTTTCTGGAGAGTTTGGCTGTACCTTTGAGAGTTTATTGTAGTGCCTCTTTCCATTTCTATTGGTTTACAGTTTTTTGCAGTCAGAAACCTTATTACTACATGCAGCTCGCGGGATTTTCAATTAATGCAGACAATCAAACCATCACAGTATCTGAATGGAGCATAGCCACACCCCTAGACACAGCTAGATGCTGACTGAGCTGCGCAACACTCTGACCCCGAGATGGCCGCGCTAGCCCCGCCCCTAGCGGACACAGACGAAAACGCAATCTACTTTCTGGATGGCCCTGACCAATCTAGAGTCGGAAAATGGTCTCTATCGGAAATTTCAAATTTCTAGGAAATTGTTCACTACATCAGATGGACATATGGCTTTTTTAAAAAATCTAGACATCATAAAACACAATTTGTCAAATTTTAGGGCTATTTTAGGAGATTAACACCTTCTGGATGAAAACAGGTTGATTATTCGAGAAATATAAACCAAAAATAATGGTTCTTAAAAGAAGTTGCCGGACTTAGTTTGCAATTAGTTAAAAATTATAAAAAATCAAGGAGCACACTATGTGGTGCACGAAAAAACCACTATCATCTAACTGTAAATGTTCAACAATCATTGATGAACAATGATTCAACAAGCATGAAACCAAAAGAGCGAAAAAACTCGAAAGTTG
Source organism: Cyrtorhinus lividipennis (assembly GCA_019603395.1). Taxonomy (NCBI): domain Eukaryota; kingdom Metazoa; phylum Arthropoda; class Insecta; order Hemiptera; family Miridae; genus Cyrtorhinus; species Cyrtorhinus lividipennis. The sequence goes on along the minus strand of CM034002.1, from coordinate 22,875,355 downwards.
ATAGGGTAATTCCAGTAAAATATTATACGTCTTTACAAGAATTGTTCAGTTGGTCCTAACTCGCATTTAATTGTGAATATTCTCAAATATCTCAAGGAAATTCTTCTTTGAGCCGTCCTTTGGTTAAAAAAGAATAGTGTGGGCCGCGCACGCGTGGCGACTTGTGGAGCTACCAGTACCTAGACAAGATACGATATTGATGTCGGAATGTATTGAAATTCGATAATCGATGTTCTTACTGTTTTGATGTTTACTTATCTTATCGATATTTCTTTTTTTTCGCCGCGTCAAACCTCATTTCATATCTAAACTACGCCAATCATCATTCATTCCCGTAGAGGTCGATGGTGATTATTGAGGTAACATCTCTGGGACTGACTGTGACCCGATAAAGCAATAAAACAAATAAAATCTCGGTTGACTTATCATATTAATTTCTCATAGCAAATGATGAGTCCAAACCCTCTTTAGTTCAACGTATTTCACTGATGTTTTGATTGTTTAGACGACTATGGAATAAAATAAATAACACATGAAGGGAACACCCGTTTATATTTATTTATAGTAATAGCATTATTGGATTATATAACGATTTTTGCAACCTAACTTTATTTACACGGGCATTAAATACCGACCTATTTCTATTGTAATTATTCATCTCCAAAAACACTCTTTTCGTCACTGTGATAAACCAACCATCAATTTCAAAGACATGATAGCTATTATAGGTCTCATCTAGAAGTTCATCCAAACCTAAAATGTGATGTTTTCAACAAATTTATATTTATTATGTCATACACCATGACAAATGTAACTCTTTTTTTTTTTTTTTTTGCTCCTGGCAACCTACAAATAACATTATCAATAAGTATTAAAATTGTTATGTTTCGTAATGCATAAGATTTAATTTAATAAACATTCCCTTCTATTTACAGGGTTCATTCACGTTCACTACTAATAAAGAGTCGGATACAAAAATCCTCAGCAAGAAAATACGACGAACGAATTATTTAATGAGAGCGAAAACCTAACGAAGCCTTCACTTGAAATCCAACCTGCTGTTAGCAATAGGCAAGATTAGATCTTGGAAACAGGAGTTGGATAATCTTCACTAGTCCCGTAGTGCCCCTCACATTGTCAGATCTCAAATTAAGGGAAGGTCTTCGAAAAATGAAAACGAAAGGCAAAACAACTAACTACAAAAATCCAACTTACAAACTAAATCACAGTTTCAAAAATCCAACGAACAAATCATCATCAAAAAACCAAAAACAAAATTAACAAAATGTATTCTTTATTTGAAATAATTTTTCCGTATTTACTTTTGAATATTTCTAATTTAAGTAATGGTCAATACATATATATATTTTTCCATCCCGAATAGGAGATCGAAAAAGCTAGAGATAGTATTTACACACCATTCGTAAATGAAAAATTAAGTTCGTTCCAGAGAAAAACACGAGGTATTTACAATTAAAAGCGAATCAACAAACTTAAAAAATTAATCTGTAAAAAATTCATCCGGTCAAGCTAGACATTATTTACAAAGAAGTTCTAATTAATTTTTGTTATGTATATTTATATGCTTCACAATGAAGATATTTCGCCTGTACAAATTGTGACTACTTCATCTATTCAATAGTTAGCAGGAAATATTTTATTTAAATTTCACTTGTAAACAGAAGAGATCGCTTAGAGGGGCAGTTGAAGTTGTGAAATACATACGAGGAGAGTTAACGATCTCTCGCAATTCAAGTAACTCTGATCCGACCAGTTGTGAGAGAGTGTAGTTTAAGGTTATGGGAACGAAAAAAATCGGAATGAAAAATGAATGTTAAGCTTTTTTTTTTTTTTTTCTTTTTACTTTTGTATCTACCAAACAAGAAGTTTGAATAATCCTCGGTATTTGGGAAAAAGGGCGGTTAGGGTACTATTGCACCGTAGCGTTTGTCGTAGTTGAGGATTTGAAAGCATCGTAAAGCAGTAGTTGGTCCGACGAGGCAGTGAATACGGTAGCTGGTACTCGCGGGAGGATAAATGAGTTTCTTCACGGGAAATATTTTGGGGTTCACGGCACTTATATGTAGTTTTCTGAGCTGAAAATCAGGTTCCAGTTGTTGAGGTAGAGTGGGCCGATAGTTGACTTGCGGCACTTCGGTGGTTGAGATGACAACGTCCGGTTATTGGAAGTCAATTCTTGCAGTCGTTCCATTGGCAACTATCGAATTGCTGAGCAGTAGTTCTTCTCCGTGACAGCAAAACGTCTGTGTCAGCAGTACATCCTTCGCTGATCGTCACAATACACAATCTGATAGCGATTGGAGCAAAGGCGAGGAATATTGGTGAAGCACACGCCTGTTGACGTGTGAAATCAGAAAATATCTTCGACGCTTTAGGCGGCTGTAGCATTCTCACAGTTCATTATCCAGAAAGTGGACCGGAAATTCTTATCACAACAACTCCCAGGATATCTTCAGTTCGGACCAACATCAGCAAAAAATGCCTACAATCATCATTCCAGACAAACGCCGCACAGAACCAGAACGACATTCGAGGAAAAAGGCAGGAATATATACAATACAAATCCTTCAGAACCTAATAATTCACCTAAAAAACTACAGGATACAGATATACCTAACTTTAAAAAGGGGTACCGAGGGTATTCAAATTCCTTGAGCGGTAGGATATTGGCGTTTCCCTACAATTAAATAAAATAATAATTATGTTAACGTACAAATAACAGTAGCACAATATTTTTTTTCTAATTACGCTTATGCCTTACTTCTCAACTTTTTCTCTTCTTCGATGGAGGTCCTTCTGAAATGAAAAACAAATCCAGTCAATAGTGAAAAACGATGCAAAATTTTCAAATTTTAGATTGGAAAGATACTTTTTTTCAACAGTGCCTGAAACCTAAGGAGAGATCACGTACACCCATGTATAAGATGCAAGACTGATTCTTGGATTTTTACAATTGGATGTTTGTACGTAATTTTTTAGGATTATTGCACTAATTTGATAAAATAAACTGAAATTACCTTGTGAAGCCTTGCAGCCAGTTCCAGCCCCATCATGTATAGTATATTAGACCCAATAAGCAGAATTGTAATTCCTCACCCCAAACGAGAACAGGTTCAAAAGTGAAATTGTTGTGTTGCAAATGATACATAGGGGCAGAATGTACAGTATGTGAGCATATAGTGCAAAGACTGTAGCTGTTGGCCGTTAACGTTGGATCTTGCACAAAAGTTTGATTTTTCAACAATTTCTTGTCTTCATAAGTCATCTTGCTGCAGCTACCATCTCTTTTAAGCCGTTGTCAGGCGTCAGACCCCCTTACCCCACTCCCATTCTCATCTTATTGGGTTGCTAATGTTTGCCTAACAATAGGAAAACAGCAGGGATCAAGGTGGTCAGAGGTGCAACGTTATCTTGATATATTGTCAGAAAAACCTATAAAATTAGAATCATAATCCGGACCGTTGCCTGACAACCACACTCTGATAGTCTAGAAAAATATTCATGATTCCTCTCTACTAATCCAATCATACTAGGTTCAGACAGAATGCCAAAATTTCACACATTCGAAAATTGGAACATAATTTTAAGCTCTAAGAGCCTCTAGATGTAAGATTTCGTCCAGTATTCCACAGATTGACGCCGGTAAGGACTCAAAAGTTGCATTTCCGGGAGACTATCCGGGTTGAGGTAGGCAAGACTGGCCGAAAACCTTTTATCCTTGACCTCAATGTTGCAATATTCCAGAGGGGTCCGTCCAGCCTGAAGCTGGTTCACACCAATCAGATGAGATTGGCACCTGATGAAATATCTAGATGGCACCAAACCCATACTTTGATTCCCAACCAACTAGATATATCACTTCGTAATTGGTAAGATCTCCGTGGAGGACCCAAACAGTCACAAAATTCACCAAAATATCAAATTACATCTAGTTTGAATGCTCCTAAGGTTACGTTTGAATGAATAGAATACTCACGCAACAAATATTGTACGAGTTCGTTAGTTTCTTTGGAAGGTAGCTCAGCGCATATCCGCTTCAGTAGCGGCATGTATTCTGCAGGTGTTGTAGGATGACTAGGGCTGTCACTCTGCGTTGAGGTGGAGGCCACTCGCTGAAGAACGGTTCGACGAGGCGAGCCTGTACTACCCGAAGGGGATCCGATTGCACCAAGGCTGATTGATTGCTTGTCCAACTGAAAAATTAAAAACAAATTGTACCACACGTTGATGAATCGTACAAAGGCTTTCCCATAAAAAGCCACAAAGTGGTTCAAAGAGAACTCAGTTCGGAGTTTTCAGGGTCAGGTTAATCAAATTGACGGAATTGAGAAACTTATCAATGATTTTTTTCAAATCACAACTGAATGTGTACCAAAAGTTTTCATCAACGTCGAGTTAAAAATCAATTTTTTTTTACGTTCAACATGTTCAATAGGCTCTCATTACTGAATTAATAATATAATTTATACTTTCGGGACCAACCTAGATCAATGATAACCTGCAAGAAAACGCGAAAGGCCTCTTTTGGCCCGGAATCGACTTTCTTCAGGAGATTTTGAAATATAAAAGGATACAGTTTAGGGAGGATTTTTATAGGAAATGGATATATTCTTCTGATGAAATCAATGAATCAAAGTCATTTTGTAAATGTATAAAAACTCACAAATAATCTTGATGGATTCTAAACAAATTTCAGAATTCATCGATGGATAAAAATTGTTTTTGTAACCACATTTTTTGTCAATAGTTGACAATTTTTAATTATTGTGAAGTTTTTTTTTGTGTCACGTGAATTAATTTTCATCCACAATCGTTCGTAACCACACGGAAAGCATAAAGTGAATGAGTTCACAACTTCATTTTTATAAATACCAATAATGTGCTCAACTCTGTTGAAGAAACACCTACAAAGAAACTCACCGCACTGGAAAGAGCAGCCCTAAATTGGCGCAAAGATGTCTCAGATGTTCTTTGAGACGCTGACGATGAAGAAGGCCGAGTAGTAACCGTGTGACTTAACTGTAATAAAAGAAGATTACAATTAGAAAATGCCTACGGTAGCATTAAATAAGTAAACCTTCTTAGGTATTGTAGAGCTCAGAGTTGCGCGCAAACGTCAAAAAATATTTGTTGCAGGTGTCTTTTAGTCTTATCAGGAAACGTGCTAACTCAGCTGACTAAGTGAAATCCTCAACAACTAAACGACCCATAATATAACACGTTCCAACATTTCATCAAATCACTAGATAAGAGATGGTTTTTTTTTTTAATTTACTTACGAAAGTCTAATATTTCAATCCTCGAAGATGAAAATCATTGTCAAAACAAAACTATTCATGGCACTCGTGAATTTGACTTTAAAACTAAAATCCTGCTCGAACAATAGCGCCAAGCGTAAAGCACATAAAATTTTCACAGCCATTTTGACTTGAAGAATAGCTTTTCCCTTAGAGGGCGGGTGTCTAAACGCGGTGGCAATTTATCAACAATATTACCGGTAAAGATCAATTTGAAAAAAAAATTATCTCGTAACGAGTGTTAATTTGTACGATAAATTGCACTAATAGGAATCTTGATGTCTACACTTCCGGCGTTTCTTCTTTCTTCTCGATGTCTTCAGTCTTCATATCTTCTTTCTTGGCTCTTCTTAGTCTTCATTCTTCCATTTCATTCTCCGCGAGGGATTTTGATCGATTTTATCATTTTATGATCATTAAAAACGCAAAAAAACAATTTAAAACAATTGTTAAACTTGAGTTAAGTATTAGCTTTCTTCAGACTCGAATTCTGAGCTGGTACGGGTTAAAAATCTTGACTAGGATCGAGTACCAGCGGTCAGATGTTGAGTGATAAAAATGTAACAAGAACGTACGTAAACTTCTCACTAATTTCAACATGACTATATCTACAAGCTGCAAACTCAAAAACAAAAATGATTCCATAAAATTGAACATCACGATACAAAAAAGTACAAAACATTGAAACATACATAATTATGAGAATTGTTATTCTGCTCACTGGGCACTCAATTCAATGTACTCAAAATAAACATCCCACAAAATTTTAAAACAGGGCTAGTGACAGAGTTTCGGTTTTCTAATGACTATCAAGGTAACGAATGAGAAAAGATAGGAATTGCGGCGTAATTATCAATTGCAAAAACCTTTGAAATTTGTTACGCCTAATTTATGTAACTTATTAGTGAAAAATTTGAAATTTGTACTCTGCCAAATATTTAATTTTATTTTAGGAGGTTTAATAAGAAATCCCTCCAGAGATTTAACAATTAAATTTGAATTGACCTCCTTAAACAAAGGCAAATTGTTAATGATGTTTAGTACCTACGGCGTTCTGAAAGGGACTTTCAAGTACCTGACCCACTAGACAACGTAAGATTGGTTGATCTTTGAAACGTAATTATATTAACACCAAACGAAAACATTCCATCTTAAGTGAATGGTAACAATTACCTGAACGAGGCCGGTGGTGTCCATAGTTTGGCCGGGAGAGTCGCTGCCTAGGATTGGCTTCCCCTGGAGGCACGGCCGAAAGGCTGCGCCAGAAATGGGCGACACCTCGGGAGATCGTGAGCTGCCAGACAGGACAGGTGAGCCGAGCGACATCATCACCGAAGGTAACGAGGTCGTCTCGTCGAGGCATCCTATCGTGGGGTCGCTACCACTCGCTGGAGCGTCGTCAGACTTTAAGGCGTCAAAGTCCATGATCCACGTTCCGCTGGATGGAGAGGCTGTCGACGGTGTGGTCCTCTTCATTGCCACCAAGGCTTTAATGAGCTGGAGGTCTGGGTCGTGGTTGGGCAAGACGACGGCCTCTTCGCTGCCACCTACCGTTGCAGCGCACTTCATTACGCGCTCGGGCTCGTGGCAGTCTCTATGGTCGACTTTAGTGTAGAAAGGAGGGCGAGTTGTCCGTGCAGGAGAGTAACCACCTTGGGAGTGGTACCGCTCTTTACGACACGTTGGGCAGGCGTTCCTGCTCGAGGTTGGGCCAGACAACGGACAAGAACACGCAGACACCAGCGGAGTTCCAGATTTTCTACGTATCCTCCTTCTGACTTCGTCCCTCTCGTTCGTGCAATCTTCTACACCACCGGCATTACTGTCTTCCGAATCAGACGATATTACGAAGGTTGGTATCCGACTCGGTGATGGCGGAGCATGTGATGGTATGTACATGTCATGGTCAAAACCTAGCCGCGATTGACTGGCATTCCCCAAAGCACAGTCCGAACTACCAAGACTGGCCTGCGGCTCAGGTAAAGGCCTGATGAAGTCTTTCATATTTGGTGCCACCACCGTTTCATCGGTTACCTCATTCTTGCGGATCTCCCGAAGGTGTTTGAGAATCCAACTGTAACTTCGTATAGGCACCATCCGGAATTTGAGTTCCCTCACTGTCGCAGGTGGGCGTGGATAGACCGACGTGGCCTCTCTGTGATCTTTGTAGAAAACAACCTTCTGTCCGAAAGCGTCCTTAACGGGTCGTTTCTGTCCTTTCTTTCCCGAATCAAGTGACAGGCTCATTCTCTCGTTCTTGTTTTTCTCTGATGTAACACTATTTGGCGTAACCGTTCTTCTCTGATTTTTGCCAGACTCCAAAACAGTTTGAGATTCAGACTCAGCCGCATCTTTGTAATAGGAATCCTTACTTGTACTGGGTCGATGCACATTTTCTTTACTTCCACCAGGTAGCTTGGAGTCACTGATCCTTGCACTTTGGATTGTTATTTCCTGAGAGATAGTCTTCACTTTGTCTAAATTCTTCCACGTCTGTCCCAACAATTTCAAATCAGTTTTACAGATTTTTACACCAGAGCGCTGTATCTTCTGTAAAATGGATTGAGTAAGCCGGTCAACTATTACCTTAGGAAGAACTTTTGTCCTGTCTTTGTCTTCTTCAATGGACTCAAAAACATCCAAATGTTCAACAACAGTAGGAATTACTTTGCTCATTTTTTCATTGACTTCACCACCTTCACAGCTGCTCAAAGAATGCTTCCGTTTCCTATCTGATCGCAAACTTTTGATCGCTGAGTTACCACTGGCTGTTGAGCTTACACCAGGTTCAGCGCACAGTGATTGAACTGTTTGAACAAGCTGTACTTCTGTTGTGTCTTCAGTAGGGTTTTGTACATCAATGTCAGATGTAGAAGTTAGACCATTAGAAGAAGAAATCTTGCCAGCAGAGTCTCTGTCTGCCGTTGAAGGCAAAACAGTTTTATTCACATTTGTTTTGCCCTGAATTCCATCACAGTTATTGATGGCTGTCACCTCAAATGACGGACTCAGCATAGCCTCACAGGGTAGAGTTACTTCAGAGCGGAATATTTCTTCTCTGTTAGGATTTTTAGCAACATCAAGTTTTACTGCCAACTCTACAATTGTTTCTTTGACATTGGCTTGTGAGGTTACATTTGCCTCTATAATAGTTGTTGCTTCAGAAGCAAATGAGTCTCGTTGGTTTTCATCCAAAGTAAGAGGAACAGTGACAGATGTGACTTCCACTTTTCCAACAGCCAGGGGGTGACTTTTCACAACTTTAATCGTTTCCTCAGTACATTCTTTTGGAAGCGATGTTACAACTTCAGGGATATTTTCAATTGGCTTATGGTCAACAAGAATGGAGGATGGCTGTTCACATTTAGGTTCGTCCAGATGGGATGACGCAACAAGTTCTGCTGGGGTTGTAAATTCAGCGGGATCCTCAAGTTCACCAGCTTGAGCAGATTTGACTTCTTCTTGGGGCAAAGGGAGGACTGCGCCAACTCCAATACCCAGAGGAGCAGGAGAGTCTTCTCCTTGATTAAGTTGATCAACTTCATTTGTAGTAATTTCAGGTGCAGCAGGTTCTAAGTTCCCATTCACTACTTGAGGACTCATAGGAATCATTTCAGGAGCATCCAAAATATCTTTAATTTGGTCAGCAGATTGACCGACATCAGGATTTTGCTGTGTACTCAAAGTATCAGATACTTCATCTGTCGATTTTGAACATTCAGCTGGAATTTCAAGTACTTCTATGCCAGCAGTATTGGTCTCATTGTCAACTGACTCAATAGTATATGGCACTTGAGAAATGGGAACATCAAGATCAGTCTTTGGAGTTATTGAGTTGGACTTTTCTATCAACAACACTTCAGGATCAACTTTTGGCATCTCAGCTATGTTTATTCCATTCTCTGAGGTAGAAGGAATTGAAAATTCAGCCTCTTTCTGATCAGATTCATTGGGTGTTGAAGAATCTCTAACTAGTACATTCTCGATCAATGCATCATCTAATCCAGTCTCAACACAGGGCACAACCTTCAAACTTTCAGTTTGCTTAGACGATTTTTTGTCAAAGCTTGTTTGATGAAGTTCTGATCCCAGCAAGGATGGGTGAGCAGCTGTTTCATCACACAATGTTAGCTCAGACTGGGAGTCAATGATTTCTCCAGCACTATGAGAACCTTCCTTGGGAGTTCCTGAGTCAAACTTGACAACAACCACCTCTTTCACCACATCAGCTTCATTTATTAGATTTTCAAGGACAGGATTAGGTTCTTTTATTAGCAACTCCTCTGTTTCATTCAATTGTATGATGATCTCTGATGGCTCCTCAACTATCACAGTTTGTTCAATGCCTTCACTTAAATCCATCTCAATCACTCTGGGTACATTGCAAGCACTCTCTGAAGGCACTTCATTGATGGGTGGAATGAGACAGCTTGGATTATCTAAGCTTGATAGGTTATGTAGTGGGACAAGGACTCCAGATCTCTCAACCAAGCTGGAAGGGTTGTCTCCTACAACCAAGGGAGGAGGAAGTTCTTTTTCACAATAGCTAGGGCTGGTCTCCTGGTAATCAGTACACAGGGCATCAACAACAATCTTGTCAGGGCAAGGAGCTAGTTCAGCATTGTTGGATGTTCCAGTTGTATCATTCTTATCTGTAGATGGATCTTCTACTGTGTTGTCCTCTTTGATAGGTAACACTGAGGTACTATGTCTAGCAGTTTTACCATTATCATCCAGCAGTTCATCATCAGCATTGTTGGATGTTCCAGCTGTATTGTTCTTACCTGATGATGGCTCTTCTACTGTGTTGACCTCTTCTGTAGGCAGCACTGAAGCACTAAGTCCAGCAGTTTTATCATTTGATCCAGGAACTTGAAAAGTTGGGTCTTCATTAGAACATGTTGATACCATTTCATTACATTCAGAATTTGGGGCAGGAGATTTCACACACATCTCTACAATTGATTGTTTGTCACTAGCCATGTTTGAACATAGGTCCAAGGCTTCTCTTACAGAAGCACCTTCTGTTTGGCCCTCCTCAAGGGGATTTTTCTGTGGCATTGCAGAGTCCAACAAAGACACTTTGGACCATTTTTCATCATCTTTGACTTCAACAGTGATTGGGATTGATTTCTTAACTTGAAACACTTTGTCTACAGATGGGATGCTCCCAACTGAACACGCTGACAGTGTCACCTCCTCTGCAATTGGGCATCCAACTCCATTATTTGGTTTATAAGATACCTCAGATTTATCAAGTATGCTGTTGACATTTTGGGAGTCACCTGTATCTTTTTTACTCTTGTCTCTTGGTTTATTGCTCTCATACTTGGCTTCATTCAACTCACAAATAACAACATCAAGGGGTTCCAGAGCTTTGCCCTCAGTCTTATAGATGAAATTTATTATCTCTCTTGTTAATGTTGAACTACTGCTGCTGGTTGATTGCAATTCCTGGGTAGCTACTTCCATCCTGTTCTTTGTCACTGTCTTTTGTGGAAGTTTAGTCGCACGGGTGATAGACAATTCTGGGTTTCTCTTCCTTAACTGAACTTGGGCTTTGTGAAGTTTAACATCACAGGTTTGGGGAACTTCATGACTATGCCCAACGTCATTGGTGACCTTTGAAGATGTGATCACATTAGGCAACAAGTCATTTCTAACCTTGTGGTAACGATTCTTCCTCTTCTGCCTGACTGCTGGTACCAAAGTTCCACACCTGCTTGTGGAAGGCTTTGGAGAGAACAAGCTTGAACAACCAGCTGCATTCATCAAGAAATTACTAGCAGGAGGAGTGTGATACAGGAGGGGATCGCGATGAACTGGATTTGATTTTGATAGGTGATGAGTAATGGAAGAGACACTTCCCATCTTGTTCTTCACAGTACAAAAAGCGCTGGGCGGATAATTGTTATTCATTGCCATGTAAAGGTCAAAGTTGGATTTTTCAGGGGGAACTACTTCTACAGGCAAATCTCCAGGCAATGGATATGCCATTGTGGCAGAAGACAAGCTACGAGTAGGTATGGGCCAAATTGGAATGTTACTCCTGGGTGGCTTCATAGGTGGAACATATGATGATGACCCATGTGGTGCCTCAAATGATTGATTTTCACTCAAAACGTTATATGTAACTCTTACGCCAGATGCAGACATAAATGATGATAATGTTTGCCCAAAGTCCAATGGATCTTTCTTTTCTGAGATTTGGCTTTTGTACCAGCGCAATTTTTGATTGGACAAGTCAATTGGTGTTGTTAAATCAATTGTTGGTCGACTATGAACAGCAGAAGCAGAGTAAGATTTCTTGCGCAGTTTAGGCCCAGAATTATGATAATGGATCTTGTTTTTGTCCAAAATGGAAAAGCTTTGCTGTTGCTCCAGAACAGGAAATTTGGGGTACAAGGAATATGAAGAAGAAGGCACAATTACACTTTCCAAACCAGAAGTTGAAGGAGCTATTCCCACTGAATCTGCAATAATGTTCGGTAGCACACTCATTTCAACTGTTGTTGGCTCACTGGTTTTCCTCCAGTCATTAGTGTGTTGCTGGGTCACCCCACTACACCCAAGATGAGGACTAAAAGGTGGTGGATCTTCATTGATTTCATAGGAAGTGTCAACTGTTAGCTGGGTAGATGTTAAGTTAGCAGACTTGCTGGCTGGATCTTCACTGCTACAAGAGGAAGCTCCAGGAGCCAAAATGTTGGAGTTGATGAGAATAGAGTGTAGTGCCTCACCCTCACAAACTGGTTGTGGTGACTTTGTGTTGGTTTGCAGGGACTGAGTTGGAGCATTGTCAAGTTGTGTGGGGAGGCATGCAATATTGCCAGATCTATCTAGAGCTCCTTTGGCTGAGATGGAGTCTGTTCCTACAGAGGAATTTTCAAGTGAAATTGGTTCAATTTTACTCAAATCAATCACTTTTGGTGGGGAACAGAGGGTATGATTGAGCATTGGCGATGGTTTTTTGCTACCCATTTTTTTGGAAAATTCAGCAGAAACTTTAATTTTTTTTGCAACTTTACTCTTTGTATTAGAGCGGCACTGTGTTGTGGATTGCATAATGGTCACACCAATCTTATTTCTTTTATTCAAGCGGTTCTTGAATCGAAGAGTCCTCTTCTTTTTATTCATTTTCTGGTTTCTTTTTCTCACCTTCAGTCTGGAAGATTTATCTTTCTTTATTACCTTCTCGGTAGGTGGTCCTTTGTCTTCACTTGAACAGCAATCAACATTAATTTTATCAACTGAGTTCACAGCAAGGATATTGCAAATAGAATGTGAGAGTTGGTCAACCAAAGATGTTGGAGGGTTACCATCTGAACAACTATCTGATTTGCACACATCCTCTCTACTTACGTCAATGCTGGATTTCAAACAAGTGGCTTCTTCTATAACGACTGTCCGCACCTGCCTCTTTTTTAATGGAGTTCTCTTTTTCAACTCTTCCTCACTGATTTCTTGCTTGATGTTACTTGACTTTTCAGAAGGTGGAAGAATTGCCTTCAACCTATCTTCATCTGGAGGCAATATCTGTGACTTGTTGTTCCAAATTTGTGTTTGAGGAGTCCATACACCATATACAGAGGAAGAGTTTCCTAAATTAATCTTAGCTTCTGGTATTGAATTCTGGGAATCGCATTGTTTTCCATCTGCACTGGACATATCTTTTGGTGGTATCACAGAACTGGTGGTTTTCTTCTCTTCTTTAAGGAGTTCATCCCTTGTGAGCTGGTTTGAAGGTGTTTGAATGGGTGTCATTATAGAGTCAGGCTCATCTGCAATAAACCTTGGTATTTCCAAAGCTTTGGAGTCAATAGTTGTTGAAGAGACTCCCTCATCTTCTTTGCGAATCAACATAGCACTGCCATACTTGTGTTTCTTTGCACATTGAGGCTTAACTACAATGTCACAGTTTTGAACACATGACATGCCAAATTCAGTCGTAGATGTTACACCATCTCGCCACTCTTCAGCAATTTTTATTGTGGGTGAGTCTTTAGTAAGGTCTGGGATGACATCCACTGTACTCTGGGTTGTGCTATCAGGACTCTTGCCTGGACTTTGAACAATAGCATCAAATACAGGATCCTCTTGGCTGACTTCTTCAAACAATTTTTGAGCTTCTGTGCTGAATTCACACACAACCTTAGTTGGAGTAACAACACGCCTGTCACGAGGAGTGGGGCAAGAAAATGTTTGGGGATCATCAGTTTCTGAAGATGTTTTAGGTTTACCAGCTGATGGACGGGTTTTTGGTTCAACAGGATTAGGCCAGGTTTGGGAATCCAACACCACAGTTGTAGTGAGATATGGTTTTGGATCTTTGTGCACTGCTGTCAATGAGTTTTCTTCCTCAGTTGGGTATTTTATAGGGCATGCTTGTCTTGATATTTCAGTGCATTCAGAAACTATCACTGCCTCAACATTGTTAGATGATTTGTCAGAGGGTTCCTCCTTTTCAATTTTCTCAGATGACTGTTCTTGACTTACTTCATTTGTTTCAAAAGACATTTTTACAGTATCTTGGGAAACATTTTCCTTACTCCCAAGATTTACACACGTATCTCCATTAGGACTTATCATGGTCATCTCATTCTGATTTCTTGACACCACACTGTTAGATAGTAAACTCGACAGACATTGAGCACCCTTCTTAGGATGTACAACTTGAGAAGTTTTCAAGGCTCCTTCCAAATCTCTCCTAGATTTTAGCCCATTTACAACAATCACATCTTCTGAAAGTTGAGGCAGTTTTGAATCTAGCACAAGGTTTTGGGAAGAACCTGATGATCGAGTTATTCTGCGATTTATACTTTCTTCTGAAAAATGGGGATTTAAGGCAGTACTGCCTAATTTTACAGGGTTTTCCCTAGAAACCTTTGAGGGTCCATCACCATTTTTTGTTTTAATTGTCCCTTTACAACTGGTTTCTTCTGCCAACTTTTGGCTTTTGGCATTCCTCAATGGATCAAGAATTGAATGAAGTCTCTCCTGCTTTGATTTTTGAACAAAATCTTGGCTGAGGTGGTTTGCAATGTCACCTGAGACATCTTTCTGGTCCACTTGCCGCAACTTTTTGTGTTTCTTCCGGTGCAGAACAGGATTCCTTACATCAACATCATTAGGAGGGAGCAAACTTTGAAGTTGGGCAAAACGTGTGGAACTGCTAGCTCCCTCTGGCTCTCCATGTTGAGTCATCTCAGCCACTGTTTGAATAGGCTCAAGTTCTTGACTACTGGCTGAGTCCATTAGTGGCGTTTTTAAGGACACAGGTTCTGCATTACAAGGAGGACTCTCTTGAGGTAAAAGCAAAACATTTCTTTTGGTGTTCTTGATTTTCTCCACAAGAGGCTCAGTCATATTATTAGACCCAGACAAAACTTCCTTAGCAGTTGCCCCAACATCATTCCTTGAGGCCTGTACACTGTCTTTCAATAAAGGAGTCAAATCCACTTTTCTGGCTTTTTTCAAAACCCTGTGACTATCAACTGTGTCAGCCCTCTCAAATTCAATTTTATCCATAAAATTTTCAGACAATAACGGCCTAGAACTCTCACTTTTATTGCTAATAACACTGGTATTATTCTCAGTAAATTTCTTGACTCCAGATGAACGAAGCTTTGGACAAAGGGGAGCATCTTCGGATTTTGGACTAGATTTATTGCAACGAGTTTCCTTGGTAGGAGAATGTGCTAGGGTTGTGTCTTTTGAGCGGCCTTTGGGAGGCACCTGTAGGGTGTCCAAAGAAGACCGAGTCATGATACGCTTAGTTACAGTACCATCAGGAGGGTCTTTGATATTGATGGCTTCTGCAGTTGTTTTATTTGGCAGAGCAGAACAAAGTTCATTGTTAGCTGCATTCCTTGTTGAATTAGAGGATGCAGCATTGTCAGTGCTTTCATTTTCAAGTTTGGTATCATTCACCTTGTCCATAGAAGATACTTCTACATCATTATTCTCATTCAATTTAGGAGGAGATTGAATTTCACTTGGAAGTACATCAGAAACTGGTGGATTTGTTTTTTCTGGAGATCCCTTATTCTTTGAAAACTTAGCAAGAACATTGGAATTCTTCTCACTTTCAATCAGGTCTGTCCTTTGGATAATTCCTCCATCTTTACCTTTCAACCTCTGAGACACTCTCAATGTTCTTTCATCAGAGCTGGAGAGCTTATTGTTTTCCTTGCATTCATTGTTATGCTCATCAATAAGGCTGGCATCAAGCATTGTGCTCTTGATCTTTCTCAAACTAACTGGACAATCATGATTCTTTATTCGAACTTGGTGGGGATCTTCAGCGCAAGTTTGCAAGTCTGGTTTCTTGCAGGGTATGAATTCTTTGCTTTTGGATCGAGCTTTGTTTTTGATAGGTGCTGTTGGGCTATGACAGGCTTCACTGAAAGTACTCTGATCTAGCATTCTCAGACTAGGTTCATTGCCATCCTTTGATCTAAGTTTGACTGACACATCATTAGGTCTCACAGGGAGAGCATTTCCTTCCTTGGTCTTCACTCTTTCAGAGATTCTAAGAGCAACAACAACAGGAGTATTGGTCATTATGGTAGACTTGCCATTTTTATCTTTTTCAGAAGCATCTATTCCTTTACTTCTTAACTGCTGAGGCATTGAGTCAGACCTTAGTTTGTTGTGAATACTGTTTTCATTACTCATACTGGCTGAAACAAGAGGTTCTGGAAAAGAAGCCATGTCCTCTCCACTTTTTGACCTCCTAGAACTTCTAAGAGACACAGTTGGGGTACTAATCATAAGGCCATTCTCCTGTTTAGTCTCATCATCCACCTCACTTTCCTTACTCATTGATCTTCTTGAAGCTCTGGCTTTTCTCTCTTCTGGCTGGTTGTTAGGAGGAACTACTCCCTGCCTTTTATGGTCAATTGTTTGTTCAACAGCAATGGTTTCCTTACTCATGGGCCTCCTAGTACTCCTGACAGGTCTTCTGTCAATGGAGATATCTTCACTCTTGTTTGTCAAGCAGGGTGAACTCTTTTCAAGAGAAGCCTCTACAGCGCCCCCATTTTTATTTAGATCACCATTGTGTTCACAGGATGAAGCATCTGTGCTCTTCGATCTTCGAGTATTTCTGATGGATCTCATTTGGTTTGAAATATCATCAATTATCACAGCTTTGTTTTCCTCAGGAAGATTCTCAGGACTAACCACACCATTTTTCTGAAGAATCTGATCATGTGCAATGATTCCCTTGCTTTTTGCCTTTTGGGCAGTTCCAGCGCTTTCAGGTGTGTCTTCAAATCCTTGTAAAGCTTTTGTTGGTGGTTCTCTGGGCAAGTTGTGTGTTGCTACCATCTCATTATCATTTTGAAGGAAATGGGTGGCAGTCTCTTTGCCCATTGACCGACGTGTACTTCGCACAGATCTGGGGCTGGTGGAAATTTCATTAAGCATGATTTTTGCTGGTCTTTGAGGTACACAGGAGTTATCATCAGATCTGCCAGGCAATTCCCTTGTTTCAGTCTTCTCAGAACACTTGTCATTCTCCTCCCTGGCATGGTTGATTGTCTTGTTTTGTGGTACACACTCCTCATTAGCTTTTTGAGCAATCTGTCCATCAGCAGTTGCACGCTTAACTGTCCAAACAGAGGGCTTCCTAACTGTAGATTTTCTCATCTTTTTAGATAATTTGACAGGAGCATTGGAAGAAACTTTGGTACTTTCTTGGTGCTCCAACGTGTTATCTTCCACCTCAACACCTCCTTGCGCTTGTAGCAAGCTATGGGAGGAAGCAGATTGATTGCCTCTGACATTCAATGTTTTAGAAGATTCACTTCGAGTCATTCTCACAGTGGTACAGTTTTTGCTGTTGTCCAACTGGCAAGAAACTTTGTCAATGTGTGATTTATAGGTGGAAGACCTTTTGTTGGTGCCTTTGCCACTAGCTTTCCGATAATGGTCAATAGTGTGTAATTTGACAGTTTGATCTTCCTCATCATCAGTGAAGTCATACACATCATTGGATGACATTTTGTCAACACTTTTTAATCGAATCATTTTCATCAACTTGGTTCTATCAACACCTTTACACGTTTTTGTGGCTCTTGGATTTTTAATCTTTCTTTGTCCCAAAGCTGTTTTGACATCATTTAAAACAACAGCATCTTCAACTTCAAGCTTTGAGTCAGTAGCATTAAAGGAATTTGGTCTCTTAGTCACTGAACCAGGAGCTGAAGAAATTTTGTTGCGCCCAGTCCTTGCTCCAGTTGACACTGAGGTCCCTTCATCCTCCAATGGTGTATCTAATGAGGACTTAGCAATACATGTTTCAGTACCAGAAATAATCTCTTTCTTCACACCAGCATCTTCTTCCTCCTTGTTCCCGCCTGAATTAAATCCACCTTTCATTGGTGTGGCTGGAATTGTCTTGACAGTTGCTGGTTTTCTCTCAATTTTCCCACGCACTCTTGGATTAGGAGCAGCAATTTTGGGTGTAGATTCATTGTTAGGTTTGTTAGGTCCTTTTAAAGAAGAAGCTACATCAGATGTTGAGGCTTCTGAGGAAATCATGTCTTTGGTTTCAATGACAGACGGGTTCACTTTACTCAAAAAGTCCTCTTCTCCTTCCAGAGGGAAGGATTCAGCAACACTCTCAGGTTTGCAGGATGTTGGATCAGATTTGTCAGTCTGCACAGGATCGAGTAATTTTGTCTCACTTCTTGTTCTTGGTCTTTTGGCAACTTCTGGGGGAGGTTGGGATACACTGAGATTTCCGTTTTTAGCCTCATCACCTAGTATATTCTCTATAAGTTGAACTGACTTTAAGGTCACCCCACCTAACTTCTTGTTCTCAGGGTTGGCATTTTGCATGATTTTAGATGTTCTTTCAGTGACTACTGTGGTTAACATTTCTCTTTTCTTCTTCCGATTATCTTTCATGCTTTTTGAAAGATCTTTGACAGGTTGTGTAATTTCAACCAGCACAGGAGACTCCCCTTCTGTTGTGACAGGCAGAGAATTATTAGTGTGGGGTTTATTGACATCACCATTGTCTGCTTCAGAGATAATGGGCTCAATGTTGAACTGAGAAATTTCTCTTTTGATGGCATTTGTGGATTTATCATTATCAGCATAAGTATTGGCAACAATCAGTTCAACTTCTGGTACACTACTATCAGCTTTTTTATTTTCCAATTGTTGTAACAAATTATTCTCAATAGCTTTGGAATCTACAATTTGTTCAAATATCTCAGAAATTGGCGAAATGATTACTTCATCACAAGGCACTCCAGCTTCTGGGGGCTTGGGCCTTGTGTCTGTCAACAAATTTGTACTGATAAGTGTAAAATTTTGGAGTTCTTCTGTAGCAATATTCTCTTTGGGGACTCTCTCGCCATTATTAAAGGTAGCAACCTCTGCTGGTTGTTTGTCCAGTTCATGTTTGTCTTTCTCAACTATCATTTGAGGTAATCCATCATTTTGGGTAGCATCTTGATGATATGGTTGCTCATCCAGTTCTAATTTGTCTTGCTCAACAACCACTTGGGGGGATCTGGAGCTCTCAATCATCTCAATGACAATTTGCTCCAAGACTGGGGGGATTTTCACTTCTTCATTCAAACTATCTCCATTTGACAAGTCACAAGACTGAGAGGGAATGCCAGACAAAATATCACTAAAAACTGATTTGCCTTCATGCTTGTTGGGGTCAGTGCAGGTGTTGGGAAGATCTCCCAAGTTGCTTCCATCTGTTGTTTGCTCATTATCCAATGGTGGTAATTCTAAATCACAAGTATTAGTTGAATGAGAAATTGAAGGTTCTTCTCTCACTTTTGATGCCTCATGTCCACTGACATCATCTACCTGAGAGCCCAACATGGTTATACTGAACCCAAAATTGTTCACTTTGCAGTCACCGCTCAGAGGGTTAATTTCAGTAGCATTGTGAGAAAAGAGACATTTTTGAGAAGGTTCGTGATTTTTGGAAATGTTCTGGCTGGTTGCAGACAAATTCTTCAACGAGTCTATAGCACTTTTAGAAGAGCTTTTTGGAACAGCATTCAACTCCATAGGGGCAGAAAAGTCAACAGCTTTTGAAACCAGAGAGCATGGGAGGACTGGCGGAATGCTCACATCATTAGCAGTTGATGCTTCTCTTCCATTCAAGGGAGCCTCTTGACATTTGTCGTTCACTGGTGTAATCCCTTCTTTGGGCTCATTCACATCATTCGTAGAGATTTTGTGAGCTGACAACTCAGTGTCTCTTGTAAGGAACGACTTGACAGCTCTTACAGTCATTGTTACTCCTTCACTAGTCAGTCGCTTTAGTCTGTCAACTTTGATGTCTTTATTGGATATTTTTACAGCCACAGGAGCCGGCCTGGTTTCTGTTACTTTTTTTAGTTTCTCAACTACTTTCACCTTGGATTTAGAAGGCGACACCTCAGATTTGTTGACAGGAAGAAGAAATGGGACTGACACTTCAGGCAAAGACAGAATTCCTTCTTGATCAAGTCCAATAACCTCCCTATTTTCTACTGCCCTTTCCTTGTCTGGAGTCTCGATAATTTTTTCGCTCTTAGTGCTCGCAAGAGGTTTTACATCAAGAAGGTTTAATGGCAGAGAAACCTTGAGGCTTTGATTAGAAATAATATTGGGTTTTGTAGTGGTGGGCTCTTTCAACAAGGGATCTTTAGATTCAAAGGCCGATTGATTTGAAGGCACTGGCATGGTGTTTGTCTCATTTACAGCAACTAAAGGAGGGGTTTCTGTAATTTCAACTGGCTTTTTAACAGCCAGTAGTTTCCGTACAGTTGGCTGGAGAATGCCATTTCTGTCTTTAATGAATAATAAAGGGCGGTGAAGAGGCACCCTTTGACATTGCTTTGTGACGTCTTCAGCCGAAATGGCTTGAGCATTGGATGGCTCTCCCACTTTAAGGCCTTGAACCAAAAAGGAACTTGGAATTTGACAAGTGGGGAAATTCTTCAGAGCAATTTTGACAGAAACTTTTTCGTGACCATTTAATTTATCAGGATTTGATTCCAACAGTTGTCTGGCCCTCCTTCTTAGTTCGGCTTCTTTCGTGTCAAACCTCGTCAACGCTCTGATGTCAGACGAAAATTGGCTCTTCTTATTCCGAGAACTTTTGTTAACAGTGAGATATGACTTCGGTTTACTAGCTGAGGGAAGTAGTACAGGATGGGTACCAGAGCCATCAGGGCCAACAGAAATAAGAGATGTGTCAGGAGTGATATTACGTATACTGTACACATCATTCATGATGTAACCAGTTGGAATCTGATTCGATATGTCGGTGGTAATGCTTGGAACGATCTTCCCTAAGCTGACATTCAGTTCGTCGGGTGAACTTACTTCTGTAGTTAAATCTTCGCCTGCAGCTGACGGGATTGCTTGGACAATAACTTTGCTCGTAGAAATTATAGTAGTATTGACTGATGTTAAGACGGGCGGAAATTCATTTGGCTGGTCAATAACAACGTTCTGACGATCGTCAATAGGTGGATCCAGCTCAGGAGGACCTTCGTCGAGGTAATCATTGGAGTCATTTTCACTCAGGATCCCATCACCAGAATAGGGCAACACGATTTTATTGGCAACTATAGCTCCGTGCGGCCCACAGCATTCTGTTGACAGGTAGGATACTGACTGTTGATAGGATGGAGGTGACATAGGTTGACATATGTTGTTATCAGAGGTAGGGACCCGAGCTACGTCTGGAGAAGACACTTGACTCATTTCAATCACGACATTTTTGCCCACCCCAGCATCCATACCAACCGGAGAGCCATATTCTTCCGTAGGACTTGATGTAACTACATCCATCATACCGTCCGAAAGGGGCACGGTATGAATACTACATGACGGGCTCACATCTTCAGACGAACCTTCCGAACTAATTTCCGACGATTGAGACTCGTAGAAACTCTTACAGTCTTTTAAATCCTCGGAGATTTCGTCGAAATATCCTTCTTGCAAGGAATTCCCATTAGAGGTGGATGTCAGAGGGTTCAAAGACTCCTCAAAAGTGTAGCCCTGAACCAACTTCTCCTGGACCGATACGGGCAATACGTCCAAGGAATACTCGTGAGAGGCCAACCTGTCGGAGAGCCCTTTCTCATTAACGGGAGGCGAAATTGTACCCGATGCATTCTGTTTTTGTGCGTAAGATTGGAAGTAATTGTTGAATTCACTTTCCCCTTCATCCCAAGTGGGATATGGTTCAGTTGAGTAATCGTGGTTCTTGGGTTCGGCCGATTTCAGAGCTTCCTGGTCAACAGGAATAATTTCATCTCGCACAAATCCAACATTCGTATGGATTGAATGATGTGGATTATGAGCGAAATCATCACCGAATATCAGACCCAATGTCCTATCAATAATATCGTCGTCCTTGTCTTTGCCACCATGGTTGGAAGAATGACCATAGTTGTATCCCGAGGGATCAAGTGGTACCGATAGGTCATCATTTTCAGTTTGATGAACTTCTTCATCGTCCCTCCCATCCAAGGGTAGGACCACCTCGCTCATTGATGCTTGCATTTGACTCCCTTTCTCCAATCCTCCAAACTCATAACACTAATTTTGTTTGGACAAAAACAAAGGGGAGGAAAATAACAGGAAAAATACTCACAAGAAACGACGAAAGATCTAGATTGAATAAGGGAACCATTAAAGGTTCACTTCCATGGCCCGCAATGTTTGTTGGGCTGAGTCACACTTACGGGACCCTAACTGCAACCAATCCATTATTGCACAGTTTCACTTGATTACATACGCGAATATTGTGGTATTTCTCTAGTAATTCACAAACAATCCAGCACAGTAAGAAGAATATTCACGACTGTATTACGGACAAATAATCGCAGGTTACTTCAATAGGCTTGAAGAGCTACACTTTCTTGGCTGGAACTGTCATAGCAGAAACTCCTACCAGTCCTACCGTAACACAAAGCTCTACTCTCATAGAAGTACCTTCAGAGCTAGGAGGCGGCCATCACAAAACACCTCTGAAGTCGGCCACACTGGGGGGAGGCGTAGAAAACCGCGTTTTTCAAAACATGAATGTCGAAGATGAAACAAATAAATAAGAGTGCTTCGAGAAGCAGTACAAAAAAAGGAGTATCATGAAACTCAGACCAAATGTGTAGAAAAACTCCGTTCGCATCATCGATAAAATTGGCATGTTATAAAAAATGTCAACAATTTTTTTTTTATGTTAAGGTCGCTCAATCGGGTAGTTAGTAACAGGATAGTAGATCATCTCAAAAGTTGCCCAGGTCGCATGTTGTTGGATTGCAAAAAAACATCTAGAGGTGTTATGAACCTTCTGGAATACCAGGCTTTCATTTAAATACATTTTGTAAATTTTCAGAACTAGTCAACAAGGGTGGCTAAATTTATGATGATTTCACATAATATTTAGATATGTAGCACAACTCGTTTCCGACTTTCCAGAATCAGGCAAAACTAAATGTTAGAGATATTTCAGGAATGCATAGCAGTACCTGATACCTTGTTATTAAAAATTAATTAAAAAAATAACCAGTGAGTTTCTTTAAAACATTATTTTTTTTGCGAGTGTCAATGGTCCACAAATATTACCTCAAAATCAATGGCAGATAAATGTGGCAATTACAACAACTATTTTTGAAACCAAATATCCGAATCTATTATCTTCGTTTTAGACAATAAACACCCTAGTATTGCACATTAAATATGCAAATTCTTCAAGACTTGCTAAGAATTCACGACACTCGAAAATCAATCGATTTTGCCCTACTTCTAACTCGTACATGCTATCGTTAGCCTCAAAGAAAAGAAACCTAGACATGACTGAAGGTGAATGCGTGGAAGAATGGGCTTGCATGAATAAAACAAGGAATAACCAACAAAAAGCCTATATGACCCCAAGGTTACAAATGGAAGGTTTTTACAAAACAAGAAATCAAGAAATAAACACCTTACCCCTCCCGTCCACCTTTTAGTGGGCGAGGACCCAAATAAGAAAAACAGCGGAGGGGAGGGGTGAGAACCCTGATAAAATTAGACCGTCTGACAGGAAAGGAAAGAGCCTACGCCATGTTTCTATCAGATTAGGGTGGTCGTGGCTGTTATGGCAATTGACTGCTAATGGAGACATTCTTTTACTATCATACCAGCCCGCTGAGGTCATCGTTCAGAGAGTGAGGGGATGATGGAGGGACCACCCAGTCAAAATACCTTCTAGTAAAATTCATATTTTTCCAAAAACTAACTAGTCGAAAAATATTTTAAAATTTTTTTACAATGGTCAGGGATGAGAAATTCATCAGTGTTTCCAATTGCGACTTGCAACCCAGAAAGTTATATGTCTTCAGCCTTTCCTACAATTCTGTTCTGTTGTCTGGTCTTGAAAAGAGAAGGTCGAGAAATACTGGGAGGAGTTCCCAAAAGAACAGTATTTTAACTTCAATTTAAAAAAAACCGTGCCCGACGAAGTACTGGATTGATTTTCTATAGTTTTCTTTAAATTAACTTTAATATTTTTTCATCTTTTCGTTTTACATAAAAAGAAAAGGACATTGATACTGCCATAGATCACTACTTCCATTTACTACATTAGGGTCGCCACGTTTACCCTGAGGATTTAAGTTGTTGTTGTTGTTGTCTTCGTGCTCCCTGTGGGTCTCATGAGTGTCTGCTGTGTTATCAGTTATCATATCCAAATATCAACGAGTTTTCTTTTTCCCAAGGTGGAATTTATTTTCTTGTTCGCAGAAAAGTTAAATAACATGGGTAAGTATTTGTTAGCAGTACATAATTCATTATTTGTTTTTAGAACGAGAACCCAAGTTTAATGAATCTTTTTGATTATTTTTTATTATCTGTTTAGAATCTAGCTGAATGTCTTGACCAGTTGGCTAGAATTCTTCAGTATCTACCGGCTGGTGCCAACCTTTCTACTCGCTCTACTTCGTCACTATATATTCCTCAACCTCAACAACCGTTGACGATGCTTCGCAGCCTGATTGGTGAGCATTGTTCATTACGTTTTACTTTATGATGCTATTGACAAAAATAACGCAGGGCGCACTAGGTTACAAACACTCGCAGACGGTCAGGAGTTCTTTCCAAAGATTCTTTTTCTTTTTCATCCCAATTAGTGGCAATTCTCGGCAGTCAGTGGTCTGGCTATGGAATCGCATATACTTTTTTCATAAGACACTTTCATTGAATTTAAATGTGATTTTCCATTTGAGGATGAGTTCAATCCACCTTCTTCACGCTTCAGCTCCAGGCCTCCAGCCGTCGTCTTTTGCTTAGGCCGGGTACACACGTTGAGGATTCCGGAGAAGATTCCTCAGAGGGATTCCTCTGAGTAAAACCTCTGAGGCGGCCGGAGCCGGACGGAGCATCCACACGTACGGGAAAACCAGGAGGCTTCGGCCAGAGGTTTCGACACGCGAGAGGCCTTTCTAGGAAAACTGTGTTGTTGGTGTAGCCATGGCCCTGTCTTGTCTCTGGGAGACAAGGCTCACTTCTGCAAAGCTATATTAACTCCTCCAATACCACGTCCTTTGAAGACCCACTTCCATTCGTTTGAAACAAGGCGAAAAACAAAAATCAAAAAATTAACGAGGAGCTACGACCACTGTGACGATACTCGAGCGATACCTACAACCGATCACCTCATCCACACTTGAAGGAAGGGGTTCAATTCCAGGAACCGGAATCCCGGCCTCAGGTGGCCTTTCCAAAATTTGGAAAGGCCTGGCGGCCTGTTCGGTCCGCCTCAACTGAAGGCCTCGACCCGTCCACACGGTCCGTCGGCCGGAGAGGAATCGATCAACGAGGAATCCTCTCCGGAATCCTCAACGTGTGTACCCGGCCTTACTTTTCGCAAGCTTTTGTTTGCATTATTGGGCAGTGATCAGCCCTCACTCTTAACAAATATAAAAGAGTAAGAGCCTCGAGCATTTTCCATGACCACTTAGTGTCGTTTGTTCCTCCAAAATAATATCTTGGAGATCAGGAATACTAATCTGATGTGAAAACCCCTCGTAAACCCGATATTTTGTCTAAGTAATCGACACTCACCGGATGGTTTTTCCTTCTTGGTTAATACAGGACCTTGCAAAAGAATGTGTGGCTCGCTGTTCAAAGCTGCTCATACTCAACGCCCGTCTGCAGTGCCTTCCTTTCTGACGTCTGCCACTGTTCCATCAGCAATTCATGGCCACGGATTATCAACTATTCGACCTGTAACGATCCTACCCAACATTTTGGCTTCTAGGTTGGTAAAATGTTCAAATGATGAAACCCGTATCGAACGAATTTGTTTTGCTTGGAATCCTTGGGCGGCCGCAAAACTGCTGGAATAGAAATGTGAATAGCTAGAGTTGAAACAGCCGATTGAAGAGCAGCAAACAGCTACGGAAGGTTTGAACAATGGCTCTTCTGCTAAAAGATTCCTGGAGGAATCTACATGTGGTGTCGTGGTGCAGCTGTTAGCAGACGTTTGCTTTTGCGGCCGACCGGTTTGACCGGGCCTCAAGATAAAATTGTTTGGCTTTAGATGTGACACCATTCTGCTACTTTTTATCTTTCGTGGAATCCAACATTTTACCCTAATCAAATCATACCTACTCTATTCCATATTTTCCAGGTCTCTCCTTGCGCCGACTTCCCCGGAAATCAATTCAACGAGGACACTGACGAAGTACTCGTTGCAGAAAGGGAAACGTAAAACAGTGCACGCCGTTCTCATGCGGTTCTATCGTCTAGATTGGTAAATCAATATTCGCTCTCGTATAATTTCTCACTTAAGACCACCCCGTTGTAGGCATTAGTGGTCTAATCTCTTTAGGTTGATTCAATTAAGCGGAGCGAATGGCGAGGGATGTTAAATGAGAAAACTACCATTAACACTGAAGGAAAGGTCGTACATGGTTTTTGGCAAAAAATGTTCACTAACTCAGAATGATGAAAAAATATATTCCTGTTTAGTGTGGCGTAATGTATGTGATGTATTATATTTCATAATCAACATCAAATGGAAAAGGTCTAATTCAGTTTTCCACCATCTTTAGGGGTATATGGATCAGAACGAAATGCGGGCGTCACAAGAAAATCTACAAAAAGTCTTGGAGGAGGAGGAAGCGTCTGCGCCAGCATGTTTTTACAAACGCCACCCAGAGCTGGCTACTCGACACGATGGTCACCAAGTACTGGAGGAAGCCAAAGTATATACCTGACGACCCCTACAACCCCTACCACAAGCGAGAAGGATTTCACTTAACTAGGCGAACCCCCCGAATACCCATCGCGTCTTGAGGACTTATTTATTTATTGTTCTTGTGTTTTCGGCACCATCTGCCAGCCACAGTGTCCAATTACACCTAAGTTCAAGTAGCCACTCATAAGGCATTCGTTTGCCGGATTATTTACGATGGATATAATTTTGTTTTAGAGCATTAATCCCTCTATTCTGGTGAGTAAATATTACATTAAAGAAATTCTCTGTTTTAGCTGTACTTCCCCCTTGAAGAAAAACACTAAACGAATCAATGTTAGGGGATGGGTTCAATAAATAATACAGGAGAAAACGACCTCCGTAAATAACCAGAGAGGAAGAAAGGAAAGACGCTAAAGGGCTTGAAGTTCGTCCTTATTGAACCACGTTGTAGGGTCGATCATCCCCGGCGACAAATATATTTCCAATTGACTTGATCAATGGTTCTAGTTGGTCCTCTTTTCAGTCAGATCGGACCAAAAAAGCTGCAAATTCTTTCACACGGGTTGGTTATTCCTCGGACCAGGCGCATGGAGACTCATTTCATCAACATGGGGAAAATGGAAACAGTGGGTGTGGTGGGTCCCGTACCAGTTCCAATCAATTCAGCGTCCAAAACTTAGTGGAAAATGATACCCTACACGCTTAGGTACCAGAAATCTTGAAAACACATATTATACAAAATGGGCAATAAATACCAAATTTGACCCACAACTTCTCCCGGTGAGTGTGAATCGTTCTGAGACCCATTTCATTGGATTCAGCGTCCAAAATTTAGTGGGAAATGATACCCCACTTGCCTAGATACCAGAAATCTCGAAAACACATATTCACTATGGGTAATATATACCCAATTTCACCCATAATTCCTTCCAGTGGGTGCCAATCGTTCTGGGACCCATTTCACTGGATTCAGCGTCTAAAATTTAGTGGAAAATGATACCCCACTCGCCTAGATCGCCCAGAATCTTGAAAATCCATTTTTCAAAAAACACATTTTGACCCCTACCCCGCCCAAATTTGGTACGGCGGACGGACATTTTGGTTCTTTGATCTAGACACCTTGAAACGTCCAGAAAAAAATTTTGGGCCGAATCGGAGAGATTGACATTTTGCAAGAAAACAAATTGATTATTCAAGGAATAACCAACCAAAAAGAAGATATTTTGATAAATTGATTGTTACAAAAGAAGGGACAAAGTAGTTATACACCACATTTTTATTTCATTCTTTCAAAATGTAGCCCAGTGTCACTTTTTGAAATAACGTGTTAAGTGGAAGCATAGCGGAATAAAGGGATTTGAGTTTGGAGATGAAAACACAGATAACGAATATATTATGTACCTTCAATTCAATTGTACCTACGGTTTATATGAGGATAATATTATCAATCGAGTAAGCAATACAAGAACAATAACTTTTGTTCAGCTATAAAATTAAGTAGTTACTCGTAATTACGGTCGTAAAAAGACATTTTGAGAAGAAACATCGATGTTGAAGTCCATCGAAGAGTAAACATCGATGTTTGGGAGAAGCCATCAATACATCGATCTCCATTAAGCCTATCGAAACCCAAGATCCACCATATTTCCCGATAACTGATAACACCGTTGTGCTGATAATCTTTTCCCCAAGAGTTTACAAAATTCGAATGCTTGTGACGCAGAATACCTACCTTCCTTAAAAATTCTTGGTTGTTGTCTCACCAGTGTTGATATAATTTGAATAATTCAAGCGTTGAAAAGTTTGGATGAAACAGGAACAATAGGTACGTATAGTCTTCTTATTTAGATTCAATTCGATGCTGCCTACTTTACACGCCCGATTTTAGCAATAATATCCAAATTTGGTGGAGTTTTGCGTCGGAAGTTTGAGCATTGATGGTAAAACCGTCCGTTTCAGGCAATTTCTTCTTAACATGGCGTATTTCTTGCCTCCTGCGAGGCTTCCCAGAGCTGTGGCGGCCAAACATGCCAAATTCCCGGCTGAATACGTCTTGAACAGGAATCCCCGTAATTTGGAAAAACTGTGCATTGCCTACAAACCTGAAGGATGGTGGTTGGAATCGGATGGGATAAGTTACTGGCACAAATTAGTTGTAGAAAGAAATAGTAAGTAATGCAGTCGGTTGTCGGTTGGTTTTGGAAGGATGAATTTTGAATTTGGAAGACTTACCTAGTTCAACATGACAGTACGCAGCACTATATTAATTATATTATGCAGCATGAGCTCCTTTAGAGCACCATTATGCTGTACTCGTGATCGCAATCGATCATGAGAATGAGCATTATATTATGGTGTATGCCATGGAGGGCCATTACCCAGTTATGGTCTTCAACATAGTTACGTGACAAGTAAAGAACATTTTGGTGTAAGGTTACTCAAGAATCATCTGATAAGCTGGGGTCCTGGTGATCTGCTGGTTGGTCAAAGCCAATTTAGTCGTATTCTCGATTTGCTGTATCTTCGTTGTGGGTACACGAAGGACTTACGCAATGTAATTGATATTGATATTCACTAAAATATTTTTGTTTTGCGGCAGGCCGAAACGTCACCGCCTACGTCAAACATTATTCCGGCGTAATACCTCTCACAGCCTCCACGAGAGAGTGGCCTATCAAGAAACGGCTGTACAGTTCGACCGATCGATCAGCTCATATCAACTTGGGCAGGATACTAGCCCTACGGTGCCTTCAGTCAGGTACGTCTGTACTCGCTCTACTGTGAGCTTATTATTGATTTGAGGGAGATTTCAGTTATGTGCGGTCTACCTCCAGCCTACGATCCGTGAGCTCTGACCTGCTGTCGGCTGCTTGTCATTTTGCTAGGTCCGTTCTGTAAATGTCTTTAATATGCCGCCTACGTAACGAGAAGAGGATTCGCAGACGTAACCACTATCGAAATATCAGTTGTGGTTTCTTATTGCAGGGATCACGGAAATGGTTTGCGACCACCAACCTCCCGAAGGGCCACCGGCATCTAACCTGGATGCTTTCCTTGCTGAAATGGTTGCTAGGTGGGGTGTCTCTAACTGAACCTGAGCGGTACAAACACCCACGTCCCTCCGATCAGTTCAGGCCTGAGAAACCTTGGACCGTTCACGACTAGGTGTCAGTGAGTGTTTTAGGGCGTTCTTCCTGTATTAGTCCTCTTCTGTTGAAACTATTATTAAATAAATTAATTTTTTTCTTACTTCAAAACAGTAATTATTCATTCCTCTTTCTCAAATTGAAGGTTGAGGACATTTTATTATCACACCAGAAGGAAATGCGCGAATTCTTTCACAGGGGTTGGTTATTTCTCGGACCAGGAGCATGGAGACTCACTCCAATCGATTCTGCGTCCAAAATATAGCGTGAAATGATACCCCACACGCCCAGAAATCTCGAAAACCCACTTTTGAGATAAATACCCATTTTGACCCATAAATCTCTTTCGGTGGGCGCCAATCGTTCTGGGACCCGTCTCATTGGGTTCAGCGTCCAAAATTTAGTCGAAAATAATACCCCACACGCCTAGATCGCCGAAAATATCGAAAATCCTTTTTTCCATGTACACGTTTTGACCCCACCACCCAAATTTGGTTCGTTCTGGAAAAGTTTCGAGGACCAACTAAAGGCAGAAACGGGCTCCTGACTAGAATTTCAGATTTTTAGAAAATATTCTACCACCAAAATCGGCGTGGACGGCGGACGGACATTTGCTTCTTCTGATCTAGACACCTTGAAATACCCAGAAAATAATTTCGGGCCGAATCGGAGAAATTGACTTACTGCATGAAAACATACTCGTAGGTTGTTTGTTCAAGGAAATAACCTATGAACCAAAAGCCGAAACGTGTAAATTATTTTATTCTTCTACATGTAATTGCTTGAAAAATCCGTTTGGTATGATGTATTGACTAATTCAAATTTGAATTTGTCATTCTCTGCTATGCATATAAAGATTTTTTTTCTTTTTTAAAGAAGCCTTTTCTCTTTCTACAGACATGAATAACACTAGTTACCATTATATTAAAAAATTAAAATTAAAGGACTAAATACATCTTTCTCAAGAAAGGTTCGAGCGTTTAGAGGATTTGGGAATGTAGGTTCTTAGTTACATGTTTACTAGGTAATGTGGCTCATTATCGTTATTTACTATCAAAGAAGTAATTGGACTAGAATTATTGTATGATGATTGTTGCGTACAATAGCCTCTTATTAGGTATGTAGTAGGTTCTTATTAGAACTAGGTAGTTCAAGACAATGTCGAAGGGTTAGAAACCAATATTATTAGTTTGTAGATTGTGTTAAACCGATTGGAGCTGCTGGTTTTAGTTTCACATCTACAGCCTGATCGCTTGAGAGGAAACCGTTGAGTAGACCTTACTAATACATATCGTCCAAGTGTTCACAAATGTGGTGCGTTTTGAAGAAATCCGGATGTCATTGGCTTTAGAAGTAAGGGACGACCACGTTCTGCGCTTCCGTGGTTATTTTGTAGAATGATCTTCAATCAGCATTCAACAGTACCAGGTTTTAGGTTCTGTTTCCAAAATATCCCCGTGTCAGGAATCCAACTCCCTGTTCAAAAAGAGGAAAATGTGTTGCTTCAACGATAAAATATTTCTATTTCCCTAGCTCAAATGTAGTTACAAAATGTCATTTTCATAAAAAGGGATTCTAGGATTCACTGTGTGAAGATTTAGATGTACACCAACGTTTTTAGCTAA
The DNA here is from genome assembly GCA_019603395.1 of Cyrtorhinus lividipennis. Classification (NCBI taxonomy): domain Eukaryota; kingdom Metazoa; phylum Arthropoda; class Insecta; order Hemiptera; family Miridae; genus Cyrtorhinus; species Cyrtorhinus lividipennis. The sequence continues at coordinate 22,844,052 of CM034002.1, read as the reverse complement.
ATATTGGTCATTGACTGAGTAAATTAACCAACATTAAGTAAATGTTTAGCCTAGTAAGTAGGAATTTAAGTCTAGGATTTCACGTCCAACTACCAGTCCGTGTCGTGGACGTTGTTGCCGTTGCTGGGTAGTTCTCAGAACTGGCCACTGTCAGGGTTGGGAAAGACGACATTCTTTGCTGTGTTTTAGGCAGGGAGATGAATTTATAAGGTTACTGAGTTTTACAGAACCCAAGTGCAGTCAACAATTTGTTTCATTCCTACTTAGGGTCTCTTGGGTAAAGGTTCGCTCATTATTGCCCTCAAAGATCATTCCTACAGCGAAAAACAAAAAAAAGTCACCATAACTTTTTTTTGAGCAATGTCAGAGAAGGTGTTATTGCGCTTGGGGTCCTCTCTATGCATAACTTTTAGATTATAATTGGGCCCCTAATCAGGTATCGAATATTCAAGTATAACAAGAGCTGCGAGTTGTAAAGCTGCATTTTTTAACAACGCTTGTTATAGAATTGAGAACTCTGATGTACAGTACAAGTTTAATAGTTCGATGGGACACTGTTTAAAAAATGTCTCAATGGGATAATTTGAATATGGAAAGTTTCCGGTTCTAACATGGCTGCTGGGTTATACTTACTTACTCTAGAGGTACTGGTACTCTACATTATTGCCATTTGCACTTACATCCGTTTTGTGGCAGAGTATGGGGGAGGGCTTGGCCGGCGAGCATCATCTCTCTCCACAGACATTCTGAAATTTCACGAGAAAAGAATGCTTTCATATTAATTGGATTTTCCTGTTCGTGGAAAAAAAATATTGGGCTTCAAACTCTGAATTCTGATTTCTCCCCGAAATTGGTCAGCCTGGGAATTATCTAACAGTTTATTCAACTCGTTATTAGTGGACATAGGAAGTCCCTGAGTTTGTGTTTCTACTAATTTATTTGATTACGTTTTGGTTTAAAAAAAGAGTGAACTCCACAGTTGGGTTTCAATGATCTAGATTCAAATCATCGCACAAGGGTGTCGAAATTTCTCTAGCACATCCCACTTTTGTTTCTCATCCGTACATCAAACAATGAGAAGTTGACGTTATAATATTCCCGAGTCGTAATCAAACGCAAACCCATCCAAAGAGTTTTGATAAACGAACAGAACGGAAAGGATGGGACATCGTCACACGCGATAAGATGGCCTATTTTCTTTCACTAGTGAGAATCTCACCTTGGACTTCCTTCCCGAAGATTACATTGCTGACGTTGAACGGGCTCGGTACTTCGGCGAAACGTCGTCTCGTTCTCTCTACGGTATTGCTGCCCTCTGAAACCGATAAAATGTGTTCGCCAGGAAAAAAAAATCAAGTTATGAAGTGATGTGAACGAGAGAGCACGTCAGGTGCTTACGAATGTCCTCCTAACTTAGTAGATTCTCCGATGAATTACTGATGGGAGCGTTCTCGTGTTCTTGACGTCTTTCACTGGACATGGGTTTCGTTTGCACGTCATAGAAGTATTGAGAAGGTCAAAAGCGAATGAAGACTAGCAACAACACGCACTATACAAAGATATTAGTTGGCTCTCTGAACGAAAATCACTCGTTAGCAAACAAACCCCTTACCAAATGAACACAATTTTATTACATTAAAAACCGGAGCTTCCATGAACAATTGGGTACGGGCAGAGAACACTACTTAATATTCAAATTAATGAGGGCAGTCTTAATATGTATATTTTTTCTAAACAAAATTCAAAATAAATCGTATAGAAATACAAAATCGGTATACTCCACGCAATCTCTGCAAAGGGTTGCATGTATCACTACCAACTGTCACAACAAAGAGTATTGTTATATACTAAAAGTTAAATTAATAAAAAAAAAAAAAAAAAAAAAACTAAACAGTTGGTACATTGCAGGTCAAATGCAGCCTCAAAGTTTATTTTTGAAGGAAATTGTAGAAATTAGATCAAATTCTTGCCAGTGGTTCGATCTCAACACGTTTGGTTCATTTTGTGTAGGTACCTAAGGATTTTTTTTTTCTTTTCCTTCTTGCCACTATAACTCATTGTTGATCATCCTGCCTTAGCGATTCGTGATCAGTTTTATGAAATTGATTTAGATTATGCTATTTTCTAGCTGATGCCTGCTTCCTTTCATACCAAACCATAACGGCTAAATTTCACGTAACACTAAGGATCGAAAAAAAAGGAATGAAAGAAATATGTACGATTTCCTACGTTGGTGAGAGGAAGGGGTTCTACTCGGGTAGGTTCGTTAGTACCGGAAAATCGGGAAATGTTTTGCGATCCGATTTGATTAGATTTCAAAATACCTGTAGTAATTTTCAAACGGTATGAATATCAAGCCGAAGAAACTTTCAGACTCGGGATCCGTTCTGAAAAAGGAATACATATCTCTTTCTTGGTTTTGATGATTACAGCGTGTCCGGCTATGTATCATATTTCCATGATACCTTCTCATTAAAAAAAAAAATAAATAATAATAATAATAAAGTTGAATGAAGGAAAATCAAAGTTGATACTCACATGTTGTCATGCTCAACGCATAGTATTACGCTCAAGAAGGTGATCAAGGCCAGTAGAGATATTGTGGGTACGATTAGCGTGTTGAGGATTTCCGACGAATAGTCTCTTCTGGGGATCTCATCTCGTCTTATCAAATCCGGAGTCATTCCTTCTGGAGGCGGTTCGTGGTTGTAAGGGGCTTTACTAGAGGAATCTTTCGTTTCTAACGTCACCTTGAAGAAATTAATATTGTAATTATCGTCTACTTGGTCCACTCTTTCAAATTCCAGAAGGATGTATGTGCTCAATAATCATCGCGTATTTCATCGCGGCCTATTTCTTATTATTATATTCGGTTTACAGTTTGCACTTACCAGCCTAAATGAACACCAATCGATGATGAATCCACTGGGACGAAAATGTCGATCGACCGATGACCTTTTGAAATCTCTAGGACATGTAGTTATTCTTCTCAACGGCAATACTTCTTGCTCGAGTAGCTCCAGAAGGCCTGAAAACTTTCTTGAACTGCCTAGATGAATCACAACTCTGAAATTTTTCATTAAAAAAATAATAATTAAGGACATTGGTTATTCAATTGAGTAGATGCGGATGAGAGAATTGAACAGGACCAGTAAATACCCTTCGCCTTCGTGGGGTAATAGTGGCCTACGTGCGCCCAATTTGATTGCCGACTCGAGGTTCGTCATGTACAGATGGTCTGCGGACTCTGGCCATAGAACCGTGGTAAATATGCGGAGTAAATTGAATACGCGGTGCGACTCAAACATGTCTTCAATGTTCAAATTGTCGATTTTGAGGTGGATTTCGTATTTGGCAGTGTCTGTGGAGATTGAAAGTTTTAATTATTTTCTTGCATTTGTTTGAAAGATAGACATTAAGAGTTTTCTCATGGACTGAGTACCCGAAATCTCCTCACCTGGTTTTTCTGTCACATTAACGGGAATCACGATAAGTTTGGACGCGTAGTTTTCACGATTTAAACCAATCACCTGCACCTGCGAGTGAAACAAATAAAATGGATGATGATCACACTCGTGGTAATCTTAGGACAAATACAATTTTTTTTGTTTAGCTGACCTGGACGTCGGAAGCATTCAACGGAGGCACACCGTAAATGAAACCTTTCCTGTGCCTTTTACTGTAGTGGTACGACATCCATTCGGGTAGATCGGGTGAGCCTAATAGTGAGGCTCGGTACAAATAGTCATTTTCGTTATCTGGAATTGTTATTTATTAATTAATGTGCCATTTTGTGAAGTCTGAGTTCATGATCGATGCCCAAGACAAGGTGGCGAGGTACTAACATGCGTTGGTCCAATTGAACAATCCGGGTTCGACGGTGAGCACGAATACTTTGGTTTTTTGAACATCCTCGCAGTAGGACGATGAAAGCGTAGCTAACAAGAGGATGAGACAACTGCCAGGTCCGAGCTTTAGGCAAAGAAAACATTAATTTTTACTACCGTTCGACGAATCATTGAAAATCATAGGTATTTAAGTAGATTAGTAAACGTATGAACCATGTTGCATGAGTGGTTCTAACTTTTCGCGAACTAGATTGCGAATCCTCAAGTGTAGCAGCCTAATTATTCCTATAATATTCTCAAAAATATTTCCTGTTGTAGTTTTTTGGCAGAGGTTACGTCCTTTTTGTCGTCACAATTTCCACATTATTACCGAGGTTCAGGTAGAAAGAAGTTAAATGTAGACGGAGAATTCATGTGATTCAAGTGGTTTTGACGGTTGTACACCATTGACGTACCATGTTGCTAAAGAAGTGACGTCGCTGTAAAGTTCCAAGCAGGTGGTGCGACCTGCTGATCAATCCGGCATCTATTCTTCCGCCGCGGGGCAATTTATAAAGGAACGGGTTGTTCCACCTCGCGATTTTTGATAATAGGAAACCCAACTATCTCCGCGCCAAAATCCCCTTTGTTCGATCTGGCCTCGCCAAACGCCTTGAAATTCTGTCGAAAACTGCCTTTCAAAATCCCCCTGTCTGAAATACGAGTCGAAACACTCTCAACAGCTGGGACCAGCCGCCCCACGCCCACTCTGATTTGGACCCTTTCCAAGCATGCGTGGGCTTCGCCGATGGATCTATAAACTTCCAAGACGCCCGACGTTGGAGCAACTGCGTTTGACACCAACCCTCTTTTTTCGTAATGTTGTTGCTCGGTCAATTTGTTGGCATGTTGCAGATCCCAGAAATCTAGGTTAAAAAAAAAAAAATAATAATAATAATAATTAAAACCAGAAGCATGAGGACAACAAGGTAATGAATATTCCTCCTTTTTACACCCCAAATATTATATTCATCACTTTGGTTCAGTTTTGAAGGACCGTGGGTTTAAAAATGGGAGGAATATGAATTCATCGCCTTGAGAATTGATTATAGCTGAGTGAAAATTTACTATGCATTTCATTAAGTATCAGAAGAAGCTGCCTGGATAGAGAATCGTGACATATATAATATTTCTGTAAGAAACACTGCAAATTCAGGGGTTGGTTATTCCTCGGAACGGCGCATGGAGACTCATTCCAATCAATTCAGCGTCCAAAAATGAGTGAAAAACGACACCCCACACGCCAAAATCGTCGAAAATATCAAACTTGGGGAAAATGGAGAAAACAGTGGGTGTTGCGGGTCCCGGACTCATTTAAATCGATTCAGGGTCCAACTTTTTGGTGGAAAATGATACCCCATACGCCAAGGCACCAGAAATATCGAAAACACATTCGGTAGATAGATACCCATTTTGACCCATTACCTCTTCCAGTGAACGCCAATCGTTCAGGACCTGTCTCATTGGATTCAGCGTTCAAAATTTAGTTGAAGATGATACCCCTCACACCTAGAAAATAAATAATCTGGAATAAAAGTCTGGGCAGTTGTGCTTATGTTGGACTCAGAAATAGGCGACTAACTATATAAGTCCCCGCATACTATGGGAGCCTAAAGTAGTTGCCAGATACTTTCAGATCATGTGTGTATTGTGGAGTAGAAGCTCGGCGTAAGGAATAATGTAGTACACACTTGATTGAAGTATTTCATCAAATTCTATGAGAACCTAGGTATCCTTCAACTTGACGCTGCTGAATAAAGTAATTCGATTCAGCATCAGTACATTGGGCTTGAAAGTATGAAAGTATCTTATGAAAGTAGATTAGTAAATATGAAAGTATGAAGTATAAGTATACAAGTATCTTATGAAAGTAGATTACCAAAAGACAATTCTGCAAAGGGTCCACAAAAAAAAAAAAAAAAGTTTTACAGTACTCATAGGTTACAACATTTGGATTCCAAAGAAACTGTTTGACCACCAGCAGCTTAGAGAAAATCTGGTGTAGGTAGTGTATTCTCTGTTTAACGATTGAAAGAGATGAATGAATGAATAATATAACACGAGAGATACATACTCTACTACTCTACGCAGTTCTATTCTACATCTAAGTTCCATTCCATACTGACATATTTATAAAAAAAAAAAACTTGTTACAGTGTTGTCAGACAAAATACAGTACATGTGGAACTGAAGTTTTTCATATGGCGTTCTACCAAATCGATCCAGACCAGATAGCTTCCTAGTCTTGCTAAGTATAGAGCATAGGCTTGTGACAACACGTTGGGAAAAACCATCTCATCATCTCGTTCGCTCTCTCCATGCAGTGTTGATAAATAAAACAAAACTAGTCTACCAGTATAAGAAAAGACGTGGCAGTTTTCACAATGGCGGAACTCGTCTAGGGAAATGTTCCCATCTTCTCGCGACATTTTCCTCTCGTATCTCTACTAGCTCAGGCGCCTTTTTCCCTTTATTGACTTGGGCTTAGAAATGAAGGCAAACATTTCTGCCAAGGTCTTCTGAGGAGAAAATTCACAGATGATTTGTTTGCACGCCCTAAGTACACAAAGTGTCTCTGCCTGGGGTAATGGGAGTAGGCGGCATGTTTCTCCTGCCGCCACTTACACGGATAGTTAATCGATGTGGGTCAATGCAACACTACATGTAAGGAGGACGGCAGAAAACCGTCCAATAATCGTTTTGATAAAATACCGGTCATTCTTCATGACGTACCTAGTAATTCTATACACGCATTTTCTGCCTGGCTCAATTTGAAACGCTGTTGTAATACAAGAGGAATGGCTAAATTTCATAACTTATTGTATGCTAATTTTGATTTATTATTCTTCTTGGATTAACACCTTGCGCTTCAAAAACATTTCTTCCCTTCACATTTTACAGTTTAATGTGTGTTCGTCCGCCGTCATGGCTAAACAAGCCCGTTTTAAAATGCTCTGGAAAATCTGAAATATTTGTGTCTTAGTTCCTGAAAACCTACTTTCAGTCCAATCAATGGATGACAAAAAAAAAAAAAAAAAAAAAAAAAAAAAATGGAATTTTAAAAATGGTTTTAGAGATTTCTGAAGTCATTTGAGTATAGAGGTATTATTTTCAATTACTCATTGGACATAGAATCGGTTGAAATGGGTTCTAGACCGATCGCCGCGAACGGAGGTAAATGGATAAATCCCAGACCCATTTCAATCGATTCAGGGTCCAAAATTTAGTGGAATATGATACCCCACACGCCTAGGCACCAGAAATCCTGACACATACAAAATGGGTGGATACATACCCATTTAGACCCATAACTTCTTCCAGTGGGTGCCAATCGTTCTGGGACCCGTTTCATTGGATTCAGCGTCCAAAATTGAGTGGAAAATCACACCCTACTCGCCTAGATCGCCCAAAATCTCGAAAATCCATTTTTCAAAAAACACATTTTGACCCCCCCCCCCCAAATTTGGTCCGATCGGGCTGAAAAGTTTCGAGGACCTGTCTCGGCTGGGAACAGACACCTGACCCAAATTTCAGATTTTTAGAAAATTTTCTACTACCAAAAAGGGCGCGGACGATGGACGGCGTACGGCGGACGCCGGAAGAGGGTGGGGTACCTGATATACGGGGAAGCCATAGAGCCATAGAGCAGGGCTCCCAGATGATCTAGCGCAAAGAAAAGAAAAAGGGAAAACACGACTGGGATAGACTGTAATGGGCCACATGGCCTCAGGAACAGTCTAGCGCAGGTATATCAGGACGGAGTACGGCGGACGGACATCGACCTTTTATGATCAGGACATCATGAAACGTCCAGAAAAAAATTTTGAGCCGAATCGGAGAGGTTGACCATTATCATGAAAAACATAGGTTGATTATTCGAGGAATAACCAACCAAAATGTATTTTCAAAATGTGTTCATTTCTATCTGTGCTCTGGTAAGGTTGTAGAATTATGCACACTCCCAAAAACTAACAAAATCCGCCTAAAAAAAATGTTTTGGACTCATTCCAATTGATTCAGCGTCAAAAATTTAGTCGAAAATGATACCCCACACGCCTAGATCTGGAAAATCCATTCTTTAGAAAAACACATTTTGACCCTAGATCATGAAAAACACAACACGAGATTGAACACAACACGATGATTATTCATGAAATAACCAACCAAAACGAGACCTGTGCCCGAGCATTCGCGAAATATATTTGCATCATCTATACCCATAAATTTATTCCCATAAGTGGTATAGATATACATACCTTTTATGATGGGTGGGTGGGGATGAAGAAGTTGGTTACAGTTTACTTTTCGTTTCTAATTTCTTAGTCTGCGACTGGATCGAGGATGATTTTGATGCTCAATAGCTCGGTCGATGTACGATTCAGGCAGATCATTTCTCTCTGAGAAATTAGCTGCCGATAAGCGGATTTTACTGAAGATGTACTGAGCGGATCTGAGCGGTTCTGATGGTTGTTCTAATGATGATTAGGTAACAAGTTGATACCAGTAAACCGGCTAAAGGAGGCGGCTGTGGTGAGACTGAAAACAGGCAAACTGTGCTAAGAATAATATTGCATCCTCCCCCGTTTGGAGTTCCAATTCACCATCCTTCCCAATCATTATTCCAAAAGGAGACAATATTTACAGAGACTGATGGACTATAAATGTATATATTTATTATTGCGTTTTAACTGTGTGAACGTGTTCATGCAGAAAGATGTGTTTCTGTTTTCATGCAGGAAGTCAATCTCTTCGGCCCAATTTTTTTTCTGGGCGTTTCAAGGTGTCTAGAAAATTTCCGTCTGCTGTCCATACCGATTTTGGTAGTAGACAATTTTCTGAATATCTATAATTCTGGTCAGGGGTCCGTTCCCACCTATAGTTGGTCCTCGAAACTTTTCAGCCCGATGGGATTTTTTTGGGGGGGATTGGGGTCAAAATGTGTATTTAAAAAAATGGATTTTCGGCGATCTTGGCGTGTGGTGTATTATTTTCGACTAAATTTTTGATGCTGAATCCAATGAGACGGGTCCCGGAACGATTGGTGCCAACTAGAACGGGTTATGGGTCAAAATGTGTGAACCGATTCGAATGAGTCTCCATGCTGCAGGTCCGACGAATAACCAACCCCTGTGGAAGAATTCGCAGCGTTTTATTATATTTGTGATTATGGACCCTATTATTTTGTTACATAGCTGCGACATTGAAATACGAGGGTGGATGAATACTGTTGCGAGCTCGCACCTGCGCCAGTCAAATGGGCAGCTGGCGTCGCAAGGTCAACGACCTGTCGAGGGACTGTTCTCGAATATTCGCGCGTCCTATCGAATTGGCTGGAACCTTCCCATTCACTCGAGACAACACGTCGAGTTCCCAGAACCAGGGAACGTTCTGGAAGGTACTCGACCAAGAGGCAGCAGGTATAAAACGGACCCAGGAACGCGCAGAGTTCAGTTCAATTCGGAGTCCAAATATAGACGCTTCAGGTTATAAATTGTGCTGTGTGATAAATAGTGCGACAACTGCTACAACCGCGAATTGTGCTTTGTGACTGTGTAAGTGCGCAAATGTGAACAGTGTATGTACTCAAGTGAACAATTGTTAATAAATTATTTACTTTACGAAGAATATAAATTGTTACAATACGTTTTCAGCCTGACCAAGAAAAACAACGTTTTTAAGAATTTTTTTTTAAATTTCTCAACATAATCTCCTTCAAGGCTGATATATTTCTCATAGCGGTGTTTTCTAGTCTAGTAATGCCATCTCTATAGACTGATTCGTCAAGCTCCTCAAAATACCCATCTACAGCTTCGATTACTTCTTTATTGTCCGCAAATAACCACCAAGCCATTTTTTGAGGTTAGTAAACAGAAAATAGTCACTCGGGGCTACGTCTGGAGAGTAGGCAGGGTGCGGCATCAATTCAAACTTCAGATCGTTGATTTTAGCCATCGCAATGATTGACGTGTGCGATGGTGCGCTATTGCGATGGATTTGGAAGATTTTTTTCTTCGTCAGATGAGGAGCTTGATGAATCAGTCTATAGAGATGGCATTAATAGACTGGAACACCGCTATGAGAAATGTATTGTAAGCCCCCAGGCTTGCTGCCTCCAGAAGGCCAGAAGGGAGAGAGCATGCGCCAAGATGCATGCGCAGCTCCTGCCCAGACATCGCATTTGGAGGGAGGCCCAGCGCTCACTCGGTCCAAAGGCGTCCAACCAGGTGGTTGTCGTTGAGGCGCCCCTTGGGGCTGAGCATGTTGGAGTTATATATTATATTTCTGTAACCTGTCGTGCAAGAGATTTCTCACTCAGTCCATCCTGGCTTTGTCCTGTGCTTGCTCTGAAGTGAACTCTGTGACCGTGCTGAAGTCGACCGAAGCTGTAATATTGTGTTCCCCATGCCATGAGATGATTAAGGGCTCAAGTTAATAAGCCTCGCTGTGTACCTGCGGGACAGCGAGCCCCCTCCTGTTTTTCCTTTGACGTCGACGCCGTTTTTGTCTGCCAGTATCGTTGCACTTGCTCATTAAATTGTATTTCATGTATATCATAATTTCATGTATCTTGTATTAATTGTATTTTATGCTCCACATGTTGTCTAATTTACTTTGTCAAATTACTTTGTCTTGTATCAATTCTAGCCCAGGTTGAGGCATATTCTCCTTTGCAACGAGTCCTTGTTTTCAATTATAATTCAGTTTGTATCAATGTATTTTATGCTCATCCTTGGTATCCCTAGTTGCTCAGTCGTAAGTCTTGGACTTACATCCTGTATCCTCTCGCTAGGTGCCTTCCAAATTCTCCGAAGAAACCCGAATTAAATTATAGTAAATTCATAACACATTTTAATTCGAGAGAGGCTTACAGTATCAGCCTTGAAAAAAATTATGTTGAGAAATTAAAAAAAAAAAAAAAAAAAATCTTAGAAACGTTGTTATTTGTGGTCAGGCCGGAAACTTATCGATCCACCCTCGTAATTAGATTTGGACTGCAAAAATTGATTTTAGTTTTGAGATACTGTCTTGACCAGGATACTCCCAGGACATGGTTGTCCTGAGCCCTTTCGAAGGGTCGAAAAATCTTTCCAGCCCAGGAAATGACCCGCCGGATGTCGACTGTCAACAAAGTCGATCCCGGTTGGTGAGAGATGCCTCCCAGAAGCGAATCTCAGACCTTTCAGCTCCATCATCTCAGTGGCCCTAGATTGTAAAGAGGAGCGTCAAGAGTATAAATATTGATAGAACTCTGCCGAACTGGAGGTCCCGTCCCACGTCTGCCTCCCCTCGCGCCGCGGGAGTTATTGACGTCAAAACCAGCAGGGGGCGTGGTTTAGTCCTAGCGGGCCAGTCTCGCTCGAACCCAGCACCATGTCGGTCACGGAGCCAGCTCCCGTCACAACTTTTCAACTCGCGTTATAAGCTATCGAACCTTTTTTTTTTTAAATCGCATTTCAACTTAAAACTCCACAGTTTTCTGAACCACACAAATCCAATTCCACGACTGACATCAAACCATAAGTTGAAATTCTTCAACAAAACCCGTTCCGCGTCCGGTTTCTCGTCGCTGGTGGTCTCTCAAACGTCGTTATCACTGGTGTGTGATTTCTTTCAAGTTTTAAAAAGTGTGACTGGATCGTTTATTCGACGTCAACCTAAAAAAAAAAGAAGAAAAATGTCACGAAAAACGACAACACCTTTCTTGCTCGTCACGGCCAACGTCGGCTCCATTTTCGAAGACGTAAGTGCACCCTACTAATTAATTGGGGTTTCTTATCACCTGTGTCCACTAATTAACACTCGTAGAGGTGTACCTATCAGTGTATCTCTTCTCACGGTCTCTTCATCAAGTAGGTATAATCACTCTTCCACTTCCGAACATTCATCATAAGAACCTAGGTACATCCTTACAATAAAAAACACCTATTATTAAAAAAAAAAAAAAAAAAAAAAAAAAAAAAAAAAAAAAAATGTAATTTGTATTTTTCTTCTAAATGATTCATAATTCCTTTTTACCCTGACAAGTCGCTTGCTATTAAATTAATTTATCAAACCCAAACTTATTTGGCATTTCTTGACAAAATTATTATGTATCAATCACCAATAACATCAAGTTGACCCCACAATTGCCATGTTGAGCTGTCATGTGTACCCATGACCGGCTGTGATAATGAAGTTTTATTTAGCAAATTTCGGTACAGATTTTTTATACTTTCTAGGTAAAAACGCAGATTTTCCCACCAATCTAATTTTCATAATATTTTTTACAGCCTTCAGTTATGCTGAAAATATGGACCGAGGAGTTCTTAGCGGTAAGTACCCAGTCGTCACGTACCTTTACTTTACTTTTAGCTGGCAGTCCAATAGGTTTCTGTATGTCTTGGAAATTGATCTGTCTTCTTGCTTGATAGCAGAGAGATAAATTAAGCATTTAATTTTTGAGTGATTTGAAGTTGTAATCGCAGATTGACGCTCATTCCTGCAAAATAGGCAGATGGAATGACGTAGGTATGAGTTTTACTATTCCGCAGATCGACCCTGGACCCTTATTGACGTTAGAGGAAAATCATCTACTCCACATCTGTTTGCGGAAATAGATCCTGAACTCATCTCGATCAATTAAGTATCCTAAATGTATTCAAATTTGATTTCCTGGATCCCCAAAAATCTCGAAAAACCATGATTGATCATCCATTTCCTGCCTAAAAAGTGAGGCGATTGGGCTGTAAAGGCTTAAGAACCAACTAGGAGTCATTGACCAAAATTTAAAACATTCAAACAAAATTCCTACGTGAAGAACGGTGGTCAGACATTTCGATATATTGTGACAATGTATTGCGGTCTCTACAGTGTACGACTGGTGATTGACATTTGTCAAGATTGTGGTTTAAAATTAAAAAAGTAGTTTGTTCCTGTGTGTTGCCTATGAAAGTCTCTCTAATATTTCGCGAAATATTAACCCTTTCGATAATATTACTTCAACAAGTTATGGGCCAATCGTGAAACACAGTGTTATGAGCTAATTGGGGACGGTATACATTTAAGGCATGAAAACAGGATTCTTAGGTATTCCATGAAGAATAACAATAATTTCATGACATTTGAAAGAATCATTAGTCGTTATTACGTCCATTATGTGAATCGCCGTGGGGGACCTTTAAATGTCTGGAATTCCGTTATTTAACCCTTGAATAGAATTTGCACTGGGATTTCACCTCTCTTGGGCTACGAGGATTTTTGGAGAGAAATAACATTATTTCCTTAAGGAATTCGCGTAAATCCCTTCTTCTAATTACTGAGAAGTACCCAAAAGGAAGTCGCTGGTTTAGTACGCTACCATTATTATTTTCATGGCGATTAATTTAGGGATTTAAATCCAGACCGCCCATTTAATTACTTTTTGGCGACCCAACTGCCTTTAATCTCCCGTTCCTTCATGATTATATATACAAAGAGAACTGAGTGGTCTGTATTTGAGTGAAAGTGGGAAGAAATAGAGTACGATGGGCCTCAAATAGGGGGAAAGTTAGTAGAAAATTCTATTTCGGCCTTGGGTTTTTACAACCATCAAAATAATGATGCGTGTGTTGAAATTCAGTGAATGATGTGGCATTTCTTATCCTCCAAAGCAAAAATCTTCCTTTTTGATGCAAAAATCAAAACCCAAGAATGATGAGGAAGACAAATCGTCAACGATCTAACAATTGAGACCTGACTTGAAGGGACCTTTCCATGAAGTGTAATACTATCATGTCAAATCTTCGGCCTCAGAATCAAAATCCCATTAAAATGTACGCATTAGGACTGCAGTAGTAGGTATGTGAAGATCTTGCTAATTTTACCCTATCGCAATGCAAACTAACCAAACAGACCTGAAGCAAGTTTGAATCTCACGTTCATTGACGTCCAAAGCTTTGTTTTTCGTTTTTGTTTTTAATCACGGTTCTGTTGAACTATAATAGGATGTTCATTTTTGCGATTTTACAGGGAAAAAATACTTATTTTCAACCCTGGTACCCTGCCTCCATTTGTGGCAGTCGTTCCAAGCCCCATTTCGATCGTCAGCGTCAAAGAAATGATACCCCAACGTATACGAGTAGTTGCCCAAAAATGTCGAAAAACTATTGTCAGAAACCATTTTCATAACCTTTCATCATTAATGGCGATTGGGCTGAAAGCTTCGAGGTCCGAATATAGAGCCTAATTTCGCTGAGCAATGTATCAGGTTTTTAGAAAAATTCCAACTGTCAAAAATGGTGTGGTCAACCAATTTTAGTTTTTTGATTCTTGACATCCTAGAAACACAAAAAAAAAATTGTTGTGCACTAAAACGTGAGGTTGTGGGCAATGTGCCCACTGTCACTGAAAAATCTTCCAAATCTTGGACATAAACTCGATGTAAATGTGACTTATCCACAACAAACCAACTTGAATTTTTGCAGACTGTGGCTCGACTTGATCCCAAATTCATCGGCCTCCATTGTCAAGAAGTCGGCGGGAAAAACTACGAAGAGAGCATGCAACACGTCGAATACTTTGTCAAGTAAGTCACGAGAAAATTTAAATTTCAGATAATAAAATAATGACGTGTATGACCATTCTTTGAAACGTGAAGCCGAGTAAGAGGTGGCGCACTCGTGTCTATTTTGAGCTAAAATTCAAGTCAAATTACATAAAATTCCAAAAATATTGTTTTTAAAGTAACTTCATATGCTTTGTGCTACAGGTTGCTCATGGACAGTGAAGAGTTGAGGCTGTTTGACAAAGTTAGGATCTATCTGGACGAGGATTATTCATCTGCAGAAACCTTCACAGTGAGTGTAAATTTGTGTTTTTTCCAAATGCACCGTTTTTCCAACCTGATTCTTCATCCCGAACTAATGAAAGATGGCTTGTATCGCCGCTAAAACTGTTCGAATGTTGTTTACCTTCATAAATAAACTTGCTCTCGTTTGATTTTGTTTACTCGGGTCCATCGTTTATTTTGAGTGAAATCAGAAATTAACCGGTTTTTGAGCGAGAACAAGGAATTTTTCACAGATTTTGCTCGGTAAACTTGACTAGATTGTTGCTGAAGGCGAATCATGAATGTTATCGCTACTCGTATTGGGCCTTTGAGGGAAATGACCTTATTTATAGAAACGTCGATAAGAACCCACGTCAAAGCAACTGTTGATCTAGTTGTCAACCGTTAGTTAACTTGCTGAGTGATGCGGACTCCAAGTGACTGTGGTAACAATCTCGAATGTGCTTCAGGAGAGAGCGCTTTTCACGATTGACGGTTCAACTAAACAACTAGTATTAGATTGTGTGGTTTCAGTATCATCCTGAACTCTTGGGGTAAAATGCGCTGTGTTCACGGTCAAGCGTCGTGGGCGAAAACCATAATGGCCAGACAATGTAGTTAATTAATTTCGGAATGTTCGATTCTATTTGGTCGGTCAAATTACAATAGAAAATGTTCAATTTTAGTTATAAGAATGCGAATTCAAATGCTCTCATTGGGAGACACATTTTGTATTCTTATAAGTTTTACATGTTAATTGATTTGTTGAACGTACGATTAAGAAAATGATGGTAGTTTGGACAAAATTCCCACGTTGGTTGTACAGCAATGTACGAGCACATATACCGCACAATGAAGCTCGTTCTCGTTTTCTCACGGCTTGATTTTACTTCTCTTTTTCAAGTACCCGCTCAAGCGAGCAGGAAGGTAGAAATTTTCGCTATTATCATCATCTGAACGTCAGCACGAACCTTGAAAAGTACATCACCGAATTCCAGTCGTACTGACTAGTCGATGGAGGCTCATTCTAGTCTCACCTTGTGAAATTGTGACTTGAGCAGTGTGACCGCAGATAATATTCTCAAGTGAGATGACTCCTTTGACTCGGGGACACTACAAACAAATCATTGATAAAAGGTAAGCGTTCTGTTGGCTCGTCAGCGGGTTGAGTCACATACACTCCATTTAGTGGGTCTTGATATCGCTTTTACAATTGAAAGGAAGTTGGTCGTTTGCTCGCTTACTCCCGCTGTTCATTTTCGCTATAGGGGTGAATTCCAGACTGATTGCTTTGAGTCACCTACCGATTTAGTCGTTGATATGACACTCCTTGAACGGATATGACCATTATTTGGCGTGGTGTTGTTCCCTCATTAAGGCCTTATTCTCGAAAATTCTCTGCTGAACAAATTGCAACTTGAACTTATCCAGTTTTTGCAAATCTGCGGTTGGTTAACTTCCGTAGGGTGCTCATTATCTGTTCCAGACGAAAGAAGATAGGCGGACTCGTTTCATGTTACTCGAAGAATCTTTCCTTAATTATTGACGAGACTTCGCGACAATTTTCGCAGAAAAGGGTTTTGCCATTCGAGTAGGCTTACCGTGCTCGGGAAAGACCGGTTGACCACGTCTGTGTTTACGATACAAAGCAAGCTTATCTCGACGGTCTAGGCGCCTTTTAATGGTTCACGTCGTTCAATACTAGTTTCTATTGATATATATCGGCTCAGTTTTAGAAATACCTACTCACCAGTGTCTGCAGGGCATTTTCACGTGTTGAATTGCCCCAATTTGAATTTGAATCCCAATTTTCTCTTGGGAGGCTTTACTTAGTAGTCTCTTCCTCATGAATTGTCTGTTTTACTCCAAGATTCAAAAGAGTCCTACATGTATCAACTTCTTTCCCATACTGCAAGTCCCATTTTACTTTCATAGTAAAGTAATTTTGAAGGCTACGACGAAGAGGGATAGAATCTTCAAGGCTCCTCAATTCTGAAAGTTAGGTATTTAGAGGTACTGCTTCACTCTCTAAAACCACGCAATAATTCAACAGACCGAACGGGTTCATTCTTCCTGTCCTGCGCACGCGCTTTGCCCTATCAAGTCACCGTAATCAACTTACCCAAATAGTAATTACTCACCAGGAACGCCCTTGCTCGCGGGAGTAGGCACCACCAAATTGGCAATATCCGCAGGTGTCCTCTCTCCCACCTGCAATGATTTTCCTTCAGTCTCGCTTGGCGATGATGTACGATAAGTGGCGTTGTAGCGGACTCAGTGAGCCAAAATGTTGAGGCTCTTTTAATATCCCCCGTCGAAATCACGAATTACTGATTTGACGCCTTCTTCTACTGTGGTTGTAATTACCAAAACGAACTCTAAATTGTTGTATTTTCCTTGTAGCCTCGCCTTGACGTTAACTAATCCATCGCGTGACAAGAATGATTCGAACCGTTAAAAATGTAGAAACCCTTCGTGATCAAGAGATTGTTCTTCACAATATTATAATAGTCATTTATCAAATTGGAAGGAAAATAAACCTAACGACAGTATCGTTAATATTCGCCGTTTTTTGAGAACCTCATTTTTGTTCGCTGGCATCAAGTGTTGTTAAATTTCTACTTGCTCTTTGTCTTTGTTTAGTTTCTTCCTTTATTTTTTCATGAGTTTCCGACGGTACAAGGATCGTATACTTGGTGAAAAATGTAGCCTTCCCGTGCTTCTCTTTGTTTGTTCAAGCCCCTAGTCCGTCCATGGAACTCTCCCGGTGGATTCGTAAGTCGATTTCTGACTAAATCACTAGTCATTAGGGAGGTTCTTGGTGTTTGTTCAGGACCAAACCTCAAAACCTCAGCCTCTACCCGAGAGTTTCTGTTGGCAAACTTGAATACAGCGGCAGCCGGTGTAAACGCACGCAAACTTTTTCCTTTCGAAAAGAGCCTTGCTTTGAACGAGGGACACATTTGGTGAAAAGTTTGATTGAATTAAGTGAAGACCCGGCTCGGTTAAAGAGTTTCGTAAGAGGTTTATTTTCGATTTTGTAGCTCAGGAAAATTGCTTCTGAGCCCTTCGTGTTGGGTTGAATTGAGTGACAAATGAACTCGAGCATTTTAAAATGGAAGAGTGATGGATGTGAACCTGAAAGGACAGACCCTTCTTATAAACTCCTTCGACTTGACGGGGAAATAGGAAGTTTTCATCATGATGATACACTTCTAAGGCTTTTTGAAGGGACATGAAATGAGTGATACACCTTGCTAGTTCCGCCATTTTTATGTATTATTTCTTCTGTATCCCACCTAAAACCATTCAGTGTTGAAGGATACATTGAAACTACACGTTCAACATCCATACACTATTGAATAGAAAAACTCCATAATGGGACCAGAAGATGGTGTGTGTTTACAGAGTTACAGAGTATACACCAAAGTAAGATTTATCTACTAATTTCGTCCGGATTTTTGGTTGCTTACCTATTATTCAGCCCTCTGTTGTATTTCAGGGGTCAGGTTTATTCCAGAATTACTTACAGCTGTGAATCACGCAGGGGAAACACTTAGTTCCTGTAATCTCAGTGATCATGAGAACTATAGGTAATAGGTACTTTTCGTGTCAAGTTGAAGGGTTTTTCTGTCCGTTCACGTGTCCGAGTTTTGGACTCCCAGTGTTGCTCAAGGACCTTCTCAAAGATTATGTAAAGCGTAGCAGCAAGTTGCCGGAGCTTCCTCATTGAATGAACGTAACCTTGCAGATTTTTTAATGGTACAAAGAATTTCAGTTCTGAACAGCTACCCAAATTACGAGGTTGGCGGCAAAGCCGTCATTTTCTCGGTCATTTCCCTCTTCCGAACGATAATAAGGAAAGATAATTCAGGCTTGATTTGTTGAAATCACTGGCCCTCAGAGTGTTGCGCTCGTTCTAATCGTTAACTTCGTTTTTGAACACCCAATTTTTCCGATCGACTGAAGCGAATTGATTTGTGGAAGTCAAGTATTTAATTTAACAGAGTGCTTCGGCTCTTGTAACATTCATGACCCAACTCCCTTCCACCTCGTCTATCTCCAATCTCTAGGGAACTTATTAATCACGACGAAAATGAGAAATTACGTTGGGTCGTTAGGGGCAATCGCCCAATCTACTTTAATGGACTCGAATCTTGAGGGAATGGTTCTTTGAGATACGCTATTTTACTCAAGTGAAGAGAGTTATTTGATTAAATAACTCATTTAGTATTGTTTCAATACTTCCGATATTTGTTTCTCGATAAAAACGCTGAAAATTATTTCTCTTCATTATTTTATTATTATTGTAGGAGTACATCGCCTGTGTGAGTAAGCCCTTCGTGGCTTCCATAGTAGGTATTTAGAAGTTGTAGCAAACAATTAGAAGTACACTTTCAAAAATACACATTTTTACTCATCCGTTTGCGGCAATAGCCATCTCAATTGATTCTACGTCCAAAATGTAGCAGGAAATGATACTCCTACTCACCTACGTTTACAAAAATATCGTCCGGATCCCAATCGATTCAGATTCAGAAGGAAATGATACTCCTCAAGTTTTCAAAATTCTCGGGATACCGTTTTCAAAATATCTATTTCAATTCAACCCCTGCCTTCTTTTGAACGTATGAATATAACATAGAGCAAAAGATTCTTTGATTAACACCAATTAATACAATCAAATAAGTAGTAATTCTAAGTTTAAATAAAGTAAGATCGATAAATGAGCTTCAAAATGTTCTATGTGAATGAAGAAATTCTGTATTTAGCAACCTTATGGTGCAATATAGGGGTAAAAAGTACTATGTAAGATCCAACATTGCGGGTAAAAAATATAAAAACGAAAGAAATTTAAAAATCTGAAAAGAGCAAGAAAAGTGGTAGATCTCAATGTGCTGGGTGGCTGGTAATAGAGTTTAACTAAAGCGAAGAAAACTTCTCAAGAGCTTTTCGTTAGCCTGCAATAATCATCGGGCAAAATTGAATTTTTCAACATCCCCCCTCTCCTTATTGTGTGGAATGACGGTTGAAAAATTGAAAGTGTTCATTGGTTCGGAAAACCTCCTTGCTTCTCTCGTCTCGTTTGAAAAAGGGCGATTATTTGTAACAGCGCTCACCCACTTCAAAACGTTTGCTTCCTTCCCTGGAAATAAGGAGAACTTTCTGGTTTGGAGTTGGTGGAAAATTCCTCTTAACCCGACAAAACTTTCATTCTTTGTTGACGATTTTTCTTCTTTCTCGATGTCAACCGTTAATAATGTTACTTCTCGCAATTGAACGTTGTCGCTGGATTTCATGAAAATTCTTCCTTGTTAAACATTGAGTGAAATTATAAGAAATTGTGGGTACTCTCTCGTCCGAAAATATTCCGGTTTGAATGCACTATGCTTCTCCAAGTCCACATTATTGGAGGGGACACCGCATTGCGCATCGGCAAACATTGTTTTGATGATGCGAGCGAAGTTAGTTTTTCATAATGTACGTAGTCAATACACCATTTATTTGTTTATTTATTTATTTATAATAATACGGTATAAACCCAATTACAAATGAGAAAATAATAAGGCAGACAATCAGGAGTCACAGAAGTACGAAACAAAAAGTAGCTAAACAGGGTCGTGTAGGGGTTCAGGGCAGAGATGGTTAATGAGAGCCGTCTTAATGGATGAGAGAGGTGAGGAAATAATATCAATGAAGGGAGGAGAGGTGGAGAGGAGATTGACTTGGCGAGGAATGCGACTCATTGGACGATAGAGAAGGTAGTTCGTAGGGGAAAAAGGGACAGAAAATGGTGTGGTGGATCTTAAAGTGTGGCGAGGAACATGGAAGCCGACGCGAGTCAGGAGATCGGGTGCATCAATACGCCCCGAGAGCAAGCCATGGAGGAACGACACATCAGCGCACATGCGACGATCCCGAGGAGACAGCAGGTTGAAGCGACGAGCTAGCTCAAAGTAATCCAGGTCCTCGAGGGGGATTAAACAGTTTGTAGGCGAGGAAACGGAGGAATGCTCTGAAGACACGCTCGATCTGCAAGTTGTGGCAATCATAGTACGGGCTCCAGATCACCGACGCGTACTCCAGTTTGGGTTGCACGAGTGCCTTATAAAGAGAAACCAGGGCTGATGCTTGGGAGAACTCTCTGGTGTTCCTCTTAAGAAAGCCCAGCACACGCATGCCACGGGATGCAACCTGCGCAATGTGGTATGAAAAGGATAGCTGGGAGTCCAGATAAACATCGAGGTCCACAATGCCGTCCTTACGTGACAGGAGAACTCCGTTGATTGAGTAGGGGTGGGTGACAGGAGAGTGCAAGCGGTGGAATGAGGTAACGGCACATTTAGAGGGGTTCAAAGCCAGACCGCTCTGATCGCACCATAGAGAAAGAGCGTCGAGGTTCTTCTGGAGGAGAAGGCACTCCGAGGGGCCATCAATGGTTGTGAAGAGCTTGAGGTCATCAGCATAAATCAGGAACTCAGTGGAATGAAGGGAGGAGACGACTCCGTTAATCGCCAGGTTGAAGAGGAGGGGGGCAAGGTGAGAGCCTTGAGGGACTCCAGAAGTGGCGATGAATGAGCGGGAGACGACACCATCCACACGCACAGAGAGCTGTCTGGCTGTGAGGTAGCTGGAAACCCACGAGTGAAATGGCCCAAAATTGTTAATTTAATTTGGACAATACGGGCTTATCTGCTCATTATGATATAGTAGTTGCCGTTAGCAAAAAGGTGCGCTTAAGCTCACAGCCATGATAAATAAGCAAAAATCACTCACTGGAACATGGAACACAATCATCATTTCACTGACCAAAATACTCATATAAATCGTTTTAAGTTTATGAACACTAAGATGGTTCCGCTCATCCTGGTGATTCAAAGAGTATGGAGAAGGTTGGACCGGGGGCAGTCTGGAAGGTCTGCTGGAATCTACTACTGCGCGGTGGAACGAAGAAGTCTATGTGGAAGAGGAGTTCGGGACAGTGAATCACAAACCACTCTATGCAAAAGCATGATACCCTACCTTCGCCTACGTTCCTCGAGGACAGTACTCCAAAATAGCCTGAATGACGGCCACACAGAGCGCGGTGTCAGTGAAACTCTTCTTGCTGAAGCCCTACGCTCGCACAGCCCTGCCACCAATAGACTCAGTGTCGGCCCTGAAAGTGAGCGAACAGTCAAGTAGAACTCCTCACCACACTCCGTTTCGGAAGGGCTTGCCCCTCTATGTAGCACCTATGACTAAATATGCAGTGGGCTCTTGTGTAGGTCGAAGCGAAGCATTTGCCGACATTCAGAAAAAATTGGTTGCTTCCAAGCGCAATGCGCAGCAATGCGGTTGAATGGCAAGTGGTATAGTCATTTCGAGGGAGGATAACGGTGGTACACTCAGAATTGTGAGTTAATGATTGCATTTTTATAGCAATAACAACAATGATAAGAAAGAATTGTCAGGTTTTTGCCTCCCTCGCTCGTGATGTGTCGCGGCACTCTTCTCAAAAATTGTTAAAAAAATTTCCATACCCATGACGTTCACCCCTGCTCATTATGTTCATTGGAGCTGCTTGCAGTTTTTCCCTATCTTATTCAAGTTGTCTGACTCCAGAAACCCATCTAGACACTAAAAAAAGGGGTTGTAGAACCCCTCCGTTTATGTGCAACCATCTGCTCGACTTCTACCTACGTTTAACGCCTTACGTCGCTAGAAATGTGCCAACACCAAACAGGACCGGACCTGATAGACCTTCTTGGTGTTTGTGTAGGATATTTAGCACAAACGCTTGAGTGCCCGGTCCCTCCTTCAGACACTCTCCTGAGTTATTCCGACAACGCAGGCTCTCGTCAAGACAAAGAGAAACATTTTAATGACCTGCTGTATGACGCAGTGTATCGACCTACGAGCTTAGCGGAGTTTCCTACCAAATCTAAGGGTGAATATAGTTCGTGTTACGGTGCTTAATGAGCAAAAATTTGACAGCCATGGAGATGCAGTTTTAAGCTGATATTACTTGCTAGTGAAATAGTTCTTTGTCAAAACCTCATGGAGACAAATCATTTTATTTCCCCAGACAATGTCGAACAATCTGTCTCTCCATGTCTGTGTTGCATTTATCTGATTTTGGCTCGAAATTTCCCGAAGGACGCCGGCATTGCGGTGAGACGAAGCAAATCGATACACCTGGGAGATTAGGCGGGCATAAAGATAAAGAGTATTATTCTATCGGCAAAGGGCCCCGTAACGCATTGGCAGGACGACCGCTAGGGACTTCGGGTCAATCCGGTCTGGATTTTCAAGGGATTAATTCCCTCAGATTTTCCTTTGGCCAGAGAGACACGTATTGAGGCCTCTCTCGCGAGGGGTTTTTCCCCCTTCAATTTCCTGTTCCAACCCCATTTAAGAGGACGGAGGATCAGTCGGCCGTCTGAGGGAAGGCCTGCAGACCAGAGGTATTGATTGATCACCTTATTTCCAAGGGTTCCGAACGGGAGGGTATGAGCTCTTCCAGGGCGATTGCTTCCTCCCGCATTACGTCCCTCTAGATTGTTATCTCTGACAAGTGACGAGGCAACTCCATCCAATTTACAGTCGTTCAAGTAAATGCAGGGAAATCCTGCTGAATCTCCTTTTTGGTATCGTTTAACAACCCACCCTGCCTTTCAAAAAAATTACATCGTAGTCTTCCCAAAATTCTGCTTATTGTGGAATTATTATATATTTCGCTTTCTTACAGTTATATATATCAAAATTACTACCAAAACACTATCAGTCGTGAAAAAAAATTATAAATAAATAAAATAAAAACCTCGTTTACACCTGATTTATAAATTTACTTGTTGAGCGTAGTATGAATCTGATGACCTGAGAGGAGAATTTGAGTTCAGAATTAAAACAAGAGACTGTTGAAAGAAACAATTGCTTGCATGTTAATCGATTGAATGACCAGTTTCTTCAATGATAGGAAGGCACCTGTCGTGCATTCAAAAACTGGGAAGTTCTAGAGCTAGAGTTGTCCTGACAGAATAAACTTAGATTGCGCCCACGCAAACCCATCATTCCGGTTGCTCAGTCCTTCAAGCGGATCGCGTGATTTTTCACTTATCGCGGCGATTCCCTCCTCGTAAATTGCTAAACCCAAGACTTTGTGACTCGGTTATGAGCGATAAAGTGTTGCTGACGTCAAGAGGTAGGTAAGTTACATGATTCACGCTTGAACGGCCGCCGACTCACGGGAGGGGTTTCTTTCGTAATTCACTCGGCTACTATAATATACCTGCGATGGCAAATCGGATTAACAAAACAAAACCAGGGGCGACAAGGCTTTTTGAATTGAAAACGAGGGTCTTAACTTTCACGAGTCAACGGCGGAATTAAATGGGTGGTTTAATCCATTTGAACGCACCGAATGTTGAAGAAAACTATCTAGTTTTATCATGCGGGATTTGAAAACTGTTTTTTCTGACATTGAACTTTTAGATCAACTTTTTCTCTCACGGAAGCTCAAGGTGGGTATCTGCTTTGCATATAATTAAGACCGGTTTCCGGCTGATTTGCCCACTGTTGTCAAGAGAAAGTTTTACAGAAAGTTAATGGACCTTTACAATCGCTGAGTGTTCAATCGACCCAAGTTACTGGTCAAGTTACAAGACTTATTCGCCCACAAAAATAATAGGTGTGTCATGTGTATCTGTGAGAGGGGATGTGAAGATTTGGGATCGAACACTGTTGTGGCCCAAATACCTTGACAGGATCTTTTTTTGCCAGATAAGATTTTTAGGACAATCGGATCGGGAATGTGAGCAAAGGTAGTTAAAGGACCCAAACACTCATATATGTACAAAACATGATGTATTACGAGGATACGCTGAAATATCTCGAAAAGTCACATTTTCCCGAAAATGTCGGCATTTTCGATTTGTCATACTACCAAATTTTGAGTGAATATAGCACCCGGGCTGAAGGACGCACATTGAGCTACCGTTGGGCCGAAGTTAAAATGTACTAAATTTGAGCCTATATTGAGTTTTTAGTGAACTTGGTCATGTAAACTGTCTTGTATTTCCGATGATTGCCGACTTATTGAGCGCGAATTAGTTTATAAACCGTCAAGGAGCGCGCTTATTTTCCGATCTTAATATCAACTGAAGATGAACAATAATAGTTATTTGTATTAAGAAATGCGCCAGCGCAGATAACAAGAATCCTTTTATTGGATTCTATTTGAAGAGGAGTATTCTGTTTCGTTTTGCTGTTTGTCGAATAGTTGTATCTTACTGTCCCTCTCAGTCCCCGGGTCCTGATCCTCCTGCTGAGAATTCAAATTCAGCGTCAAACAGAACTTGAACAACTTCATTGTGCCCTTCAGCGGCTGCGTATTCACACGGCAAACTCCCATCGGTATCTCCTAACGTGGGATCAGCGCCAGCTTCAAGAAGAATCTCAATGATTCTTTTGTTCCCCGTGTAGGCGGCAAAATGTAGGGCTGTCATGTTCAGGTCGTCTTGGTAGTTGGGGTCGGCTTTTTCTTTGAGCAGGATGTCGACTATTTCAACGTGTCCGTAATTGGCGGCTAAAATTAGAGGCGTGTACCCTTCGGAGTTGACTAAGTTAGGATGGGCACCTCTTTCGAGGAGCAGCCGGACGATGCCGACAGACCCATTTTCTGCTGCGTAGTGCAATGGCATATCCCCATTCACGTTTGCGCGGTTGACGTCTTCAGCAGTGAACGAACCGTTGAAAATTTCGACAAACTTTTTCTCTTCGGTAGCTTCATGTAAACACATGTGTCTGACACCATGATTAGAACCGGGGGAGTCCTGGCAGCTCATGACCTGGACCTTGACTTGACTCGACGTCGCTACATCGGACTCGCAGCTTTCTTCTTTCTCTTCCTCATCTTCTGTATTGTCATCGAAAACGCGTCTCACTATCCAAACTCCATCATCCTCTTCCTCTTCAGTATGCATTTCTTCTGTATCAGCATCTTCTGTTTCCTTTGGCTCCTCATACTCCATGTGGATATCTGAAATCACGACATCAGGCACTCGTTACCGGTTCGTTTTGAACGTGCGAACGTACCCTATTTTGTTGATTGACACTTCATTATTCCCCTTGTACATTTTTGATTTACCAAATGTTATTTTACTTACTCTCCAATTTCCGGAGCTCCTCATTAGCGCTAGATTCACATTCATTGCGGCCGTTCATCTTTCTTCCTTTTGAATCAACTCCGAAACTCTAAGCTATCAACTTGGCGTCTTTGTCAGATGTTGATGATTCTCTCATTTTCACTAGAATAAAACCAAAATCAGATGATATATACAAAAAATACCTCCTTCACATAATTTTGAAATCAATTACTTTGACTATTTGACTATCTTATACAAATATACCCATACATGCCGGTGTTTTATCTATATGAGCCTGAATGATGGCGATTGTCTTGATCAGGATGCAAGCATCGACGTCAAGAATTTCGGGAACGAAATTTAAAGGTAACCCCTAGCAGAGGTCAACCTCACCTATTGGCCCCAAAATTTGAGTTTGAATTTAAAGGTGTTTAGATCAAATAACCGAAATGTCCGTTAGCCGTCAACGCAGTAGTTGGTAGTTGTAAAAATGTTTTTTAAAAATGTGAAATTTTGGTAAGGGACCTTCCGGCATTAATAATCCTCGAAACTTTTCACCCCGATCGGCCTAAATTTCGGGAGGATAGGGATAAGATGTGTTTTTTGAACTCGATTTTGGGATTTTTAGAACTATACATGTGGGGTATCATTCTCCACTAAATTTCGGACGCTGAATCGATTTGAATGAGTCTTGGGCACTTTGTGTTTTCTCTATACTCATGCTCAAAGGAATAGTTAACAACTGTGGAAATATTTGCAGCGTTTTTTGTGATCGACCTCATGTGATGTGAAAACGTCATAAAAACAAGGGAGAGAGGGGTGACAAGAACAATAAATAACGTTCGGTGTTTCACCAGGCCCTTTAGCGGAACATGGCAGCTATTGTATCGATAAAGATTGATGAGACCCGTGATATTTGTCAGCCCTAGCTCTCAACGTCTTTCCGAATGATCCATTATCCCTTTTTCATTCTGGTCCTTGTCACAGTAGAATATGCTTGTAAATTTGGGACTCGCTATGTAAGTGTTACTATTACACACGAACAACGGTTGTTGTCTGGAAATATTTGAATGTTCTGGAAAGTTGAGTTTAAGAACCTCTTTTCCCTATTGGTCTAATAACTTTCTTTTAATTCATAAGACATCCAAACTGTTCACAAAGCCAGAATATTCTCACATATTAGACAAAATGTCGGCCTAGGATGAAGGAGTTCTTACAACCAACTCATCAGAATGTGGAAGAGTCGGGTGAGCATGAAATGATATGAGAGGTGAGGGGTATCCCAAGTAGATTTCATTTCAAGCGCAACAATATTTTTTGAGCTGCGGTCAACATTACCTCTACTAAACAAATTAATTAGAAATCAATGTTTCAAAGTAAGGTTTACGAATGGGGAAATGTTTTGTCGTGTTATTATTTTGGCGCAAACGTGCTAACATTGAGAATTGCAGTGAATTATTCCATCATGGTTTTTGCTTTGTAAATTTTACTTGTGTGGGAAAAAGAAAAGTTCCCAATTCGTTGGCAAGCTCGTGACTTATCTGAGAAATTACCTCATTTCAGCCAGTTATATGTGTTAGAAGCTTTGTTCGGGCTTACTGGTCACTAAATTGAATAGTAACATAGTTGTGAAATGCCATTAAAATATCGCATGATCGTTTGTAATGCGGACTTGCTTGACACTGGCACCAGCTTTTTAGAACGATCGTTGAAACGCACAACGTTATTTAGTTTTAATTTTGGGACGATCCAAATTTAACCTAATGGGGGAGTGAATTATACTACTCACGTTTTACGGAAAAAGGTGCAACTTCGAGACACCATAATTATACAATCACTAATTTGAACGTTTTCGACACGAACCGTTAGTTCTTTTCTACAACAGAACCTCCTCCCTAATCATCTCAACTAGAGACTGCTTATTTTGTTTTGTCACAAACACCGACCTTTTCATGAACCGTGAACGCGAATTCCTCTCAACGAACAATGACAAATTGCTGCTAAGATTTCGGCGCTGTTGCCGATAAGGAGATCATTAACCTGACCGCCCACGTCAGGCAAGGTTCACTTTCCATCTGTTCGCCTCCTATTTAGGTAGTCAGACGTACGCATGACCTCAAAGATGTTTTACTCTCAGATCGCAAACATCTGCGCGTTTCGGTTGGTGATGTTTGTTTCAGAATTGTTTACTTTCGACCAAACATAGCTTCGATTTCAATCTGGCAGAGGACGACCGGACTATTAAATCACATCGGCGATTTTTACATTGACTGATGACATTTTGTTTAATACTGCTGAATTCAATATCGCTTCAGCTCAACTTTCAACGACTAAAAAAATTGTACAAGTTGCAAAAAGTTGTCCTGCAAGAAGAGCAGCCGCTACTAAAACCATACCGTTTTATTAGATTCTCTCCGGAGCTGGTTGCGTCCCCTCTAATCCATTGAAACTAAACAATTTTCACTTTGACCGAGAGGATCCAATTAAAAGTTTCCAAAGGCGAGTAAATTGGTTTCCTCCGAAGCCTCAGTATCTGTCAGAGGGAATCTTGCATTTCCGAGATCCCTGCCCGCCGCTCTTTTATTCGAGAAGTTATTAGAGATTCGAATCAAAATACTACTTTCCGTCTGCTCGTTGTGAGCTTTCTCTCATCAAATATTGAAACAAACTTGGAAACCCAGCTTCCTTGGGCTAGGATGATCTACCTTTTCCACTTTTGACGGCATAATGGGATTCTTTTTACGAGAAAAACCCCACTGTTCTTGTATTCTTTTTACTTTTTCGTTTCTAATGTCAATACAGTTTCAAATCCGAGCGAATAATATGACTCCAGACGCCAATCTGAAAAAAGGTCCCTAGAATATTGCAAAACCCCGGGCTTCTTTTTTATATTGCCCCGACTAATATTTGCCCAGCATTTTATTTGTGCTAGCGGAAAAAGTAATTTATTTCTGAATAATATACGAAAAGGAGAGTGGATGTATATTTTTCATCAAGTGCGTTGAATAGTGTGGCTGCATTTCCCTTACTCAATATAATAATATCAATTTCCTAATCGATAAATCAAATGAAAGCTTGGCCTCAACTGAGGCAAAATGAATATTTCAACAATAGTTCATGTACGTATGGCTTTTGCTTGACCTCTATTGAATATTTCGTGGAAATAGTATCATCAACTTTCAGTTTAAAAAACCTTTTGCCGGCCACAATTCATCAAAACGCAGTTTAAAACATTTTAAAATTTTCTGTTAAATAAATTCATTGAGATCCTGCCTCAATGATGGCTTATGATAAATTTGACAAGATTACTACTATCACATGGGGACTATTGTGATTCTTACTAATCTTGTAACAATCACGAAACGTGTCGACACTATTCTGAACCAAGTCGAATAATTCAAAATCAAAGCTGACACGCGACTGAACAAATTACTGGACACGACTGACTTTTAGATATAAAGATGCGTGTGAATGAAAACGCTGTTTAGCTGTCATTATTTCGCGCTCCGTCTCAAAGAGGCCAATTATGAATGACGACAGTTTTGACCCTGTAAACTTCTCATTCCCAACGCTGTCTGCCTTCGACCCTGACAATAGCGGCCGAGCATTTTCGTAGTTTTACTGCATTTTAATACGGTTTTGAGGCACGGGGGAGTTATTGACTGACAGTTACCTTCCGCGTAGGTACATTCGTAGAATACTGAATACTGGGCTGTGGATAAGTAGTTTATCAAGTGGGCGAGTAGGGTAGATACTGACATGTTTGATGCGATTTGATGTTTCCACGATTGTTGAAAGGGATGTATTTGTCATCAGTAATTCGTTGCTACGGTTTTGATACTCTACACCCTTGATACTCTACACAGTCTTGAGAATCGTTGTTTATCCTATCAAAATGGTCTACGCGTATGTATCTTCGACGCCTAAAATATCAAGAAATTTAATCTCGAATCCCTTGGCTTTCCCTGCTAAAAAAAATCTTTCCCTGCAAAATTAGTGTCACCAACCCAATAGGCTTTTATTGTCCCCTAATGGACCTTAATTTTCAGGTAAAACATAATATTTGCATTGTTTTCACTAGTAAAAAATCGTTGGGCGTGTACGATGGAAAAAAGCGGGCGAACAAGGCTGCCATCTACATAAACATGATCCATTCAAGATACTAACTCAGATTTTTCCGTACGCAGTGAAAGTACCTGTTAAAAATGTATTCGTGTAAATAGGATCGCAGTGATCTTATTCGACCGTTGATGAAATCTCCATCTCACCGAGCACTGAGAGACTTTCAAAAGTCAGGTTGTCAGAATTATGGAAGAATAAAGTAGGTGGCTCGGATTATTAATAAGTTAACGCCCGCTCGGAGGAAATACGAGAGAAAGGAAAGCGCGGATTTTGAAGGAATAATTCAATTGTCTTTCCGTCCACGAACTAACTAAACCATGACGACCTTGTCACAATCTTCATAAACTCATTTCACGGAGTAGATATTCAAGGAAGAGGACGGTAATCGGTCGGAAACTACAATAATCGATCAAGCATCCAAAATCGTAAAAAAAAAATATTAATAGTTTACCTGATTACGAACCACCATCTTCAAACGTTCGTTTTGGCCTTTATTTCGTAAAGGAGCTCTTGTCGTCATTCATTTATAATAAACAAACCAAATTTTGAAGAAAAAATCAATAAAAACCCTTTTTTTTTTTAGAATTAAGCAGGTACCGAATTTCAAAATACTCTACTTGGCCCTCAGACCATATCCTTAGTAAGCGAGCAACTAGTTTAAAACCCATCGTCCGAAATCTATTGCAAAATGACTCAAAATAGAAGATTTAGACAGTTTTGAAGATAAAACGTCAACATTTCTCGCCACTTTGGAAGCATTGACTCCTGGCGTGAAAACCTAGGATTTTTTCCTTAGAGAATACACAAAAATGGGGACAGCTTTACAATGGAACGCGAGGTGACGTTGCATGTGTACAGGTGACATTCTTTGATACTCGTATATTTATGTCCCATGAACATTGACGTTTAGTACGTGAGCCATCTGGCAATTCACGTAAGACAGGACATTCACCCTTCACCAGATGTGTCCTTTGATGGTGGACTCTTGGTGATTGCGGTATGATGCTACATGACAGGCGGCTATTGCCCTAATGAGTACAAATCTTATAGACACCTTCGAGGCTTGTTTGAGATAAGAACGTCGTGTCAAAGTTCATTTTAAAGTTTCTACGCCCTACAACGACAGTTACGTACGCGTGTCAGTACACCTTATACTGTTTCAAATGAGTAACTCGTTTAGAATATCAATGACGGGTCAAGTCAAACCTTTCCTCTACCAGAAGAGCTCACTTCCTCTGGGTTCCCGACCAAGTTACTTCTACGATGATTAAAAGACCCGGCTCGCATACGAATGAACGCAACCGAGCGAATAGTCTTCCGTCGTCTGAGAGAAACCCTTTCGCTCACCCTTGATTAATACATAACTTTTGACGAGAATGCCGACGATGCTTTAATCAATTTGCCTCGTCTGTTGCAGGCCCTGGGCAACTTCTACTTCATCCATGAAACGATAAACGACGTTCTCATTTGGGATTTCAAGAGTAAGTTTGCGCCGAGGAAACATACATAGCGTGTTATACCAAAGGAACATGTAATATCACATCTGTCTCTAGTTACTTTGGAATGTCATGGAATGGCATCAATTTTCTTGGAAAAAGCCCAACGTCAGATCATTTCAATCACTCGGATCAACAACAGGGCCAATCATCGCTATTCAAAGTTATTTAGTCGAAATGACACAACTTATCAGGGTAGTTTGAAAAACGCAAAAAACTTCGTGACATCGACTTGTGGATTAGCTTGCATCAAAAACTGTAAAATCAATTAGCAGCAAATTATTCTACGATTAATCGTGATTTATTCATGGGAGATCTTTCTGATATAGAAGAATATGCTTTCAACATCCTTATCAAGACATGAAGTGAAATTGTGTAAAAATTGAGTCTGTGCGCATTATTGTTTTTTGGTTGGTTATTCCTTGAATAATCAGTACGGATTCCTTGAATAACCAGAACAATCGTAGAGGTCAAAATATTTTTTGAAAAATGGGTTTTAAAATGATACCCCACATTATCGGAGATGATACCCGATCATACCAAATTGGTGGGGAATAGTGGTCAAAAAGTGTTTTTTGAAAAATTGATTTTCGAGATTTTTGGCGATCTAGGCGTGCGGGGTATTATTTTCGACTACATTTTGGCCGCTAAAGCCAATGAGACGGGCCCCGGAACGATTGGCGCCCACCAGAAGAGGTTATCGGTCAAAATTTTCAAAGTATTTCAAAGTAGGTTTTCGAGATTTCTGGTACCTATTCGTGTGGGGTATCATTTTCCAGTTGGAATGAGTCTCCAGATCCCTTCCTGATCCGAGAAATAACCAACACTTGTGATAGAATTTGCATCGCTTCGGTTGGTTATTCCTTGAATTATCAACCTTATAAGTTCATGCAAAAAGCCAATCTCCCAACCAATAACCAGAACAATCGTAGGGGTCAAAATATTTTTTGAAAAATGGGTTTTAAAATGATACTCCACATTATCGGAAATGATACCCGATCATACCAAATTGGTGGGGAATAGTGGTCAAAAAGTGTTTTTTGAAAAATTGATTTTCGAGATTTTTGGCGATCTAGGCGTGCGGGGTATTATTTTCTACTACATTTTGGCCGCTATAGCCAATGAGACGGGCCCTGGAACGATTGGCGCCCACCAGAAGAGGTTGTCGGTCAAAATGGGCACCTATTCCCCTATTTCAAAGTAGGTTTTCGAGATTACTGGTACCTATTCGTGTGGGGTATCATTTCCCTATTGGAATGAGTCTCCAGATCCCCTCCTGATCCAAGAAATAACCAACACCTGTGATAGAATTTGCATCGCTTCGGTTGGTTATTCCTTGAATTATCAACCTATAAGTTCATGCAAAAAGCCAATCTCCCAACCAATAACCAGAACAATCGTAGGGGTCAAAATGTTTTTGGTAAATGGATTTTTGAGGTTTTTGACGATCTAGGCGTGCGGGGTATCGATTTCCACAAATTTTTGGACGCTGAGTCGATTGGAATGAGTCTCCATGCTCCTCACCCGAGAAATAACCAACCCATGTGAAAGAACTTGCAGCGTTTTTATATTGTCAAGAGAAACACATTTAGGACGATTATCAATCATGTCAATGTTAGTATTTATATTTATTGGTTATAGGTTTGTGTTTTGAAGCTGTGGAGGGCAAATCAGTTTCTGCTGGTGACATTGAGGATGTGCCAACCAAGGAGAAATCAAAGTTTCCGCAAGACTTCTTCCCCGAGGTAAATACAATATGGTAAAATATTTGTCATTTTCGAGGCTCCATTGTCTGCTTGAAACATTCAGATCCGTTTAAGTCAGAATAGCGATTGAAATGCATTTCTGTTGAATTATCCACACTTAGCTCGACGCTGGAGATTATAAAATGTCCCCGGTGGGAGTTTATTTGTTAAATTATAGCCGAGGCACGTGCTCCTCTTGACAATTAGATAGAGCGGAAGAGGGGGCAAGACAAATTACCAACTACGTGGCGCAATTATCCGACGATGCTCCACTTTCCTCAGACGTATATTTATCGTTCCAATCAGTGTAAATATTTGATCGGTGATGTATATATCGAGCGAGTCTTGATTGTGTGAATGCGTCGGTTAGTTTAGGCTGTAGCCATGCCTACAAGGTTATTACGAGTACCTGCCGTGTTAGGTCAACACTCAACTCACGTAGTATAGAACAATGTTGCCATTTTGGCGAGTTTTCGAAAAAAATTAATCTATGCGTTATTTGCGTCGATAACAAAGCGAGAATTTTCGTATTGCGTCGATGAAGCCAGTTGTTAACTGATCATAATGTAGAATTCTTTTACGGTTTGATAAAATGCATTTTTCGGTTGGCGTTTCATCAAGTTTCATGAAAAACTGTAATTAATTACTCAAATATTGAGGACCACAAGCTTTGACTTGAGCAGGACACTGTAAGTAGGTTATAATAAATTGTAAAATGTTTGATATCGCCCCTAC
This sequence comes from Cyrtorhinus lividipennis, assembly GCA_019603395.1. Lineage (NCBI taxonomy): Eukaryota > Metazoa > Arthropoda > Insecta > Hemiptera > Miridae > Cyrtorhinus > Cyrtorhinus lividipennis. The sequence goes on along the minus strand of CM034002.1, from coordinate 22,810,155 downwards.
TTGTAGCACCTACTGCATGCAAGGTACAAGTACTTATCAGAATCGGTACCTAACGGAATACTTCATTTTCCAAATATATCAAATAGTTACCTCCTTCGGAGTTTGTTGCTAGGGTACACTTCACACTGATTTTCCAAAAGGTAAACTGAAGCGACAAGAAGGAATTGACAAAAGGTACCTCGTTCTGAGTGGGGATCGGCTTGGCCCTATGAGGGGAACATCCTCATAAAATAGACGAAACTTTACTAATTGGGCTCTTCAGGCTGCCATTTGCCTTTACCTGCTATTCTCCAGGGCGTTCCCCTTCCGCAAACCCCTTTCAAGAACCTCCACGTTACTCAGGATCTATGCTAACTATCAATTGCAATAATGACGTTATCTACTTACTAAAACTACGCTACAATACCTACTAATAAATAATAAATTTGTAGCTTTTGATATCAACGTCACATTATAAGTTCACGACCACGTTGATGTTTCATCGAACTGCAAAGCTAACAACATTTTTAACAATCCATCAATAAATTTGGACTCAAAGTTTGGGTATGTAATTTGCTCGCCTTTTTATTTTCTGAGAAGAAGACTAGCTTTAATCAAAAACTCTTCAGGAGATTATTTGGAATGAACTTAATCTTATCATTATAACTAAGTACTCATTTCAGAAAGTAGATGGCAATTTCATTTCACAGGAGGGCTAAAATATCCTCTGCCACTAACTCCCCTCCTAACTCAGGTATGCTGAATAGTTAGCCTCGTTAGATATGAACGAAACGTTCTATTGTAGCGCTTTCCCTCATGGTTGAACTCTTTAATCTTTATCACGTTTTCATGAACTTGAGTTAGTGGGCGGTGTCGTGACGGCTTGGTGCCTGGCTAGAGCTTATCTTAACTTTCTTTATAAAAGCAGGAAATAATGTTTCAACTTGAAAACTGTCACGCTGTCATTTTAGCGATGTTTCGTGATTACATTCGCCTCTTTTTCGCGTTTTTACAGTGCAAATGGTCTCGAAAAGGGTTCATTAGAACGCGATGGAATCTCAACGGCACCGTCTTCGATCTGATAAACATTCATCTCTTCCATGACGCCTCCAACTTCATCGCTATGGAATCAGTTGAGTAACTCTATTCAATACAATTCACCAACTTTCCTTTTCTTATCATCCTTCGGCGTCAGTTCTCATTCTCAATTTTGAACGAGGCTAAGAAAGGGTAGGTTCGCTAGAGCGGCCCAGGCTTGTTCAGATATTTTTTAAGAACAGAACCAAATCAAAGAAAATCAACCTTCATTGCGTCCTATAGGGATGCTGAATGTGAATGCGGAACTTGTTATTCATGTAGAAATCCAAGAAACTAATTTCTTTTACAACCATGTTTCAGTACCCTTCAGTCTATTCCAAAACGCGGCAACGGGCATTGGAGTATACACTAGACAGGTAAGAGCTGCTGTGAGAGGCCTATTTATTCTAAACGAGATCGATTGGTAGATCATGAGCACCCACGGTGATGAATGCCGTATGCGGCGATATTGTTGGTTTAACACGAGGGACCGTAAATCGGTTCCCAATTAATCAAAATTGATGAGAACGAGCCGTTAGACATCGGATCCCGTAGATAGAGGTCAGTGGTCATGGTCGATGAGTGTTTGTAAGTCGGCTCTAGCAAGGTCATGTTCGTACATTTGTGAAAAGGCTGCCACTAGTCTTATAACGTCTCTTGCGTTGGACTCTATCGGCCGAACAATAAAAGACAAAAAAGCCTCCATTTGGGTTCTACTCTTCATTGATCATAACGCCAATAGTCTGGCCAAAAAAGAGCCCTTACCCTTAGGGTATCTGCAATGAGCGAAACGGATAACAGTTGTTGAAAATTTATTTTTTTGAGAATTCGTTCTCTAGTTGGGATGAGAAGGGTTAAACAAAATTCAATGTCGCTGACGACTTCAACATTGACAGTTACTGTCCGAGCATTTGGTATTTTTCATCAGGTCGATGAGAGAACATTTGCGCGCAAATTAAATAAAGATGCTAATGAACTAGTGGACTAAGTGGGTACTTTGGTCTGGCTCACTGGGCTTGAAAAGGGCGCCTGCAACATTATGAACCTTTTTTCTCGGAATAATCCCCGCGTTACCAAGTGAAACGAGTTGAAGTGACATGACCCTCGAATTTTTGTCTGAGAGAAGCAGAGCCCCGCGGTTACTGTTCCATTAGACTAAAATGCACATTGTAGTGCTCCCTTTGATGGAAAACAGCACGATTTAATTATCCTCTTCCTTTTCCGTCGCCATCAAAGGGATTTTCGTTCTAGAATTTCTGTTCGGTCTCTCTAATCAGGTTTTTCCTTTGTCTCTTATATAAATCCTTAATTCCGTCGGGTGTCCTCAAAGTCTTTTTGTTCTCACGATACGTTTTGTGAAGCCCTGTACGGTTTCTGTGGAATTTTCTTCTTTATTCGCGTTACACGACCCTATTTTCATTACTACGATTTTTTCATTATTTCCTGTATTTTCTGGCAAAATTCAACATAAATGTTGTTTCAGGTTTCATACCGACGAATACGGGACGGCTCCTTTTTTCCTATTTGGAGACTTCAACTTCCGAACAGACACTCAAGCTGTCATCAATGTGAGCATTTTAGACTGCCTTTCAATCATTTTTTCTCATCTGAGGCGAATACCCTGAAAAATGGAAAACAATAATTTATTTTCAGAAACTGTGCGAGGGACTTGACGTGGTAACCATCGACAACGGCAAAACCAATCTCGTGGAGTATAAGGACCGAGGCAAAGTGGTATTGACATTGGGGAAAAAAGAATTCAGACATAACAACCATCAAGCCATGTTCCTTGATCAACTTTGGGTAATCTAAATTTAGCTGTCCGGCTCCATTTTCCGTCGTTTGTCTTATTTCTTGCTTGTTTGTATTTTAATTTCCTAATTTTACATCTCTCAATGGAAAGTCTCAAAGGGAGGTTTTCCAGATCGGTGGGTACTAAGAAGAAATTTTAATTCGACAATTAGTATCTGTTCGCCGTTGTGTCGCTCAATTTATGTAAATTAGCCATATTTTGGGTTTCCTTTGTACCAAAAAGAGGTCAGTGAGTGATTGAATTCCTAAACTGGCATAAAATTATCAGCTTGTGTTATATATTGTTCCGACATGCTGAAAAATATGGCAGCAAGAGTCAAATTTATTCACTATCTGAAATTCGTCGAAAATTCCTAGCCCCAGAAACCTTACCTCTGAGACATAAGCTAAGAGGATCACTCCCTGAGTTATGATCACTAACGACTCTTTAAATTTTCAGTTGAAAGAGTTCGACAAAGAGATGGATGATTTCTACGGCAAACTGTTCGAATTTCCAATTCACTTCCCTCCAAGTTATCCGTTCATCGAAGATTCGTCCATCGAGAATTCTGACTACATGGAGACAAGATGTCCCGCTTGGTGCGACAGGGTCCTGCTAAGTCAGTCCGCTCGACCGCTGGTCCATGGTGTGAGAATCTTTTTTGATCAATTTCGAGTTTTCATCTGAGAAACTACAAGCTCTAGAAATACGTAGGAGAGTGAGTCTCCCTCTTCATATGTTTCGACGCGCTTGAGACCACTAAGAGCGAACTCATTCACAATAAACTCTTCAAAGTGAAGATAAAACAAATAATTCGCAACTAAGAATCTAGGCCGACGTTAAAACAAGATGAGAAAAGGCGGCTAAGGTGTTTCTACAACACCGAGTGTACGCCCCAAGAAACTTTTGAAGCTGAAAGTGCCTGTTTAGGCCTTTCTTACTCTTTTCCCTTTCAGATTAGTTGAATTCGTTTACATTAATTCGTATTCATACTACGTTTGCTAAAAGGGTTTTCTTTTACAGGACGGAGAATGTAGCATCGAGTACGGATTGATCGGGAAGAGCTCTTGTATGGGTGATCACAAGGTATTGCATCAAATTTCTTGAGCTTTGCATTGAACATTTTAGCGAATTGTCTGTAACTACGGCTTCTGGAGCTAAATACTATACTGATATAGAAAGATTTAGGGGATTATAATAATATACTTATACAATGAAAAAAAAGATGATCTTAAAATGTTAAGTACGATTTGAATACGGTTTTTATATTGATTTTATTGTGTGCACGCAGCCTGTTCTTCTATATTTTCTCATGGAAAAGAGGTAAATCTACAGTTGGAAAGAAATAAGTTTGCTTTTTTGAAGTCTGGATAGTGAGACCACAAATTGCAAATAAATAGCGTTTCCTTCCAAGTAGAAGGAAAGGGGATGACGGGGTGAGAGTAGCGCAAATAAATTGATATCAAAGGTTTGTGATTTATTGAAGCAAAATTGAATCTCAGCGTGACACCTTCTCAACGGGAGGACTTAATAAAAGCCATTATAAAGGAGAAATAATTAATAAAACTGAATTAATTATGAAAATTATCTGAACAAATCCAGAAAATGACGAGTTTCCTGTCAGAAATAATTTGGCTCGAAACACTCCTTCAATTTTATATAAATATAATATAATTTGAAATCATAATATTATAATTTGGTAGCTCTTGAAAATATCTCGCTAATTTGATAAAAATTGAAAGATTGTATGTTTACGTATTTTTTTAATTTTTTTTTTTTTTTAGCCAGTCTTCCTTTTAGGCTGTTTGGAGGGAGGCGCAGGAAGGATCTCATGCTGTGAGTGCCACAAAACCCCTACGACCCCTCCCCCAGTCACATTTGATTTGGAATCACTCCCCGGCGAATTGGCGTCGTCACTCGACGTCGACTCGGCCTCAGAGAAACACAAAGCTCTGACCGAGCGCTATCTGGTCAAAAGGGTCAATTCCGCGTCGGTCGTCGAAGTCAAAGTCGGTTTAGTCAAAGGCAACTGTTCGTCAGGCGACTGGCGTTCGCGGTCGGTCTCAGTGTCCGGTCATGTCAAACCCTTCTCCAGGGTTCGGTTGATTTCGACGGACGATTTACACGGGTCGTTACATAGGCTTCAGAGCCACCACAGTTCGTCGGGTGAGGAGTGGTTTGAAGAGGACGAAAGCGTCAAACAGTCGAAAAAATCCTCAATCGTAGACTCGTCATTACAAAAAATTAATAAAAATGAAACGGTCGATATTGTCCCCACGTTACCTGACGAGCCGACGTCCCTTAGCAAAACGAAAAGACGCAAAAACAAACGTTGTTGTTCCATCTCATGACAATTTTACCGTGAACTCCCTCGCTTTTTTTCATTTTTTTACACTAGGCACTTGCCTAATAAGAACATTATTTCATTCTCATCACCGACAACTGCGTTTTAGTTTAAAACTCAAGTCATATAAATCAATCGACATCACCCAGTGAGCTGTGTATTAGATTTAGGTTTTTACGTTTTGTGCAATCCGACGCTTTTTACTATTTTAATTTAATTTTAAAGTTTATTTTTGTTATTATTTATTATTTTATTTGAGGATTTTTCTACCCACCTCTTTTGCCTTTTAATTAATCGTGTATGTCGAAGACACTCCGTGATAATTCGTTGCAAAAGAGTTCCTTATTTGTCGTTAAAAGGGAAATGTATGTCCTTCAAGGATTAGTTATAGTATTGATGGAGTTTTTTCGAAATGGAGCTGAAAATGCTTGAACTATTTTTAGCTCACAATTGACGATATACTAATTTATTGAAAAATCGGCTTAAAAAGTCGAAAAATCCGTATTAAATTAAATTATATTAAATATCTTCCAAAATTTCTGAAATAAGGACAACTTGGGGATCGATGTCCACGTTGGAAATTTACAGAACTTCCAGACAATTTATAAGGAGTCAAGTTTGTTTACACTCAATACAACCAACGAAATGTATCGCAGGTGCATCGAACGTCCTATCAGCCTTGCGAGGAGACTAGAATACAAGCACTTGATCAAATTAAATTCCTGAGAACAGAAAATTTCTCTCTTCCTCGGCGTGATTTACCGTTTGACTACGTGCGATGAATCAGAGCTTCAATTCAAACTCCATAATAATCCATTTGTGTTCTTCCACGCCGTCCATTTAGGAAAAAAGCACTTCCCCTTACATCATCATTGGTACCAACCCCTAACCATTGTTTGTTCGCATCTTGTATCCAATTTTTAAAAAGTCTTGATTTTACATTTTAATCCTGCATCAACTCGTTTTTGGTTGTATTTATTTATTTTCATCATTTTATTGTACAAAATAACTAAGTGCCTTTTCATCTTAGGTACCTATACTTTACATAATGCAGCTTTTGCACTTGCCAATATATTCCTAGTCAGTTTAATGTAGTGTTTTTACTGAATTCGTTGCTAGTTTATTGTTGACTGATTTATTGTTACCTTTCATAACGTTTTTGACTCCTTTTTTTTTATTTTCGTGTTTGACGCATGTTTACCCCCAAAATATAGTGCCGTATCGTTCCGCCATTAAAACCGAATGCTGTTGATCGTTGTTTTTATTCCTGTGCCTGCCTGATTGATCAAACGTAGCGTAGGTACCAGCGTAGTAGACGCTTTTTTTCGCTTTAATTTTGAGAGTAATCCCTGTTAGATTGAATTCAGAAAAATTTTATTGGCATAGGCCAATCCCATGTCCTCAGGGGGGCTGGAGGGATCTATTGCTGACGGAAGGCTATTAAGCAACCTGACCACAGCGGAACTAGTGCTCATATTTAAGTTCGCCGAAGTAGAGAACACACTTCTCATGACAAGATTCGTCTGGCTCCTTAACTATTATACTATGTTAAACTAGAGTGGCTGTATGAAGTTTAAAATGGTCTTCTGCACCTCTTTATTTTATTTATAACAATCAACGGTCTAATAATGCACTAGAAAACCTCGTCCTATTTCTTAAACATCTCATGAGCTCTGGGGACAGACGTGCCAGGCACCATTTTTGTTATTCTGAGAACCGCCAGTTCTTCGGAGGATGAACTAATTCACAATATCTAGTCGAGATCATTTTCGATACGCACGAGTCCATACTTTTCCTATATTACTAACGGTTGTTCTGCTATAGGGTTCTCATCTGTCAAAAAGAATGCAATGGTAGATATAAAAAAAAAACCAAAATGACCACCTAAATAGAAAATTACTGTTTATAATCTCTCAATGGAAAGATAATTCTTCAGGAAGGACAGTTAGCATCACAAGGGTGTTTTGTAGAGCCTAATGACACCACTGTACTATACAGACAATTTTTGGAGAAGAAATAGAGAACCACAAGGAGTTAGGGCGTAAAATGAAGTAAAATGAACATAACTTCTTTCATTTTTCACAGAGCTGTGGAGCTCATCTTCTCATTCTTTTTACTAAAAATGGTAAAAGAAGGGTAAAGTAAAAAAGTAAAAAACGTATCCTGACTGCACTTCAAGGATATCCACGAAGGTTTTGTGTTCCTTTTTTCGATACGGAGGATTTGACATGACATGACCTAAAATGACAATAGTCCGAAAGTATACAGTGATGAGTACTAAGTGCTTACTAATGATGAGACTAGGGCGGTGGAAATGAACGGTTTTAGTTCATTTACGATACAGGTAAATAGACGTAGTAGATGAAAAATCTCGGTTCTTGTTGAATGATGATAAAAACTGTCTCAATTTTGTCATCATGTTTTTAACTGGAGACAAATCAAAAACAAAAACATAATGACAATTCGCTCAACAATTTTGGTGGTAGGGTGGAAATACAAGTAACAACAACGCAATCAAGTGTAGTTGTCGTCACCGAAATGGATTTTCTTCTCACCTTAGGCTTTTAAACGGCCACCCAATCGCCGAATGATTGATATACAGGTTGAAAGGAGGCCAACGTAAGACATTGACGTTAATGTCAATGTTAAATTTTCGAAAATAAATCATCGAGCTCGAAGAGCTCATTATACTGTCTTGGTCAATAAGCTGCCTACTAAACAAGAAAAAAAAAAAAAAAAATTGGAAAATTTTCGGATATTTACGTTCTGCTGGTTCGTGATTTAAGCGCGATAATAAACGTCAAACATTGAGTAAAGGGTTAAAAGAATTCTTGTTGTAGGTACATTTTGTTTTTAAGACCAATCTGCGTTTTGCCACGACGAGCAGATTAGCGCAATGCATCTTTTTTCCAGGTTGATCGTTTGTGGTGATCGATAGCATTCCAGCCAACTTATAGAACTACAACCACTTCGGAAGGAGCCTCTAAGAAGTATTTCGAAGGAAATAATTATTCAATCTTGATGTTGTAACGACGTAGTTACCCTCTCCTTTTATCGGAGCCCTTACTGTTAAAGTTTTTATGAAAATTAATTTGTTATGCTTCTATGGGACAAATGAAAGAATTACGTCAGTTGTCTTTTCTTGTCACATCAGCTGATAACTAAGCCGTTTCGTGTACAGCTAGTATTTTTCTGTTGATGACCCAGCAGGAAAACTGATCATCTCACAGCAACCTGGCTCCAAAAACCTCATGAATATTTTCAAAATACCCTCCTTCACCGTTTTACAGGACTTTTTTGGTTTGTACACTCCAACAGGCCTCATTTTCCGTTTATAAACCTATTGGAGTATTTCATGTTAATTTCAAAATGAAATCACCATTTGAAAATAAATCAACTTTTGGCTCCAGGTCCCGTTTTTCGTCAAAACAAACATTTCCCTCATCTTCCTCACTCTTTTGGCTGTGAAGAGAAAAGTTTAAAAAGACGATTGATTCCTTAATCCGTAAATAAATTCATCACGAATACTTGTCTCCTTAATTTTCGATATTTAGGTGAGTTTTAATTTGGTATATCACTATCTTTTTACTTGTTTTTCGTGAGGGCTCCCATTATTAAGTCCAATGTGAAAATTCAAATCCTGCCGTAAATCGTACCAAAAGGTTGCATGTTACGTATAGTCTTCATTATGGTTCAATCTCAACTCGATGTATCAATAAATATTGTTGAATGTTACGTCATCGTCATACATAAGTGTTACATTTACGTATTCTACTACCGTCTATTGAGCTTTAAAAACGCACGCGTTTGCAGAATTTACGAGAATTCCTCCGTTTCTGGAATGATTTCTCGCTAAAAAGATTTTTTTTTTAAATGTCCCTGTTATCTTTATACGTGACATTGTTCATCTGTTGGGAGATGTATTGATGTGTCTAACTGTAATCTTAGATGAAAGTAGGACGTTTCAAGACAGGACATTCCCAGCTTCACGGTGACGAAACTTTTATTTCCATTGCATCACTGAAGCAAAACGTTGAAAAGCCTCTAAGCTATGAAATGAATTATTAAATGTGCGTTGTCTAATCAAAAATTCTTACAATTATAGCTGAACTGTACCTCTTCTTTTCACCATCAGAATATTCTTGAAGCGGTGACGTTGCAAAAGCGTAGTAAAGGCGTAGTGAATAGCAACTTAAATCTCTCTATTTCGTATATTTCTGTGATTCCTTCGATGTTAAAATTTAAATCGTTGGAATTCTACGTGCAAACTCGCTGTATCACTCGTAGTTGGATCATAACTATTACAGTAATAGTATAGATAACATGAATGTACTTAGCTGTAAAAGTATAATGGATGTTAAGTGTCACTTCAACCTCGTTTTACTCGAATATATACCTAGTTACAATATTTCAATAAATCTCCTCCCATCTACGGTGTCGTCTTATATCTAAAATAGGTCGGTAGAACGAAATTTTCCCATTTCCTACGTGAGGCGAGAACGAAAACAGGGTATGAATTTTAAAAACACCACGAATGTCTTCGCTAGACGCGACAATTTTATACCATGAGCTCCGAGCTTTACCGTAAATATAACGTGATGTATATCGTAACGTGCATGTATTTTGTTGTGAAGTATATTTTGTGAACTGTCGTTGTATTTTTGGCTTATTTTAACTACTTCAATAAAATTGAAATGTTGTTTCTGTTCTCAATGTTATGACATTGTCGTGTTATCGTATTAAGCAAAAATCATACGATTATTGTACTAGTTGGAAAGATTTGGATGATTTTATTTGATGATATCGAAGGGTATAATAGCCTACTACTGGTTGTTGTTGTGATGTCTTTTGATGTTTGTACAATAAAACCCCCTGTACGTAAGGAAATCAATGTGTTTCTATTGTCAGAATGCGGCAATTTTACTCGACAAATTCTAAACGAGAACTCGTTATAGTAAGAAAAGTTATAAACGAAATTCTTAGCGGTTAGGGAAATGTTGACGAAAAGTGCCACTTTGGCCTAATGAATGACTGACCGGTTAACGGCACCTAATTGACCATGCAAATAATCTCAACGGAGTCCATTCACGAGACGACTATTACGTCACATTGTCACGAGGATTTGCCCTTGATCGGAGGTAAAACTGAAGACCTTGGCAGCCTCGATAACAGACCACGCCTAGACTTGAAACCTGATGTGATGCCGAGGCGGAAGTCACTTACATCAGATCGCTTATCTCTATGCAATGAAATTTTACCGTTAAACCGCTAGATACTCATCGTTCATTGGAAAATTGATCGCTCGCTGGATATCTTATGTAAAAAAACTCGAAGCTTTTTACCCTGGAATGCAACCCCAGTGGACTAGGCCGTAAATGGCCTTCCACGAGTACATACTACTGTTTCCTCAAACAGAACACTGCCAATTCCTTCACAGGGGTTGGTTATCCCTCGGACCAAGAGCATGGGGACTCATTCAAATCGATTCAGCGTCCAAAATTGAGTGGAAAATGATACCCCTCACGCCTAGATACCAGAAATCTCGAAAACACCTTCTTGAAATGGGTAGATAGATACCCATTTTGACCCATAATCTCTTCCAGTGGGCGGCAAATAAATGAATAAATAAATGAAAATACGGATTGTGCATGACGCGTTTTCAGCATCCTAGAATGGGCAGGGGGTAAAGTTCAGCAGGTAAATTTTGCTGTGGCAGTTTTCCTTGATTTTCGATTGGTTTAGTCTTCCTAGTAAAAGTTCCCCCTTTGCAAGAAGCAACAAATTCACTTTCTTCTGGCAATTAAAGCGATGAGTAACTTTAGATATTTTTTGGTTTTGGTTTTCTCGCCTGTGTAAAAGATTTTTACGTTGAGGATTGCCCACTTTGGTCAAAATGCCAATTCCGCTCTAATCGATTTCATCTATTGGTACACGATAGTTACTGGTGCCGTCGTCGTCTGTCTGCAAACTTGCGTTCATCATCGTGGTCTTCATCGTTGGTTATATCGAATAAAATATCATCATCCTCTTCCTCCTCTGAAGACAAAATGTCTCCAGATTTCTCCTTCATTATCGAAGATATTGCTGGAAGGAATTTACTCCTTTAAGGAAGAAATTGCGGGAAGCCATGTATGCAAGTTAAAAAATGACAATCACTAGATACTATCTCCGAGTAACTTGAATATGTGATTAATTTATTTCATGGGATACAGCATTTTTGAGGTATCGGAAGGTCAATTAGAGTCCACCGACGTAACACCCTGCTCGATACGGTGGCGTATTCCGAAACTCCAAGTTTCACAACCACGAGATACCTCTCCTCCTCATTTGTTTCAAAACGAGATAATCTCACTTTCATCGTTGAATTTTCATCTTTTTTCTCCACTGATATATCAGATGAACATATTGCAGATGTGAATGAGATATGCGGAGAAATAAATACAAAATGAGAAGATAGTCGTGATAGAGTGAAATCACGAAAGCGAAAAGAGTACCGAGGTTCTATAACCACAAATTCCCGTTGTTTAAAATTCAATGGAAATCGATTACATTCCTCGATCAACCTCTGACAAGGTCGTCATTGATTCAAGGGCATTCGACTGTCCGGAGACGAGCGGGTCACGCGTTGATCGATTAAAACGTTCGTTTTTGTTGAATTTGACTCGTTGGATGTTGACTTTATCATGAGGTAGACTGATGTACTGCGGTTGTAGGTATACACGAGGATGATCCAAGTTGTTCAGATCTGAACTAGTGATAATGAGCAACGGGTAGATAGAAGGAAGAGCCCACAGACTAATTTATCTAGTCTTCATTTATCGAGGGAATTATGGATCGAAGGAGCAAGTACGAAGATACCTGTTTACTGTAAACTGACTAGGATTTATCTACACCGTTTCCTCCAGACAATTGGTTGACCTGAGGATACCTTGCTCAGATCAAACGAGAGACAGCCGAAGCCAACATGAATACTGCAACAAAACCATTCTGCAGGTCAAAACATTTGACAACCGACGAATAGAGTCAGCAACAGACGAGTATCATAAATGATAAATGTCGGGTGATTGTATGTTTTGTCAGAGACTAGACAATCGGGACGTCTGGGCTGGAATTTAAAATCAATACTCGCGAGCTTCTATGAGCTGAAAGCAATCTATGAAGCTCTGGTCTAGATGGTTGAATCAGAACGACGAAGAATGATTTGTACAGAATGTGCTATCAACATCCTAAAAATTGATTCTGATGGTCTCGGACTATTTTCTGTAGACCAGATGAGGAAAAATCTCCCCTAAGCACATTAAAATGTATCCTGAGTTGTATTAGTACCTAAAGTAGATGATATTGTTCATGTTTCATTCTTTTAACTGAGTGCCACTCAAGTATTTTTAATCAAGATCGTCATTTCTAGAAGGTGATATTGAGAAATAATTTCCCTATGACGCCTACTCAATACATCGTAGAAGTAGAATATTATAAATCCTTGGGTGTAACAACTCGCTGACGTAGAAACCCAGTCACTCTGGATCGAGAGTCGATGAATGAACAATGTTTATCTCCGAAGGTAATTAATAAAGACCGTTGCCAACTCAGGTCAATACACTTGGCAGTCATTGGCTTTTCATATAAACTGGATTGCCTGCACTCAACTCATGTGAGGACAAAGTGGCCACGCTTGGTGCGAGTTCACTTGTCAGTGTAGTTAGTATAAGATGCATAGAAAACGACCAGAAAATTTCCTCTCCGAGTAAATTGTTTACGACATTGTGTATGTGCTCGTTTTTGCCACTCAAAGCCACTTTTCCAACAGTCGTAATAATCTTAGACCTCAAACTCTTCGAACAGGAATACAATTCAATGACACTGTATGCTATACATACTTATACAATATGGCACTACATAGAATATTGCATTTCTATATCAGCAATCCATGTTCCATTCCTACAGTTGTCTCTGGGCAAGCAAAGTATATACAAAATTGTTCAAATGTTCCTGTATGCGTTAAGCGTTGATTTGGATTGTGTTGATGGCTTATGTATTCATATTATACACTTTTGAATGTTAGGCGTAATCCTTCTCCTCTAGCTGTGCAGCTTCAAGTAACCTCCCTTCAACGTATTTGGTAATCTCTGCTTTACAGCGGTTCAGTGTTCTTAAGATTTTTTGCCTCTTTCGTTTTTGGAAGCTTGAGTTAGATGTCATCGAGTTTTGCCAGACTAGTTCTCGCTCAATCCTCATCATCACCTTTGTATTTGATTCTTCTTCTTCCGCATTAAGTGAATCCGAATAATACACAGTTTTTGGTTGAAGAAGGGGTGTGCGTTTGTCCATCGCACCTAAAACTTCCTGTTAGACGAGTATTAAATTGCAATTAGCTGTATGCATTTATTTGGAAACTCACTTATATTATTATTTTAGTTCTCGTTCTATGCGTCCCGAGAAAATGGTTCTTGGAGTTTAAACTCTGTATAATACAGAGTTTATTCAGAAAGAAAATTTTTCTTTCTCAGGGGTTGGTTATCTCGCGGGAGACTCATTCCAATCGATTCAGCGTCCAAAATTTAGTGGAAAACGGTACCCCACGCGCACGGGTACCAAAAATCTCGAAAACCCACATTTGAAATAGGTGAGTAGGTATCCATTTTGACCCTTAACCTCTTCCGGTGGGTGCCAACGGTTCTGGGACCCATTCCATTGGATTCAGCGATGAAAATTTAGTGAAGAATAATACCCACACGCTTAGATCGCCGAAAATCACGATAATCCTTTTTTCAAAATACACATTTCGACCCCCCCCCCCCCCAATTTGGTCCGAATGGGCTAAAACGTTCTGAGAACCAACTAAGGACAAAAACGGATTCCTGACCAAAATGTCAAATTTTTAGATAATTGTCTAAACCAAAATCAGGTCAGTTGAGGCAACTTACAGGCAAGCCACGGGATCTGTATTGGGACAGGAGGGACTCTCAGGAGAGTTTTCTATCAGGAGAGGAGTAAGGCAGGGTTGCAGGATGAGCCCCCAGTTGTTCTCCCTCTACATTGATGACATGGACTCTTCACTACCATGCGGGGTGAAAATTGGAGCCATCAACATGAAGATCCTCAAGTACGCTGACGACATAGTCATCCTGGCAGACTCCCCGCAGGATCTGAAGCGAAATATGCGGAGTCTGAGTGGGTATTGTGATCGGTGGGATCTGGTTGTCAACCTGGAGAAGTCCAAGGTCATGGTTTTCCGTCGGGGTGGACCACTGGGCCTGGAGGAGTCCTTCCGGTTTGGGGGCCAACCACTGGAGGTTGTGTCCTCTTATCGCTACCTGGGGGTTACTCTCTCGCCTCGTCTTTCCTTCAACCTTCACTTCTCTGAGAGAGCGGCGGCTGCCAAGTTGGGAATGAATTCGACCTACCGATCGATTTTCTGTCAGTCTGTGCTCCCAGTCTCTGCCAGGACCAAGGTGTTCACTGCAGCAACAAAGGCGATATTGTGCTACGGAGCACAGGTGTTGGGCTTCACGCAGTCCGCAGCAATTGAACAGGTGCAGAGATACTTTGTAAAATCAATGTTTGGCCTCCCAAAGAACACTCCAAACTACCTAATTTACGTTGAGTCTGGTTTGGGACCGATTTACGCCGAAACTGTCATGCTGGCGGGCAGATATTTAATAAAGGCGCTGAGGATGGCGCTACCCACGGCGGCTGGCTCAGGAGCTCGTTAGGCGAGAGGTGGGTGCGTTTGCCCACTGGAAGGATCTAGCCCGCCAGTTTTCGTGTTCTTTTGATGGTGACCTTGGAGATTTGAGCAACTGGGATCTGCAGCTGGGGGCGTTGACGGAGTCGATAAGATGCGCCTGGGAGAACGATGCGCGCGCAGTTGCAACGCGGTCTCGAAATCTGCTGTATCCTGTGCTGGATTTGGAGGTAAAACCGGCAAACCTGCGGGGCGGAGCGGTGCACATCCCGCTGTGAGCCATCAGATGGATCCTGAAGCTGCGGGGGGCGCTTCTCCCGCTCAGTATCTATTGGAGATCTGACAGCCCGAGCCGCCTCTGCTCCCTTTGCAACGTGGGCGAGAATGAGGACGTCATCCACTTCTTCGCCATTTGCCCAGTTCTGGCGGACTTAAAGGTGAGATTCCTGGGGTTCTGTGTGCTGGCCATGAACGAGACAGTATCCCTTTAGGACTCCAGAGAAAGGTGGATCGACGTGGCGAGATTCGCATACCATGCCTGGAGATATCGCACTGCATTGGTGGCAGAGTTCAATTGGTGACTACAAAGGTGTAAATACTTGCATGATAAGGATGCTTATGGGGGATATCTGTGTAGGGATGGTTAGAGTTTAAAAGTGGTATTTGAAGAGAAAATTATTGTGATGTATGTGTAATTGTCATGTGGTGGAAATTCTAGTTAACCCGGCAGACGGACGACACGTCCACAGCCTACCATGTTTTGTTTTAAGGTAGATTAAATTGTATTATGAAAAATCAATGTAATTGATGAATTTGTAAAATAAACATGTTTTCTTCTTCTTCTTCTTCTTCTTCTTCTAAACCCAAATAGGCTTGGGCGGCGGACGGCGACGGGAAATTTTGCTTCTTTTGATCCAGGCTCCTTGAAAAGAATTGATGAGTTTTTATAAAATACTAGAACATTTACCATAGGGGTGGCTTGCACAACTATCAAACTACACAAAAATGTCGAAAACAAATTTCGGAAATCTCCCTTTTTTGGGCTTAGCGAACGAAGAACAGAAATAACCACAGCGATAGGCAAAATCAGAAGTCGTACATCTTTCGTAAGAGTATAACATAATTTTGAGTTATATTTGCATTGAAAGGAAAAACATAAGATTCTCCTGGTAAATGAAACTTTCTCCAGACTAAACTATACCATTTACGTCCCAAATGAAACATTTTCCTTATCAAATGGGACTTGGTAATATTGCGAGAACAATGAGAACTGAGTAAAGATACTCTAGGTCCCTTTAATTCATGCATAATCTATCAGAATAATATTGCTTATAAGTAGAAGATTTACTAACTAACTACTATACAAACATTAACAATTCGTTTTGATATAGTTGATTTGTGTATCAAACAACTCTAAAAGCCTTATAGGCAATAGGGTTCTAAGGCAAAAATGCATAGTAAAATCCATAAGAAATAGTAATGAATTTAACCAGGATTAAAGATGATGGTAGTAAGATAATATTACAATATGTTATGATAAGCAATATTACAATGGTATCGTATTGCTATTAACGATTGAGATACATATTGTATGGTGCAAGTAAAAATTACATTAAATTAAAAAAAAAGGACACTTTCTAGTGGAATGTTTCATTAAAAACATGGAAATGCCGGGATATAATGTGAGATAAATCGATGTTGGAACTACTGTCAACCAAGTAACTTTATTTTTATCATTTCCAATACTCTTTGAAAAACTGGAAAATAATGTGTTAAATTCTATGTGGCTCTGCATCGCTGTGTAGCTTCAGCTCATTTTGTTTCTTTTCTCTCCACAAAATAGTTAATAAATAAGTGTTTCGATAAAGTCCAAGAGTCAATCGGTTTTGTAAAAGACAAAGGCGAAAAATAAAAATGATTCCAAACTGTCCTCATATGACGGGCGTGTTAACTGCATTCAATGCAAACGGCGCCTCCTCCACGCCTCGTCAAAATGTCAACTCGCAGCTGGTTTTCAGGGTCTTTCGGGAGCCGGCAAAGGAACTCGCGCCTAGGAAAAGACATTGAAATCATCTAGTGGTCTAGTTATGGTAGTTACCCACACTTCTAGTATATAAGACACCGACGGTCCGGAGACTTGCATCAGTTTCACAGTCCTAGCTTGGAGGTGCGAACCAATCATCATGTACTCGACTGTAAGTTATCGACACTTTTTGTATTTTAAATATTAAATTGTTATAATTCGTTCAAAATTTCAATTTTCAAAGTGTTAGAAAAACCGATTATGTTTTGAAAAAAAAAAAAAAAAAAAATCAGCAGCTCTGTCTCCAAATTACTCTCTTACACCAGAAATAGAAACTTATGGCGACCAAAAACCGCCAAAGTGTTGAAATGAATTATTCTTTCACCTGGTCCTACCAAGTAACGTTGGTTCAAAATTATTTTTCGATCCTATTTCAAAAATATAAACTTCTCCGTCGAATGAAATCTGGAAATTCGAAGTATTGATGTAAAACTTGATGTAAGTAAATATATTTTATATCTCTTATGTTCTCAATTCCATTGAAGTTTGGTTGGAAGTTAATTTCTGTAATCTTTAATTCCGTGACTTTTTTTTAAAGATTTAAGATGGGTGTTAGGTTCAGTTGGTCGTAAAAAAATTGTTTTCACCCTCTTGAAATTCAATAAAAAAAAGGGTGGGTGTAGAGGAGGTTGATTCATGCAACATTTAGTGTATCTACAATGGCATGAATAACCTAGGAGGAGATCACATCCATACGTGTGCATTTCTTTCTTCCAATTTATCTATTTTGAGAAGGTTAATCTCGCAGGACAATTCATTATAAAAAAACGCTGCAAATTCTTACACAGGGGTTGGTTATTCGTCAGATCAGGTGCAAGTAGACTCATTTCTTCAACATGGGGGAAATGGGGATAACGGTGGGTGCGGCGGGTCCCAGACCCATTCCAATCGATTCAGTGTCCATGATTTAGTGGAAAATGATACCCTACACGCCCAGGTACCAGAAATCTCATAAACACATATTTAAAACGTAGGTAATTTAGAAGGCTATAATAATTGTATTAAATTGAATTGAATGGTACGAATAAAAAGCTCGGACAGTAAAAAGAATTGTAGGCAACTGCTCAAAATTGGTTGCTAATTTTATCAGCTGGTTATAAACAACAGGATATGACGATGTGTTTTGTTTGTCTATTCAGCTGAAGTCACCCACATGGGTAATAAATACCCAATTTGACCCATTACTTCTTCCAGTGGGTGCCAATTGTTCTGGGACCCATTTTATTGGATTCAGCGTCCAAAATTTAGTGGAAAATGACACCCCACTCGCCTAAATCACCCAAAATCTCGAAAATCCATTTTTCAAAAAACACATTTTGACCCCTACCCCCTCCAAATTTGGTCCGATCGGGCTGAAAAGTTTCGAGGACCCATCTCGGCTGGGAACAGACCCCTGACCCTAATTTCAGATTTTTAGAACATTTTCTACTACCAAAAACGGCGTGGACAATGGACGGCGTACGGCGTACGGCGTACGGCGGACGGCGTACGGCGGACGGCGGACGGCGGACGGCGGACGGACATTGACCTTTTTTGATCAGGACATCATGAAACGTCCAGAAAAAAATTTTGAGCCGAATCGGAGAGGTTGACCATTATCATGAAAACATAGGTTGATTATTCAAGGAATAACCAACCAAAAGGTGATCGTTGTCAAAGTAAGTGATAGACAGTTTTAAAATCTATAAGATTGCGAGTAAACACCTTCTTACAATAATTTTATAGTTAATTATTCTAAAATATATGTTGGGAAGTCATTTTGAGCATTCAAAAGCATGGCTTTAGAGTGCTCTCAATCGATTCAATGAAAAAAGGGATAATTCAGCGTAAATTAGGAATTCGGAGTTGTCAGTTTAGGAAAATACTTGTATGTTTTTTATTTCTGGAGAATTCTGCGCTAAATTTGAACAAGCGCAATTGCAAGAACGAATTTCTGTACGGGACCAACCATTCAGTTACGTGCGAGTCATTTAATTTAATTTTTTAATTCTTTAATTTCTCAGAGTTCAAAATTCACCATTAAATTTTATTTTAAATAATATCTGTTTATATTCTAGTTTGTTTTGTTGGCTCTGGCCGGTTGCTCCGCCGCCTCAATCATCGGCGTCAACCCTAACTCCCTCAACGTCCCTCTAGACACCGCCACCGTCGCCCTCGCCAAGAATGCTCAGCTCGTTCAACAGGCCGCCGAAGGAACCAGGAACATACTCGGCGGAGGTATTCCCGCCGCCCTTCCCGCTGACACTCACGAAGTCGCCGCCGGTAAAGTCGCCCACGCTATTGCCGTCGAAAGACAGAGGGCCGCCGTCGCCGGCGCTCACATCGCCGCTCCTGGAGTCGTCGGAATTAACGGCGTCGCTGCCAGTGGTTTGATCGCTAACGGACTTGTCGCTCCCGGAGTCGTCGGAGTCAACGGCGTCGTTGCCGGTGGTCTGATCGCTAACGGACTCGTCGCTCCCGGCGTCGTCGGAGTCAACAGTGTTGTTGCCAACGGTGTGGTCGCTCCTGGCATCGTCGGTGTCAACGGTATCAACGGCATCGTCGGCATCAACGGTCTCGTTGCCAACGGTTTGGCCACCCCTTTGGGGTTGGGGCTTGGCGCTCACTGGTAATTTCCCCTTGGTTTTACCAAAAATCAGCTCAACGATCAATGACAAGACTGCAATAAAAGTCGATTTACCTGTTTTGTACAAAAATTCAAAATTTCCCGTTCATTGAAATCAATTATTTCTGAACCTATTTCCTTCTCAAAGGCCTCGTTCCTGGTATAAAAGCAAAACAGGTCTTAAGAAGTTGTAACTGTCTATGTGAAAGATACGTAAAACATTAGTTAAGGTTTCATCCCTACTACTACCTCAGTTCATCTTCAAGGGCCTATGATGTATCCGAAATCAGGGAAAAAATCACGTTCAACTCGGAAATACCTTGATATAAATATCTGACCTTGGAGAATAACCTTCGTTTGATTGATTATTTGGATTCATTTCATTTCAAATTCATTTGAGTTTCATAGTAGCGCGATGAGGCGGAATAGTTGGGACGAATAAGAGCCGGCGGTTTGTTTCCCACGATTGCATGATGACGTAGGTAGACGTTCCACCGTGCTGGAATGATCCCATGAAGCTGCTCTTTTCAAATTGAATATCCCCCCTTTTGAAACAGGATCAGAGTTGAGAACTGGAGTGAGGCCTTGATTGCTTGATAAAGAAATTCCCTTACCGACGATGCGGCCGAGAGATGGGATTGCTCTTTAATTCAGCTACTCTCTTTCGACCGTTTTGTTTCATTTCGACTGAATATTCAATTTGAAATGCTCGGTGGGGCACTGCGGTTTTTCCGAATTATTACTTGCTTGTAAACTGATTCCAAACTGAAATACGGAAGAAGAAGATAAATGTAGATAAACTCAGGTTAATTATCAAGACCACTTGTCCTAAAACAATACGAAAGATGCGATTTATTTATTTCTTGCGACCAGAAAATAGCGACCTCTGAAATTTTATAGACAAATAGGGGTTTCAACCCCAAATGGGCAATTCTGCCATAAACGCATTGTCTTTGACAAAACACCGTTTTTGGCCATTTACTTCTTTCAGACTTCGGTTGGTCTTCGAACGATTTTGATCCCCAATCGCCCAAAACGGAAAGAGGGCATTGCTAAGAATGTTCAAATTTTTAATTTTATTGAAATTCCTTGAAATGCTGGTGAAATAGGTTAGCGTTCATCTGCGTCTGTTGTATTCTTTCCTCAATGTTTAGCCATCGGGCTCAAGAGGGTGAGTTTTCGTTAGTTGAACGCGAGGTTGCGTTTCAAAAATAATCATGCATAATGATTATAGTCATCTTCTCTGCGGAACCACATGAAAACCCAACCGGAAGGCAATCAAAATGCAATCGCTTAGTAAATTCACGAGTGAGGTACGAGAGGTTTTTTCTTGGAGACTTTCCTCTCCGGCAATCCTGAGTAGGTGAACCCACATGAGATTTCCTTCAATATTCAAGTCCCGTCCCTCGAGTAGGCTTTCCTTCGCAGTTTCTTCTCTCTGCATTGAGAGAGATAGCTCAATGGAATATTTTCCCTATTCTGCCGTCAACAATGAGAAGCGGTCTTTCTTCCCACCATTGATTCGAGCGTTGTCGTCGTCGGTCAGTTGATTCATCGTCCTTTCGTCCTTTCTTAATGACTTCAAGTCGTAACGGAGGAAAAACGATAAGTGAAAGCAACGATCTAATGCCAGGTATTGGGCTATTTGATTGCATTTCAATCTAAAAGTAACTGAAAGTTCGGACAATATGTCAAAAATTAATAAATCGTTATACTTAGCTGTCTACTAGCATATCCGTTATAATAGTTCCAGTTATAATACCGTTACGAATGTGAAAACTGTTTTCGATATACGGGAAAATGGGAAGAGTCAACTGAACATACGGTTGATGATGGGCTAATTGATTGTGAAAGATATGCTTTGTAGATACTTGAACCACATTTTGTATCACGGGTTGGGATTTCTATTGAATATTGTTGCGAGCTGGCACCTGCACCGGTAAAATGGGCTGCCGGCGTTGCAGGGTCAAGGACCTGCGGAGGGCTAAGGGTCACTTTTGAGGAATTGTGCGTCGTATCGAATTGGCTGGAACCTTCCCATTCGCTCGAGACAACACGTCGAGTTCCCAGAACCAGGGAAGGTTCTCAGCCAAGGCAGCCAGTATAAAAGTGAGCCGGGAACGCCGCGCAGTTCAGTTCAGTTCAGAGTCTGAGTGTAGTGTAGACACTTCGCGTTATAAATTGTGCTGTGTTATAAATAGTGCATCTTTAGTGCATTTTTAACCTTCTTTGTTGATTTGTGTGCGGACCAGGGAACTTTATTAATCGACTCAGGAACCTTAATTGCAGGAATATTCTAACTGATACCATTGTTTTTGCTCATACACATACATGGACTATGAAGGTGTACAATGCCAAACCCCAGCTGCCTCTTTTTCAGTAGTTGTGTCACTTGTACGAAACTTAAATTGCCCTAAGAACTCGTATTAGTTTATAGTCATAAAATGGCTTAAATGCTTCACAAAGCACGATTTTCTCGCTACTTATGGTACAGAAGAAAGGGTTAATTGCCTAGAAAAATTCACTCTTCATTCCCCTAGCTTTTCATACAAACTCCGTACCTCTTCTGGCTTCTTGATTGGTTCCACCTGGGTCTTGGTGTACTGAACAACCAGCACAGATGTAAGCCCCCAGGCTTACTGCCTCCAGAAAACCAGAAGGGAGGGAGCATGCGCCAGGATGCGCGTGCAGCTCCTGCCTGGACGTCGCATTTGCAGAGAGCTCCAGCACACACTTGTTGCGAAGGCGTCCAACCAGACAGTCATTGTCAAGGCGCCCCTTGGGGCCGAGGCGCCCAACATGTTGGAGTCATAATATATTTTTGTAACCTGTCGTGCAAGTGCATCTCACTCAGTCCATCCTGGCTTTGTCCTGTGCTCGCTCTGAAGTGAACTCTGCTACCGTGCTGAAGTCGACCAAAGCTGTAATATTGTGTTCCCCATGCCATGAGATGATAAAGGACTCAAGTTAATAAGCCTTGCTGTGTGCCTGCAGGATAGCTTGCCCCCTCCTGTTTTCCTACGACGTCGACTCTGTTTTCGTCAGCCGGTATCGTTGCGCTTGCTCATTAAATTGTATTTCATGTATATCATAATTTCATGTATCATGTATTAATTGTATTTTATGCTCCACATGTTGTCTAATTTACTTTGTCGAATTACTTTGTCTTGTATCAATTCTAGCCCAGGTTAAGGCATATTCTCCTTTGCAACGTGTCCTTGTTTTCAATTATAATTCATTTTGTATCAATGTATTTTATGCTCATCCTTGGT
Organism: Cyrtorhinus lividipennis; assembly: GCA_019603395.1. Taxonomy (NCBI): domain Eukaryota; kingdom Metazoa; phylum Arthropoda; class Insecta; order Hemiptera; family Miridae; genus Cyrtorhinus; species Cyrtorhinus lividipennis. The sequence goes on along the minus strand of CM034002.1, from coordinate 22,787,318 downwards.
ATCCCTAGTTGCTCAGTCGTAAGTCTTGGACTTACATTGTGTAACCTCTCGCTAGGTCCATTCAAAACCTCCGATTATAACAGATTTTAATTCGAGAGAGGCTTACACAGACATTCATTTCCTTCCCATACTGTACAGACCCGAAAAGTTGCGGGTACAAATTTATGAGGTAATGGCACTATCATGAAGCAGATCATGGATGGCAACAACTCTAAGGAACCATCCACATAACAAATTGAGTAAGATGGGATAGGGAGAAAGTATTATGCTTATCACTGTTATCAGTACCCATCAATGCCCCCTCAATGCTGGTAGTTAAGAGAGCGTTGTCGTTATGGGTACTTCCTAGTCTTGATCAAATTTGATGTTGAACGAATTAATTATTGTTAATAATATCCAAGCAACTAGAAACAGTAGAATAGAGGCTACAAGAAATTGTAGTCTGTTTCGTATCCTTCTGGCACTACTCAAAAACTTCTCTCGAAAAACCCTAAGTTTACTACCCCTAAATTAAGCGGTACCGATATTTTTAATTACACAAAAAATGACGATTTCTCATCAAGTTGACGCTGTAGCCTGTACCTTGTCTCCTCTATCCGAGCAGTAGTTACGGTTCGATAATTGATTGCCTAAATTAAATTTGAGCCTCCTCTACCACACTCGACCTAATTGGAGAAGTATGCGCTACTAATTATTTATCCAATTAGAAACGTCTATGATTCTTAGCAAACGTCGAGTCCTTAATGAGCAGACAAGCTACAAGATCGTTCCTCCTCGTTAGCGAGTTGAAGTCCAAATGGACGGCCAACTTGGTGTCATTACTAACATCTTCAATTGAAAAACCTAAAAGTTCTCGGACCGTGGTCTGCATTAAAAAGTTCATTGTTTCCTCACGGAGTCAATATCTTCTGTCTTCGAAAACTCAGTCGTATAGAAGTTCTTTCAGGATTCAAAACGACTTTCAACGGCTATTTCTCAAGCATATTTTTGTCAATATTTGTGTCTGTTGTCCATGTTCTGACCATTGAAAACCGGCCAAACCTCAAAATATAGGTCAGCCCTCTTAGATGGACGAATGTCGTGGCACCGGCGTATTTCAGGTTACCCATCTCAAAGAGAAATGGCCTCTCGCCTGTCAGGAGTTTTGCGCCACGCCAAACCAAACTGCGTCGTTCCAACGCATTTCTCCACGCTATAGAGCTTTGTATGGTAGTAGGTGAGGTACTTGAGACACGCAAGTCTGAAATCCCATTTGGCCACGTGTCATCCATTCGATCAACGTGTATTTGAAATAGACGTTCAATCCTGAAATAATTCAATATTTAGACATTAAAATCACAATCAAGTGAAACTAATTCACACGCAGGAGGAACACTTTTTGAAATTTAATCGGATTTTCATATCAATTGTGCAATATGTCGAGATTGAGCTGAATGATTTTACCGTGCTTAGTTTGCTGCTGAGCGTTCCAAAAGGAAGTCCATCCAATCTACCGAAAAGTTTTTAGGTCAATGTGTCTTTGAGTTGTCGACCTTATAAAAGTGGTTGGCAGGAGTAACGAGCGGAAGTGGGTTGGAGGGGGTGATATTTTCCACTTTTTCCTTCCAGTCCAACATACACGTGTCATATCAAATCGAAGAACACGCCCACCGAGTTACTACAATCGTGCCGCACGTTATTTATAATTTTTTAAATTATATATCCCGTGAAAAAAGATTAATTGGAACAAGATAATGAGAAATGAGACTGATAGAGAGAAATATCGGGAAAAGAAAACGATTACAACAAATTAATGTTAGTTTACGAACATCCGTGTTCTACCTTTTTATATTCAACTGTTGTATTTGCAGTTCAGTCTACATTAAGCAAGATGTGAGCTTTCTCGCGAAGAATGGGGTTTTCATAGGATATAATACGGTTACAACGTAACCTCGTACGCTTACGATCTCATCAAACGCAAACGTCATGCGTTGGGCTTTACGTACGTCGATTTCGAAGGACGGCCGGTGAAGAACTACAAACGCAATGCATTCGGTTAATGAAGATGAGGTTTCAGGTCATTTCAGCTACAGGAAGATCAATCAACGGTTCGAGTGGTTCCTTTTTGGATTTAAAGATGGTAGGGGTTAAAGTAGGAAAAGGCATTCAGCGTGGATTAGGAGCTTATTTTCTGTCTAGTTAACCTCCAGCCCAATCACCCAAAACGCAGGCAAAGGGAAAATGCTGGAGCGTAGCTTGGCTCTGGAATCGAAAGTAACCCCCCCAAATAGTCCCAAGTAAGTCCTTCACTGAATTTACCAACGCCCATTTATTCACTTCAAACAAGACAGAAAAGTAAGCAAGCTTTTTGCGGAAGGAAATTGCACAGCTGTATTACGATATATTAGTCATCAAACATTAGTTAGAACTAACGTAGAACTAATATTAGGAATACAAGTATAGAGATAGGCACAGTAATCTAGGCAGGTCCCCTATCCTTTTCCTCAAAAACCAGAAGTAAGTCGGCAAAAAAACAATGAAATTCAGACTAAATAAGGTAAAGAATATAAGATTCAAGAAAAGGGAAATAGGTAATGAAAACGGAAATTCTTTTACCACATTTTATTACGTTCGCTTTCGTGTTCACATGTTTGTTTGTTTGTTATCTTGGGTAAAATCTGTCAAACATAATTTCACCTACTTCCTGATGTGCTATTGCTCTAAAATTTCAATATAGCTTTGTTTCCGACGACAATACATTTTAGTATAAATATATATAGGTTTATATATTATATATGTATAGGTTTTGACCACTGAGCAACCCTTCTTCAACACTCGCCAGTGTTGCAAAACTGTATACATGGATCACCTAATTTTCCCATTCTCGACCAAAGGCTCAGGAGTTTTACTCATTTTACCCTCATTAGATAATTAACAATTTAGTTAATTAGATAATTAACAGAAAAAAAATTTTCTAGAAAAACCACGTTTTATACAGTACTAAAAAGAAGAAAACAAGCGGCATATAGCACGGAACAAAAAACGTGGGCGCTTTTTCTAACAATTACAATTACATTGACATCATATTACGCCACTCTCATACACAACATAGTCATACACTGTTGAAAAAGCGCCCACATTTTTTGTTCCGTGCTGTATGCCGCTTGTTTTCTTCTTTTTAGTACTGTATAAAACGTGGTTTTTCTAGAAAAATTTTTTTCTGTTAATTTTGCTGTATACATTGATCACAAGAGGTGTCATCAATATCTGATTTCAACCTACTATGGACAGAGAACACTCCCAAATTCAACTTTTTGGATTTTTATTCATTGTTTAGGTATTGGTGTTTCTCCTAAATCTACGCCACTGGGTAAATGGGAATTTAGAAAACCGTTGTTTGAAATTTTTATCGTACTACGCGTGTGGGGTACCAATAAGGGAGGAGGAGTTTCCCAATAAATGGAATCATCATTGTAGCTATTGTTTCAAACGGCGGCAGTGCATGTGTATAAATGGATACATGATTAGGTGTTTTATTAATGGATAGAAAATGTTATCTCTCCGGTGTTTTTTCAATGACGAAGAATTGTTACGTAAAATTATGAAAAAAGCCACTCTGGAGAACTAAATGATTTGCAACGTTTTATGTGTAGGCTCCTCAGATTATAAATTAAAATAATAATAATAATAATCACATCCATTTCAAGACTTATCCGTGATCTTCCTCTCCCTAATACGTAGTAATAAGTGGTAAGTAAACTCTCAAGTAAATTCTGGCCCACTCCTCACGATTTTTGAGACATTCTTACATTTTGCAAGTAGATGGTTTATTCCTGAATAAAATGATTCTAATTTAAGCCATCGAGCTTAGCCGAGTAAAACCGACGGATTATGAATATGCAGGAAAATCCAAAGGATTTGCATTGTACGTAAGTGGTCGTTCCATGAATGGTAATGAGCAGATTCGGAGGGTTGGACGTTGAGACGCTTTGTTCAAGTTCCGTTAGGTGTATGAAGGGCAACTCTAGAGAGACATGCAAATTTTCAGAAAAAAAAAAAAAAAAAAAATCAAAACCATTCACGCTCTTGGAAGCGTTTGAATCTTCTGTTTCCATAACCACGCCATGAGTTCATTCAATTTAATTCTCAATGCTCTTCACTTAAAGGACTCCCGCGGTCATTTCGTGGGAAAGACTCAAAGAGTGACATAAATTAACGAAGCAAATGGAAACAGGGTAATATTGTAATGAATCACCGGACAGTTTCTCTCTCGGTAATCAACTTGGTCGACAGCAGCCCTAATTAGCAGCCTAGTGCCCTTTACAGGTGAATAATTTCGTATTCAACGAGATTATTCTATTAATCCAACAAATTAACTTAACTCAAGAAAGGCGAAAGTTCCGAACGAATCTAGAACATCGTGAGAAAGTAAGAAGCTAAGAAAGTAACCATAGTTATTTAGGGCTCGGAAAATCCAGACGGTAGTTGCAAATTAACTGAAGTGAACTCTCTGGTTTGTTGGGGATATAATCTCCGAGGATTTAAAATTTTCATTCAATCAATAAATTATTTCAGAAGTAGAAGACGTTACCTGACAGGATGTTTTTGCAACATTAAAAGTGGACGTGAATAAGTGAGATCTCAGAAAAACCTGACCCAATAATAGAAGTTTAAAAAAATTAAAAATTGTCTCTAAAAAGCCGGTAGTTTTAAGAAAAATAGGACTAATTATTTCAAGTAAGTGCTAATGCTTGGGTCTGATTGATCAAAGTGAATTCATTAGATCGAAATTTTCATCCATGTATTTGGAAGCATATTGTTGCGAGCTGGCACCTGCCCAAATGGGCTGCCGGCGTCGCAGGGTCAACGACCTGTGGAGGGGTAAGGGTCGTTCTTGAACATTTTGTATCGAATTGGCTGGAACCTTCCCGTTCGCTCGAGACAACACGTTGAGTTCCCAGAACCAGGGAAGGTTTGAGAAGGTACTCGGCCAAGAGGCAGCTAGTATAAAAGGGACCCAGGAACGCTCAGTTCAGAGTCCAAATATAGATGCTTCGGGTACTTATAAATCGTGCGAGCCGTGTTATAAACAGTCACAACCATGAATTGTGCTTTGTGATTGTGTGAATGTGAACAAAGACAGTGTATTTGAAGTGAACAATTGTAATAAATTATTAACAAAGAATATAAATCCTTACAATATGATAGAATGGTTCCGGCCACATGCTCCCCCTTCCCCTCTCCTTTCTTCTTGAGCAACAAATTACCGCTCATATACAGAAGGCAGATTCTTAAAAAATGTTTTCAAATTTATTTTGACTACTTCAAAATGAACTCGACCCCACGTTGATCAATTATTCAAGTATTCAACGTATACATAGTCTGTCCCTGTCTATAATGAACCCTGAACATCAACCCCTGCAGCTATTTGTAGAGAAAACAGAATCAGGATTCCAATGTGGAGTGAGCCGTTTCAGAACTAGAGGTCCTCCAGTATCCACCCGTCGAATCGATTGCCGAATAGCTTCGGCGTCCATCGAACGAATTGGTATCAATTCAGTTGATCAAATTCACCTTTTCATAATTTAATCGAGCGTCGTCTCACCACTCGGAATATTGAACCTAATGAAGTTAATTTGGACAGCGCTGGTGCTGCAGAGGACGTTTTTTTTTTTTTTTCACCTCGTTTCGCTGTAGGCTCTCAGCACTAGCGACAGAAGAAAAATCCTGCGAGATTGCTAAAAATAACTCTCAATGAATTTTTATTTGCAGTGCATCGTAGCAGTGGCAGAAAAATGAGCTATTACACATCGCTTCATATAAAATATTCTGATTGATAATTATTTCACAACACGAGGGAAACCAAAATTGAGACCCATCGATTTTTATCTACTACTTTTGCCGGGACGTTAAAGAGGAAAGACTGCAAATTATTCTGCAAGGGCTCATTATTCTAAAGTGATCTCGCTCGTGAGGGTAAGCATTCTAACGCTGCTAATTATTTCGGACCATCATTTGGGAGTCGGCATCACCGTAGACACTTTGAACTCAAACTAGGTAGATAAATATGTAATAATAATAGAATAATTAGCTCAATATTGTTATTAAAAGTAATAAACTCAATATAATTAGAAAACATTATGTTGAAAACGCCAAAACGAGATCATTTAGACGGAAATAGAGTTTTGACCGGAGATGAAAAACAGCTCTACAAAAAACAAATTGGAATGTGTCAATTGGTTGCTAGATGTGAATGGAACGTAAACTATAGAGGTGAATGAACGACCCTATCTATAATTTTTTAAAACTATTAACCAGTTCAATTTCTATGGAGTTTATAAATTCTTGTTTATAAATAAAATATTTAAAGCCAGATACGTTTTGATCATTCCCAATTAAAAAGCTGCAAATTCATTCAAAGGGTTGGTTATTCCTCGGACTAGGAGCATGGGGAGAAGGGAGAACAGTGAGTGCGGAGAGTCCCAGACCCATTCCATTCGATTCAGGGTCCAAAATTTAGTTGAAAATGATACCCCACACGCCTAGGTACCAGAAATTAATATGGAAAATTCCGAAATAGGTTGATAGATACCCATTTTGACCCATAACCTCTCCCGATGGGCGCCAATCGTTCCGGGATCCGTCTCATTGGCTTAAGCGTCCAAAATTTAGTGGAAAATGATACTCCAAACGCCTAGATCACCGAAACTCTATTTTTCAAAAAACATATCTTGACCCTACCCTACACAAATTTCGTCCAACTGGGCAGACAATTTGAGAGGATAAACTGGAGTCAAAAACGGGTAATTATTTCCCCTGAATTTCATATTTTGGTTGGTTATTTCCTTTTTAGAATATTTTCTACTACCAAAAATGACGTTGATGGCGGACGGACATTTGCTTCTAAACAGTTTGAAACGCCCAGAAAAAAATGTTGGGGTAAATTGGAGAGGTTGACTCTTTGCATGAAAACATTAGTTACTACAACTACTCACAGACATCTACTCCCAGGGAAATAGAACATCTATAGAAGCGTACCGAGTTTCAGGTTCGAGCGATTCGAAAGCAATCCACGCTCGATTTAACGCACCTATTCAACCGTTTGAGAGGTGAGAGGTATTGAATTTGGCACGGGAGTTTCCGATTGAGCAGAGGATTGTTTTTAAATTAATGAGTTCGGGAGCCATTTCCACATTGATAGCTCCTGAGGAATTGGTATGGAGATCTATCGTCTGAAGGCGCTTAAATGAAACCCATTTTATTGGATCTCTTACGTGGAGTGTCTCTGTTCTTTGCTACTTCAGGCCTCTGTATTGAGAACTCAGATTTTGCAATTTTCATGAATTTATGAATTATGTTTGATTTGACGACATTGACGATGCCATGGCCACGTGAATTTCTGCTGTCTAGGCATTTGATCGTTCATTATCGGGACATCTTTGTACTTCAGCTAGGCCTCTAAGCCCCCGCATGAGGTTCATGAAGTATATTAGAATCAACTAGGGAAGAGAACCCTCATTTTTCGAGTTCGATGTCGTCTTTCCCGGGAAACAAGATCAATAATGCGGGTCCAACAACGTGCTGGCGATTGCGAGAGCGATTTTAGTGATAACGGGCTAGTTAAGAGCAGGAAAAAACTCATTCAAGATTATTCAACGCCTATAAAACGAATTTACATCAACGAGTAAACGATGGCGCACGCTGACGTTTTCAACTTATTGGGGGAAAAGGAAGGCCTGACACAATGCATCAGGTCAGTTGGAGCCGTAAGATTCAGGTAGTGCAAACTTCAAAGAATGAGTCATTAGCAAATGAGAAAGTATTCTTTTTTGTTTAGCTTTTAACTCGTCTCTTTACAAGCCATAGCCATATTATATTCCCTTCATTTCAGCGAGATTATAATCAGCAGTAGAGGTCTAATTATAACACAACCCAACAAAAAAAAAAAAGTCCATGAAAGCGACCTGTGGGGTTTTATGTTTTTCGGGTCGCTGATTTCAAATCTATTGCCAGTTTTTTCAGATCAGATCGCTTTCAAGGTCATTTGAAGGTCAAATGGAGAAAATATAGCTAAAAAATATTGCTTAAAAAATCTGAAAAAATTCAGACATAGGTTTTTTAGAACGCTGAATCCAAATCCGGTGTCGGTTGACCTTCATGAGGTCAAGGTCAAGGTCATTTGAAGGTCAAACCAACAAAATAACCTAAAAAAAAATTGTAAAAATTTATGTATGTGTTTTGAGGGTCGCTAAATCCAAATCCAGGGTTGGTTCAATCATGTCTGGTCATCTGAAGGTCATATAAGGTCATTTGAAGGTCAAATTTTTACAATTTTTTTAGGTTATTTTGTTAGTTTGACCTTCAAGGTCAAGACCTTGACCTCATGAAGGTCAACCAACACCGGATTTGGATTCAGCATTCTAAAAAACCTATGTCTGCATTTTTTCAGATTTTTTAAGCAATATTTTCTACATTTGACCTTCAAATGACCTTGAAAGCGATCTGATCTGAAAAAACTGGCAAAAGATTCGAAATCAGCGACCCGAAAAACATAAAACCCCACAGGTCGCTTTCATGGACTTTGACTTTTTTTTTTTTTTGTAGGGTTGTGTAATAGATGACGTTATTTTTAATAATACTGGCACTAACAATCTATTCCATTTCAGTTTGTATCGCCAGAATGATCAAATTCATGTATTCGTCACAACAAACAATTTTTCTAAACTTACCTTTTACGTTTCACTTTGTGTGGGTGTAGATTCAATTCAAAAGCCATATTCTCCGTACGCCAACCGTTATTGCGCCTAAAGATGACTTTAATTTGCTCCGTAAAATTTGAAATTGTGTAATACGTTTTATACGCTATTCGGGACTCCATTCATGTTTAGCGCGATCACCGCAAACGACGGCAAGGTGGAGGTAAAAATGCGCTTTTGAATACGAGTTTTCAAAAAATTTTTTGGGGACCATGACGTGTGGTTCCACTAAATTTTGCTCTTTTAATTGATTGACGAGTTCCGGCCCGATTTCCGCAAACGTAGCAAAATGCGTAGTGTTTTGAACTTTGTTATTGGTTGTCATCGACGTTCTGGCGCGCATATGTTCTCAACATACCGTATTACCGTCCTCGTCCGAGGAAGTACGTAATCTGGAGTAAAGTCTATTTGTCCATTTCCTTTCCTCTCGGCTGAAGACACTCTCTCACAGAAATCTGTCGCACGGGGAAGGAAAACAGAATCAAATCAGACCTTGTTCGAATTAAATTAGAAGTAAAGGATCCAATGGCGGGAGAAAATGGCGGAAGAGAAAATGTTGAGAAGGAAACAAAGCTAAATCGTACTTAACCAGGTTTTCTCGATTCCTCTCTTCACACATTTTTATAGTAGATGTCATCTCATATTGTAAAGTGGTGACTCCGTTCAAACAGAGCATGAGTAGGGGTAGAAATGATGGGACGTGAAACATAGATTTTAGGTAGAACAATAATTATACGGTCTAACAAATTCTAACAATACGCATAGACTGGCTAGTCAGAAAAAAATTGAGAATGAGGGAATTAAACAGAATACTTGAAAGTCCACACACAGAGTAATTCATTTCCGGAGGGGTGAGGATGATAATGCCGAACAGTGAAATGGTTGATAGGAATTTCGCTGAAGAAATAATGTCGAAGAGCTCGATTACACGCCTCGATACATTTACGAGCACGACCCGGAAACGAAAACCACAGCCAGTCAGCTGACAGCTAAATGTCACAACTTGTTCGTTACAGTAGCAACGGAGAGAGAAAGGTTTTTAGCAGATTTTCCGAGCACATCTGCGTCACAGGGAGTCCTATGGTAATCAATGCACTGCTGACGGGCTGTGAGAGACACAATATCCTCGATTTTCAACTGCGGCACAGGAACGAGGGATGAAGGGGAATATTTCAGTTACTCGTAGCTAACGAACGAATAAAACGTGAGCTATCACACTATTAGTTTATATATCGCGAATTTATTTTTTTAGAGCGTTTAGAGGGGCGAATACTGAACATGTTTCCCACATGGAGAAGAACGAGATATTACTCAGTTCACGTATTGCTCACTAAACCCAATCCCTCAAGACATTTGGTCTGAGAGCCCAATGCAATATGACTGACCAGATCGGTTTCCGTTTCCTGACTTTTAAACGAGTGTCTACGTTCTTATTTTCAGAGCAGCGCGTGAATAATATTCAACTCCAGACAGGATTAAAGGTTGTTAGGATTCGTAGAGGAACTCGTATGATAGACGGCAGATCGGAGCGATGAAGCAGTTAGCTTGCCGAGAAACGCGTTTGCCAAGTAGAACATGCAGTATCATAGTGTAGGGATCGAGCTATAGTTTTTGCATTCAAATATGCTATTTGGCTTATCACTCTCATCGTATAAAATATAGGCGATGGTATTTGAGTGTGTCACAGCATTATGATTAGCACGATAGAATCAGAATCATATTAAACATATTATCGAACCAACGTACAAAGAGATTAGTGTGTAATATAACACAACCCTACAAAAACTCGGCCCTCTGGGCCTCGCCAGGGGGCAAGCCCCCTGGACCCCCGTCTGCTTTCCGCTTAGAGCCTACGGCTAAAATCCGATAAACATGGACCCATGTTTTAGCCGTCTGCAATCGGAATGTCTATTACGAATGTCTATACGAGGTGACTGATGACTCACTACTACCTTACAAGGAAGTAGGTACGGTATTTTCTGATGACTCACTACTACCTTACAAGGAAGTAGGTACGGTATTTTCTTCTTGTCTTATAAAACCCCCTGTGACACTCCCGCGTCACCCTTCAGGCGTTCCCTTCCCGCGTCACCCTCCCCGCAAACGGTTTTTGGTAGTTAGGTCATGGCTAAAACATGAGTCCATGTTAACAAAGTCAAAGTCCATGAAAGCGACCTGTGGGGTTGTATGTTTTTCGGGTCACTGATTTCAAATCTATTGCCAGTTTTTTCAGATCAGATCGCTTTCAAGGTCATTTGAAGGTGAAATGTAGAAAATATCGCTTAAAAAATCTGAAAAAATTCAGACATAGGTTTTTTAGAATGCTGAATCCGAATCTGGTGTCGGTTGACCTTCATGAGGTCAAGGTCTTGACCTTGAAGGTCAAACCAACAAAATAACCTCAAAAAAATGGTAAAAATTCGACCTTCAAATGACCTTATATGACCTTCAGATAACCAGACATGATCAAACCAACCCTGGATTCGGATTTAGCAACCCTCAAAACACATACATAAATTTTTACAATTTTTTTGAGGTTATTTTGTTGGTTTGACCTTCAAATGACCTTGACCTTGACCTCATGAAGGTCAACCGACACTGGATTTGGAATCAGTGTTCTAAAAAACTTTTGTCTGCATTTTTTCAAAATTTTCAAGCCTATTCTTAAAATTTGACCTTTGAATGACCTTATATGACCTTCAGATAACCAGACATGATCAAACCAACCCTGGATTGGGATTTAGCAACCCTCAAAATACATTCATAAATTTTTATAATTTTTTTGAGGTTATTTTGTTGGTTTGACCTTCAAATGACATTGACCTTGACCTTGTGAAGGTCAACCAACACCAGATTCGGATTCAGCGTTCTAAAAAACCTATGTCTGAATTTTTTCAGATTTTTTAAGCGATATTGTTTTTAGCTATATTTTCTCCATTTGACCTTCAAATGCCCTTGAAAGCGATCTGATCTGAAAAAACTGGCAAAAGATTCGAAATCAGCGACTCGAAAAACATGAAACCCCACAGGTCGCTTTCATGGATTTGACTTTTTTTTTTTGTGGGGTTGTGTAATGTAATATATGTGTGTAAGGGGCCAGCGAAAAATATCTTATTGGAGAAAATAACATCAAGAACCAAGCAACAGTCTGAGGTTAGTAGTGAAGTGACAAACTATGGTAAGCGTTGGCTAGGGCTGTTCGGGGGAAGCCGAAATTTGAGATTTTTGGAGCAAAATGACCTTTCCGACCCAGACAGCGGAGAACAGACATTTTGGATTTTGAATCGATATCCACTTATTTTTGGGAGGTTACAGATTTGAGTTTTTAGAGGAATTCAAGGGGAGGGACGTTATACGTCAACAAGGGTGTATTATTCTAACAAGGGTAATAATAGTTAGGCGCACCACTTGTTCTGCTGGTTTGCTTTAAGGTAAATACAACTTTTCATCCAGCGACGTGAAAATGTACGTAAGTAACTTTACGTTGCTTGTTGCAGTGTATAAAGGTTTGAACTTTTCCTTCAAATAATCCCGGAGGACTACATGTTCGAAAAAGAGAAGAACACTGCCCTAAAGACGCAGTGTTTCGTGGAGAATGGGAAGAGGATAACGTGTTTGTCGTCTCGTAAGTGGGAACCAAAACCTTCCCCTTCACGAGACATTTCGTCGACCCGCTCAACTACAACTTGGTTGTTTGCGCTGGGCCAAAGCCTCGTGAACGAGACCTAATCCTTCCTACTCGTTTTCGCTCTACAGAATATCCAAGCAAATACGCTTCATGGATGAACAATTGGTTATTACATTTAGGGTTGTTTCAAGAATAATTCTTACTGAAACTAGTAATCAACCGCTCTAACCAGTTTCAAAACACTGCGAATTCTTACACAGGGGTTGGTTATTCCTCGGACCAGGCGCATGGAGACTCATTTCTTCAACATGGGGGAAACAGTGGGTGCGGCGGGTCCCAGACCCATTCCAATCGATTCAGTATCCAAAATTTTGTTGAAAATGATACCCCACACGCCCAGGTACCGGAAATCTCGAAAACGCTTATTCAAAATGGGTAATACATACCCAATTTGACCCATAACTTCTTCCAGAGGGTGCCGATCGTTTTGGGACCCATTTCATTGGATTCAGCGTCCAAAATTTAGTGGAAAATGATACCCCACTCGCCTAGATCGCCCAAAATCTCGAAAATTCATTTTTCAAAAAACACATTTTGACCCCTACCCTGCCCAAATTTGGTCCGATCGGGCTGAAAAGTTTGGAGGACCGTCCTAGGCCGGGAACAGACCCCTGACCCAAATTTCAGATTTTTAGAAAATTTTCTACTACCAAAAACGGCGTGGACGGCTTACGGCGTACGGCGGACGGACATTGACCTTTTGGTTGGTTATTCCTTGAATAATCAACCTATGTTTTCATGCAAATGGTCAACCTCTCCGATTCGGCTCAAATTTTTTTTCTGGACGTTTCATGATGTCCTGATCAAAAAAGGTCAATGTCCGTCCGCCGTCCGCCGTCCACGCCGTTTTTGGTAGTAGAAAATTTTCTAAAAATCTGAAATTTGGGTCAGGGGTTTGTTCCCGGCCTAGGACGGTCCTCCAAGCTTTTCAGCCCAATCGGACCAAATTTGGGCGGGGTAGGGGTCAAAATGTGTTATTTGAAAAATGGATTTTCGAGGTTTTGGGCGATCTAGGCGAGTGGGGTATCATATTCCACTAAATTTTGGACGCTGAATCCAATGAAATAGGTCCCAGAACGATCGGCACCCACTGGAAGAAGTTATGGGTCAAATTGGGTATACATTACCCATTTTGAATATGTTTTTTTGAGATTTCTGGAACCTAGGCGTATGGGGTATCATTTTCCGCTAAATCATGGACGCTGAATCCAATGAAGTGGGTCCCAGAACGATTGGCACCCACTGGAAGAGGTTATGGGTGAAAATGGGTATCAATTGCCCATCTTGAATATGTGTTTTCGAGATTTCCGGTACCTGGGCGTGTGGGGTATCATTTTCCACTAAATTTTGGATCCTGAATCGATTGGAATGAGTCTGGGACCCGCCGCACCCACCGTTTTCCCCATTTCCCCAAAGTTTTTAAAACAGTTTCCATGCGCCTGGTCCAAGGAATAACCAACCCCGGTGTAAGAATTTGCAGCGTTTTTTGATCTGGACACCATGAAACGTCCAGAAAAAAAATTTGAGCCGAATCGGAGAGGTTGACGATTTGCATAAAAACATAGGTTGATTATTCAAGGAATAACCAACCAAAAACTATGTAAATCTTCCACAATGGTTGATAGAGCTTTGAGATTAAGGGGATGATTCCGGACCCTAAATCTAAAATGAAGTGGCATGATTACAATTATTTTTCAAGTTTATCAAGAAGGGTTTTAAAATGTACAAATAATAAACGCGTTGAATGTATTGAACGAAAATGGAACTCAGAAGAATGATCAGAATAAGCAATTTTCAAACATTTCACATATTTTATAATCAGGATATTTTTCTGATGTACGATCAGGGTGAGAACCATCTTGCAGGCGTTTCCCCTCACGTTACTTTAATTATGAACCCCTTTCTTCCTTCCCTGCCTAAACTGTGGCAAAATAATTAATGAAAGAAAACGAGGACATTAATTAATTCGGGTTTATAACGCCTTGCCTTTTCATCTCGGAAACATGGCGAGCCAATGGTGAAAGAAAAACTCATTCAGCCGATTATATTTTGTCGCCAGCACAGTATTATACGTGGGTGGTTCTTCTGTCTGACGTTTTTTTCCGGTAGATGGGGGGACACGTGTTGATCTTTTGAAAGCAGAGGAACGTTTCAATGGCAAAAATTCCGTTGAAGAATTAGCTTTTTCTCCTAATTCGAAATCCAGTAACAGAAATAATATTACAGGATTCATCTCTTACTGATTCGTTGGACGCCGAATGAAAATTGATAAAGTAGTATTTTTGGGTAAATCAAGGAACGGTTTATGTGGTTTTCGTACTTTTTAAAGTGACCATGGCACATTTTAAGACCTGAATTAATTTGTTCAAAGGCAATTGGTTATGACTCTATTTACTTGTGGTGACTCTCATCTACGTCAAAACAACCTAAATTGTTTTACAAGTAGCTCATGTAGACCTGCATAAGTTTCAACGGGATGCCTCGATATTAAATACAAGCAATCTGCCCCCGCTTTCCAAATATGACTCGTATCATATCGGTTGGAAGATTTATCGTGTCAGCCCAGCTACCTACTCGTCCGAGATTCTCTCTTCCAAACTGTAATATGAGCATCGACGACCCATTATGTATCACACGATGTCGAGTCGGTTCAACTCAGGAAATGAGCGAACAGGAATACCCGTGCCCCCACGTGCCCGTCTTCAAATTATCCAACCATTGTGAAGTCCGTTTTAGCAAATGATCCCCGCTCGTGATTGTGGTTACTATTTTTATATGGGAACGTCCATTGAAAAGACGGATATGAGGGAACGTCTTCTGGATGTTTTTAGAGTGGGTTGTATCGTATGTTCATTCTTCTCGACAAATCTACGTTCTATTTTGGTCCACAAACCAGTTTGTGGTACCTACTGGGAGTAGGTGATCGTTATGTGGACATTATGGTTTAGAGTTCTTATTGGAATGATGCACTTTGGTATTATGATCAACAAAATAGTCTTTTGGTTGGTTATTCCATGAATAATCAACCTATGTTTTCATGCAAAAGGTCAACCTCTCCGATTCGGCTCAAAATTTTTTTCTGGACGTTTCAATGTGTCTAGATCAGAAAAGGTGAATGTCCGTCTGCCGTCCACGCCGTTTTTGGTAGTAGAAAATTTTCTAAAAATCTGAAATTTAGGTCAGGGGTCTGTTCCCGGCCTAGGACAGTCCTCCGAACTTTTCATCCCGATCGGACCAAATTTGGGCGGGGTAAGGGTCAAAATGTGTTTTTTGAAATATGGACTATCGAGATTTTGGGCGATCTAGGCGAGTGGGGTATCATTTTCCACTAAATTTTGAACGCTGAATCCAATGAAATGGGTCCCAGAACGATCAGCACCCACTGGATGAAGTTATGGGTCAAATTGGGTATATATTACTCATTTTGAATATGTGTTTTTGAGATTTCTGGTACCTAGGCGTGTGGGGTATCATTTTCCGCTAAATCTTGGAAGCTGAATCGATTGGAATGGGTCTGGGACCCATTGCACTCACTGTTTTCCCCATTTCCCCCATGTTGAAGAAATGAGTCCATGCGCCTGGTCCGAGGAATAACCAACCCCAGTGTAAGAATTTGCAGCGTTTTTGCCTTTTACTCCACCTTGTCTCGTCCTGGTTTCCGCCTAGTCTCATCCTGGTCTCCAATTCGCTCCGTCTTGATTCATCCTGCTCTCCGCCTTGTGTCATCCTGGTCTCCGCCCTGTCTCATCCTGTTCTCATTCCGCCTTTCATTCCACCTTGTCTCGTTCTGGTCTCCATCTCGCCTCCGCCTTTCATTCCACCTTGTCTCGTTCTGGTCTCCATCTCGCCTCCGCCTTGTGTCATCCTGGTCTCCACCTCGCCCCACCTTTTCTACGATTTGTATCCACCATGCCTCCACCTTGATTCATCCTGGTCTCCGCCTTGTGTCATTCTGGTCTCCGCCTTGTCTCATCCTGGTTTTTGCCTTTTACTCCACCTTGTCTCGTCCTTGTTTCCGCCCTGTCTCATCCTGCTCTCCGCCTTTCATTCCACCTTGTCTCGTTCTGGTCTCCATCTCGACTCCGCCTTTCATTCCACCTTGTCTCGTTCTGGTCTCCATCTCACCTCCGCCTTTCATTCCACCTTGTCTCGTTCGGTTTGCGCCTTGTCTTGTTCTGGTCTCCATCTCACTTCCGCCTTGTGTCATCCTGGTCTCCGCCTTGTCTCGGCCTGGTCTCCTCCTCACCCCACCTTGTCTACGATTTGTATCCACCATGCCTCCACCTTGATTCATCCTGGTCTCCGCCTTGTCTCATCCTGGTTTTTGCCTTTTACTCCACCTTGTCTCGTCCTTGTTTCCGCCCTGTCTCATCCTGTTCTCCGCCTTTCATTCCACCTTGTCTCGTTTTGGTCTTCATCTCGCCTCCGCCTTGTGTCATCCTGGTCTCCGCCCTGTCTCATCCTGTTCTCCGCCTTTCATTCCGCCTTGTCTCGTGCTAGTCTCCATCTCGCCTCCGCCTTTCATTCCACCTTGTCTCATTCTGGTCTCCATCTCGCCTCCGCCTTTCATTCCACCTTGTCTCGTTCTGGTCTCCATCTCGCCTCCGCCTTGTATCATCCTGGTCTCCACCTCGCCCCACCTTTTCTACGATTTGTATCCACCATGCCTCCACCTTGATTCATGCTGGTCTCCGCCTTGTCTTATCCTGGTTTTTGCCTTTTACTCCACCTTGTCTCGTCCATGTTTCCGCCCTATCTCATCCTGTTCTCCGCCTTTCATTCCGCCTTGTCTCGTTCTGGTCTCCATCTCGCCTCCGCCTTTCATTCCACCTTGTCTCGTTCTGGTCTCCATCTCGCCTCCGCCTTGTGTCATCCTGGTCTCCACCTCGCCCCACCTTTTCTACGATTTGTATCCACCATGCCTCCACCTTGATTCATCCTGGTCTCCGCCTTGTGTCATTCTGGTCTCCGCCTTGTCTCATCCTGGTTTTTGCCTTTTACTCCACCTTGTCTCGTCCTTGTTTCCGCCCTGTCTCATCCTGCTCTCCGCCTTTCATTCCACCTTGTCTCGTTCTGGTCTCCATCTCGACTCCGCCTTTCATTCCACCTTGTCTCGTTCTGGTCTCCATCTCACCTCCGCCTTTCATTCCACCTTGTCTCGTTCGGTTTGCGCCTTGTCTTGTTCTGGTCTCCATCTCACTTCCGCCTTGTGTCATCCTGGTCTCCGCCTTGTCTCGGCCTGGTCTCCTCCTCACCCCACCTTGTCTACGATTTGTATCCACCATGCCTCCACCTTGATTCATCCTGGTCTCCGCCTTGTCTCATCCTGGTTTTTGCCTTTTACTCCACCTTGTCTCGTCCTTGTTTCCGCCCTGTCTCATCCTGTTCTCCGCCTTTCATTCCACCTTGTCTCGTTTTGGTCTTCATCTCGCCTCCGCCTTGTGTCATCCTGGTCTCCGCCCTGTCTCATCCTGTTCTCCGCCTTTCATTCCGCCTTGTCTCGTGCTAGTCTCCATCTCGCCTCCGCCTTTCATTCCACCTTGTCTCATTCTGGTCTCCATCTCGCCTCCGCCTTTCATTCCACCTTGTCTCGTTCTGGTCTCCATCTCGCCTCCGCCTTGTATCATCCTGGTCTCCACCTCGCTCCACCTTTTCTACGATTTGTATCCACCATGCCTCCACCTTGATTCATGCTGGTCTCCGCATTGTCTTATCCTGGTTTTTGCCTTTTACTCCACCTTGTCTCGTCCATGTTTCCGCCCTATCTCATCCTGTTCTCCGCCTTTCATTCCGCCTTGTCTCGTTCTGGTCTCCATCTCGCCTCCGCCTTTCATTCCACCTTGTCTCGTTCTGGTGCCGCCTTGTCTCGTTCTGGTCTCCCCCTCGCCCCACCTTGTCTACGATTTATATCCACCTTGATCTCTTTTCTTCTTTCATCATCTCGAAAATTTTCAATGTGATTGGTCACTCATTTTCCACTACATTTTGGACGCTGAATTGATTGGAATGAATCTTCATGCGCCTGGTTCGAGGAATAACCAACCTCTGTGAAAGAAATTGCAGCGTTTTTACAATACAGTTTACAGTTCTTTACAATGCTGATCCAAAATCTAGGTCCACCGACCAGGCTCCAGTATGCGCTGTGTGTTTGTGACTAGAAATTAATGTTTTGGACTCCTAGTTTGGAGAGGATTAGTTTTCAGCCAAGTTTTTTTTTTTTACATTGAACCGATTTAGATCGGTTCCTATCGATTGGCGCTAACCTAACCAAGACACAATTTCATTCCCCAATCAAGATTCTCGAAATAAACCAACGTAAAAGTAGCGTTTTTCTATTGAAGCTTGAAACACATACGTGATTTTCATCCGAAAACCTGTCCTAGTTGATCCACCTACCTACCCAAGATCAGTATTACTACTGAAAAGCTAATTTTTCAGTTTCACAATAGAGTTCTCAGTACTAACTGAAATATTAGTCAACAACACGATTGCTCATTTTGCTTAATTTAGCATTTTCTCAGCGTCAAAACGGTTCATTAAGTACGTGTTTATTATCGTGCAGAAATAATTCTATTCAACCAGAACCTCCACGTCCATATGGAGGAAGAATACACGCATGCAGCCTGAATGAAGTATCCCATAATCGACAAATGTAAAATACGTGGATTCATTCGCGGCTTGCCGTTTTATGGAGGCGATAAGATCAAATACACTGCGTTGTGGGATACTAAGATCTCACCGATAGAAATTGTGGGAACCGTCCGCAGCTATTACATAATGTACGGTAAGTCACAAATGTCTCCAAACCTAACCATTTACAGAAAGCATAAAAATATCTACCGTAAACAATTCCTTTTACGCCTCAAAAGCCGATAAGAAATCCTTCCTGTTACTGTTAACGAGACAACAAAATCATGATAAATCTTGTTCAAATTTGAAATTTTGGTGATTGTTTTCCTAATAAACATTCCCTGGACCTGTGACATTCCCCACAACCATTCGGAGAAGTAGTCGGTCAATAATATTTCATCGTTTTTAGTTATCAACATTTGATTAATGAAATTTCGATTTTAATAATTTGTTTTTGCAGAAGGAGTGCACCAGGGATCCTATATGAAAAACTGTTCCTTACTAGCCAATATCCAACGAGCCAGTGCTTATTTTAAAGCGGACCATTCTCTCTCAACGTCACAAGTAATAGACCTGTGTGCCTGCAGCCCTGATATTTACCACCCGAACCCCATGTACCTCAACAGAAGAGAGCGAAAGTAAGCGTTAACCAAGCGAACAAACAGCGAGTCCATTATCTAAAAACGTCCGGTACTGGTGAAGTGGTGAGTGGGGGGGTCTATGTCGCAGAATACCAGGCCAACGCGCCAACACAGCACAGGTTGGAATATGAAGAGCCACCTGTCTCCTACCACCATCTACATTTTCTTATCAATCATAATAAACAATCAACTTATGACACATCTGCCGTGTAATTTTTTCGGGCTCCCCACAGGTTTTTCTTATCGTAACGGGAAACAGTTGCGTTGAAACAACCAGGGAGCGATGAAAATAAGAAGCCATCTTCATAGATGTATTCAACCTCATAATAATCAAGTAGAAGAGCATAAATTTGTACATTTCATCAACTATCCGAACCCTAATCCCCACAGATTTTGGTATTTGAAGGTATTGCGTGGAAGAGAAGACTACTCGAATAAATGTTCATATTTTATAAGAATAATTTACCAGAGCAAAACGGTTTTCAGAAAGCCCTATCCTTCCGCTCTCGAGACGAATCTCGAATCGATAGCTTGTTTAGAATATAAAACTTTGGCTCGCCCTCCAGAAATTGTAAGCCTCTCTGGCAAGAGATTGTTAGGCTTATCAGATGGGGACCACCGAAGAAACACGGATTATACAGACGGAGGGATCCTAAAAGGGACAGGGTAACTGTTCTAATTTCCCAATCCCGTTGCGAAACTAACTTTTAGAAAGCAGGATACTAAGTAATTAAACTTGGAGTCAGATGGAACCGATCTGATACGTATATATCAGAAACTGGAGGAAAATCGAGCACGCCTTATTGCACCTGGAGTATATAACTTACCTCACTCTAGAACGTATGAGACGGAAGAAAGGTTTCCAGTGAGTAGTAGGAGGGGGGGGGGGGAATCAACCTTTGGTTGAGTTCATTGTAAATGATGCCAATGATGTAGTATGGGCTACGTTTCACAGTCAGGCCAAATCAGACACTGGATGGGATTAGTTGTATCAATCTCCCGACGCATCAGTTATCGTGAATAGTATGCTAATTTGATGCTAAGTGGATAACACGTGGTTCGTGCGTATATTGGTATTGTGATGACAGCCCAATGCCCTAACCCAGGTGGACTTCTTCTTACCTCTGTCCACACAAAACAAAACCTTGTAACTTTATTCATTCTTCAAAAATAACAACGACGAAAAAATGTCCGAATCCTCATTAAAAGGCAATTACGAACCGTTCTTTAGCGTAAATTTGAGAAAATAATTCCAAAAACGAGCGTAGGTGCTTTCAAAACTCCAACATAGGGGAATCAAATTCGAAGTATATTTTTTCTTGACCCAGATTCCATGTGCGATATCCGATACCCAATGAGATGGGTCTCAATCGATTCAACGTCCAAAATTCAGTCGAGATGATACCACGTTGAAAACTCATTATCAAAATACCCATTTTCACGCAAGGCCTTTGTTTGTGGCGATCGAACTGGATATGAAAAACCCTGCAAATTATTACACACGGGTTGGTTATTCCTCGAATGGGGGAAACAGTGGGTGTGGCGGGTCCCAGACCCATTCCAATCGATTCAGGGTCCAAAATTTAGTGGAAAATGATACCCCACACGCCTAGGTAGCAGAAATCCCGAAAACACATATTCAAAATGGGTAATAAATACCCAATTTGACCCATAACTTCTTCCAGTGGGTGCCAATCGTTCTGGGACCCGTTTCATTGGATTCAGCGTCCAAAATTTAGTGGAAAATGACACCCTACTTGCCTAGATCGCCCAAAATCTCGAAAATCCATTTTTCAAAAAACACATTTTGACCCCTACCCCCCCCCCCCCCCAAATTTGGTCCGATCGGGCTGAAAAGTTTTGAGGACCCATCTCGGCCGGGATCAGACCCCTGACCCAAATTTCAGATTTTTAGAAAATTTTCTACTACCAAAAACGGCGCGGACAATGGACGGCGGACATTGACCTTTTTGGTTGGTTATTCCTTGAATAATCAACCTATGTTTTCATGATAATGGTCAACCTCTCCGATTCGGCTCAAAATTTTTTTCTGGACGTTTCATGATGTCCTGATCAAAAAAGGTCAATGTCCGTCCGCCGTACGCCGTACGCCGTCCGCCGTCCATCGTCGGCGCCGTTTTTGGTAGTAGAAAATGTTCTAAAAATCTGAAATTTGGGTCAGGGGTCTGTTCCCAGCCGAGATGGGTCCTCGAAACTTTTCAGCCCGATCGGACCAAATTTGGAGGGGGTAGGGGTTTTTTGAAAAATGGATTTTCGAGATTTTGGGTGACTTAGGCGAGTGGGGTGTCATTTTCCACTAAATTTTGGACGCTGAATCCAATAAAATTGGTCCCAGAACAATTGGCACCCACTTGAAGAAGTAATGGGTCAAATTGGGTATTTATTACCCATTTTGAATATGTGTTTTCGGGATTTCTGCTACCTAGGCGTGTGGGGTATCATTTTCCACTTAAATTTTGGACCCTGAATCGATTGGAATGGGTCTGGGACCCGCCACACCCACTGTTTCCCCCATTCGAGGAATAACCAACCCGTGTGTAAGAATTTGCAGATTTTTTGATCTAGACATCATGAAACGTCCAGAAAAAAATTTTGAGCCGAATCGGAGAGGTTGACCATTATCATGAAAACATAGGTTGATTATTCAAGAAATAACCAACCAAAAAAAGCGCTATAATGCCGGTACATTATGCCGAATTTAGAATTTTTCGGAGACCTTTTCACGGTCCGAACGGGTGACTTTCGGATTTATTGCCTGTACACGTAGAAACTTCGAAACTGCGGATAGTGCGTGTTCCATTTTACCAACTGCAATTCTCGCTCAAGTTTTTGTTCCGAAAATGTTCGTACAGGGATAAAGTGCCCACTCTTAACTAATTAATCATTAAAACAACCCTCATTTGATTGAAAATAAAAATTCTTGAAGGGATCACATTGACGGGTCACCGGATACATGGCATACTCCTTGTCAAGGGGTGAAAATGGTGTCTTACTTCGGATTCAAGTGCCCTTGAAATGGCTATAGATGTTTGAAGGGCGACCAAAACCCCTGTTGAAATTCCTCTCTTCATCGCCCCCAAGTGCCCCTAGCCGCCCCGAACCACCCCCGATCACCCACCCCCGGTCCTGGCCACCCCCTCCCCGCGGCTGACTATAAAAGCGAAGGAGAGCGGCCGCAGAGCCTTACTCACGGCGTTACTGACTCCTCCAACAGGAAACATCATGTTGACGTTCGCAGTTCTCGCTGTGGCCGTCGTCTCTGCAACAGCTCTGCCAACGGTCAGTACAGGATAACAATTTTAGTAAGATACCAAAACTATAAATTTACCAACCGCGTTAAAGACTTTTCAACAAATTCTTGACAACTGAAGCGGTTCAAATGAGAATAGAAATTCTTCATCATTGAATAAGTGACAGTCAAGACGATGGTCAACTTTATGGAATTAGCATATCGTAACACCCGTATTCATGAACAACAAAAAAATGCCAAAACACACACATGAGCTACAAAATGCAACTCCTCACACTCAGGATTCACCATTGGAAGAATAACCTCTGAGAGGCAAAAAGGTCTTCAAATAACGCAAAATCAGTCTATCCGACTTCAAAACGCTCAAAAGCTATATGCGCTAAGGGTCGTTTTTGGTCTTGCTAGGAAACCTGCATACTCATGCAAATCTAAATTAATGGGACGAAACGTTCAGAAACACGATGCCTTTGAATTTTATGGCTATACTCTTTGAAATGAAATAATTCTGAGAGTATGTTGCACATTTAGCACATAATACCCAATAGCAAACATGAAAAAAATGTTTTAAATGTAGTGGTTTTTTTAATTAAATGTTTAATGTTATATTAATTACATTTGTACATTGTTTGTTGTAATTCTGATTCAATAAGCCATTGGAGTCTTGTGGTATTATTCTAACTGTACAAACAGGGAGGCAACAAGTTGAGTTGGAAAACAAGGATCGAGATTGAATTTTGATTACATTAATTAAACTAACATTGATGATTTACAATAAGGAATTTCAAAATAACTAGGTCCACGTCAATTGTATACAAAACCTTTAATTACTTGAGAATATTCTGAGATTTCTGAAGGAATTGCACTATTTTAAACTCACTTGAATGTAATTTGGTTTGACGACAATGCTTAGGCGGGTGAAAATGAAATAAATGATTATTCGAAGAACCGGCGAAAATACAAAAATGTTCAATAGTATACTTGAACTATAGATATAGTGAACTTACCTGGGTTCGGGCTTCAATACAATGCAGCAACGATTTAGAAAATATTAGGTGGTAAGGGTTGGTGAGAGGGTCAGGAATGAGATGGTAAAACCAATTATAATACTTATCAAATCTGATAATTAATCCGTAGGGCTCATCACCATGTAAAACCTCAATTGCGAGAGAGTAAGCCCCTAACATATTCATTTCAGCCTCATTTCTTTTAATTAGACGAGCTTTTTCACTTTTCTCAACGTTCCCGTAACATACGAAATTGTTAAAATATGTGAATACATCCTCACATAAAAACTCTCCGTCAGCAATGCGCCAAACTTAATTATATTTAATGGAACAACATGCCTCCAATATTTACATCCCTCCGTGATAATAAGGTGAGAATGTATTATTCTGTAAAACTGGTTGCTCTCGTATGAAAAGAAACATGGGCATCTAATATTGATTACACATTTGAAACCCAGTTAAAAAAATTTAGTGCTGTTTGTATTGCGTATTTTAAAATCAGAAACGGCAGAAAACAATCCAAAGGCTAAAACATAAAAAATTTAACGACAAAATACGTTCTTCACGATTGAAAATTTGATAGCCGTATGGAGTATGTGTTTACTCATACTAAAAGCGCAAGGTACTTTGCTGAATAAGGAAGTTTACTCTTCACAGAAACGTGATATTTAGAGTATCGCGCTTAAGTATGCTCCTTCTTCTTATATACTTTGACGTCTTATGCCGTTGCCACGCCTTCGTTCTTTTCATTATAGGTTCTCCTTAATGTACAAGTTGTATAAAAAAAGGAAATTTAAATGTTTGAAATGTAATAGTTTAAGAATTGAAAGGTAGAGAACATTGCGCTTGTGATGCAAAACACGTCCGCTTTCATATACTTACCGAGCGAGGTTCGAACTTTTAATCGCCAACAACGAAGAGCCTGCTTCCCAGGCTTGGAACTCTAAAACACTAAAACCTCTGAACAGAGCAATTCGTAGGCTTTCTTTCTGACTAGAAAACTCTCAACGGAAAGCGCCAGTTTCTTTTTCTCGGGGTTTTCTTTGTGCTTTGAAAAGGAATATCGCCTACGTTTTGCCTGGGGAAACGTGCGAATCAACTCGGCCGCTGGTTTCCGCCTTTGGATTTACTTTATCGAAGAAAACTCATGAAGTTCGACGCAGTCGTAAACTTATTCGGCTCAACGGGGAAACGACTGAGACTCATTTTTGATTCTCAAACCGAATCTTTAAGGCAGATAATTTCCGAAGAACATTCATAATTAAGTTGGCTCATCGTAGTGGCTCTTTTGCTTTCCCTCGTTCATTAAAAATGTCCTAAACTGCCTAAAATCTCTTCCAACCAAACGTATGCGGATGACGCCCAGATTTTTCAACGCAGCGGGCCAAATCTCGCAACGGCATCTCTGAAATCCAATCATGAATTCATCAAGTTCGATACAAATAAAGATAATAAAAATCTGCAAATTATTACACACGGGTTGGTTATTCCTCGAATGGGGGAAACAGTGGGTGTGGCGGGTCCCAGACCCATTCCAATCGATTCAGGGTCCAAAATTTAGTGGAAAATGACACCCCACTCGCCTAAATCACCCAAAATCTCGAAAATCCATTTTTCAAAAAACACATTTTGACCCCTACCCCTCCAAATTTGGTCCGATCGGGCTGAAAAGTTTCGAGGACCCATCTCGGCTGGGAACAGACCCCTGACCCAAATTTCAGATTTTTAGAAAATTTTCTACTACCAAAAACGGCGCCGACGATGGACGGCGTACGGCGGACGGACATTGATCTTTTTTGATCAGGACATCATGAAACGTCCAGAAAAAAATTTTGAGCCGAATCGGAGAGGTTGACCATTATCATGAAAACATAGGTTGATTATTCGAGGAATAACCAACCAAAGACAACCCTCACGCTGAGTGGAGCTTCCTAATCATTTCAGATAGTTGTGCCTTGGTGTTAGGCATGCTTGTTCAGCGTAATCCATGTTGCCAAAACTTCGAGATCTGCTAATACCTTCAGCAAACCAAATGTCCGCTACGTGTTCAATCTCGAGTCCCATCCACCCAGTCCAGTGGCTTATTGATCATTGACTCGGTCATGTATCTTGGCGTCACGGTATTTTGAGGTCTTACGCTCGTGATCACGTTGTTTCTACAGGGCATATCGAGCCACAGATTTTCTCACATAGGTGAGTCGGTTATTGGTGGAGCGAGGCTCTGGCACGCCCTCCCGGTGTCAGTGTGGTCGAGTTTAGAGGTGCGGCTGAGCGTCATTTTCATGCTAATTCCTATATTTTGTATCTCATCCCTTCTCCCTTCATCTACCTGATTTCCTTCCCCATCAGTTTCCCTTCTCCCATCTTCATCATTCTTATTTAAACGTTATTTCTTGTAGTTTCATTCCTGTATTTCATTTCATTCTTATGAACTCAACCCTCTAGTTTCGTCGAAGATGTCGACGGACGGCTTTTGGTTTCTTGTTTCTTGATGCATTATCATTGTTAACAACTAGCTTAGCTAATCGAGATATTCCAAGCAGATCGCAGGGTGCCATTAAAAGGAGTGCACGAGCACTTTGTGCCTCAGCCTCTCGCTTTCAAGTTTTATTTAACGTTTATAGATGAATGATATCTCTTTGAGAATCGGCATTCTCGCTCTGAGACTCCGTTTGGGTTATATGAAGCTCGAGGAAGTTATGAGAGGAAACTGTTCGCTTTTGGTTGGTTATTCCTTGAATAATCAACCTATGTTTTCATGATAATGGTCAACCTCTCCGATTTGGCTCAAAAATTTTTTCTGGACGTTTCATGATGTCCTGATCAAAAAAGGTCGATGTCCGTCCGCCGTACGCCGTACACCGTCCATCGCCCGCGCCGTTTTTGGTAGTAGAAAATTTTCTAAAAATCTGAAATTTGGGTCAGGGGTCTGTTCCCAGCCGAGATGGGTCCTCGAAACTTTTCAGCCCGATCGGACCAAATTTGGAGGGGTAGGGGTCAAAATGTGTTTTTTGAAAAATGGATTTTCGAGATTTTGGGTGATTTAGGCGAGTGGGGTGTCATTTTCCACTAAATTTTGGACCCTGAATCGATTGGAATGGGTCTGGGACCCGCCACACCCACTGTTTCCCCCATTCGAGGAATAACCAACCCGTGTGTAAGAATTTGCAGATATTTCTTATGATTTCAACCACGAAAATGGGACAAAATGTGTCAGGCGCAAATCAAGGCAACAAGCAAACAATGGGAAAGATTTAAGATTTTGTGGATCACGGACATAGCTCGCGAAAATCAGGAGCGATGCGAAAAAACATCCATGATTGCGCAAACGATGCCAGGAGTCCTGTTAGGAAAAGAATTTTTCTACACAAAAAATGATTCTTCTTATTTGAGCCGCTGAGGGTGGAATCCTCGAAATATGTGATCAATAATGATACTCTCTTAACCCTTAATAACGAATTACTCAACGAGCAAATCCTTCCTTCCTAATAACCATGAACCATCTTGCCAGGAGAAGTGACATAACATCGGCTAACTAAGACGAAATCAACCAGAAGTTGTTTATAGAGTTCGTCGCCCCACTCCACCTCTTCTTAGCTGAAAGTCGTTGCGTTGGAACTGTACAATAAAGGGAATGTGTGTGACGTAGATGACACAGCTTATTAAACGTCTCTGATGCCAACAAAGAGCGTTGTCGGTCGAACGAACAATGAAACAATCACAGTCATATTAATAGAATATTGAACATCAAACAAGACGTCCACTCAGAGGAAACTTAGTTGTCTCGTACTCTACTCGAGTTCCCTTCGGAACACGTGAAAACTCAACTTCCTTCTGAGGCTGTGATTGGTCTCATCGCCTCGCGCACCTATAATTCTGTTGACTTTTCTTCTTTTCTTTACCCTAACCCCACGGCTCTCACCAACTTCAACGCCAAACGGTATGATGAGTAAACACTAAGACTCATCAAGATTTTCCTCAGGAATCAAACACTCCGGCCTTGATCAATGATGAAGGATTCCCTCTCATGGCTTTGATTGAAAGAAAGTGTTCATTAGGTTGGATAAATATTGGTCGGGGAGATCAACTGTATTAGTTAAATACCTATTAATTACTGTTTTTATGAGCCAACGACATATTTATACTTAATTTGTATACGACATATTTATAAATAATTGCAGCCTACGAAGAAGATCTACAACGGTGGTAAATGTTGTAACATATTGTAACGATTTATGTTTTTTAGTAAATAATTTATTACAATTCTTCACTCAAATACACTGTCTTTGTTCACACACTTACACAATGGCACAATCACAAGGCACAATACACTGTTACGCGGTTGTCGCACTATTTATAACACGGCAAGGCACAATTTATAACCCAAAGCCTCTATATTTGAACTCCAAATTGAACTGAACTGCGCGGCATTCCTGGGTCCCTTTTACACTGGCTGCCTTGGTCGAGTACCTTCTCGAACCTTCTCGAACCTTCCCTGGTTCAGGGAACTTGACGTGTTGTCTCGAGCCAATGGGAAGGTTCCAGCCAATTCAATATGACGCGCGAATGTTCGAGAGCGGCCCTTAGCCCTCCACAGGTCGTTGACCCTGCGACGCCAGCAGCCCATTTGACCGGCGCAGGTGCCAGCTCGCAATTCACTTAATCAAGTATGAACATGTTACATAAAAACCTGACTATTTGCTAAAGCTTCTTCATTTCTCTTTCTCACATTGTGCTTTGGATAAATAATGCCTTCCACGCGAATCGTACTGAAGAAAGATGCGAAATCGTTTTTTCCAAGCCACAATACTTCACAATGATGATATTCAATTGTTCAAAACAGTAACAAACTAAATAAATTCAAGATATTGTGCAGCAAAAAATGAAATTATTGAAGGATATGGCTGTATACCATTTTATTATTTTAAAAAAACGGATATCACGAGTATTTTTCCAAAATGGCGAGTCGCAGCGTTTTTTCGCGTTTCTGGACTATTTCAAACTCAAATCGGAAAATTTTTATTGCAATGGCGTAGTCAAGCCCATTTTTAAAATACAGAAAAGCCAAAATTGGGGTTATAGACAACTGTTAAAAGATCGCTAGAACATTTCACAGTTTTCTTGTTACTTCATGTAAACGTATAACAATACGTTTACAAGCGAGTCAAAAAATTGTTAGTTCCAAAAGAGTTTTTTTTTTAAATGTTGTTTGAGTTTCAGTTAAACTTGAAGCATATTTGAAAATTTGAGTAGCGGCCACAAAAAAATACATCAGATTCTAAAATATTCAAGAAAAGACAAGAAAAATGCAATTATTGTGAAGTTTTAACGAAATGTGACTTTCGCCTTTTCATAATAATGCCTTCATTCGTGTATACTAAGATTTTTTTATTTACGAGGCTTATTCGTATTGATTCTAATCAATATGAATAGCCCATCTCTAATACACGAAACCAATTACCTGAAATCCCGCTCATCAGTCGAATCCAACTTGTATAAGCCTATGTATCGATCTGAATAATGATGGTATGCCGCCTTTGGAGGTCGATTCGCCATTAATAATGTTCCCACACTAAAACCAACGACCAAGATGACACGAAACCCATTTCAAGTCTTCAAGCGATGACAATGGAAACCACTTTCATCTGCCGGAGGGACCGAAACCGTAATGACGGAGTCTTGTTGAACACGGAAAATTCTTAATTAAGTTTCTTCACAAGTAAGTCGGGAAGCGGGTATAGTGACTCGATTGTTTGTCACTCTTATCTATCCGTATATTGAACGGCTCTTTTCAAAAGGGCTTTTTGGTGGTTATCCAACCCAATGGCTGATACTGTCAATGTTCACGGATGAACTTCCCAACGGTGGAAATTAAATTCCACGAAGGGAAGCTCAACGCGGTGGTTATTCCGTGCCGGAATTGGCCTTCATGAGCTCCCCCGATCCTGAGATAAATTTTAAGCGATATTTGTCCATCATTAATGAGGGGACCTCGAACATGACAATGGTTGGTTATCACCGTGGGGCACGATGGTTAGTGCGGCGTAGGTTCAGGTGTTAGGGGCGAGTTTATCATAAATTTCCTGCCTTGTATAGGTAAATTACGAGGCTTCATTTTGAGCTTCATTAAGGGGAGTTAGAAGAGTCAGGATTTGAAGTTTTAAAATGAAAAAAAGAAAAACAACAATAAATACATTTTGATGAATGCCTCACGCCACTTTATGGCAGGAACGTGAAATTTTTTTCAATCTAAATCGAAACCCGAGCGGAAAGAGAAGGAAAAAGTTGATAGAAGATTCAATGTTTACTCTTTTCTTTTGAATGAGTCCTCGGTCCCCGTAGTTTACACTGGCAGGTGATTTGAGGTCACATTTCCTCTTCAATCGCTCACAGGTTCCTTTATCGGCACATCCGCCTCGAATTTCATTTTATCCACGCGTTTCAGGTCTTCAACAGTCTCAATTAAACATGAAAGAGTTTCGAATTCTCATTTCTTCCGCGTAATAAAGGCGTATTCCTCACCCACGCATTTTTCACCCCCCACAAGGGGTATTCACAGCCACCTATGAAGTGGGATGAAGTGTCGGCGAGACCCTCGAGACCAACGGAAATTAGTTTACAATTCAAACGTGACTAAACTACGTATCTGAGATCAGCTTCCCGTTGGCGGGCATTATCGGTTTCAAATCTGCCTTCTCGAATTCTCAAGTTTTATGATGAAGTCTTAAGATTACGGGGAATGAGGTACCTTGACATTGACCAGTAATCGGTTCTTCAAGGCACTTCTTGAAAGATAGCATTTGAATTTCCAACTACAAAAATTATTATTATTTTAATATTTCATGACTTAAGCTCACGAAAAGAGCTAGATAGAGAACGAATGGAGGAAGGAGAAACCCACACATGATCCAATCTGCATGACAAACAACGCTTCGGTTTTAAACTATTAGATTGTGTCGAATATTGGAAGGCTTCTCATGGTTTTCGAGATGAAATTATGTTTGCAGATTCGAGGTTTGATGGACAGAGAAAATTAGTTTTAGTGATTAGCGTGCGTAAGTGTAGACCGTAACAGACATTATCGAGGGATTTCAAAATCTTCAAACTCTACGACAAGGGCCATTAGAATAATTGAGATGGGATTTTCAGGGGAATCAAGTATTAACCGATGACGGCAGAATTTCATTCAATCATCGTTTTCTATCAGTATCGCATTTTTAATCTATTAAACTACAGAAAATAATATCAAGGTTGTCATCATGAACACAATTATTAATTAATTTAACATTTCGAAACACTATTTTCCGTACACCCAGATTAGTTCGCGTTCTGGTATGTAACAAACTAGCTTTATTAAGTGAGGTAGTGTATTATGAGGAGGTTCATGGAAGGAAATCTGAAGAAGCTTAACCGAAATCTGCAAAAGGGGCAAATCGGTACTTGAACAGAAAGGGAGTGCGGATGACTGTTAACCCCGCCTTTCTCTCTCTTTTGTAGGGGAGTAGGGGAAGGATGCCCCGCCCCTGCTGAGTAGCATTGTGAGTGCATTTGAGAGGGGATTTTTCTTAGGAATTTGGCGTAAGATTGCAAAACAGCCTAAAATGTTATGTTGCCTAGGGGTGTGTCGGTCCAGGTGATTCTTAGGAACGGTTCCAACGGTTACAGTGACAATGACGTAACCGCTTCCAACATACCGGTACAGCAGGGTGTAACGTGGCTACCCCCTCCCACCCAAGAGAATCATTCTGTTCCCTAGGTATTCATCAAGGAATTCAGATGAGTGTTACAAAAACATGAGAATTAAAGGGAATAATAAATTATATTGTTATTGGATAGGTACCTACTTACAAGTTAAAAATAATTGACGAAGGTACCTATCATCTCTCCATTTTACAGTGAAAACAGTTTTTCATTACAATTTAAAAAAAGCAGCACTATTGTTTTTTTCTGGGGGGGGGGGGGGGGTTAGCGAGCTTTCTCCTTTCAGACAATATCAACCCAGATTTTGAGAAAAGCTGCTCGCAGGGTTCTAACGTTGCAACCACGCACAGTCTCTCTTTGGCCACTTTTGATGAAACAGGGAATGATTGAGGAGAGGGGGACATTTCATCGGAATTGCACTAAAAGGATACAGAGTCCAACAAAACTCGGAATCGGACCTTCCCGGTCCAGAGTTCCGATCATATCGATACCGAACCGACCCCTTCCCGGTCCGTGGAACCACTCGCACTTCAGATGTTAGCTCCATCCTTCCCGGTCCAGTTCCGATCTTATCGATACCGAACCAACCCCTTGCCAGTCCGTGGAATCGTACCGGTAAGGGAACCGTTCCAATGTGAGACTCGGTTACACAGCCCGGTACCACTGTACCGACACACCTCTAATGTTGCCAGTGAAGGGACACCTAGCAACAACAGAAGAATCGCTCAACCCCATTTCTTTATTCAGAAATCTACAATCCATGACAGGTAGACCCACTAAAACCTCTTTTTGTAAAATTTATAGGATTTAAGATCATATAAAAATTCATTCTTAAGTAATTCCTTCTCCAGGTCAAAAAGGCTTGTTGAACGCAGGCGCACTAATCCAAGTTGAAATAATTTTGAACTCACTCGTATTCTATTTTGGAGACAACTCAACGAAAGCCAGATAATTATCGCTCCTTCACTAGCAAAGCGGAAGAACATGCCACTTCTCGTTTTCACGTCAACTGTCGAGTGGCTTCTCTTCCCTACTCATTCACCCACGACGACAACCCCAGGAGTACTCTCTACATTTTTATGTTCTTTCACCCTTCCATATTCAACTTCAACACGACTTGGAAACTCGATTTCCTTTCACGGTTTAGCGGCACTATTTTCTAATTTGATAAATAAATATAACGGTAATATTTTACGGACACGTCATTTATTTAAATGCCAAAATTACGAAAACTGCACGGTATGTGGCGTGAGAGAATAGAATGATGGGCTAACATTATAATCGTATCTAACTTGGGTAAGCAGTTGGAAGCCTCTCCTCCCGCTAAGAGCCCTATAGTACACGTCTGACTAAATTTCCTTCGCCTCACTGAACAAATGGACTCCAAGGAAGTTCACTAGAAACTTGAACAGATTGATAATAGTATTATTGAAACAACATTAATGGCCTCATATAATGAAATTCGTCGTCGTTTTCTACTTATCGTTCCCTTCCATTGGCCGTTTTAGTTTTAATGTTGATAGTTCAAACATTTATTTGTTTTGGTGTCCTAGAACAGAACTTTTTTCTCTCTTTGTTTTCAATATCCAATCTCCACCAGCCTTGATCCTAGATTCACGTTCGCGCACATGGTTTTTTAAAAAAATGACGGCCTCGTTTTCTCTTTTGTTTCAGCCGGAACTCCAACGAAACCCGTACGATGACTTCGGTAAGTCCTAAATAGAAAGAACCTGCCTGTTTTATATCATACCAGGGCATTAAAATTTCGAGGGCGGCTCCGGAAATCATCATTTTTACGACCGATAGTATCACAAAAGTAGAGATTATTTCTAATTCATTCACTTACATACTCGATGATACTCAAATGTCCTCGCACACTTGAAATCATATTAAATTTGAATTGGAAAATAGCTATACGCCTTTTAAGAGCCGCCTCGAAAGCGTACTCATTTTTATGAAAAGTGCTTTTTGACCAGTTCATAGCATCGTGGTAGTTTTGTAGGTATGCGCTTAGTGGATGAGCTTAGATTCAGAGATTAATTTTCGTCCTTAAAAAGAGTTTTGGAGAACTGTCTTCATCATTCGATAATCTCAAACTATCTCTGTATGGCATTAAAACCAATAAATGAATAAATTGATTAATAAAATAAAATTTTAAAAATGTAAAATTAAAAAAATTTTTGAAAAGGGAATGAAGAGTTCTTTAAATTCACTTCTTTTACCATGACTTGATGAAAATTTAAGAGTCTCGTTGTATTTGATCAAATTAGACTCTCTATTGATTTTATGTTCCAAAAATGGCACGCTGTGGTGAATGAGATGTCTTTTTCAATAAAGTTGGATGTTATCATAGTTGAGCATGAGGTTTTTATCACAATATTATCAATATCTGTGCACCGTAACCCGTAGTTTTGTTGTAAAAAAATTAGTTTGATCCGCATGAAAATGGGTTATTTGAACGAGTTTTTTTTTTTTCAGAAACATACACCAAAATGATGTCATTTTTAATGTATCAAGATTGAAAAATGAATAAATAATTCAAGCCTTAAAATCCTTGATATTTTTGTGGTTGTTGTGGCAATCAGTGGCAGCGGAGGCAAGATTGTGTTTGAAAAAATCGTGCTAATCAACGCGTCATCAACATTTGATAGTCATTGTAAATTGATACGCAAATAATGGTGCCCACTGGTCAGCCATCATAACGTATCAGTCCTCACGATTCTTATCAGTTGGTTTATGATTTATTTCAACTGTGCTACAATGTGGGGAGTTTCGCTGATCGACGGTTCTGACAGTAATTGGATTCTCCGAGCACCAATCAGAGTCTAACCCCTCGATGGTCTGATACAACCCTTCTGTACACGCTTTACTCTCCAGAATTTCCCAACCACTGCTTGACTGTTCGACAGCTCGTTGTGCTCCACCCCTCCAACGTTGACACTCACGTAACCGCAGGGTTTCATCCCTTCATTGACCGGTCCAACCCCCCGATTGAGCTCACACCGACCATTAACGTCCTTTTAAGAACAATCGTCACGAGCCTCCTCTATTCGGTCAATGAGCTCATTACCATCCTACATTACCGAACGAGTGCTTCACGAGGCCGTAACACGAGAGGGGTTATTATCGGTAAAGTGGTAAATTCTAGGGGTTACTTACCATTCCGCATTCCCGAAAAATGTATGTTCATGCCATAAAAAATTGCTAACGTATAATATAATACTCTTTCAACAAAGTTGACCTGGCGGAAAGGTAGATTCATTGATGAGCGTCACGAAAAGAGAGTTATAAATAATAAAATATCACACCTCTTTTCAGAAGAGGTTTTCCAAGTAGGTTTTTTCGGGGTCAGGCTTTGACGTAGACGGAATTTCAGCAGCCAAACGTCTCATCCATACGTTTTCATACGTCACTCAGCACTTTCCCTCGCGAATGTCAAATACCCCTCCCCCTTCCCCTAATCAAATTTGTGTGCAATATGGCTCGAGATTCCTCAAAAACATTGAGAAAATACTTCTTTTTTTTTTTTTTTTTTTGTGATATCGGTGAATTGAGCAGTACCTACCGATGAACCACATACATAATGGATGAGAATGGATATCAGCCTCAGTCTAAACGGGAGCTTTCTTGCAGAATAAAGATGGCACGAGTTACGATGCTAATACGGTTGGGTAACCTGTACAAAATACTGAACCATGTTGCGGTATTGGTCATTTGAGTTCAAAGAGAAGAATGGTATAATAATTGGGTTATCTTCCTATAACCTTGAAAAAAGTATGCACCACTTATTTTATAGAAAATTCTTGTTAGCATGTCATTTCCGAATCACGCTATCAATCACAATGGCGATTTAAAGCCTATAAAAAACTCGGTATTGACCTTTAGTTCATCTTGATTACCAGAGCACGATACTCAGCCATCGATAAAAGCCCCCTTGAGATGTCGGAGTTTCAATTAGTGAAGCTTGTTCACAATTTATCAGACACGGGATTACCTGCTGTCAAGAAGCTGCGACATTTCATGAGAAACAATCCGCTCAACCACAATTCGACAGGGAGGAAAACAAGAAAACCACTGGGTGGAAAGGAACGTCGAGAGAAACCTCGAGATTCCTCGTAAGTTTATCAGGTGACGAGTTATCGCCCAAGTTCTGATTTTCCCTTGTTAGAGTTGGCATTGTGATGCGACAAATCCGAGTCACAGTGTGTGAAGTGGAACATGAGCGTGTGGTAATGAAACTCACTTATAGAATACTCTTGTACATCAACCAAAATCCCTAAAATATATTTGCTTTAGAATATTTATAACCGAATGTGGTTCTACTTTGAAATATCACGCAGTTGAGGTTTTGCACAGAAGCAGCATTCATATTGTCATATTGTTTTCACCTTTGAAATAAAAGCAGGTGTCTGCTACCTCCGTAATCATAGTAAACTACTGAGCGGCGTTTATCGCCTGTTCACTGAGGTAGAAAGGATCCTTCTAAAGGCAGCCCTAATGGCTGCATCAGGGCAAGGAAACCTTAAATAAAGGAGCTGTTGCTGATGCAGCTAAGCATCTACAGAGCACGTCCTCAGACGTCTTTGCTTTTTCAGAGCACAAGTAGCATAATTGTCTGTTCGGTACCTTCTATTATTTGGAATTATTCAATTTCCCAACATGAACTGCATCAGGTATCCCCGACATCCCTTACCCATTGCACCGAGTAATGAGGGTTGTGACAAAAAGAGAGAAGACATCCGCTCCTGCGGTCAAATCGAACATGTGAACAATTGAACTGTGTTCACTAAATTAAAGTTTCCAAATGATTTGACATTTTTCCTTCTCTTTTAGTTCTGTGAGACCGTGGGTTCGAACTCAAGAACTTGTAACAGTTAATTGAACTTTTAATGACTGATTGAACGGATGCAAATGGATACAGAATTTATGAACACAGCGATACGAACACGTTGAAGAACTGAAGAACAGAAAGTGATAGGTTTCCTTGACGGCGGACGGTTACCCCCTTAGTTCGCAGAACGAGCGAGCACTGATGTCGGGTCATCTAGCGCGAGCAAAAAGGTCCTACCCTGGTCGACCCAAACGGCGGGTAATTTGAACTGGCTGTTCCTTGGCATCTTTCAATCTTATAGGGAGGCCTGGGGCCAAACAAGTTCAAATCCTTCGGCTACATTGTATGAAGAGAATACAGAAAATTGACTTATTTTCTCCAACTTCCCAACTACTTCATTTATTTCTGATAAGTCTCCTGTGCGGACGACTTGTGATCTGATTGGTGTTCGGTGATTCTTTTACCCCACCAAAAAAATATTTAGTTACGCTACAACCCAACTCCGCCCAACAAATTTTGGTCCTTTCAAATAAAAATACTTTATTTGTTTCATTGGCATCAATCAACAAAACATTTGTTATTTTAACAATGAATAAGTCCTTTGTTGGAATTGGAGTTTCTGTAAGCACTTGAAAAGTAATGAAGCACGATGCATGCCGCATGTTACATAAATACGCTAAACTGCCCTTCCTACAGATGACTCACTCCGACTTTTCCAAGAACTATCAGCACCGCCGAGATTGTTGAGTTGCCTGCAAGAAGGTAAATAATATTCAATTCACTCCCTTACGTTAAAATAATCTTTTTCCGAATACGAAATTTGCTCATGCTTGTTGTGGATTGGGAATCATTCATGAGAATGTCAAGAAAAATGGTTGTGTTGCACCAATCATGCAATGACTTCTTCTTTTTCCTATCCACTTTTTTTTTTCTGCTAATGAAATGTGAGCGACTTCATGAGAAGAGGAATGTTGACGAAATGCCATGGTCGACTGCCTTGGTGGGAATGCGATCGTTGAATTTCTCTACATTCTGTTGTAAATAATATTTCACGTGAAAACACTATTTTCATACGAAAAATGAATATCAATTTGAAAGTAAAATTATGGAGAATCGATCTCGTTATAATCTTAGTTACGATTAAAACGTATACCCTAAAACTTCCCAAAGAACCACGTCTTTCAAAAACTACGCTTGTAATTGTTTTTATTGAAACTTTTATTTTTCGATGAAAATTATAATTCAAAATAAAAACTGAAATGACTTGAATTTGCTCATTAAAATACGTAATTAATTAAATAATTAAACCACGTTCTTTCCGTTCCGTGTGAAATCGTTATTCTGGCTTATTAAGTATAGCGAATTATTTTGTTTGACTCCTTAGGGGTTATTCCTGATTATAATGAATTATTACTATCAAAATTATCATTATTCATTATAGTATCATTTCATCCTCTCATGCAGTTTCCCCCGGAAAGGTGATACAAGAGTAGCTACTATGTATTCGGACTCATTCTACGTATTCCAAATTTCCATGCAGCTTTATTATTGCGTGAATAAGTATTTTCAATGATTTTTGATAGAATACAAGTTCAGAGATATATCCAAAGAGAGTAATAATCGTCACTCCATCATTGATTCAACATTCTATAGGTTGAATTTCGACTTTAAACTAAACTCAATATTTGATCGGTGAGGTGCAAAGTGTGAAGTATACGCAGGAATTGAGGATGCGAAGTGAAAACGACCAGAGTAAACAGGACACCTAATAACATTGCCTCAGGGGCACACATAAGGTGGTGCCTTTACCAGGCGAAAGGGATGAAATGACATAATCCCAGGAGCCTAACGTATTGCGTTGGAGGATTACGGTGCCTTCGGGGCAACTTACCGAACGAAATTACCTGTACTTAACTTGAAGAGGTTATAATCAGTTTCAGAATTTTGTGGGTATACTCGTTTGCTTTTTCAATAGGGGAAAATATCGTGCTAGGCCACAATATTAGTCTCCTCGGCTTGAAATTTACATTTCAGCGTCCATTTCTTTTGATGCCAGCATTGTTCGACTTGTTGCAACGTTGCAGTTACTATTGTTAGTTAGTATTTTTAGCGTTGAGCATTAGCTCAAAACACAGACAATTTTAAGCTCATTTTGGTTGGTTATTCCTTGAATAATCAACCTATGTTTTCATGCAAATGGTCAACCTCTCCGATTCGGCTCAAATTTTTTTTCTGGACGTTTCATGATGTCCTGATCAAAAAAGGTCGATGTCCGTCCGCCGTCCATTGTTCGCGTTTTTGGTAGTAGAAAATTTTCTAAAAATCTGAAATTTGGGTCAGGGGTCTGTTCTCGGCCTAAGACGGTCCTCAAAACTTTTCAGTCCGATCAGACCAAATTTGGGCAGGGTAGGGGTCAAAATGTGTTTTTTGAAAAATGGATTTTCGAGATTTTTTGCGATCTAGGCGAGAAGGGTATCATTTTCCACTAAATTTTGGACGCTGAATCCAATGAAATGGGTCCCAGAACGATCAGCACCCACTGGAAGAAGTTATGGGTCAAATTGGGTATATATTACCCATTTTGAATATGTGTTTTCGCGATTTCTGGTACCTAGGCGTGTGGGGTATCATTTTCCACTAAATTTTGGACGCTGAATTTAATGATGTGTGTCCCAGAACGATTGGCACCCACCGGAAGAAGTTATGGGTCAAAATGGGTATGTATCCACCCATTTTGTGTATGTCAGGATTTCTGGTGCCTAGGCGTGTGGGGTATCATATTCCACTAAATTTTGGACCCTGAATCGATTGGAATGGGTCAGGGTCCCGCCACACCCACTGTTTCCCCCATTCGAGGAATAACCAACCCGTGTGTAAGAATTAGCAGATTTTTTAAACTTTGAGC
The DNA here is from genome assembly GCA_019603395.1 of Cyrtorhinus lividipennis. Lineage (NCBI taxonomy): Eukaryota > Metazoa > Arthropoda > Insecta > Hemiptera > Miridae > Cyrtorhinus > Cyrtorhinus lividipennis. The sequence goes on along the minus strand of CM034002.1, from coordinate 22,747,912 downwards.
TCTGAGGAAAGTTAAACCCAATTTAGGAAATGCTCACTCTCTTCGTCCAAGTAATTCGATGTGTAGGTACCCAAAGCAGTAGTAGAGCTACCCCTCCATCAAGACGTTCCTGTCTTGAGGGTTTAGCCTCGTGTCTGATTTGTTTGCTTGAGTTTCCTCGGTAACAACGAGTGTCACGCTAATGCGACCATTGTTCCTGTCGGCTGCCGATCATCTTTCATCGAATGAGACGAGTGACGGTAACGAATCGAACTCTGTTAGCCTAGGTGTCACGTAAGGTAAAATTGAGAAGGTTGGACACCTCAAGTGGGTAAACAGGAGGTTTGGGTGGTTTCGATCGTCAAGAATATTATTGTGAAACATTACCTCCCATCTCAAATTCACGGAGGAGGTTGATTTCTCATGAATTGAGGCATAGATTATATCTGAGGCATACGTAGGTCTTATATCCGTTTGCACAACAGTACGGATCCAATGTGAATTGAGTTCAATTGCAGGAAGGAATCTCAATACCGAACGACTGTCTGTCATTTTTGATGGCATCCTATGCTAGGTTTGGTTCAATATTTGATCTGGAGGGAGAAATAGAAACTCACTCGGAAACATTCACATCACTCATACTCACAAGGCTTTGGAATGACAAACTCAGCAAAACATTTGAACTCTTTCTATCACAAGATGTTGTTGTTTCTGAACCGGGCTTTTTCGAAGTCATAATACAATGATACAGGATTAAATAGTCAATGACTATATGAAAGTTTAGAATTTTCAAACCAATTGGAAATGTTTGACCAATTATTTACTAAGCAAATTTCATTCAAAAATTGGAATAACTCTCCAGATGGAAAATTTATTTGACTATACAATATCCATCACGGAAATGGAACAATGCTACCGTTAGTAGAACGGACGAGTATTTCACTAATTGAATGCGAAATGTAATTCTGTGAAATATCTAGAAGAATTGAGAGGCAATTCGGAGGAAAACTCGTTTGTTGGGTAGTCGTCACTTCATACGGCACTTTGACGACGTGAATATTCAATTAATCAAATAATTGAGGGACTTCATTTGTTATTTTTGCGTCCGGAATATCTAGCGTACCTCACTTACGAAACAATTTAAAATATCTTATGAAAATCTCATAGAATAATGTCAAAAATAAAAAAAAAAAAAAAAAAGCACTGGAATGGGTTAAGCACAAACAGACATACATTTCAATGAGGACACTTTATAAGGTTTTGGTTGATGGTCATTCCGAACTTGTAATTGTCACGGTTGAAACATAAAAGTTGAAGGTCTGGGGAAAGAAATATGTGTGCGCTATTGCTGCATTCTTCTCAATAATTGAGCAGGTAGGGTTGTGGAACGTATACTATAGACTACACTCTTCAAGTAACCCCTAATGATAAAGACTTCCTGCCTTATCCGTCTGCTTAACTAACACATCACGGATAAATTAAGCACGGAAGAGAACGCCACGTATTACCATTTCCAGCCTGAGGGCTCCTCTCGTCGAGGCGGTCTTTTACCCTAAGGAGATTACAACAGCTTTTCCGCGGCAGCCGGCAATAACACATCAAACTCGTTTGCTCAACAAGTTTCAAATGATCGATACGGGTATTTCAACACTGCGACCTCACCTTGTTCCGATGACGTGAGGGATGCATTGGGAAATGTCGGTCGACACGGTTCGCGTCTCTCCTCTTAGGTAAAATTAGATCTTAACTTAAATTGAGACTAGCTTGGTTCCGTGATCACTTATATTACATTAGTTGCATGGGGAAATCTTCGATCAACCTTCAAGAGTAACTATTCAGAGAATAATATTCAAAATACTTTTCTAAATTAGTTTTCTTGAGGTTTCGAATGAGATTCAAAAATATTTTCTCGTTTGGTGGTAAAAATGAATACAAAATTTCTACCAGCGGCTTCCAATGCAAAAAACGAATACCTCATTTCAATAAGTCACCAGATTCCCGGAGTTCTGCTTGAAATGGAAAGAAAGAAACGATAACATCGCCTGATCCAGGAGTGAAGTTTGGGAGAAAGTTGAGGATTTCAGCCCGTTGCGAGGGAAATTACACTTTTCTGAAACTTAGATCCAAACGTTCTTCCGTTGACCGGAATTTAACCGGCAATTCAATTGTTTGCTGAAACCTTCTTATGGATACATTTCTCTTGTTGGTACTTGCTACATGGGTTGTGATTTTAGTGTATTCTCGTACTTCTAAAATACCACTAATTCAGATTTGATCAGTTCCATCCAACGAGGTAGTTAGACCAGAGAGTTCAAGGGTAGGTATCGCTGGGTATTTTAATTTACTGAATTATGATAATTGCTTCGTACAGTTCCTCCGATGTATAACCTTCTCATTTGCTTACATTTTTGTTTTCTTGTTTGTTCATTGTTCTCTCACGGATTCTTACGAGCGGTTTAGTATTACCAAACAGTATAATGTCCTTAAACTTGGGGCTCTACCTACTTACTGTACCTATTTACCTCATTTGAATCGCAGATGAATGTTACTGGGAGCAGATTCAGAACAAATTGATCACACAGGGTATATAACTTGAAACTTCAATCTCAAGTCGCAGACCCAATACAGATTTAGTTTCACTCCCTATCAAGACTCATAAGTTAAATATGCTCATTTCAATTTGCCAACCAAAACGTAGGTAATCAATAACCCAATCAAACACTCTATCAACTTGACGGGAATTCAAAATTATCCTAAGCTGACGCCGTCATGAAATCCAAGCGAAGGATAATTGTGAAAAGTGTCCAACCGACAGCCGTCCTGTCATCATCACAGCTGTCGGGGGCGGAAAAACGAATTTCCTTTTACATCTTACATAACGCTAGCTGGTCTTAATTACATCCGCCACGATTACCACCCACGTACCGATACCTGATTCAATTCTCATCACCAAAAGCATGTGTCAAAGTGGGATTGAATCTGCCCGGTACATCTTCTGCTACGATGAATAACACTCCTCGTTGGGTTTACCGGTACAATATCAATACATTTTAACCGATGGGCATTGGACTTCAAAGACTTCGCGAACCTGCGTGACCTTGTTGAGTATGGATTCCTCAGAGTAGAATTGTCTTCCGTGACGTTGAATTGAAACATGTTCGAACGTCCGTTTAGTATCGGATTGTCAAAGGAACTACTCACGTGAAAACTTGGCGATCTTGTGTCCAGACGACACCGATACGCATCAGCGGTTCCCATATAATTATTTACTGGAGAGTATCGAGGAAAACATTTCTTCCACAAATCAGAACGACAAGCTGGGAAAGATTTCCTCATGAAAAATTATATTAATTAATTTATAATGGCTTAGCATAAAGCTTCTAATGACGAAGCTTCTAGGCTCCCAGCACCAACATACGAAAGTAAATTATGCTGTTCGAAATTTGGTTATTCAGCGAGGAAGAGGTTTATGATTTTTAATTGAATTTCAACAACGTTGCTTCGGAGCTTTCCTGGAGGATCTTGTTACTGGGTAAGAAACTTATTCCCTTTCGCAAACACCCTTATCCGCTCGCTCAGACAAGCTCCCACAATTCGTGGCTGAAATCAGTCAAAGAACAAGAGCCTAACTTCATTAGATTGTTTGTCCCCTGGAAAGAAGAGAATGCAAATACCGGAATACGTTCCATTATAATCGCTGAATTAGTTTTGAGTGAAAATTTAATGAAAGTTAAATGAAAAATGTATTGTCTACAGAATGCACACAGTGATTTCTCTAGATGTACTTTTCAGTGTAGTTTTGATTGAAATGACCTTCATGTGAATAATGTAGAGGCTGATCTAACTGGTGCGATTCGTATGCAATTTTTCCATCGCACACAGGGGAACCCATTAGGGAGGAGCTTCCATTTACGATGATGTATTATTTGGAGGACGAGCATTACAGGCTTATTCTCCATGTTTTTCTTTTTAGCCCTCTGCTAGTGGAGCAGTTGATAAAACCGCTTTGAATACAATATGCTTGAACCACTCAAAATATTACTTGCTCTATTCCTCAGCTCACAACTCTCAGTTGATCTACGCATCCTATTAGGATGATCGATATTGCTTTCAGACGATATTGCTTTTTTGGTACAGAAAAATTACGTTACGGAGAGTGTTGGGGGCGCCTAAAAAAATATATTTTTGTTGTTACTTTTTATTCATTATTTTTTTAGTGGGGTGTACTTCAGCTTGTTTAGGTCAACTCCAAAAATTGAGCAAAAATTAATGGAAGCATTCTAGAAAAGCCTTTTGCTGCCCAGAATTTGTATTTTCAACCAACACACCTTGAAGCACACTTATTCTAGTAAAATGAACAAAATTGTGTTGCCAAACAAAGTGAACCGTTTAGGAATGACAGAAGGAACTCAAAAAAGATTAACCTCGGCTTCTGAAAGGCTTCCATACCATAGTAAGCTGCACTGGGTATCGCCCAGAGTAATATTGATTTCCTCCTCACAAACAAAAGCGCAACTCCGGGAACTCTAATCAATTTAGGTAATAGTTCTCGTTTGTTTTGAACGATTTAGAGAAGGGTCAAGGTTTTCGTGACTTGTGGACTCAGTTGGCAGACGTACGAACTGCCTGAGCGGTATTTCGCTAATTGATAACCTTCCAGTGAGTTCAGTTAAGCTGTCGCTATGAAAACGGATAAAGAGCTTAATGGAAAACACGGTATTAAATGTTTGCGGTGCCAATTCATCCGCAGGATTGACTAACGACGATATCCTTTCTACTGCATTGATATTCGTTCGTTGTCACTTTATAAACGTAGTTAGTCATTGATGAATTTACACAAAAGCAACGGGTGAATCACTTAGCCAGTTCAAAATGAACATAGAAAGTGGATGAGGTTAAATGGATAAATTATATCCAATTCAACGGAGACCCCTATTAAAGGTCGATAAGCCATAAAAGCCTTGTTTGTCCTGCTACTTTTCGAAGGTTGGATATTTTTATATGAGTTTTTGTGGATTTTTTTTATCGGGATTCAAATAATTTTGTAAGAGAATTATTCCGAACTCGCATTATAGCAGAGAAGAGGCTGCAAATTCGTCTTGTACGAGAATTTTATTTTTTATTTATTTATTGTATGAACGGGCGAACCCAAAAGAAAAAAAAAAAATAATGTAAAATGTAATGATAAATATCGAGATTATGGTGAATTACGCTCACTCACGCTTTTCTTCTCAAACCAGCTAAAACCTCGTGTTCCCTTTTTGAAGATAATAATTCAAATTTTCCAACCCGATTTTTTTACTAAGGAATTTCCAAAAGAATGATATTTCAGATTCATCGGTCTACAATCAATTGTAATCCAATTCCGTTCAAATCCCGCAAACTCACTTCTTACGGAAATTACGATTGAGATCTCCCTCCTTGATTGGGGATGAGGCCCTCTCATCAGGATCCCATGGATCGCAAAGAGCAGTTCGAAATTGGCAATCCCACGAGGTTTAGAATTCGTTACAAGCCACGCTGCTCTACAATTGAACCAAATGTATGTGCATAACCGTTTCGACCTTTTTGCGGATTCAGTTTCAACTTCTCACGCTATTTATTCTCACAGACACTCTTCAGAACGAACACATTCAATTCGTCGCGTTGTAAATAGAATACTTAATACACCACGCAACTCTTCTGAGTTGCCTAATTCGCCTTGAAAATTACTATTACTCAAGCACTCACACACACAAAAACACAACAATTCCTTCAATAGGAACGAAGTCAAGGCATTAGGCATTTGTACGCCGTCACGAAGGGTTTAATAGATCTCGGAGGCCCCTCGACTTTTCTCCAATGTATTATTCATCCTGTCAACTCGTTACTATAGAGTCGAGGTACTTGAAAAACTTCTTTGAGTTCTCCTCATGATGCTCCCTGTCATAATCAGTCTAATAAGCGAAGGCGCCACTTTCATTGCCAAAGAGCTTAGAGCTCCTTGGGACTTTTCTAGAGAACTTTATCAATTTGAGTCTCACAGTAAAAAGTGGAACGAGATAAGGGAGAACGATATAATTGGTACTTATCGTCGAAGAAAGTTTTATTAGGTGAGACGACATGGACCTAAGGCATCTCGTGATTGCTCATATTATTCAAGTGGAATCTAAAATTTGTTAACCGGAAAAATTCAGTTAATGGAAAACAGAAATTCACTTACAAAACCCTCAAGAAACAGCTAGTATTATTTCCGAAGTAGGAAGCTTCGAACGGTGAAATGTATCATGAGTTGAGAGTTTAAATTAACTCTTGCTACGAACCCATCGTTTGAATGAATTCAACAATAATTTCCTCCCTCCAAGTTAGAGTATAGTCTCATTAAACTTTTTCAGCCCCAAGGTAATACCGTCGACATGAATATTCCTCCTTTTTATACCCCAAATATTATATTCATCACTTTGGTTCTACTTTGAAGGACCGTGGGTTCTAAAATGGGAGGAATATGAATTCTTCGCCTTGAGAGTTGATTATAGTGGAGTGAAAATTTACTATGCATTTTACCCAAGTATCAAAAGAAGTTGCTAAGATAGAGAATTGAGATGTAAAGTATTTCTGTGAGAAACGCTGCAAATTTATTTACAGGGGTTGGTTATTCCTCGGACTAGGCGCATTGAGACTCATTCAAATCGATTCAGCGTCCAAAATTTAGCCAAAATGATACAACATTCCACTAAATTTTGGATCCTGAATCGATTGGAATGGGTCTGGGACCCGCCGCACCCACTGTTTCCCCATTTCCCCCATGTTGAAGAAATGAGTCTCCATGTGCCTCGTCCGAGGAATAACCAACCCCTGTGTAAGAATTTGCAGCGTTTTAAAATATGCATTTTGACCCCTACCCCACCAAGTTTGGTCCGATCGGACTGGACAGTTTTGAGGACCAACTAGAGCCAGGAGGGAGTCCCTGACCCGAATTTCAGATGATTAGACAATTTTCTACTACCAAAATCGGCATGGACGGCGTACAGCGGACGGACATTTACATTTTTGGGCCGAATTGGAGAGATTGACTTTTTGCATGAAAACAAAGGTTGATTATTCATGGAATAACCAACTAAAAACCGACGAGAGGGAGAAGTTAGTTCGTAGAATAGCCACGAACTTATGAAAATGTTGTGAAAGTCTCCCAGCCAGTGGCGATTGTGTCAAGCTACGAGCATCAATACCTACCGTACCACTTCGCTGGTACTCCACGAAAGGTAAATTAATCTCGCTACGTCCGCCGCTTCGAAAATTTCCCGTTATACGGCTTCAAGCCAAGATGAAAAGAATAGTAAATAATTTATTTTATATTTGTTCGCGTACGGAGAGGCTTCATTTTTTCACAAAAGCGGAACAAATTACGTTCTCTCGTTACGTCTGCAATGATTTGAAACTCGCACGAGTTTCTTTGAAGTTGCTTGAACTCATTTACTTGGAAAAACGAGCCTTCTGCAGATTGGTTGATGTTTCCCTGAAATGAGTTGATAACAACGTATGTAGAGGGAGGGGACGATACAAATAAACATTTTGGGGATTCAGAAAGGTACTTTTCCCAAAACGCCTTGAAATAAGTATGAAATAGGCATATAAAAACCATGGAAATCGTCGGTGAAATACATTCATTAAGATTAAGTGGAACACATTATCACAGAAGTAAATATACTGTGTTGGCCAAATAAATAGTTTTTCGATAAATCAAATGAGACATGCGAGTGTGCTTCATCCAGCATTTCCTCTTCAATGGTTACTAATGCCTTATTTTCAGCGATAATACAACTCACTAGTAATATAATAAAGGTGACTAGGGCGTTGGACAAAAATAGCCTGCGATCAGTATTTTTTGAACAACGTTATAGCTGTATTTACGTCGAATGGTCAGATGAAGAATATGGAGGATGAAGAGTGAGATCTGAGTGAGGTAAACAAACGTGCTGTGATTCAAACTGAGCCTCACGCAAACAAAAACTATAATTTTTAGAGTTTGATAACACTTGAATCAGAATAAATGGGACATAAAATGATGGGTAGGCCCGTTTTGTCAGACACTCAAGCCACCAGTAAAATTGATTGTACCGTCGGAATGAAGTGTGTACTGCCCCTAGGACGACATTTTGTTCTAAACGTGTTTTTCGAAAAATGGATTTTCGATATTATCAGCGATCGAGGCGTGTAGGGTATCATTTTCGACTAAATTTTGGTCGCTGAATCTAATAAGACTGTTCCTGGAACGATTTGCGACCACTGGAAGAGGTTATGGGTCAAAATCGATTTGTATCTACCTATTTCGAATGTGTTTTTGAGATTTCTGGTACCCAGGTGTGTGGGGTATCACTTCCCTCTGAGCTATGGACGCTGAATCGATTGGAATGGGTCAAGGACTCTCTACAACCACCGTTTCACCCATTTTCTCCATGCTTTTGGACCGAGGAATAACCAACCCTTGTGAAAGAATTGGCAGCGTATAATAAAAGTTACCGGGGATGAAATTTGTTCGGTACTTGGTTTCAGCCATTATTTATAGCGACGAAAAAAAAAACACAATTCATCAAAGAGTCGAGCAGCATAGTGGGATCGTAGAATGTACGAGTATAAGCGTTCACACCAGCTCAAGAAGGTTCTTTTGAAAGGATAGAAGCACAAGGTAACGGCTCATTTACGGTTCGATAATCAAAAGGGCCTCAGAACCCTCACCCAACACCACTTTATAAGAAATTATGTTCACACTCCTCGGAAGGTTATTCACGTTTCCAACTTCGATCTGTCAACATCCCATCGGTCTTTAAGTTATCCATAAATTTCCACGTTTTTGGTTAGTTATTTCTTGAATAATCAACCTATGTTTTCATGCACATGTTCAACCTCTCCGATTTGGCTCAAATTTTTTTTCTGGACGTTTCATGGTGTTCAGATCAAAAAAGGTCAATGTTCGTCCGCCGTACGCCGTCCATTGTCCGCGCCGTTTTCGGTAGTAGGAAATTTTCTAAAAATCTGAAATTTGGGTCAGGGGTCTGTTCCCGGCCTTGGACGGTCCTCGAAACTTTTCAATCCGATCGGACCAAATTTGGGCAAAACAATTTTTTCCTCAGTTTGATTAACTGAGGCAGACCGAAATGGTTCTGCGTATCAGCTATCAGCAGGAAGGTTACTGATAACAGCCCATCTCTAAACAATGACTTCCCAGTAGAGCTAGAAAGCAAAATTGTCAATTTGTGTGTATGTGTCTATCTTTATTTGGTAGAGGAAAATACATGTACTACAGATACATGTTTGAATTTTGTAAAAATACATGTAAAAGTTCAAGTTTAGTACAGCTCTGGTCTTTACAAAATCATTGTTTCCCCCTTGAACTAGTAAAATCAATCTATACGTTGAAGTCGCACAAAATGTCGCAATTCTTTCAAATGTTTTGCTCGACCTCAAATATCAAGTAAGAACGAGGGAGAGATATGCAAAGCTGTAGATTCGGGGGTGGCGCGGGTATCGCCTCTGAAAGAAGGGTACCCCTACGAAAAAAGAAACAAAAACAGTACCTAATAAATAAACAAATAATAAAAATCCAAAGTTGTTCTGACAGATTTAATCTAAAAACCCGTTTCATCGGTTCTTTGTAGTAGGTCCAATACAGATCAATGTTGGTCTATACTGGAACAAAATGTGTTTCTCAAAAATTAATTTTCGAGATTTTCGGGGATCAAGGCGTGTGGGGTATCATTTTCCACTAAATTTTTGGCGCTGAATCCAATGGAATGGGTCCCAGAACGATTGGCGCCCTCTGGATGAGGTTATGAGTCAAAATGGCTGCTCTATTTACCCTTTTCGAATGTGTTTTTGATATTTCTGGTACCTTGGCGTGTGGGGTATCATTTTCCACTAAATTTTGAACCCTGAATTGATTGGAATGGGTCCCAGAACGATTGGCGCCCATCGGAAGGGGTTAAAGACGCTGAATCGATTTAAATCTCCATGTGCCTAGTCTGAGGAATAGCCAACCCCTGTGATTTTCAATTATCTCAGCCCAAGGTTAACAACAGGTGACAGAAGAGTCTTGACATGGGTACCAGGTAGGAACAGGGTAAATAAGATTATTGCACCTCCAGGCGTCTCTCTTCAAATTGCATGTCCCTCTGAGAACTGATGTCAATCCCATGTGAAACAACATTTTCCACTATGTCCATGTGCCTTGAGTGCTCCACAGAATCCACAAAAATGTCCTACTCAATAACTACCGGCAAACTAACAATGAAGAGATAATGAGTCCAGACCAAATTCTATGAAAGTGAAGAGCAAGTTCAGAGGTCTTCATCCTTTCTCAGAAGAGTAGTGATGTGAGCAGGGTTCTTTTAGTTTTCCCAGCCAATGGTTGACAAAAGATGACAGATGAGATACGTGGAGGAACTGGGTATATGGGAGCACTGCACCTCCAGAGGTCTCTCCTCAAATTGCATGTTCCTCTGAGAACTGACGCTATTACCGTGAGAAAATCATAGAATCCACAGATGTCATATGTCAATAAGGACAACAAACTAACAATGAAGAGAAAATGAGGCCAGATGAAATTCCATGAAAGTAGCAAGAGAAGAAAGAGGTCCTTATCCTCTCCTGGAAATGGGAGTGATGTGAGCAAGTTTATTCAATTTTCCCAGCACAAGGTTGACAAAGGTGGCCTCTCCTCAAAATGCAAGTCCTTCTGAGAACTGATACCATTGCCCTGTGAAACCACCCCCTCTACAACCCAAAGGGAGGGTATAGGTATATGGAATCTTTTCAACTTCAGTTCAGTTCAGTAGTTCAGTTGCTCTCCATTCTTCTAGTGATGTAGCTGTGCTCTATTTCCAAATGAAGTTACCTTGTTTTATTTTTTTTCTTCATTCGCGATTGGCAAATTTTGGTGCGTGTTGGGTACAAACTATGAGAATATAGGTTCTAGAGCCGTCTAGTCCAGTGCCCATGTGAGTGTGAGAGGAAAGTGTGCCTCAGTTCTGTCATCCAAGAATGAAGATTGCCTTCCCTGGTAAGATATGTTTTGATTTTTGAAGAAATGGGTTCCAATGCGCCTGGTCCAAGGAATAACCAACCCATGTGAAAGAATTTGCAGCATTTGAATATGTGTTTTCAGGATTTCTGGTATTTTCATTCCATATGTCATTGCTAACTATGATCCTAGAGAGGTCCTCAGCATGGCATTCCTTGGGTCTCAGAAGTGTGACAAAATGAAATTGCAGCGCTACTTTATGAACGTAATGACGTCTGACGGTAGTTATCATCTTTTCTCGTCACTATCCAGCCAACTTACTTCCTATGATGGTTTTCCCGGGAGAGAAAACGACGTGAAAATGAGCGAATAACCCGTCGAATGAAAAGCTTCGAAAGGGTCGGGAAAAGCCGTTGAATAGAATTTCTAACTCGCAACAGGGAAAAAGCGTTTCACGCGAGTGAAAAATACGAAGCGCCGAAAGGAGTGGAAACAGGCAACAGATGAGCGAAGTAAAACCAACAGATTGAGGCTTTTCAGAAAACTTTTTTCTTCACATTCCCACGCGGATGGCTCTTGTCAGTTGTCGGCAACAACATGTTTTTTTTTTTTTTTTTCAAATTTGTTTAACGGCAATCTTTACACGACAATCTCGTTTCCCCTTTTTGAGTCGTAATATCGACTAGCTGCCAAGGCGATAACGCTGTCACACTTTAACATTACGGTCATTGAAGTGGATGGCGGCAAAGATATAGAAAAATCTTTTTCCATCTTGTGAGAGATTCTCTTTGGACAAATAATATACGTTGGAAACCGATTATTTCACATGTGCGAGTTCTTTTGGAAAGGGCTTGTCTGTGTTATGAAAATTAGGTACTTACCGTAACTAACGCTTGGGCGGAAGTTCGTAATTGTAATGAGCGTAAGTCAGACATAGAATCTGCGTATTCTGTGCATAGTAACTTATTCGGATGAAAATGAAAAGAGTTGAATACGAAGAAACCGCAGACGGTCGAGCTTGAAACACAAACTATGATTAAGAGTTTTAAACGTCCAAGTATGAATTATAAAACCATTGAATTTTTAAAAATATTATTATTTTCCCAAAATTGATTTGAAGTTAAACAAAACTTATGCTTTTAATAGTTTCCTAATACAATAATGCTATGAAAACTTCACATGTTGTCTTGATTGTTCGTAGTTTACCCAAAATGTTCCCCTTTTATTTGAGTTCCAGTGCGTCATCTTAGCGAAATTGGGTGAGAAAGCAATTCAGATTTTGAGGAAATAATTTACCTATGTTCAATGACTCTACTCCCCTGCGATCAAGTTCCGACGAAATTTCTTGGGAAACTATTCCCGAGGTTTATTAGCATTTCACTACGCTCGACGTTATCGTCAGGTCTAACCACTTCATCATTCACGAGGGGTTTCCAGGAATGCTCTTTCAAATTCAAATGACCCAGCGAGATCTATAATTCAGCGTATGTTTTCAGTGTGGCTTCGTTATTTGCTTTCGGAACAGGTGGGATTTTGTGTCTCGAACGGTTAGTTGGCTTAATGTTATTTGTAGAGTGGATTAAGGATTCAAGGATTATAAGAGTGTTGTGAACTTTAGGGATTTTAGCGATTATGACTTCCCTTTGTAAAATTCCTCATCATCTATCCAGAGCCAACTCTGCAGAGTATAATCGTCATTTCATAGCGCCAGAGGAAGTTGAGATGAGGTTCGGACGATCTCTCCAAGCATCTCAACTCGAATGTTGAGCGTGACAAGAGTACAAGACTTATCATATTCCCATATGGCATCTGATTCACTTCATTTGGTTAGTAATTGCAGCACGTCTCTCCATTAGATCCGTGACTTGTCTACGTCACTACAACAACTGGAGCCGTTATCGCTTCATTTTTAAAAGTTAGTTTGCTTTGGCAAAGAAGTGAAACTCGAATGTCTTAGAGCCCCAGTTTTGGATTTGATGGGCGTAAACAGCAAAGTGAGATCTTGGAAATTTTTTCCCCCTGAAAACATTTCAGACGCTATAGCTGTCTTATCTAGAACCTCCAAAACTTCCAAGTTTTCTTTCTTGAAACAGTCTTGAAGATGATCACTATGCGTGATGACGAATAGTACAGGATAACCCAGGTGGATATGCACTTGAAGAGCATGCAATGATGGTAAATAGCTTTCATCATGGTTGCCGAATCTATACTGTCTACGTGAACCTGCTATATTTCAATCTTTGACCAAAGCCCACCAAGGGACCACAAGGGAAGAAGTGCGTTCGTAATTGACAATGTTATGGTTGATAGCGGTCGATACCAGGTATCCATTGGCCGGTTCAATCCCACAAGGGGTCCCTGACGAAAACCCAATCCACGAGTCCCACGGTCGAAATCCCAAAGGGCTTTTGCAGTCCCTTTGATCCAACCTTTCCGTCCTGACCATCCTAATCATTTGAATATGCAATGAAGGAACACGGCCTAACAGAGCGGATAGCTGCAATTACGTGCTGAGAGTGCGGAAACATAGGCAATGCCGTCAACACTGTCACAGAGCATGTTGGTGGCAGCTTTTAATCAGGGTACTGGTTTGTAGTCATTTGAGAGATCAACAATGACGACCGTCCCCAACGCCAATGTCTTTCAACCCTTGTGTAAGAGAATTCCCTACTGAAGAACGCTTGTTTCTAACGTTGAAGAGGAATTCACGGAATATGCATTTACTGATTCTCTTTTCTTGTCCTTCGCCAGACATCTCAGTATAAGTAAAGTAGAAATAAAGCGACGTTCGATGGACTGACCTCACCGATAGATACTCAACTATTGCGTTTAAGCAACAATTTTTTACTCCAGTCATTATTATATCGTCATAATTCTCATTAGTTTCCTTTCTTATACAAGAAATACAATAACCCCATATATTTAAACAAGTTATTATTTTTTCCGATTCAGAACACTTGAATTCAAATTTTAAATCTTCAAAAACAAAAAAGTTGTTAAGTCAACAGCGGGTCTCGTTGAACATTCACCGTTTTTACCTCTCGGGTGGGTAAGAGGATTTGTGGATTAAGATAAACGGCTTTTTGTTTAAGCCGTCCAAATGGCAGATCCCTCTAGGCCAGAAGGTCTCAGTTTTTTCCGATTTATATTCTGTAGTTGACACTGTGTGGTTTCTCGAGTTCACTCGTCTTCAACACGTGACGGACATAACGATGACTTGAAAACGTCTCCACAACGTCGTCCTCAATGTAAATTGGCGACTAATCTTCTTTGGTGGAAATATTGGGGAAAAGTGTGTCGATAGAATAAAAACTGTCATGTGGAAATGAATAAGAAAAAAACTAGTCTTCCCCAATTTCAAATATATGTAATACTAGCTGACCGGCAAACGTTGTTTGCCATATATATTTCCTGGGTCAGAAGTGACACCTGTAGACATCCCTAAAAACTATGATTTTCCCATATCTGCGCTCGGGCTGGAAACATGTAGTCACCACTATAGCGATATTAGACGAATTTGTATGCTGTACGTCCAATCGCAGCTTCAGCAAGCTGCATTCCCACTGGTTGTCTCTTCCAGCAGCCGAGTCAAGGATGATTTTCGTTGGACTGCCATTCACTTTACGTATATCTGGAAATGATATGGCCAGTACATTAACCAACAACAGTCGAAGATAAAGCACTCCGTCTGTCTTGGATTGACTGTAATAATCGCCCTAAGCGCTTGATTTAAATAAATTGACATGCAGCAACTGGTGAAAATTTCATCAAAATCGGTGGAGGAGTATTGGCATCTAAACTGTGACACCGAGAATTTTATATTTGATTAAATCAGATAGATAGAAATTTTATATAAAATTAATATAAATAATGCTAATCTGTGTACAGTTTGGGTCGACTGGCGTCACTGATCCGCAATTGGGCTCATGCGGAGAAACCTTGAGAAAGCGGATTTCCATGAACTCGGAAAAGACAGTGGGTCTTCTTGAGTTCTTTCGTGGTTCTAACACAACAATGATGAATGCGCAGATCATTGTCGTGACCCTTTCATACCGACCTTTTCCACCATATTCTGTATACTTGGAGCTTGCGTCTTTCGCACGGAACATTGAGCACGCGTCACCCAGCGTCTTCTCTCCCCACAGCGGAATATGAAAATATTTTGTCGAATTTCCCACGTCGTAGATTGTTCCTTCCTACGGAATTTTTCATCACAAAAATGCATATCGGGTTTGAACCCTTTGAGACTGATGCGATAAGAATGTCTCAAAAAGGGGGTAGGTACTACGGAAAACTGTGCGCAAATTACT
>CM034002.1:22533478-22732527 GCA_019603395.1 Cyrtorhinus lividipennis | reverse complement strand
TCAATGCCTTCACTAAATCCATCTCAATCACTCTGGGTAATTGCAAGCACTCTCTGAAGGCACTTCATTGATGGGTGGAATGAGACAGCTTGGATTATCTAAGCTTGATAGGTTATGTAGTGGGACAAGGACTCCGGATCTCTCAACCAAGCTGGAAGGGTTGTCTCCTACAACCAAGGGAGGAGGAAGTTCTTTTTCACAATAGCTAGGGCTGGTCTCCTGGTAATCAGTACACAGGGCATCAACAACAATCTTGTCAGGGCAAGGAGCTAGTTCAGCATGTTGGATGTTCCAGTTGTATTTTATCTGTAGATGGATCTTCTACTGTGTTGTCCTCTTTGATAGGTAACACTGAGGTACTAAGTCCAGCAGTTTTATCATTTGATCCAGGAACTTGAAAGTTGGGTCTTCATTAAACATGTTGATACCATTTCATTACATTCAGAATTTGGGGCAGGAGATTTCACACACATCTCTACAATTGATTGTTTGTCACTAGCCATGTTTGAACATAGGTCCAAGGCTTCTCTTACAGAAGCACCTTCTGTTTGGCCCTCCTCAAGGGGATTTTTCTGTGGCATTGCAGAGTCCAACAAAGACACTTTGGACCATTTTTCATCATCTTTGACTTCAACAGTGATTGGGATTGATTTCTTAACTTGAAACACTTTGTCTACAGATGGGATGCTCCCAACTGAACACGCTGACAGTGTCACCTCCTCTGCAATTGGGCATCCAACTCCATTATTTGGTTTATAAGATACCTCAGATTTATCAAGTATGCTGTTGACATTTTGGGAGTCACCTGTATCTTTTTTACTCTTGTCTCTTGGTTTATTGCTCTCATACTTGGCTTCATTCAACTCACAATAACAACATCAAGGGGTTCCAGAGCTTGCCCTCAGTCTTAAGATGAAATTTATTATCTCTCTTGTTAATGTTGAACTACTGCTGCTGGTTGATTGCAATTCCTGGGTAGCTACTTCCATCCTGTTCTTTGTCACTGTCTTTTGTGGAAGTTTTAGTCGCACGGGTGATAGACAATTCTGGGTTTCTCTTCCTTAACTGAACTTGGGCTTTGTGAAGTTTAACATCACAGGTTTGGGGAACTTCATGACTATGCCCAACGTCATTGGTGACCTTTGAAGATGTGATCACATTAGGCAACAAGTCATTTCTAACCTTGTGGTAACGATTCTTCCTCTTCTGCCTGACTGCTGGTACCAAAGTTCCACACCTGCTTGTGGAAGGCTTTGGAGAGAACAAGCTTGAACAACCAGCTGCATTCATCAAGAAATTACTAGCAGGAGGAGTGTGATACAGGAGGGGATCGCGATGAACTGGATTTGATTTTGATAGGTGATGAGTAATGGAAGAGACACTTCCCATCTTGTTCTTCACAGTACAAAAAGCGCTGGGCGGATAATTGTTATTCATTGCCATGTAAAGGTCAAAGTTGGATTTTTCAGGGGGAACTACTTCTACAGGCAAATCTCCAGGCAATGGATATGCCATTGTGGCAGAAGACAAGCTACGAGTAGGTATGGGCCAAATTGGAATGTTACTCCTGGGTGGCTTCATAGGTGGAACATATGATGATGACCCATGTGGTGCCTCAAATGATTGATTTTCACTCAAAACGTTATATGTAACTCTTACGCCAGATGCAGACATAAATGATGATAATGTTTGCCCAAAGTCCAATGGATCTTTCTTTTCTGAGATTTGGCTTTTGTACCAGCGCAATTTTGATTGGACAAGTCAATTGGTGTTGTTAAATCAATTGTTGGTCGACTATGAACAGCAGAAGCAGAGTAAGATTTCTTGCGCAGTTTAGGCCCAGAATTATGATAATGGATCTTGTTTTTGTCCAAAATGGAAAAGCTTTGCTGTTGCTCCAGAACAGGAAATTTGGGGTACAAGGAATATGAAGAAGAAGGCACAATTACACTTTCCAAACCAGAAGTTGAAGGAGCTATTCCCACTGAATCTGCAATAATGTTCGGTAGCACACTCATTTCAACTGTTGTTGGCTCACTGGTTTTCCTCCAGTCATTAGTGTGTTGCTGGGTCACCCCACTACACCCAAGATGAGGACTAAAAGGTGGTGGATCTTCATTGATTTCATAGGAAGTGTCAACTGTTAGCTGGGTAGATGTTAAGTTAGCAGACTTGCTGGCTGGATCTTCACTGCTACAAGAGGAAGCTCCAGGAGCCAAAATGTTGGAGTTGATGAGAATAGAGTGTAGTGCCTCACCCTCACAAACTGGTTGTGGTGACTTTGTGTTGGTTTGCAGGGACTGAGTTGGAGCATTGTCAAGTTGTGTGGGGAGGCATGCAATATTGCCAGATCTATCTAGAGCTCCTTTGGCTGAGATGGAGTCTGTTCCTACAGAGGAATTTTCAAGTGAAATTGGTTCAATTTTACTCAAATCAATCACTTTTGGTGGGGAACAGAGGGTATGATTGAGCATTGGCGATGGTTTTTTGCTACCCATTTTTTTGGAAAATGCAGCAGAAACTTTAATTTTTTTGCAACTTTACTCTTTGTATTAGAGCGGCACTGTGTTGTGGATTGCATAATGGTCACACCAATCTTATTTCTTTTATTCAAGCGGTTCTTGAATCGAAGAGTCCTCTTCTTTTTATTCATTTTCTGGTTTCTTTTTCTCACCTTCAGTCTGGAAGATTTATCTTTCTTTATTACCTTCTCGGTAGGTGGTCCTTTGTCTTCACTTGAACAGCAATCAACATTAATTTTATCAACTGAGTTCACAGCAAGGATATTGCAAATAGAATGTGAGAGTTGGTCAACCAAAGATGTTGGAGGGTTACCATCTGAACAACTATCTGATTTGCACACATCCTCTCTACTTACGTCAATGCTGGATTTCAAACAAGTGGCTTCTTCTATAACGACTGTCCGCACCTGCCTCTTTTTTAATGGAGTTCTCTTATTCAACTCTTCCTCACTGATTTCTTGCTTGATGTTACTTGACTTTTCAGAAGGTGGAAGAATTGCCTTCAACCTATCTTCATCTGGAGGCAATATCTGTGACTTGTTGTTCCAAATTTGTGTTTGAGGAGTCCATACACCATATACAGAGGAAGAGTTTCCTAAATTAATCTTAGCTTCTGGTATTGAATTCTGGGAATCGCATTGTTTTCTATCTGCACTGGACATATCTTTTGGTGGTATCACAGAACTGGTGGTTTTCTTCTCTTCTTTAAGGAGTTCATCCCTTGTGAGCTGGTTTGAAGGTGTTTGAATGGGTGTCATTATAGAGTCAGGCTCATCTGCAATAAACCTTGGTATTTCCAAAGCTTTGGAGTCAATAGTTGTTGAAGAGACTCCCTCATCTTCTTTGCGAATCAACATAGCACTGCCATACTTGTGTTTCTTTGCACATTGAGGCTTAACTACAATGTCACAGTTTTGAACACATGACATGCCAAATTCAGTCGTAGATGTTACACCATCTCGCCACTCTTCAGCAATTTTTATTGTGGGTGAGTCTTTAGTAAGGTCTGGGATGACATCCACTGTACTCTGGGTTGTGCTATCAGGACTCTTGCCTGGACTTTGAACAATAGCATCAAATACAGGATCCTCTTGGCTGACTTCTTCAAACAATTTTTGAGCTTCTGTGCTGAATTCACACACAACCTTAGTTGGAGTAACAACACGCCTGTCACGAGGAGTGGGGCAAGAAAATGTTTGGGGATCATCAGTTTCTGAAGATGTTTTAGGTTTACCAGCTGATGGACGGGTTTTTGGTTCAACAGGATTAGGCCAGGTTTGGGAATCCAACACCACAGTTGTAGTGAGATATGGTTTTGGATCTTTGTGCACTGCTGTCAATGAGTTTTCTTCCTCAGTTGGGTATTTTATAGGGCATGCTTGTCTTGATATTTCAGTGCATTCAGAAACTATCACTGCCTCAACATTGTTAGATGATTTGTCAGAGGGTTCCTCCTTTTCAATTTTCTCAGATGACTGTTCTTGACTTACTTCATTTGTTTCAAAAGACATTTTTACAGTATCTTGGGAAACATTTTCCTTACTCCCAAGATTTACACACGTATCTCCATTAGGACTTATCATGGTCATCTCATTCTGATTTCTTGACACCACACTGTTAGATAGTAAACTCGACAGACATTGAGCACCCTTCTTAGGATGTACAACTTGAGAAGTTTTCAAGGCTCCTTCCAAATCTCTCCTAGATTTTAGCCCATTTACAACAATCACATCTTCTGAAAGTTGAGGCAGTTTTGAATCTAGCACAAGGTTTTGGGAAGAACCTGATGATCGAGTTATTCTGCGATTTATACTTTCTTCTGAAAAATGGGGATTTAAGGCAGTACTGCCTAATTTTACAGGGTTTTCCCTAGAAACCTTTGAGGGTCCATCACCATTTTTTGTTTTAATTGTCCCTTTACAACTGGTTTCTTCTGCCAACTTTTGGCTTTTGGCATTCCTCAATGGATCAAGAATTGAATGAAGTCTCTCCTGCTTTGATTTTTGAACAAAATCTTGGCTGAGGTGGTTTGCAATGTCACCTGAGACATCTTTCTGGTCCACTTGCCGCAACTTTTTGTGTTTCTTCCGGTGCAGAACAGGATTCCTTACATCAACATCATTAGGAGGGAGCAAACTTTGAAGTTGGGCAAAACGTGTGGAACTGCTAGCTCCCTCTGGCTCTCCATGTTGAGTCATCTCAGCCACTGTTTGAATAGGCTCAAGTTCTTGACTACTGGCTGAGTCCATTAGTGGCGTTTTTAAGGACACAGGTTCTGCATTACAAAGAGGACTCTCTTGAGGTAAAAGCAAAACATTTCTTTTGGTGTTCTTGATTTTCTCCACAAGAGGCTCAGTCATATTATTAGACCCAGACAAAACTTCCTTAGCAGTTGCCCCAACATCATTCCTTGAGGCCTGTACACTGTCTTTCAATAAAGGAGTCAAATCCACTTTTCTGGCTTTTTTCAAAACCCTGTGACTATCAACTGTGTCAGCCCTCTCAAATTCAATTTTATCCATAAAATTTTCAGACAATAACGGCCTAGAACTCTCACTTTTATTGCTAATAACACTGGTATTATTCTCAGTAAATTTCTTGACTCCAGATGAACGAAGCTTTGGACAAAGGGGAGCATCTTCGGATTTTGGACTAGATTTATTGCAACGAGTTTCCTTGGTAGGAGAATGTGCTAGGGTTGTGTCTTTTGAGCGGCCTTTGGGAGGCACCTGTAGGGTGTCCAAAGAAGACCGAGTCATGATACGCTTAGTTACAGTACCATCAGGAGGGTCTTTGATATTGATGGCTTCTGCAGTTGTTTTATTTGGCAGAGCAGAACAAAGTTCATTGTTAGCTGCATTCCTTGTTGAATTAGAGGATGCAGCATTGTCAGTGCTTTCATTTTCAAGTTTGGTATCATTCACCTTGTCCATAGAAGATACTTCTACATCATTATTCTCATTCAATTTAGGAGGAGATTGAATTTCACTTGGAAGTACATCAGAAACTGGTGGATTTGTTTTTTCTGGAGATCCCTTATTCTTTGAAAACTTAGCAAGAACATTGGAATTCTTCTCACTTTCAATCAGGTCTGTCCTTTGGATAATTCCTCCATCTTTACCTTTCAACCTCTGAGACACTCTCAATGTTCTTTCATCAGAGCTGGAGAGCTTATTGTTTTCCTTGCATTCATTGTTATGCTCATCAATAAGGCTGGCATCAAGCATTGTGCTCTTGATCTTTCTCAAACTAACTGGACAATCATGATTCTTTATTCGAACTTGGTGGGGATCTTCAGCGCAAGTTTGCAAGTCTGGTTTCTTGCAGGGTATGAATTCTTTGCTTTTGGATCGAGCTTTGTTTTTGATAGGTGCTGTTGGGCTATGACAGGCTTCACTGAAAGTACTCTGATCTAGCATTCTCAGACTAGGTTCATTGCCATCCTTTGATCTAAGTTTGACTGACACATCATTAGGTCTCACAGGGAGAGCATTTCCTTCCTTGGTCTTCACTCTTTCAGAGATTCTAAGAGCAACAACAACAGGAGTATTGGTCATTATGGTAGACTTGCCATTTTTATCTTTTTCAGAAGCATCTATTCCTTTACTTCTTAACTGCTGAGGCATTGAGTCAGACCTTAGTTTGTTGTGAATACTGTTTTCATTACTCATACTGGCTGAAACAAGAGGTTCTGGAAAAGAAGCCATGTCCTCTCCACTTTTTGACCTCCTAGAACTTCTAAGAGACACAGTTGGGGTACTAATCATAAGGCCATTCTCCTGTTTAGTCTCATCATCCACCTCACTTTCCTTACTCATTGATCTTCTTGAAGCTCTGGCTTTTCTCTCTTCTGGCTGGTTGTTAGGAGGAACTACTCCCTGCCTTTTATGGTCAATTGTTTGTTCAACAGCAATGGTTTCCTTACTCATGGGCCTCCTAGTACTCCTGACAGGTCTTCTGTCAATGGAGATATCTTCACTCTTGTTTGTCAAGCAGGGTGAACTCTTTTCAAGAGAAGCCTCTACAGCGCCCCCATTTTTATTTAGATCACCATTGTGTTCACAGGATGAAGCATCTGTGCTCTTCGATCTTCGAGTATTTCTGATGGATCTCATTTGGTTTGAAATATCATCAATTATCACAGCTTTGTTTTCCTCAGGAAGATTCTCAGGACTAACCACACCATTTTTCTGAAGAATCTGATCATGTGCAATGATTCCCTTGCTTTTTGCCTTTTGGGCAGTTCCAGCGCTTTCAGGTGTGTCTTCAAATCCTTGTAAAGCTTTTGTTGGTGGTTCTCTGGGCAAGTTGTGTGTTGCTACCATCTCATTATCATTTTGAAGGAAATGGGTGGCAGTCTCTTTGCCCATTGACCGACGTGTACTTCGCACAGATCTGGGGCTGGTGGAAATTTCATTAAGCATGATTTTTGCTGGTCTTTGAGGTACACAGGAGTCATCATCAGATCTGCCAGGCAATTCCCTTGTTTCAGTCTTCTCAGAACACTTGTCATTCTCCTCCCTGGCATGGTTGATTGTCTTGTTTTGTGGTACACACTCCTCATTAGCTTTTTGAGCAATCTGTCCATCAGCAGTTGCACGCTTAACTGTCCAAACAGAGGGCTTCCTAACTGTAGATTTTCTCATCTTTTTAGATAATTTGACAGGAGCATTGGAAGAAACTTTGGTACTTTCTTGGTGCTCCAACGTGTTATCTTCCACCTCAACACCTCCTTGCGCTTGTAGCAAGCTATGGGAGGAAGCAGATTGATTGCCTCTGACATTCAATGTTTTAGAAGATTCACTTCGAGTCATTCTCACAGTGGTACAGTTTTTGCTGTTGTCCAACTGGCAAGAAACTTTGTCAATGTGTGATTTATAGGTGGAAGACCTTTTGTTGGTGCCTTTGCCACTAGCTTTCCGATAATGGTCAATAGTGTGTAATTTGACAGTTTGATCTTCCTCATCATCAGTGAAGTCATACACATCATTGGATGACATTTTGTCAACACTTTTTAATCGAATCATTTTCATCAACTTGGTTCTATCAACACCTTTACACGTTTTTGTGGCTCTTGGATTTTTAATCTTTCTTTGTCCCAAAGCTGTTTTGACATCATTTAAAACAACAGCATCTTCAACTTCAAGCTTTGAGTCAGTAGCATTAAAGGAATTTGGTCTCTTAGTCACTGAACCAGGAGCTGAAGAAATTTTGTTGCGCCCAGTCCTTGCTCCAGTTGACACTGAGGTCCCTTCATCCTCCAATGGTGTATCTAATGAGGACTTAGCAATACATGTTTCAGTACCAGAAATAATCTCTTTCTTCACACCAGCATCTTCTTCCTCCTTGTTCCCGCCTGAATTAAATCCACCTTTCATTGGTGTGGCTGGAATTGTCTTGACAGTTGCTGGTTTTCTCTCAATTTTCCCACGCACTCTTGGATTAGGAGCAGCAATTTTGGGTGTAGATTCATTGTTAGGTTTGTTAGGTCCTTTTAAAGAAGAAGCTACATCAGATGTTGAGGCTTCTGAGGAAATCATGTCTTTGGTTTCAATGACAGACGGGTTCACTTTACTCAAAAAGTCCTCTTCTCCTTCCAGAGGGAAGGATTCAGCAACACTCTCAGGTTTGGAGGATGTTGGATCAGATTTGTCAGTCTGCACAGGATCGAGTAATTTTGTCTCACTTCTTGTTCTTGGTCTTTTGGCAACTTCTGGGGGAGGTTGGGATACACTGAGATTTCCGTTTTTAGCCTCATCACCTGGTATATTCTCTGACTTTTGAAGTGTTTGAACTGACTTTAAGGTCACCCCACCTAACTTCTTGTTCTCAGGGTTGGCATTTTGCATGATTTTAGATGTTCTTTCAGTGACTACTGTGGTTAACATTTCTCTTTTCTTCTTCCAATTATCTTTCATGCTTTTTGAAAGATCTTTGACAGGTTGTGTAATTTCAACCAGCACAGGAGACTCCCCTTCTGTTGTGACAGGCAGAGAATTATTAGTGTGGGGTTTATTGACATCACCATTGCCTGCTTCAGAGATAATGGGCTCAATGTTGAACTGAGAAATTTCTCTTTTGATGGTATTTGTGGATTTATCATTATCAGCATAAGTATTGGCAACAATCAGTTCAACTTCTGGTACACTACTATCAGCTTTTTTATTTTCCAATTGTTGTAACAAATTATTCTCAATAGCTTCGGAATCTACAATTTGTTCAAATATCTCAGAAATTGGCGAAATGATTACTTCATCACAAGGCACTCCAGCTTCTGTGGGCTTGGGCCTTGTGTCTGTCATCAAATTTGTACTGATAAGTGTAAAATTTTGGAGTTCTTCTGTAGCAATATTCTCTTTGGGGACTCTCTCGCCATTATTAAAGGTAGCAACCTCTGCTGGTTGTTTGTCCAGTTCATGTTTGTCTTTCTCAACTATCATTTGAGGTAATCCATCATTTTGGGTAGCATCTTGATGATATGGTTGCTCATCCAGTTCTAATTTGTCTTGCTCAACAACCACTTGGGGGGATCTGGAGCTCTCAATCATCTCAATGACAATTTGCTCCAAGACTGGGGGGATTTTCACTTCTTCATTCAAACTATCTCCATTTGACAAGTCACAAGACTGAGAGGGAATGCCAGACAAAATATCACTAAAAACTGATTTGCCTTCATGCTTGTTGGGGTCAGTGCAGGTGTTGGGAAGATCTCCCAAGTTGCTTCCATCTGTTGTTTGCTCATTATCCAATGGTGGTAATTCTAAATCACAAGTATCAGTTGAATGAGAAATTGAAGGTTCTTCTCTCACTTTTGATGCCTCATGTCCACTGACATCATCTACCTGAGAGCCCAACATGGTTATACTGAACCCAAAATTGTTCACTTTGCAGTCACCGCTCAGAGGGTTAATTTCAGTAGCATTGTGAGAAAAGAGACATTTTTGAGAAGGTTCGTGATTTTTGGAAATGTTCTGGCTGGTTGCAGACAAATTCTTCAACGAGTCTATAGCACTTTTAGAAGAGCTTTTTGGAACAGCATTCAACTCCATAGGGGCAGAAAAGTCAACAGCTTTTGAAACCAGAGAGCATGGGAGGACTGGCGGAATGCTCACATCATTAGCAGTTGATGCTTCTCTTCCATTCAAGGGAGCCTCTTGACATTTGTCGTTCACTGGTGTAATCCCTTCTTTGGGCTCATTCACATCATTCGTAGAGATTTTGTGAGCTGACAACTCAGTGTCTCTTGTAAGGAACGACTTGACAGCTCTTACAGTCATTGTTACTCCTTCACTAGTCAGTCGCTTTAGTCTGTCAACTTTGATGTCTTTATTGGATATTTTTACAGCCACAGGAGCCGGCCTGGTTTCTGTTACTTTTTTTAGTTTCTCAACTACTTTCACCTTGGATTTAGAGGGCGACACCTCAGATTTGTTGACAGGAAGAAGAAATGGGACTGACGCTTCAGGCAAAGACAGAATTTCTTCTTGATCAAGTCCAATAACCTCCCTATTTTCTACTGCCCTTTCCTTGCTCGGAGTCTCGATAATTTTTTCGCTCTTAGTGCTCGCAAGAGGTTTTACATCAAGAAGGTTTAATGGCAGAGAAACCTTAAGGCTTTGATTAGAAATAATATTGGGTTTTGTAGTGGTGGGCTCTTTCAACAAGGGATCTTTAGATTCAAAGGCCGATTGATTTGAAGGCACTGGCATTGTGTTTGTCTCATTTACAGCAACTAAAGGAGGGGTTTCTGTAATTTCAACTGGCTTTTTAACAGCCAGTAGTTTCCGTACAGTTGGCTGGAGAATGCCATTTCTGTCTTTAATGAATAATAAAGGGCGGTGAAGAGGCACCCTTTGACATTGCTTTGTGACGTCTTCAGCCGAAATGGCTTGAGCATTGGATGGCTCTCCCACTTTAAGGCCTTGAACCAAAAAGGAACTTGGAATTTGACAAGTGGGGAAATTCTTCAGAGCAATTTTGACAGAAACTTTTTCGTGACCATTTAATTTATCAGGATTTGATTCCAACAGTTGTCTGGCCCTCCTTCTTAGTTCGGCTTCTTTCGTGTCAAACCTCGTCAACGCTCTGATATCAGACGAAAATTGGCTCTTCTTATTCCGAGAACTTTTGTTAACAGTGAGATATGACTTTGGTTTACTAGCTGAGGGAAGTAGTACAGGATGGGTACCAGAGCCATCAGGGCCAACAGAAATAAGAGATGTGTCAGGAGTGATATTACGTATACTGTACACATCATTCATGATGTAACCAGTTGGAATCTGATTCGATATGTCGGTGGTAATGCTTGGAACGATCTTCCCTAAGCTGACATTCAGTTCGTCGGGTGAACTTACTTCTGTAGTTAAATCTTCGCCTGCAGCTGACGGGATTGCTTGGACAATAACTTTGCTCGTAGAAATTATAGTAGTATTGACTGATGTTAAGACGGGCGGAAATTCATTTGGCTGGTCAATAACAACGTTCTGACGATCGTCAACAGGTGGATCCAGCTCAGGAGGACCTTCGTCGAGGTAATCATTGGAGTCATTTTCACTCAGGATCCCATCACCAGAATAGGGCAACACGATTTTATTGGCAACTATAGCTCCGTGCGGCCCACAGCATTCTGTTGATAGGTAGGATACTGACTGTTGATAGGATGGAGGTGACATAGGTTGACATATGTTGTTATCAGAGGTAGGGACCCGAGCTACGTCTGGAGAAGACACTTGACTCATTTCAATCACGACATTTTTGCCCACCCCAGCATCCATACCAACCGGAGAGCCATATTCTTCCGTAGGACTTGATGTAACTACATCCATCATACCGTCCGAAAGGGGCACGGTATGAATACTACATGACGGGCTCACATCTTCAGACGAACCTTCCGAACTAATTTCCGACGATTGAGACTCGTAGAAACTCTTACAGTCTTTTAAATCCTCGGAGATTTCGTCGAAATATCCTTCTTGCAAGGAATTCCCATTAGAGGTGGATGTCAGAGGGTTCAAAGACTCCTCAAAAGTGTAGCCCTGAACCAACTTCTCCTGGACCGATACGGGCAATACGTCCAAGGAATACTCGTGAGAGGCCAACCTGTCGGAGAGCCCTTTCTCATTAACGGGAGGCGAAATTGTACCCGATGCATTCTGTTTTTGTGCGTAAGATTGGAAGTAATTGTTGAATTCACTTTCCCCTTCATCCCAAGTGGGATATGGTTCAGTTGAGTAATCGTGGTTCTTGGGTTCGGCCGATTTCAGAGCTTCCTGGTCAACAGGAATAATTTCATCTCGCACAAATCCAACATTCGTATGGATTGAATGATGTGGATTATGAGCGAAATCATCACCGAATATCAGACCCAATGTCCTATCAATAATATCGTCGTCCTTGTCTTTGCCACCATGGTTGGAAGAATGACCATAGTTGTATCCTGAGGGATCAAGTGGTACCGATAGGTCATCATTTTCAGTTTGATGAACTTCTTCATCGTCCCTCCCATCCAAGGGTAGGACCACCTCGCTCATTGATGCTTGCATTTGACTCCCTTTCTCCAATCCTCCAAACTCATAACACTAATTTTGTTTGGACAAAAACAAAGGGGAGGAAAATAACAGGAAAAATACTCACAAGAAACGACGAAAGATCTAGATTGAATAAGGGAACCATTAAAGGTTCACTTCCATGGCCCGCAATGTTTGTTGGGCTGAGTCACACTTACGGGACCCTAACTGCAACCAATCCATTATTGCACAGTTTCACTTGATTACATACGCGAATATTGTGGTATTTCTCTAGTAATTCACAAACAATCCAGCACAGTAAGAAGAATATTCACGACTGTATTACGGACAAATAATCGCAGGTTACTTCAATAGGCTTGAAGAGCTACACTTTCTTGGCTGGAACTGTCATAGCAGAAACTCCTACCAGTCCTACCGTAACACAAAGCTCTACTCTCATAGAAGTACCTTCAGAGCTAGGAGGCGGCCATCACAAAACACCTCTGAAGTCGGCCACACTGTGGGGGGAGGCGTAGAAAACCGCGTTTTTCAAAACATGAATGTCGAAGATGAAACAAATAAATAAGAGTGCTTCGAGAAGCAGTACAAAAAAAGGAGTATCATGAAACTCAGACCAAATGTGTAGAAAAACTCCGTTCGCATCATCGATAAAATTGGCATGTTATAAAAAATGTCAACAATTTTTTTTTTATGTTAAGGTCGCTCAATCGGGTAGTTAGTAACAGGATAGTAGATCATCTCAAAAGTTGCCCAGGTCGCATGTTGTTGGATTGCAAAAAAACATCTAGAGGTGTTATGAACCTTCTGGAATACCAGGCTTTCATTTAAATACATTTTGTAAATTTTCAGAACTAGTCAACAAGGGTGGCTAAATTTATGATGATTTCACATAATATTTAGATATGTAGCACAACTCGTTTCCGACTTTCCAGAATCAGGCAAAACTAAATGTTAGAGATATTTCAGGAATGCATAGCAGTACCTGATACCTTGTTATTAAAAATTAATTAAAAAAATAACCAGTGAGTTTCTTTAAAACATTATTTTTTTTGCGAGTGTCAATGGTCCACAAATATTACCTCAAAATCAATGGCAGATAAATGTGGCAATTACAACAACTATTTTTGAAACCAAATATCCGAATCTATTATCTTCGTTTTAGACAATAAACACCCTAGTATTGCACATTAAATATGCAAATTCTTCAAGACTTGCTAAGAATTCACGACACTCGAAAATCAATCGATTTTGCCCTACTTCTAACTCGTACATGCTATCGTTAGCCTCAAAGAAAAGAAACCTAGACATGACTGAAGGTGAATGCGTGGAAGAATGGGCTTGCATGAATAAAACAAGGAATAACCAACAAAAAGCCTATATGACCCCAAGGTTACAAATGGAAGGTTTTTACAAAACAAGAAATCAAGAAATAAACACCTTACCCCTCCCGTCCACCTTTTAGTGGGCGAGGACCCAAATAAGAAAAACAGCGGAGGGGAGGGGTGAGAACCCTGATAAAATTAGACCGTCTGACAGGAAAGGAAAGAGCCTACGCCATGTTTCTATCAGATTAGGGTGGTCGTGGCTGTTATGGCAATTGACTGCTAATGGAGACATTCTTTTACTATCATACCAGCCCGCTGAGGTCATCGTTCAGAGAGTGAGGGGATGATGGAGGGACCACCCAGTCAAAATACCTTCTAGTAAAATTCATATTTTTCCAAAAACTAACTAGTCGAAAAATATTTTAAAAATTTTTTACAATGCTCAGGGATGAGAAATTCATCAGTGTTTCCAATTGCGACTTGCAACCCAGAAAGTTATATGTCTTCAGCCTTTCCTACAATTCTGTTCTGTTGTCTGGTCTTGAAAAGAGAAGGTCGAGAAATACTGGGAGGAGTTCCCAAAAGAACAGTATTTTAACTTCAATTTAAAAAAAAAACCGTGCCCGACGAAGTACTGGATTGATTTTCTATAGTTTTCTTTAAATTAACTTTAATATTTTTTCATCTTTTCGTTTTACATAAAAAGAAAAGGACATTGATACTGCCATAGATCACTACTTCCATTTACTACATTAGGGTCGCCACGTTTACCCTGAGGATTTAAGTTGTTGTTGTTGTTGTTTCGTGCTCCCTGTGGGTCTCATGAGTGTCTGCTGTGTTATCAGTTATCATATCCAAATATCAACGAGTTTTCTTTTTCCCAAGGTGGAATTTATTTTCTTGTTCGCAGAAAAGTTAAATAACATGGGTAAGTATTTGTTAGCAGTACATAATTCATTATTTGTTTTTAGAACGAGAACCCATGTTTAATGAATCTTTTTGATTATTTTTTATTATCTGTTTAGAATCTAGCTGAATGTCTTGACCAGTTGGCTAGAATTCTTCAGTATCTACCGGCTGGTGCCAACCTTTCTACTCGCTCTACTTCGTCACTATATATTCCTCAACCTCAACAACCGTTGACGATGTTTCGCAGCCTGATTGGTGAGCATTGTTCATTACGTTTTACTTTATGATGCTATTGACAAAAATAACGCAGGGCGCACTAGGTTACAAACACTCGCAGACGGTCAGGAGTTCTTTCCAAAGATTCTTTTTCTTTTTCATCCCAATTAGTGGCAATTCTCGGCAGTCAGTGGTCTGGCTATGGAATCGCATATACTTTTTTCATAAGACACTTTCATTGAATTTAAATGTGATTTTCCATTTGAGGATGAGTTCAATCCACCTTCTTCACGCTTCAGCTCCAGGCCTCCAGCCGTCGTCTTTTGCTTAGGCCGGGTACACACGTTGAGGATTCCGGAGAAGATTCCTCAGAGGGATTCCTCTGAGTAAAACCTCTGAGGCGGCCGGAGCCGGACGGAGCATCCCCACGTACGGGAATACCAGGAGGCTTCGGCCAGAGGTTTCGACACGCGAGAGGCCTTTCTAGGAAAACTGTGTTGTTGGTGTAGCCATGGCCCTGTCTTGTCTCTGGGAGACAAGGCTCACTTCTGCAAAGCTATATTAACTCCTCCAATACCACGTCCTTTGAAGACCCACTTCCATTCGTTTGAAACAAGGCGAAAAACAAAAATCAAAAAATTAACGAGGAGCTACGACCACTGTGACGATACTCGAGCGATACCTACAACCGATCACCTCATCCACACGTGAAGGAAGGGGTTCAATTCCAGGAACCGGAACCCCGGCCTCAGGTGGCCTTTCCAAAATTTGGAAAGGCCTGGCGGCCTGTTCGGTCCGCCTCAACTGAAGGCCTCGACCCGTCCACACGGTCCGTCGGCCGGAGAGGAATCGATCAACGAGGAATCCTCTCCGGAATCCTCAACGTGTGTACCCGGCCTTACTTCTCGCAAGCTTTTGTTTGCATTATTGGGCAGTGATCAGCCCTCACTCTTAACAAATATAAAAGAGTAAGAGCCTCGAGCATTTTCCATGACCACTTAGTGTCGTTTGTTCCTCCAAAATAATATCTTGGAGATCAGGAATACTAATCTGGTGTGAAAACCCTTCGTAAACCCGATATTTTGTCTAAATAATCGACACTCACCGGATGGTTTTTCCTTTTTGGTTAATACAGGACCTTGCAAAAGAATGTGTGGCTCGCTGTTCAAAGCTGCTCACACTCAACGCCCGTCTGCAGTGCCTTCCTTTCTGACGTCTGCCACTGTTCCATCAGCAATTCATGGCCACGGATTATCAACTATTCGACCTGTAACGATCCTACCCAACATTTTGGCTTCTAGGTTGGTAAAATGTTCAAATGATGAAACCCGTATCGCATGAATTTGTTTTGCTTGGAATCCTTGGGCGACTGCAAAACTGCTGGAATAGAAATGTAAATAGCTAGAGTTGAAACAGCCGATATAAGAGCAGCAAACAGCTACGGAAGGTTTGAACAATGGCTCTTCTGCTAAAAGATTCCTGGAGGAATCTACATGTGGTGTCGTGGTGCAGCTGTTAGCAGACGTTTGCTTTTGCGGCCGACCGGTTTGACCGGGCCTCAAGATAAAATTATTTGCCTTTAGATGTGACAACATCCGGCTACTTTTTATCTTTCGTGGAATCGAACACTTTACCCTAATCAAATCATACCTACTCTATTCCATATTTTCCAGGTCTCTCCTTGCGCCGATTTCCCCGGAAATCAATTCAACGAGGACACTGACGAAGTACTCGTTGCAGAAAGGGAAACGTAAAACAGTGCACGCCGTTCTCATGCGGTTCTATCGTCTAGATTGGTAAATCAATATTCGCTCTCGTATAATTTCTCACTTAAGACCACCCCGTTGTAGGCATTAGTGGTCTAATCTCTTTAGGTTGATTCAATTAAGCGGAGCAAATGGCGAGAGATGTTAAATTAGAAAACTACCATTAACACTGAAGGAAAGGTCGTACATGGTTTTTGGCAAAAAATGTTCATCAACTCAGAATGATAAAAAAAAATATATTCCTGTTTAGTGTGGCGTAATGTATGTGATGTATTATATTTCATAATCAACATCAAATGGAAAAGGTCTAATTCAGTTTTCCACCATCTTTAGGGGTATATGGATCAGAACGAAATGCGGGCGTCACAAGAAAATCTACAAAAAGTCTTGGAGGAGGAGGAAGCGTCTGCGCCAGCATGTTTTTACAAACGCCACCCAGAGCTGGCTACTCGACACGATGGTCACCAAGTACTGGAGGAAGCCAAAGTATATACCTGACGACCCCTACAACCCCTACCACAAGCGAGAAGGATTTCACTTAACTAGGCGAACCCCCCGAATACCCGTCGCGTCTTGAGGACTTAATTATTTAATGTTCTCGTGTTTTCGGTACCTTCTACCAACCAGTGTCCAATTACACCTAAGTTCAAGTAGCCACTCATAAGGCATTCGTTTGCCGGATTATTTACGATGGATATAATTTTGTTTTAGAGCATTAATCCCACTATTCTGGTGAGTAAATATTACATTAATGAAATTCTTTGTTCTAGTTCTACTCTCCCCTTACTTGAAGAAAAACACTAAACAAATCAATGTCAGGGATGGGTTCAATAAATAATATAGGAGAAAACGACCTCTGCAGAGAAGAAAAAACGCTGCAAATTCTTACACAGGGGTTGGTTATTCGTCAGACCAGGCGCATGGAAACTAATTTAAAAACATGGGGGAAATGGGGAAAACGGTGGGTGCGGCGGGTCCCAGACCCATTCCAATCGATTCAGTGTCCATGATTACCGTATTTTTCGGACCATTAGACGCACCTGGTTTTTAGAGGAGAAATATAAGAAAAAAAATATTCTGAACCAAATAGTGTAATAAAATATTTAATAAAGTATAACAGTAAAGAATAATATTTGAACCATATAAACTGAACAGCAGTCAACAGTGGCATTGAGAACCATTATCACTGTCATTAACACATAAAGACAAAGGTTTGAGTACTCTAGTCTTTTGAAAACCCCAAGAACTCTTCTTCGCTAGAGTCAGAATTCATGAAGCTCATTTGGTCACAATCACTGACATCACTTTCTTCGCTGTCTTCGTATAAAATACAGTCTTCACTTCCATCTAAGGCATTGCTAATGCCACATTTTTTGAACGACTGCACAACAATCTCTTCCTTCACTGAGTCCCATGATCTTTTCACCCATTCGCAAACTTGAGTGATTGTGGGCCTCTTCATTCGTCCAGTGGGTGTCAAGTCATGGTTACCAGCAGCCATCCACTTGTTCCACTCTTCTCTCATAAAGACCTTAAATGGCTTGTTTATGGAGACATCAAGAGGTTGCAACCGGCTGGTAAGACCTCCAGGAATACCCACTCTCCCTCTCCCGGGGGACCCGCTGCCGCTCTGCAACACGGACCATAAGACGCAGGCACTTTTCCTCCTACTTTTTGGTGAAGAAAAAGTGCGTCTTATGGTCCGAAAAATACGGTAGTGGAAAATGATACCCCACACGCCCAGGTACCAGAAATCTTATAAACACATATTCAAAATGAGTGAAGTATACCCTATTTGACCCATAACTTCTTCCAGTTGGTGCCAATCGTCCTGGGACCAACTTCATTGGATTCAGCGTCCATGATTAAGCGGAAAATGATACCCCATACGCCTAGGTTCCAGAAATCTCAAAAACACATATTCAAAATGGGTAGTATATACCCAATTTGACCCATAACTTCTTCCTGTGGGTGCCGATCGTTCTGGGAGCCATTTCATTGGATTCAGCGTCCAAAATTTAGTGGAAAATGATACCCCACTCGCCTAGATCGCCCAAAATCTCGAAAATCCATTTTTCAAAAAACACATTTTGACCCCTACCCCCTCCAAATTTGGTCCGATCGGGCTGAAAAGTTTGGAGGATCGTCCTAGGCCGGTATCAGACCCCTGACCCAAATTTCAGATTTTTAGAAAATTTTCTACTACCAAAAACGGCGGATGGCGTACGGCGGACGGACATTGACGTTTTTTGATCTAGACACCTTGAAACGCCCAGAGAAAAGTTTTGAACCGAATCGGAGAGGTTGACCTTTTGCATGAAAACATAGGTTGATTATTCAAGGGATAACCAACCAAAAGGAAAGGCGCTAAGGGATTAGTGAGGGGGCTTGAAGTTCGTTCGGGGTCGATCATCCCTGGCGTTGTATATTTCCAAAATCGAAAGCTGAGCTGTGCTGGGTATTGAAAGGAATGATTGTCGTTGGGCAATAGATACGAGTCCCAATAATTCAAGACATGAAAAATATGAACACAAATGAGGACACCGAAAAATTGAGGGGGAAATTGATGCGCGACGATGGTCAACGCTGCAATAATCCATTCTCAAACTCCGCGAACCATTCACTTCAAGTTATCACCGTATCGTGGTGGGCACTCGGCAGAAGTAGCGCAAAGGATGTCCTTAGAAAGCTAGGGAGTATAGTTTGACAAAACATCGGGTCTTTCTTCAGGATACATCAGAGGAAAAACGCTGCAAATTCTCTCACAAGGGTTGGTTATTCATCGGACCAGCAGCATGGAGACTCATTTCGTCAACATGGGGGAAACAGTGGGTGTGGCGGGTCCCGGACCCATTCCAAACGATTTAGCGTCCAAAATTTTGTGGAAAATGATACCCCACACGCCTAGATAGCCAAAAATCTCGAAAATCCATTTTTTGAAATACACATTTGACCCCTACCCCGTTTCAAGGACCAACTAAAGCCAGGAACGGGCGTCTGACCCAAATTTCAGATTTTTAGAAAATTGTCTACTACCAAAGTCGGCGTGCGGAAATTTGACTTTTGTTTGGTTATTCCTTGAATAATCAACCTGTTTTCATGCAAATGTCAATCTCTCCGATTCAGCTCAAAATTTTTTTCTGGGTGTTTTAAGGTGTCTTGATCAAAATGAGCAAATGGCCGTTCGCCGTACCCCGCCCAAATTTGGTACGGCGGGTGGACATTTTGGTTTTTTGATCTAGACACCTTGAAACGTCCAGAAAAAAATTTGTTGGGCCGAATCGGAGAGATTGACATTTTGCAAGAAAACATAAATTGATTACCTATTCAAGGTGACGAGAAATGGAGGGCAAATCCCCTATTCCTTGTCGCTACCTACCCTTTCATATTGCTTGGAAGTAACACTAGGTTGCAGTACTTTTCTTTTCGTTTTGTTGGCAACCTTGTTTCTACTGTCGGCCTAGCCGGCGGACGCTGTAACCTACACTTC
This sequence comes from Cyrtorhinus lividipennis, assembly GCA_019603395.1. Lineage (NCBI taxonomy): Eukaryota > Metazoa > Arthropoda > Insecta > Hemiptera > Miridae > Cyrtorhinus > Cyrtorhinus lividipennis. The sequence goes on along the minus strand of CM034002.1, from coordinate 22,712,772 downwards.
TCCGACGCGGTTCGTGTGTTTTCCAATCTTAATAAATCACCTCCGAAATATTCAAAGTTCCTTCGCGTTCACCCCCCAATTTTACTGGAAAACTTGGTGAGTGATTAACTGATCATTTTAGTCAAACGCCTAGCATGAATTCATAGTCGTAGAGCTTGCGGGGAGTTCTAATTTGGAGCATGAAGTTGGATATTCCTTGGGACGCTATACCAATGGTAGTGGACGAATGCCATGTTGAAATGAAGTTTCTTTTTTTGTCGTTTTTTCCTTGCTTGTTGTTCTGGCCGTATTTGACAATGAAATCGGGTTGAGAGGCATGTAGTAATAGTAGGTACACAACCCGATTCCCGATCGAGCAAAATGGGCGAGTTGCATTGAGGATTGAGGGTCAAGCAGGCTCAATGGCGGATGGGGGAACTCGTCGCACAGAATCATAAGACCCGGGCATTTAATTTCCCCATGAGGACGGAGTAAGCTGAATTTCGATAAATTCAGGATCGCTGAAAAAGGCGGTGGAGGCCGGTCGGGATGATTGTCGAATCTTGCTGGCTAAAATGCCAGGTGCACCGCGGTTTAGTATCTCTGTGTTGTGGTTGGAAGAAAATTTCTTCCACGAATTCAATGTCACGAGCGTAGAACTACGCTGTAAATACTTGTATCCTACAATCTGTGAGTGAGCAGGACAACACATACGGCTATGTGAGTTATAGGTCACGAGAACGTATTTTTAAAGGAGAAAAACTGATGGAAGTGCCTGACCAGCGGTTACCAGGTAACCAGTGGTTACCTTGGACATGTGTGATGGGGTCTATTCTGTAATACATCAGTGCTCTTGGAAGTAGGATGTGTCAAACTTAAATATTCACTTACTAGATGGGATAAAATGGATCGATTCAATTTAATGTTCATTTTATTTGTATTAACTTTGACATTCAAATGCATGTAGTCTTGGAAGAGCCTGTAAATTAAATATTCTTTTTTTTGTGGGATCACAGAATGTCCAAGGTGTTTTTGGTTGGTCATTCCTTGAATAATCAACCTATGTTTTTTTGTTTACTGAGAAGGAATTCCAACTAAACATGCTCCATGAGAGACTAGGCGGTCCTTGCTGGAACTATAATCAGGGTTTGATCTCTATAGCTTAGACCGGAGTGGTCAGTGAGTCCGTACTCTTTGTGGGTCTAGAGTCTCTGCATCCCTTAACAACGGTCACGGACTCGGGGATTAAGTTTGCAGGCAAACGAGGCTACTTGGGTACGAGTACGAGGTTCCACATGAAGTACCCGTCTTAAGGGGAACGTGCGTATCCAAACGGCCTACCTTTTTAAATAAGTGTCCCCGCCCTGCAGCACCCATATTTTAACCCCTGGAGTATGTAGTAACCCTGTTTGTAGACACCAGGAGGCGTAGGTAAGGAAGCTCAAATCAGGGAAAGGCAGGGATGACTGCTGAAGGAACTAATCTTGGATACAGTTCAAATAGTTAGAGTCTGAGACTCTGACTTGTTCAAATTAGGCTATGAGGCCCGTCTGTCTTGCATCTACACTGACTGGTTGTAAAACGTTGGCTGATTCTATAATCACTGAACAGGGTGAGGTGGGATCCTGATGTGCTTTCCTCATATTGTTGTAGCATTCTTGAGAGAAGGTATCATGAGCTCTGGAATCTTCTTGACAGTGCTCTGGCTCTGTGGGGTAGGGTACCCAGGATACCCACTTTGCTGATTGGTCTGTGGGTGCAAGGTGAACGTTAAATTGTAAAATAAATGAACTGTCTAGTACCTGGTTTGTGGCTGGGTAAAATGTTTTTTTTTAAGGGAAATAAAAATTGAATAATTTGTTTGATTGTATGCCAAAATCATTTTTGGGAAGTCTCGAGAGTATATAAAGTGAATCAAGTTAAACCTTAATTTGTTGCAACGAAAGTGAAGACCATCAGCAGTAAAATTGGGGGCTATTGGAATAAGGAAGTAGGAGGGAGAAAGGGCCTCGGATTTTGAAGAGAACACACAAAAGGGGAAGTCAGACAATGTCAAAATGAACCCGACATTGTGAAGCCGTATTTTTTACGAAGTCCAATGACTTGAAGGCTTATTAAGACAGTCTAGTTGTCAGTCTATCTGTTGAGGCTGTGTAACTGACTGTGTGGCAGCATCTCAGCTCTGGGGTGGCAAAGATACTAAAGAACTGACGGAAATGTTTTCTCAGATTTCTTGACCAATGCAGGATGAGTCCGCATTGGAGGATCTATTGATAAGATAGGTGGAAAAGTGGGAGGATGTTTTCACGAAGCTGACGAAGAAATTCACTGAGCGAGTGATGAAGAACATCAGGAGCGAGCTTGAAGCTTTTGAGACCAGGACAGCTGACAGGTTGATGCTCTTGTAGCTAGATATCTGCAAGGCGAGGAACCCTCCTCGGACAGCTGTGACGCCAGAAAATAATGTACTTATCGAGATGGACCAGGCTGCAGGCAACTTTGTCTCAGGACCATCTGCTGAGATTAGAGACATGTCAAGACCTTCTGGAACAACAGACTTCACCTCCAATCTCAGTGAGAAGAGGGAAATGAAATGTTTTCCTTTGAAATCCTCTAGTCAAAAATATGAAGAGGGATGTGATTACTCCCTGTGGAGGAAGAGCATTGAGATGGAATTTAAGGCAACTGACTGCCTGTTCCTGATTAAGTCAGATGTTGAACCAATGTAATCATACACAGAGAAAGAAATTTACTAATTGAAGTGTTATATACACATGTACATCCTTTTCGATATTCCTGAACGGTTCCAGCGCATTCAAGCTCTAGATCCTCAATCATTCTCCAGAGAATTAGCGCTGAGATCAGAATTTGTCAACATTCAATACAATTCTGAAGTTGAGACAGTTGTTGACTTTGTGTCCCGTTTTAATGCCTTGGTAAAAGACATCATGAAATGCCCTGAGTCGGAACTAAGTGACCAGGAACTGTGGAGAAATTTGATTTCAGCAATAGCCAAGGCATGCCCAAAAATCAAATATGGTCACCAGACCAAGAAAAAGCGTTCAGGCAATAAAGGAGATTCTGTATGAGAGGAGCAGCTCATTGGAGGAAAATGCCCAGACAAATTGCGCCTCAACCAGCAGCACTTGGATGTGGTACACCAAATCATCTCACTACAAACGTAGAAGCTCAAGCACTGGCCATGGTAATTAAAAAATTCAAAAGAAGAGTCGTCTTGAGGGTAGCTGCTACAGGTCTGGAATGGCTGGACATACTAAACTTGTAAAAATCTCAGAAGAAAATGCTTCAGGTGTGGTGAATTTGTACATATAGCTGGATTACTGGAATGCACTGGATCCAGAAAGGATGGTCATAGATCTCAGTCACAGTACGTAGAAAAAAGCTGAGACTTTGAACAGTTTTCCTAGAAGGAAGCCTAGACTTGGGCACAAATCCAGGACTCCCGCAAAACCGCCTCAAAATTGCTGGAAGACAAGATACACCAGCTCAGCATTGTCGAAACAATGAAAGCAGAGTTTCCCTGGTTGCAGCTGCAGATGGGAGACAAGAGTCTACTGATGACAGCAGTGAGGAAGATCAGAATGTCCCTGCAGTTGCAGTGAGGAAGTCTGATGACACTGGGAAGGAACAGGGAGTCAGCTATCTCCCTGGGGTTTGAGATTAAAAAGAAAAAAGAGAGAAAAGGGTGACTCAAAAATCTTGAGTGCGTCATACACTAATAAAGAGTGAGAACTTCCATGTCTGGATGATAGATTAATTCTCAAAAAGGGCTCTTATGATGGAAAATTTTGTAGGGTTTCATTAAAATGAACTTTGATGAATGCATCTAAGAGTGAGAGACAGGTAATTCTTGATCAAGTATGCAGACATGTTAGTTTGGAGGGAGAAAGTGAAAATGTGGACGGGGTAAACTAACATGTTTTTGGAGAAACCATTTCTCAGGGATTGAAAAGACTTATCAAATGTAGACATAGGAGGGAGTTTGCCTCGTAAACACTGTAATACTAGTGGAAGTAACATTGAGTCATGTACATATGGTAATCAAGGCACTTCAACTGTGGATACCCAAGCTGATTCTTCCTTAAGAGATAATCAGGGACTTAAATGGCATTATAGATTAAATCACGTTTTGAAGAAATACTTGGACATAGCTGGCAGGAATCTGCCAGGACTAAAAGACATCAAATTTGGAAATTACATTATGGATTGTCCTGATTGCAAAATGGCAAAGGCCAAGAAGCAACCAAGCTCTCAGAAGAGGCATAGATCAGAAATACCTTTTCATCGTTTGAGTTCTGACCTGATGGGGCCAATTAAGCCACAAGCTAATAGATCACAGGCACGTTACATAGTGACATTTATAAATGATGCCACAAGATATGCTTTTGCCTATGATATCACTGATAAAACTAAAATCTATGCAGCACTGTTGAGTTGGTTGGATGAAATCCGAAGAATAAGTGGCTCAGAATCGAGGGTGGCCAAATTGCGTACAGATTCAAAAACTGGACTTGAGTTTAAAACTTTTGAAATGAAGACTCCGCTGAATAGAGAGAGAATAGTCTTGATAACTAGCGAACCTTACACTCCTCAACTGAATGGAACTGCTGAGAGGCTAAACCTGGAATTAGGAGAAAAGATCCGGGTTAACCTGATTTCCTCAGGAGTGCCTAATAATTTTTGAGCGCATGCTATGTGTCATGTTGTTTTTGTTCATAACCGTACTCCAAATGCAGCGTGTGGTTTCAGAACACCATTTGAGATGGTCTTTGGTCATGTCCCTGAGTTGAAATATATCAGAAGGTTTGGCTGTGAAGCATACATCCTTGACAATCAAGCTAAATCAAAATCAAAATTTGCACCCAAGGCACAGCTAGGCTTTGTACTGGAGTGTGGAGAAACGGGTTATGTGTTGCTTCATGCAACAAATAAGACTCTGGTCCGCTCAAAACATGTAGACTTTGTAGAGTCTAAAACTTTTAAGGACCATCAAAATGAAGATTCCACTTGTCCTGATCTACTACAGAACTCTTTGATCTCAATGGAGGAAGTATGGGAGGAGGAAGGTGATACTGAACCAGCTGAGCTTCAAAATGATAATCCTGAAAGGATAAATGACATTAAAGTTACACAGGAGTTAACTGGATCCTCTGAGGTAAATTGTAAAATTGGTGAGACTGATGAATACGAATTCTTTGAAGCAGATGAAGCAGTCAATCTGGCATGTTTCCTGGACAGTTCACTTGCAAATGATCTTGAACCAATCAAATATTCAGACGCATTACGTTCTCAGGATACTGACAAATGGATTGAGGCTATTAACCAAGAATTTCAGGCCTTGGAAAAATGTCAGACAAGGAAAATAATTCCAAGATCGCAGGTTCAAAAGGGAATAAGAGTGATGAAGACTCGTTGGGTGCACAAGAAAAAGCTGGAGGCAAATAACTTAATCAAATTCAGGAGCCGGTTGGTAGAGAAGGGCATTGCTGACAATAATTCTTACGAGTTGTCTGAAGTATATGCTCAAGTTACAAGTTTAACTGATGTGAGGTTTGTTCTCATAGTTGCAGTTGAGTATGATCTCAAACTAAATCAGTTTGATGTAAAACCAGCGTTTCTGAACGGTTCATTGACATCTCAGAAGGATGGTGTGAGTACAGGGGTGAATGTCCAAGTTTGAGGAACAATAGTGTGTGTGAGGTTCATAAAGCTTTGTACGGCTTGAAAGTGTCGCTACAACGATGGTTTAAGAGATTTTTGGAGTTAAATGAAAAATTGGATCTTAAACCTTATGAATTCCAACTATGCTCCTATCATTGATTCAAAAGAAATTGGCTCAAATAAAATAGAGACGGAGTTCTCAATTACAGATCTTGGCAACTAGAGGTGTATTTCAGTTTGGAGCTTGAGAGGAACAGACAAGAAAGAAACCATGAGAGTTCACCAGACTGCTCAACTGACCTCTATTCTGCAAAAATTTGATCCTGACAGCAATAAAATAACACCAACTCCCATGATTGCAGAGAAGCATGGTGAAAGGATGCCAACGTCCAATTTGGCTGAACTAAGCTCAGTTCCTTACAGACAGGCTATTGGGTCTCTTCTAAATCTACAAAATGGAAGCAGACCAGATGTTGCATATGCCACAAATTTGTTGAGCAGAAAGCAGGCTAATTTCAACTGGAAAGACTGGTTAGCAGCTATACGCGTCAAGAGCTACAGAGGGATACTCGATACTGCACCTGGATACTGCAGAGGGAGGATACTCGACGACGGGATTCATTATTGAATTAATTGGGGATCCTGTCATGTGAAAAGCAAAAAAAAAGGGGAAAAAAAATCACATGGCGTTGTTTTCAGCTGAAAGTGAATTTGTTGCGATGAGTTCGGCATGCCGAGAGCTAGCGTGCTTGAGAACAATGTGTGAACAAATTTTAAATATCCCTACAGTGACAATGAAGTATAAAGACTCAGAACCTACCATTAGACTAGCTGAAGTGGATGATTCTGCTACTCAACGCACTTAGTCAGAGTGTCTTACTTGTATGTTAGGGAAGAACATTGGAATGGACACATCATCATCAAGTGAATCCCTACTGAAGATTAGAAAGATGATTTTGACTGAGCATGTCAGGAATTAAGGACAGAAGAATTATTAATCAGAGCATCAAATTAAATCAAGTTAAATGAATAAAAAAAAAAAATAAATAAATAAATAAAAAATAAAAATAATAAAAAAATCATAAAATAATAATAATAATCGGATGTTTTGCACTTAGCAAGGACCTCCTTGGGTAAGTGAAACATGAACATTTATATTGATAGGAACGCATTCCTATGTATTTAGACAGAACTCTATTTCTGTGTTTAGACAGGGCTTTCCCTGTGCTCAATGACAGGATTTTTTTTCTGTGAAGTAAGATAGGATTTTTCCTATGGAATCAGACAGGTTCTACCTGTGAATATTAGGATGGAACTGCCCATGAATCAACAGTGACTAGTAAGCTCTCTTTGAAAGAGGAAGTCAGTTGGCACTGATGTGCTGAAGAATGAAGAGCTCCTGAGATCTTCTTGGCGTGGCTGCGGATTCTTCTGCTGCTGTGGCTGTGGATTCTTCTGCTGCTGTGGCTGCGGATTCTTCTGCTGCTGTGGCTGTGGACTCTTCTGCTGCTGTGGCTGCGGATTCTTCTGCTGCTGTGGCTGCGGATTCTTCTGCTGCTGTCGCCTTGGGAGATACAGCGTCTACTGCTTCAAGATTCAAGAAATCTTGCATCTCGGAAATGTGTCGCAACGGACTCCAAAGGAATCGGATATTTGGGAGGGAGTGACGAGAAATGGAGGGCAAATCCCCTATTCCTTGTCGCTACCTACCCTTTCATATTGCTTGGAAGTAACACTAGGTTGCAGTACATTTCTTTTCGTTTTGTTGGCAACCTTGTTTCTACTGTCGGCCTAGCCGGCGGACGCTGTAACCTACACTTCTCCGACGCGGTTCGTGTGTTTTCCGATCTTAATAAATCACCTCCGAAATATTCAAAGTTCCTTCGCGTTCACCCCCCAATTTTACTGGAAAACTTGGTGAGTGATTAACTGATCATTTTAGTCAAACGCCTGGCACAAGGAATAATCAACCAAAAAGAATATATTTTGATAAATTGATTGTTACAAAAGAAGGAACAAAGTAGTTATATTTTTATTTCATTCTTTCAAAATGTAGCCCAGTGTCACTTTTTGAAATAACGTGTTAAGTGGAAGCATAGCGGAATAAAGGGATTGGAGTTTGAGATAACGAATATATTATGTACCTTCAATTCAATTGTACCTACGGTTTATATGAGGATAATATTATCAATCGAGTAAGCAATACAAGAACAATAACTTTTGTTCAGCTATAAAATTAAGTAGTTACTCGTAATTACGGTCGTAAAAAGACATTTTGAGAAGAAACATCGATGTTGAAGTCCATCGAAGAGTAAACATCGATGTTTGGGAGAAGCCATCAAACATCGATCTATATATATCGAACGAAAACCCAAGATCCACCATATTTGCCGATAACACTGTTGTGCTGATAATCTTTTCCCCAAGAGTTTACAAAATTCGAATGCTTGTGACGCAGAATACCTTCCCCGAAAATTCTTGGTTGTTGTCTTACCAGTGTTGATATAATTTGAATAATTCAAGCGTTGAAAAGTTTGGATGAAACAGGAACAATAGGTACGTATAGTCTTCTTATTTAGATTCAATTCGATGCTGCCTACTTTACACGCCCGATTTTAGCAATAATATCCCAATTTGGTGGAGTTTTGCGTCGGAAGTTTGAGCATTGATGGTAAAACCGTCCGTTTCAGGCAATTTCTTCTTAACATGGCGTATTTCTTGCCTCCTGCGAGGCTTCCCAGAGCTGTGGCGGCCAAACATGCCAAATTCCCGGCTGAATACGTCTTGAACAGGAATCCCCGTAATTTGGAAAAACTGTGCATTGCCTACAAACCTGAAGGATGGTGGTTGGAATCGGATGGGATAAGTTACTGGCACAAATTAGTTGTAGAAAGAAATAGTAAGTAATGCAGTCGGTTGTTGGTTGGTTTTGGAAGGATGAATTTTGAATTTGAAAGACTTACCTAGTTCAACTGACAGTTCGCAGCACTATATTAATTATATTATGCAGCATGAGCTCCTTAGAGCACCATTATGCTGTACTCGTGATCGCAATCGATCATGAGAGTGAGCATTATATTATGGTGTATGCCATGGATGGCCATTACTCAGTATGGTCTTCAAACATAGTTACGTGACAAGTAAAGAACATTTTGGTGTAAGGTTACTCAAGAATCATCTGATAAGCTGGAGTCCTGGTGATCTGCTGGTTGGGTTTGATCAAAGCCAAGTCGTATTCTCGATTGCTGTATCTTCGTTGTGGGTACACGAAGGACTTACGCAATGTAATTGATATTGATATTCACTAAAATATTTTGTTTTGCGGCAGGCCGAAACGTCAACCGCCTACGTCAACATTATTCCGCGTCGTAATACCTCTCACAGGCCTCCACGAGAGAGTGGCCTATCAAGAAACGGCTGTACAGTTCGACCGATCGGTCAGCTCATATCAACTTGGGCAGGATACTAGCCCTACGGTGCCTTCAGTCAGGTACGTCTGTACTCGCTCTACTGTGAGCTTATTATAGATTGAGGGAGATTTCAGTTATGTGCGGTCTACCTTCAGCCTACGATCCGTGTGCTCTGACCTGCTGTCTGCTGCTTGTCATTTTGCTAGGTCCGTTCTGTAAATGTCTTAATATACCGCCTACGTAACGAGAGGAGGATTCCGCAGACGTAACCACTATCGAAATATCAGTAGTGGTTTCTTATTGCAAGGGATCACGGAAATGGTTTGCGACCACCAACCCTCCCGAAGGGCCACCGGCATCTAACCTGGATGCTTTCCTTGCTGAAATGGTTGCCTGGTGGGGGTGTCTCTAACTGAACCTGAGCGGTACAAACACCCACGTCCCTCCGATCAGTTCAGGCTGAGAAACCTTGGACCGTTCACGACTAGGTGTCAGTGAGTGTTTTAGGGCGTTCTTCCTGTATTAGTCCTCTTCTGTTGAAACTATTATTAAATAAATTAATTTTTTTCTTACTTCAAAACAGTAAGTATTCATTCCTCTTTCTCAAATTGAAGGTTGAGGGACATTTTATTATCACACCAGAAGGAAATGCGCGAATTCTTTCACAGGGGTTGGTTATTTCTCGGACAGAGCATGGAGACTCACTCCAATCGATTCTGCGTCCAAATATAGCGTGAAATGATACCCACACGCCCAGAAATCTCGAAAACCCACTTTTGAGATAAATACCCATTTTGACCCATAAATCTCTTCGGTGGGCGGCCAATCGTTCTGGGACCCGGCTCATTGGGTTCCAGCGTCCCAAAATTTAGTCGAAAATAATACCCCACACTCCTAGATCGCCGAAAATATCGAAAATCCTTTTTCCATGTACACGTTTTGACCCACCCACCCAAATTTGGTTCGTTCTGGAAAAGTTCGAGGACCAACTAAAGGCAGAAACGGGCTCCTGACTAGAATTTCAGATTTTTAGAAAATATTCTACCACCAAAATCGGCTGTGGACGGCGGACGGACATTTGCTTCTTCTGATCTAGACACCTTGAAATACCCAGAAAATAATTTCGGGCCGAATCGGAGAAATTGACTTACTGCATGAAAACATACTCGTAGGTTGTTTGTTCAAGGAAATAACCTATGAACCAAAAGCCGAAACGTGTAAATTATTTTATTCTTCTACATGTAATTGCTTGAAAAATCCGTTTGGTATGATGTATTGACTAATTCAAATTTGAATTTGTCATTCTCTGCTATGCATATAAAGATTTTCTTTTTTAAAGAAGCCTTTTCTCTTTCTACAGACATGAATAACACTAGTTACCATTATATTAAAAAATTAAAATTAAAGGACTAAATACATCTTTCTCAAGAAAGGTTCGAGCGTTAGAGGATTTGGGAATGTAGGTTCTTAGTTACATGTTTACTAGGTAATGTGGCTCATTATCGTTATTTACTATCAAAGAAGTAATTGGACTAGAATTATTGTATGATGATTGTTGCGTACAATAGCCTCTTATTAGGTATGTAGTAGGTTCTTATTAGAACTAGGTAGTTCAAGACAATGTCGAAGGGTTAGAAACCAATATTATTAGTTTGTAGATTGTGTTAAACCGATTGGAGCTGCTGGTTTTAGTTTCACATCTACAGCCTGATCGCTTGAGAGGAAACTGTTGAGTAGACCTTATCTATCGTCCACAAATCATGTGGTGCGTTTTGAAGAAATCCGGATGTCATTGGCTTTAGAAGTAAGGGACGACCACGTTCTGCGCTTCCGTGGTTATTTTGTAGAATGATCTTCAATCAGCATTCAACAGTACCAGGTTTTAGGTTCTGTTTCCAAAATATCCCCGTGTCAGGAATCCAACTCCCTGTTCAAAAAGAGGAAAATGTGTTGCTTCAACGATAAAATATTTCTATTTCCCTAGCTCAAATGTAGTTACAAAATGTCATTTTCATAAAAAGGGATTCTAGGATTCACTGTGTGAAGATTTAGATGTACACCAACGTTTTTAGCTAAATATTGGTCATTGACAGAGTAAATTAACCAACATTAAGTAAATGTTTAGCCTAGTAAGTAGGAATTAAAGTCTAGGGTTTCACGTCCAACCACCAGTCCGTGTCATGGACGTTGTTGCCGTTGCTGGGTAGTTCTCAGAACTGGCCACTGTCAGGGTTGGGAAAGGCGACATTCTTTGCTGTGTTTTTGGCAGGGAGATGAATTTATAAGGTTACTGAGTTTTACAGAACCCAACTGCTGCCCAAGTGCAGTCAACAATTTGTTTCATTCCTACTTAGGGTCTCTTGGGTAAAGGTTCGCTCATTATTGCCCTCAAAGATCATTCCTACAGCGAAAAACAAAAAAACAAAAAAAGTCACCATAACTTTTTTTTGAGCAGTTTCAGAGAAGGTGTTATTGCGCTTGGGGTTTCTATGCATAACTTTTAGATTATAATTGGGCCCCTAATGAGGTATCGAATATTCAAGTATAACAAGAGCTGCGAGTTGTAAAGCTGCATTTTTAACAACGCTTGTTATAGAATTGAGAACTCTGATATACAGTACAAGTTTAATAGTTCGATAGAACACTGTTTAAAAAATGTCTCAATGGGATAATTTGAATATGGAAAGTTTCAGGTTCTAACATGGCTGCTGGGTTATACTTACTTACTCTAGAGGTACTGGTACTCTACATTATTGCCATTTGCACTTACATCCGTTTTGTGGCAGAGTATGGGGGAGGGCTTGGCCGGCGAGCATCATCTCTCTCCACAGACATTCTGAAATTTCACGAGAAAAGAATGCTTTCATATTAATTGGATTTTCCTGTTCGTGGAAAAAAAAGATTGGGCTTCAAACTCTGAATTCTGATTTCTCCCCGAAATTGGTCAGCCTGGGAATTATTACGAGTTTATTCAACTCGTTATTAGTGGACATAGGAAGTCCCTGAGTTTGTGTTTCTACTCATTTATTTGATTACGTTTTGGTTTAAAAAAAAAGAGTGAACTCCACAGTTGGGTTTCAATGATCTAGATTCAAATCATCGCACAAGGGTGTCGAAATTTCTCTAGCACATCCCACTTTTGTTTCTCATCCGTACATCAAACAATGAGAAGTTGACGTTATAATATTCCCGAGTCGTAATCAAACGCAAACCCATCCAAAGAGTTTTGATAAACGAACAGAACGGAAAGGATGGGACATCGTCACACGCGATAAGATGGCCTATTTTCTTTCACTAGTGAGAATCTCACCTTGGACTTCCTTCCGAAGATTACATTGCTGACGTTGAACGGGCTCGGTACTTCGGCGAAACGTCGTCTCGTTCTCTCTACGGTATTGCTGCCCTCTGAAACCGATAAAATGTGTTCGCCAGGAAAAAAAAAAAATCAAGTTATGAAGTGATGTGAACGAGAGAGCACGTCAGGTGCTTACGAATGTCCTCCTAACTTAGTAGATTCTCCGATGAATTACTGATGGGAGCGTTCTCGTGTTCTTGACGTCTTTCACTGGACATGGGTTTCGTTTGCACGTCATAGAAGTATTGAGAAGGTCAAAAGCGAATGAAGACTAGCAACAACACGCACTATACAAAGATATTAGTTGGCTCTCTGAACGAAAATCACTCGTTAGCAAACAAACCCCTTACCAAATGAACACAATTTTATTACATTAAAAACCGGAGCTTCCATGAACAATTGGGTACGGGCAGAGAACACTACTTAATATTCAAATTAATGAGGGCAAGTCTTGATATGTATATTTTTCTAAACAAAATTCAAAATAAATCATATAGAAATACAAAATAAGTATACCGATTTTTGCGAACAGCACTAAACTGTTGGTACATTGCAGGTCGAATGCAGCCTCGAAGTTTATTTTGAAGGAAATTGTAGAAATTAGATCAAATTCTTGCCAGTGGTTCGATCTCAACACGTTTGGTTCATTTTGTGTAGGTACCTAAGGATTTTTTTTTCTTTTCCTTCTTGCCACTATAACTCATTGTTGATCATCCTGCCTTAGCGATTCGTGATCAGTTTTATGAAATTGATTTAGATTATGCTATTTTCTAGCTGATGCCTGCTTCCTTTCATACCAAACCATAACGGCTAAATTTCACGTAACACTAAGGATCGAAAAAAAAGGAATGAAAGAAATATGTACGATTTCCTACGTCGGTGAGAGGAAGGGGTTCTACTCGGGTAGGTTCGTTAGTACCGGAAAATCGGGAAATGTTTTGCGATCCGATTTGATTAGATTTCAAAATACCTGTAGTAATTTTCAAACGGTATGAATATCAAGCCGAAGAAACTTTCAGACTCGGGATCCGTTCTGAAAAAGGAATACATATCTCTTTCTTGGTTTTGATGATTACAGCGTGTCCGGCTATGTATCATATTTCCATGATACCTTCTCATTAAAAAAAAAAATAAATAATAATAATAATAAAGTTGAATGAAGGAAAATCAAAGTTGATACTCACATGTTGTCATGCTCAACGCATAGTATTACGCTCAAGAAGGTGATCAAGGCCAGTAGAGATATTGTGGGTACGATTAGCGTGTTGAGGATTTCCGACGAATAGTCTCTTCTGGGGATCTCATCTCGTCTTATCAAATCCGGAGTCATTCCTTCTGGAGGAGGTTCGTGGTTGTAAGGGGCTTTACTAGAGGAATCTTTCGTTTCTAACGTCACCTTGAAGAAATTAATATTATGATTATCATCTACTTGGTCCACTCTTTCAAATTCCAGAAGGATGTATGTGCTCAATAATCATCGCGGCCTATTTCTTATTATTATATTCGGTTTACAGTTTGCACTTACCAGCCTAAATGAACACCAATCGATGATGAATCCACTGGGACGAAAATGCCGATCGACCGATGACCTTTTGAAATCCCTAGGACATGTAGTTATTCTTCTCAACGGCAATACTTCTTGCTCGAGTAGCTCCAGAAGGCCTGAAAACTTTCTTGAACTGCCTAGATGAATCACAACTCTGAAATTTTTCATTAAAAAAATAATAATTAAGGACATTGGTTATTCAATTGAGTAGATGCGGATGAGAGAATTGAACAGGACCAGTAAATACCCTTCGCCTTCGTGGGGTAATAGTGGCCTACGTGCGCCCAATTTGATTGCCGACTCGAGGTTCGTCATGTACAGATGGTCTGCGGACTCTGGCCATAGAACCGTGGTAAATATGCGGAGTAAATTGAATACGCGGTGCGACTCAAACATGTCTTCAATGTTCAAATTGTCGATTTTGAGGTGGATTTCGTATTTGGCGGTGTCTGTGGAGATTGAAAGTTTTAATTATTTTCTTGCATTTGTTTGAAAGATAGATATTAAGAGTGTTCTCATGGACTGAGTCCCCGAAATCTCCTCACCTGGCTTTTCTGTCACATTAACGGGAATCACGATAAGTTTGGACGCGTAGTTTTCACGATTTAAACCAATCACCTGCACCTGCGAGTGAAACAAATAAAATGGATGATAATCACACTCGTGGTAATCTTAGGACAAATACAATTTTTTTTGTTTAGCTGACCTGGACGTCGGAAGCATTCAACGGAGGCACACCATAAATGAAACCTTTCCTGTGCCTTTTACTGTAGTGGTACGACATCCATTCGGGTAGATCGGGTGAGCCTAATAGTGAGGCTCGGTACAAATAGTCATTTTCGTTATCTGGAATTGTTATTTATAAATTAATGTGCCATTTTGTGAAGTCTGAGTTCATGATCGATGCCCAAGACAAGGTGGCGAGGTACTAACATGCGTTGGTCCAATTGAACAATCCGGGTTCGACGGTGAGCACGAATACTTTGGTTTTTTGAACATCCTCGCAGTAGGACGATGAAAGCGTAGCTAACAAGAGGATGAGACAACTGCCAGGTCCGAGCTTTAGGCAAAGAAAACATTAATTTTTACTACCGTTCGACGAATCATTGAAAATCATAGGTATTTAAGTAGATTAGTAAACGTATGAACCATGTTGCATGAGTGGTTCTAACTTTTCGCGAACTAGATTGCGAATCCTCAAGTGTAGCAGCCTAATTATTCCTATAATATTCTCAAAAATATTTCCTGTTGTAGTTTTTTGGCAGAGGTTACGTCCTTTTTGTCGTCACAATTTCCACATTATTACCGAGGTTCAGGTAGAAAGAAGTTAAATGTAGACGGAGAATTCATGTGATTCAAGTGGTTTTGACGGTTGTACACCATTGACGTACCATGTTGCTAAAGAAGTGACGTCGCTGTAAAGTTCCAAGCAGGTGGTGCGACCTGCTGATCAATCCGGCATCTATTCTTCCGCCGCGGGGCAATTTATAAAGGAACGGGTTGTTCCACCTCGCGATTTTTGATAATAGGAAACCCAACTATCTCCGCGCCAAAATCCCCTTTGTTCGATCTGGCCTCGCCAAACGCCTTGAAATTCTGTCGAAAACTGCCTTTCAAAATCCCCCTGTCTGAAATACGAGTCGAAACACTCTCAACAGCTGGGACCAGCCGCCCCACGCCCACTCTGATTTGGACCCTTTCCAAGCATGCGTGGGCTTCACCGATGGATCTATAAACTTCCAAGACGCCCGACGTTGGAGCAACTGCGTTTGACACCAACCCTCTTTTTTCGTAATGTTGTTGCTCGGTCAATTTTTTGGCATGTTGCAGATTCCAGAAATCTAGGTTAAAAAAAATAAAATAAAATAATAATAATTAAAACCAGAAGCATGGAGACTCATTGCAATCGATTCACCGTCCAAAAATGAGAGGACAACAAGGTAATGAATATTCCTCCTTTTTACACCCCAAATATTATATTCATCACTTTGGTTCAGTTTTGAAGGACCGTGGGTTTAAAAATGGGAGGAATATGAATTCATTGCCTTGAGAATTGATTATAGCTGAGTGAAAATTTACTATGCATTTCATTAAGTATCAGAAGAAGCTGCCTGGATAGAGAATCGTGACATATAATATTTCTGTAAGAAACGCTGCAAATTCAGGGGTTGGTTATTCCTCGGAACGGCGCATGGAGACTCGTATCAATCAATTTAGCGTCCAAAAATGAGTGAAAAACGACACCCCACACGCCAAAATCGTCGAAAATATCGAACTTGGGGAAAATGGAGAAAACAGTGGGTGTTGCGGGTCCCGGACTCATTTAAATCGATTCAGGGTCCAACTTTTTGGTGGAAAATGATACCCCGTACGCCAAGGCACCAGAAATATCGAAAACACATTCGGTAGATAGATACCCATTTGACCCATTACCTCTTCCAGTGAGCGCCAATCGTTCCGGGACCTGTCTCATTGGATTCAGCGTTCAAAATTTAGTTGAAGATGATACCCCTCACACCTAGAATATAAAAACCCTGCAAATTATTACACACGGGTTGGTTATTCCTCGAATGGGGGGAACAGTGGATGTGGCAGGTCCCGGACCCATTCCAATCGATTCAGGGTCCAAAATTTAGTGGAAAATGATAGCCCACACGCCATTTGATCTAGGCTAGATCAAACCGTGGCGCAAGTGGCTAGCGCGTTCGGCAGTAATCAAAAAGTTTTGCGTTCGAGCCTTGGTGGGAGCGAATATTTTTGTTTTCTGATTTAGTTTTTTTTTTTACCCATAAATTGACCAATTACCTCTTCCAGTGGGTGCCAATCGTTCTGGGACCAATTTCAATGGATTCAGCGTCCAAAATTTAGTGGAAAATGATACCCTACTCGCCTAGATCGCCCAAAATCTCGAAAAATCCATTTTTCAAAAAACACATTTTGACCCCTACCCCGCCCAAATTTGGTCCAATCGGGCTGAAAAGTTTCGAGGACCCGTCTCGGCCGGGAACAGACCCCTGACCCAAATTTCAGATTTTTAGAAAATTTTCTACTACTAAAAACGGCGTGGACAATGGACGGCGGACGGCGGACGGACATTGACCTTTTTTGATCAGGACATCATGAAACGTCCAGAAAAAAATTTTGAGCCGAATCGGAGAGGTTGACCATTATCATGAAAACATAGATTGATTATTCAAGGAATAACCAACCAAAACTGAAATAAAAGTCTGGGCAGTTGTGCTTATGTTGGACTCAGAAATAGGCGACTAACTATATAAGTCCCCTTATACTATGGGAGCCTAAAGTAGTTGCCAGTTACTTTCAGATCATGTGTGTATTGTGGAGTAGAAGCTCGGCGTAAGGAATAATGTAGTACACACTTGATTGAAGTATTTCCTCAAATTCTATGAGAACCTAGGTATCCTTCAAGTTGACGCTCCTGAATAAAGTAATTCGATTCAGCATCAGTACATTGGGCTTGAAAGTATGAAAGTACCTTATGAAAGTACCTAGATTACCAAAAGACAATTCTGCAAAGGGTCCACAAAAAAAAAAAAAAAAAAAATGTTTTACAGTACTTACTCATAGGTTACAACATTTGGATTCCAAAGAAACTGTTTGGCCGCCAGCAGCTTAGAGAAAATCTGGTGTAGGTAGTGTATTCTCTGTTTAATGATTGAAAGAGATGAATGAATAAATAATATAACACGAGAGATACAGACTCTACTACTCTACGCAGTTCTGTTCTACATCTAAGTTCCATTCCATACTGACATATTTATAAAAAATCATCATCAAAGTATTATAATATTGCATTGTCATCTGGTTCTGATCTATATGTAAAGTTTCAGAACTATAGATTGCCGATAAATGGTCGAAATTTGAGTTGAAAGATTTCGCGGACAAACAGACAAACAAGAAAGCGGGTTAAGAAAAAACGTTTTAAAAAAACTTGTTACAGTGTTGTCAGACAAAATACAGTACAAGTGGAACTGAAGTTTTTCATATGGCGTTCTACCAAATCGATCCAGAGCAGATAGCTTCCTAGGTCTGCTAAGTATAGAGCATAGGCTCGTGACAACACGTTGGGAAAAACCATCTCATCATCTGGTTCGCTCTCTCCATGCAGTGTTGATAAATAAAACAAAACTAGTCTACCAGTATAAGAAAAGACGTGGCAGTGTTCACAATGGCGGAACTCGTCTAGGGAAATGTTCCCATCTTCTCGCGACATTTTCCTCTCGTATCTCTACTAGCTCAGGCGCCTTTTTCCCTTTATTGACTTGGGCTTAGAAATGAAGGCAAACATTTCTGCCAAGGTCTTCTGAGGAGAAAATTCACAGATGATTTGTTTGCACGCCCTAAGTACACAAAGTGTCTCTGCCTGGGGTAATGGGAGTAGGCGGCATGTTTCTCCTGCCGCCACTTACACGGATAGTTAATCGATGTGGGTCAATGCACACTACATGTAAGGAGGACGGCAGAAAACCGTCCAATAGTCGTTTTGATAGTATACCGGTCATTCTTCATGACGCACCTAGTAATTCTATACACGCATATTCTGCCTGGCTCAATTTGAAACGCTGTTGTAATACAAGAGGAATGGCTCAATTTCATAGCTTATTGTATGCTAATTTTGATTTATTATTCTTCTTGGATTAACACCTTGCGCTTCAAAAACATTTCTTCCCTTCACATTTTACAGTTTAATGTGTGTTCGTCCGCCGTCATGGCTGAACAAGCCCGCTTTAAAATGCTCTGGAAAACCTGAAATATTTGTGCCTTAGTTCCTGAAAACCTATTTTCAATCCAATCAATGGAGGAAAAAAAAAGGAATTTTATGGTTTTGAAATTTCTGAAGTCATTTGAGTGTAGAGGTATCATTTTCAATTACTCATTGGACATAGAATCGGTTGAAACCGGTTCTAGACCGATCGCCGCGAACGGAGGTAAATGGATAAAAATGTATTTTCAAAATGTGTTCATTTCTATCTGTGCTCTGGTAAGGTTGTAGAATTATGCACACTCCCAAAAACTAACAAAATCCGCCTAAAAAAAATGTTTTGGACTCATTCCAATCGATTCAGCGTCAAAAATTTAGTCGAAAATGATACCCCACACGCCTAGATCTGAAAAATCCATTTTTTAGAAAAACACATTTTGACCCTAGATCATGAAAACACAACCCGATGATTATTCATGAAATAACCAACCAAAACGAGACCTGATCCCGAGCATTCGCGAAATATATTTGCATCATCTATACCCATAAATCTATTCCCATAAGTGGTATAGATATACATACTGTAACGATTTATGTTCTTGGTAAATAATTTATTAACAATCGTTCACTTGAATACACTGTTCACATTCGCGCACTTACACAACGACACAATCACAATTCACGGTTACGCGGTTGTCGCACTATTTATAACACGGCACAATTTATGACACGAAGCGTCTATACTCAGACTCCGAACTGAACTGAACTCGGCGGCGCTCGTGGGTCTGTTTTTATACCTGCTGCCCGGTCGAGAACGTTCTGGGACGAACGGGGAGGTTCCCGAATGTTCGAGACCCTTAAACCTCCACAGGTCGTTGACCTTGCGACGCCAGCAGCCCATTTGACTGGCGCCAGTGCGAGCTCGCAACAATACCTTTTATGATGGGTGGGTGGGGATGAAGTAGTTGGTTACAGTTTACTTTTCGTTTCTAACTTCTTAGTCTGCGACTGGATCGAGGATGATTTTGATGCTCAATTGCTCGGTCGATGTACGATTCAGGCAGATCATTTCTCTATGAGAAATTAGCTGCCAATGAGCGGATTTTACTGAAGATGTACTGAGCGGATCTGAGCGGTTCTGATGGTTGTTCTAATGATGATTAGGTAACAAGTTGATACCTAATTGTGTTCTGCGGCTGTGGTGAGACTGAAAACAGGCAAACTGTGCTAAGAACAATATTGCATCCTCCCCCATTTGGATGAAGGTTTGGAGTTCCAATTCACCATCCTTCCCAATCATTATTTCAAAAGGAGACAATATGTACAGAGACTGATGGACTATAAATGTATATATTTATTATTGCGTTTTAACTGTGTGAACGTGTTCATGCAGAAAGTCAAAATGTGTATTTAAAAAAATGGATTTTCGGCGATCTTGGCGTGTGGTGTATTATTTTCGACTAAATTTTTGATGCTGAATCCAATGAGACGGGTCCCGGAACTATTGGTGCCAGCTAGAACGGGTTATGGGTCAAAATGTGTGAACCGATTCGAATGAGTCTCCATGCTGCAGGTCCGACGAATAACCAACCCCTGTGGAAGAATTCGCAGCGTTTTATTATATTTGTGATTATGGACCCTATTATTTTATGTTACATAGCTGGGACATTGAAATACGAGGGTGGATGAATACGTTTTCGGCCTGACCAAGAAAAACAACGTTTTTAAGAATTTTTTTAAAATGTCTCAACATAATCTCCTTCAAGGCTGATACATTTCTCATAGCGGTGTTCTAGTCTAGTAATGCCATCTCTATAGACTGATTCGTCAAGCTCCTCAAAATACCCATCTACAGCTTTGATTACTTCTTTATTGTCCGCAAATATCTACCACCAAGCCATTTTTTGAGGTTAGGAAACAGAAAATAGTCACTCGGGGCTAGGTCTGGGGAGTAGGCAGGGTGCGGCATCATTTCAAACTTCAGATCGTTGATTTTAGCCATCGCAATGATTGACGTGTGCGATGGTGCGCTATTGCGATGGATTTGGAAGATTTTTTTCTTTGTCAGATGAGGAGCTTGATGAATCAGTCTATAGAGATGGCATTAATAGACTGGAACACCGCTATGAGAAATGTATTGTAAGCCCCCAGGCTTGCTGCCTCCAGAAGGCCAGAAGGGAGAGAGCATGCGCCAAGATGCATGCGCAGCTCCTGCCCAGACATCGCATTTGGAGAGAGGCCCAGTGCTCACTCGGTCCAAAGGCGTCCAACCAGGTGGTTGTCGTTGAGGCGCCCCTTGGGGCTGAGCATGTTGGAGTTATATATTATATTTCTGTAACCTGTCGTGCAAGAGATTTCTCACTCAGTCCATCCTGGCTTTGTCCTGTGCTTGCTCTGAAGTGAACTCTGTGACCGTGCTGAAGTCGACCGAAGCTGTAATATTGTGTTCCCCATGCCATGAGATGATTAAGGGCTCAAGTTAATAAGCCTCACTGTGTACCTGCGGGACAGCGAGCCCCCTCCTGTTTTTCCTTTGACGTCGACGCCGTTTTTGTCAGCCAGTATCGTTGCACTTGCTCATTAAATTGTATTTCATGTATATCATAATTTCATGTATCTTGTATTAATTGTATTTTATGCTCCACATGTTGTCTAATTTACTTTGTCAAATTACTTTTTCTTGTATCAATTCTAGCCCAGGTTGAGGCATATTCTCCTTTGCAACGAGTCCTTGTTTTCAATTATAATTCAGTTTGTATCAATGTATTTTATGCTCATCCTTGGTATCCCTAGTTGCTCAGTCGTAAGTCTTGGACTTACATCCTGTATCCTCTCGCTAGGTGCCTTCCAAATTCTCCGAAGAAACCCGAATTAAATTATAGTAAATTCATAACACATTTTAATTCGAGAGAGGCTTACAGTATCAGCCTTGAAAAAAATTATGTTGAGAAATTAAAAAAAAAAAAAAAAAATCTTAGAAACGTTGTTATTTGTGGTCAGGCCGGAAACTTATCGATCCACCCTCGTAATTAGATTTGGACTGCAAAAATTGATTTTAGTTTTGAGATACTGTCTTGACCAGGATACTCCCAGGACATGGTTGTCCTGAGCCCTTTCGAAGGGTCGAAAAATCTTTCCGGCCCAGGAAATGACCCGCCGGATGTCGACTGTCAACAAAGTCGATCCCGGTTGGTGAGAGATGCCTCCCAGAAGCGAATCTCAGACCTTTCAGCTCCATCATCTCAGTGGCCCTAGATTGTAAAGAGGAGCGTCAAGAGTATAAATATTGATAGAACTCTGCCGAACTGGAGGTCCCGTCCCACGTCTGCCTCCCCTCGCGCCGCGGGAGTTATTGACGTCAAAACCAGCAGGGGGCGTGGTTTAGTCCTAGCGGGCCAGTCTCGCTCGAACCCAGCACCATGTCGGTCACGGAGCCAGCTCCCGTCACAACTTTTCAACTCGCGTTATAAGCTACCGAACCTTTTTTTTTAAAATCGCATTTCAACTTAAAACTCCACAGTTTTCTGAACCACACAAATCCAATTCCACGACTGACATCAAACCATAAGTTGAAATTCTTCAACAAAACCCGTTCCGCGTCCGGTTTCTCGTCGCTGGTGGTCTCTCAAACGTCGTTATCACTGGTGTGTGATTTCTTTCAAGTTTTAAAAAGTGTGACCGGATCGTTTATTCGACGTCAACCTAAAAAAAAAGAAGAAAAATGTCACGAAAAACGACAACACCTTTCTTGCTCGTCACGGCCAACGTCGGCTCCATTTTCGAAGACGTAAGTGCACCCTACTAATTAATTGGGGTTTCTTATCACCTGTGTCCACTAATTAACACTCGTAGAGGTGTATCAGTGTATCTCTTCTCACGGTCTCTTCATCAAGTAGGTAGGTATAATCACTCTTCCACTTCCGAACATTCATCATAAGAACCTAGGTACATCCTTATAATAAAAAACACCTATTATTTAAAAAGAAAAAGTAATTTATATTTTTCTTCTAAATGATTCATAATTCCTTTTTACCCTGACATGTCGCTTGCTATTAAATTAATTTATCAAACCCAAACTTATTTGGTATTTCTTGACAAAATTATTATGTATCAATCACCAATAACAAAGTACATCAAGTTGACCCCACAATTGCCATGTAGAGCTGTCATGTGTACCCATGACCGGCTGAGATAATGAAGTTTTATTTAGCAAATTTCGGTACAGATTTTTTATACTTTCTAGGTAAAAACGCAGATTTTCCCACCAATCTAATTTTCATAATATTTTTTACAGCCTTCAGTTATGCTGAAAATATGGACCGAGGAGTTCTTAGCGGTAAGTACCCAGTCGTCACGTACCTTTACTTTACTTTTAGCTGGCAGTCCAATAGGTTTCTGTATGTCTTGGAAATTGATCTGCCTTCTTGCTTGATAGCAGAGAGATAAATTAAGTATTTAATTTTTGAGTGATTTGAAGTTGTAATCGCAGATTGACGCTCATTCCTGCAAAATAGGCAGATGGAATGACGTAGGTATGAGTTTTACTATTCCGCAGATCGACCCTGGACCCTTATTGACGTTAGAGGATAATCATCTACTCCACATCTGTTTGCGGAAATAGATCCTGAACTCATCTCGATCAATTAAGTATCCTAAATGTATTCAAATGTGATTTCCTGGATCCCCGAAAATCTCGAAAAACCATGATTTAAACACCCACTTTCATCTATTTCCTGCCTAAAAAGTGAGGCGATTGGGCTGTAAAGGCTTAAGAACCAACTAGGAGTCATTGACCAAAATTTAAAACATTCAAACAAAATTCCTACGTGAAGAACGGTGGTCAGACATTTCGATATATTGTGACAATGTATTGCGGTCTCTACAGTGTACGACTGGTGATTGACATTTGTCAAGATTGTGGTTTAAAATAAAAGAGTAATTTGTTCCTGTGTGTTGTCTACGAAAGTGTCTAATATTTCGCGAAATATTAACCCTTTCGATAATATTACTTCAACAGGTTATGGGCCAATCGTGAAACCATGTTATGAGCTAATTGGGGACGGTATACATTTAAGGCATGAAAACAGGATTCTTAGGTATTCCATGAAGAATAACAATAATTTCATGACATTTGAAAAAATCATTAGTCGTTATTGCGTCCATTATGTGAATCGCCGTGGGGGACCTTTAAATGTCTGGAATTCCGTTATTTAACCCTTGAATAGAATTTGCACTGGGATTTCACCTCTCTTGGGCTACGAGGATTTTTAAATTGGAGAGAAATAACATTATTTCCTTAAGGAATTCGCGTAAATCCCTTCTTCTAATTACTGAGAAGTACCCAAAAGGAAGTCGCTGGTTTAGTACGCTACCATTATTATTTTCATTGCGATTAATTTAGGGATTTATATCCAGACCGTCCGTTTAATTACTTTTTGGCGACCCAACTGCCTTTAATCTCCCGTTCCTTCATGATTATATATACAAAGAGAACTGAGTGGTCTGTATTTGAGTAGAAGTGGGAAGAAATAGAGTACGATGGGCCTCAAATAGGGGGAAAGTTAGTAGAAAATTGTATTTCGGCCTTGGGTTTTTACAACCATCAAAATAATGATGCGTGTGTTGAAATTCAGTGAATGATGTGGCATTTCTTATCCTCCAAAGCGAAAATCTTCCTTTTTGATGCAAAAATCAAAACCCAAGAATGATGAGGAAGACAAATCGTCAACGATCTAACAATTGAGACCTGACTTGAAGGGACCTTTCCATGAAGTGTAATACTATCATGTCAAATATTCGGCCTCAGAATCAAAATCCCATTAAAATGTACGCATTAGGACTGCAGTAGTAGGTATGTGAAGATCTTGCTAATTTTACCCTATCGCAATGCAAACTAACCAAACAGACCTGAAGCAAGTTTGAATCTCACGTTCATTGACGTCCAAAGCTTTGTTTTTCGTTTTGGTTGGTTATTCCTTGAATAATCAACCTATGTTTTCATGATAATGGTCAACCTCTCCGATTCGGCTCAAAATTTTTTCTGGACGTTTCATGATGTCCTGATCAAAAAAGGTCAATGTCCGTCCGCCGTCCGCCGTCCGCCGTCCGCCGTCCGCCGTCCGCCGTACGCCGTACGCCGTCCGCCGTCCATTGTCCACGCCGTTTTTGGTAGTAGAAAATGTTCTAAAAATCTGAAATTTGGGTCAGGGGTCTGTTCCCAGCCGAGATGGGTCCTCGAAACTTTTCAGCCCGATCGGACCAAATTTGGAGGGGGTAGGGGTCAAAATGTGTTTTTTGAAAAATGGATTTTCGAGATTTTGGGTGATTTAGGCGAGTGGGGTGTCATTTTCCACTAAATTTTGGACGCTGAATCCAATAAAATGGGTCCCAGAACAATTGGCACCCACTGGAAGAAGTAATGGGTCAAATTGGGTATTTATTTCCCATGTGGGTGACTTCAGCCGAATAGACAAACAAAACACATCGTCATATCCTGTTGTTTATAACCAGCTGTTAAACTTAGCAACCAATTTTGAGCAGTTGCCTACAATTCTTTTTACTGTCCGAGCTTTTTATTCGTACCATTCAATTCAATTTAATACAATTATTATAGCCTTCTAAATTACCTACGTTTCCTCAATATTATATTAGTAAATTAGTGTCGTAGTGCCCCATAGATACACCCATCTTGAATATGTGTTTTCGGGATTTCTGCTACCTAGGCGAGTAGGGTATCATTTTCCACTAAATTTTGAACGCCGAATCCAATAAAATGGGGCCCAGAACAATTGGCACCCACTGGAAGAAGTAATGGGTCAAATTGGGTATTTATTACCCAATTTGATTGTGTTTTCGGGATTTCTGGTACCTGGGCGTGTGGGGTATCATATTCCACTAAATTTTGGACCCTGAATCGATTGGAATGGGTCTGGGACCCGCCACACCCACTGTTTCCCCCATTCGAGGAATAACCAACCCGTGTGTAAGAATTTGCAGCGTTTTTGTTTTTAATCACGGTTCTGTTGAACTATAATAGGATGTTCATTTTTGCGATTTTACAGGGAAAAAATACTTATTTTCAACCCTGGTACCCTGCCTCCATTTGTGGCAGTCGTTCCAAGCCCCATTTCGATCGTCAGCGTCAAAGAAATGATACCCCAACGTATACGAGTAGTTGCCCAAAAATGTCGAAAAACTATTGTCAGAAACCATTTTTTATAACCTTTCATCATTAATGGCGATTGGGCTGAAAGCTTCGAGGTCCAAATATAGAGCCTAATTTCGCTGAGCAATGTATCAGGTTTTTAGAAAAATTCCAACTGTCAAAAATGGTGTGGTCAACCAATTTTAGTTTTTTGATTCTTGACATCCTAGAAACACAAAAAAAAAATTGTTGTGCACTAAAACGTGAGGTTGTGGGCAATGTGCCCACTGTCACTGAAAAATCTTCCAAATCTTGGACATAAACTCGAAGTAAATGTCACTTATCCACAACAAACCAACTTGAATTTTTGCAGACTGTGGCTCGACTTGATCCCAAATTCATCGGCCTCCATTGTCAAGAAGTCGGCGGGAAAAACTACGAAGAGAGCATGCAACACGTCGAATACTTTGTCAAGTAAGTCACGAGAAAATTTCAATTTCAGATAATATGATAATGACGTGTATGACCATTCTTTGAAACGTGAAGCCGAGTAAGAGGTGGCGCACTCGTGTCTATTTTGAGCTAAAATTCAAGTCAAATCACATAAAATTCCAAAAATATTGTTTTTAAAGTAACTTCATATGCTTTGTGCTACAGGTTGCTCATGGACAGTGAAGAGTTGAGGCTGTTTGACAAAGTTAGGATCTATCTGGACGAGGATTATTCATCCGCAGAAACCTTCACGGTGAGTGTAAATTTGTGTTTTTTCCAAATGCTCCGTTTTTCCAACCTGATTCTTCATCCCGAACTAATGAAAGATGGCTTGTATCGCCGCTAAAACTGTTCGAATGTTGTTTACCTTCATAAATAAACGTGCTCTCGTTTGATTTCGTTTACTCGGGTGGTAGTTCCATCGTTTATTTTGAGTGAAATCAGAAATTAACCGGTTTTTGAGCGAGAACAAGGAATTTTTCACAGATTTTGCTCGGTAAACTTGACTAGATTGTTGCTGAAGGCGAATCATGAATGTTATCGCTACTCGTATTGGGCCTTTGAGGGAAATGACCTTATTTATAGAAACGTCGATAAGAACCCACGTCAAAGCAACTGTTGATCTAGTTGTCAACCGTTAGTTAACTTGCTGAGTGTTGCGGACTCCAAGTGACTGTGGTAACAATCTCGAATGTGCTTCAGGAGAGAGCGCTTTTCACGATTGACGGTTCAACTAAACAACTGATATTAGATTGTGTGGTTTCAGTATCATCCTGAACTCTTGGGGTAAAATGCGCTGAGAGTGTTCACGGTCAAGCGTCGTGGGCGAAAACCATAATGGTCAGACAATGTAGTTAATTAATTTCGGAATGTTGGAAACTCTTTGTAAAACCGAAATTGGTACATACGCAGCCCAAGTCGGTCAAATTACAATAGAAAATTTTCAATTTTAGTTATAAGAATGCGAATTCAAATGCTCTCATTGGGAGACACATTATGTATTCTTATAAGTTTTACATGTTAATTGATTTGTTGAACGTACGATTAAGAAAATGAAGGTAGTTTGGACAAAATTCCCATGTTGGTTGTACAGCAATGTACGAGCACATATACCGCACAATGAAGCTCGTTCTCGTTTTCTCACGGCTTGATTTTACTTCTCTTTTTCAAGTACCCGCTCAAGCGAGCAGGAAGGTAGAAATTTTCGCTATTATCATCATCTGAACGTCAGCACGAACCTTGAAAAGTACATCACCGAATTCCAGTCGTACTGAATAGTCAGTTCGACCTAGCGATGGAGGCTCATTCTAGTCTCACCTTGTGAAATTGTGACTTGAGCAGTGTGACCGCAGATAATATTCTCAAGTGAGATGACTCCTTTGACTCGGGGACACTACAAACAAATCATTGATAAAAGGTAAGCGTTCTGTTGGCTCGTCAGCGGGTTGAGTCACATACACTCCATTTAGTGGGTCTTGATATCGCTTTTACAATTGAAAGGAAGTTGGTCGTTTGCTCGCTTACTCCCGCTGTTCATTTTCGCTATAGGGGTGAATACCAGACTGATTGCTTTGAGTCACCTACCGATTCAGTCGTTGATATGACACTCCTTGAACGGATATGACCATTATTTGGCGTGGCGTTGTTCCCTCATTAAGGCCTTATTCCCGAGAATGCTCTGCTGAACAAATTGCAACTTGAACGTATCCAGTTTTTGCAAATCTGCGGTTGGTTAACTTCCGTAGGGTGCTCATTATCTGTTCCAGACGAAAGAAGATAGGCGGGACTCGTTTCATGTTACTCGAAGAATCTTTCCTTAACTATTGACGAGGCTTCGCGACCATTTTCGCAGAAAAGGGTTTTGCCATTCGAGTAGGCTTACCGTGCTCGGGAAAGACCCGTTGACCACGTCTGTGTTTACGATACAAAGCGAGCTTATCTCGACGGTCTAGGCGCCTTTTAATGGTTCACGTCGTTCAATACTAGTTTCTATTGATATATATCGGCTCAGTTTTAGAAATACCTACTCACCAGTGTCTGCAGGGCATTTTCACGTACGTCAATTTTCTCTTGGGAGGCTTTACTTAGTAGTCTCTTCCTCATGAATTGTCTGTTTTACTCCAAGATTCAAAAGAGTCCTACTTGTATTAACTTCTTTCCCATACTGCAAGTCCCATAGTAAAGTAATTTTGAAGGCTACGACGAAGAGGGATAGAATCTTCAAGGCTCCTCAATTCTGAAAGTTAGGTATTTAGAGGTACTGCTTCACTCTCTAAAACCACGCAATAATTCAACAGACCGATCGGGTTCATTCTTCCTGTCCTGCGCACGCGCTTTGCCCTATCAAGTCACCGTAATCAACTTACCCAAATAGTAATTACTCACCAGGAACGCCCTTGCTCGCGGGAGTAGGCACCACCAAATTGGCAATATCCGCAGGTGTCCTCTCTCCCACCTGCAATGATTTTCCTTCAGTCTCGCTTGGCGATGATGTACGCTAAGTGGCGTTGTAGCGGACTCAGTGAGCCAAAATGTTGAGGCTCTTTTAATATCCCCCGTCGAAATCACGAATTACTGATTTGACGCCTTCTTCTACTGTGGTTGTAATTACCAAAACGAACTCTAAATTGTTGTATTTTCCTTGTAGCCTCGCCTTGACGTTAACTAATCCATCGCGTGACAAGAATGATTCAAACCGTTAAAAATGTAGAAACCCTTCGTGATCAAGAGATTGTTCTTCACAATATTATAATAGTCATTTATCAAATTGGAAGGAAAATAAACCTAACGACAGTATCGTTAATATTCGCCGTTTTTTGAGAACCTCATTTGTTCGCTGGCATCAAGTGTTGTTAAATTTCTACTTGCTCTTTGTCTTTGTTTAGTTTCTTCCTTTATTTTTTCATGAGTTTCCGACGGTACAAGGATCGTATACTTGGCGGTGAAAAACGTAGCCTTCCCGTGCTTCTCTTTGTTTGTTCAAGCCCCTAGTCCGTCCATGGAACTCTCCCGGTGGATTCGTAAGTCGATTTCTGACTAAATCACTAGTCATTAGGGAGGTTCTTGGTGTTTGTTCAGGACCAAACCTCAAAACCTCAGCCTCTACCCGAGAGTTTCTGTTGGCAAACTTGAATACAGCGGCAGCCGGTGTAAACGCACGCAAACTTTTTCCTTTCGGAAAGAGCTTTACTTTGAACGAGGGACACATTTGGTGAAAAGTTTGATTGAATTAAGTGAAGACCCGGCTCGGTTAAAGAGTTTCGTAAGAGGTTTATTTTCGATTTTGTAGCTCAGGAAAATTGCTTCTGAGCCCTTCGTGTTGGGTTGAATTGAGTGACAAATGAACTCAAGCATTTTAAAATGGAAGAGTGATGGATGTGAACCTGAAAGGACAAGTGGATTATCTCGTGACAGACCCTTCTTATAAACTCCTTCGACTTGAGGGAGAAGTAGGAAGTTTTCATCATGATGATACACCTCTAAGGCTTTTTGAAGGGACATGAAATGGGTGATACACATTGCTAGTTCCGCCATTTTTATGTATTATTTCTTCTGTATCCCACCTAAAACCATTCAGTGTTGAAGGATACATTGAAACTACACGTTCAACATCCATACACTATTGAATAGAAAAACTCCATAATGGGACCAGAAGATGGTGTGTGTTTACAGAGTTACAGAGTATACACCAAAATAAGATTTATCTACTCATTTCGTCCGGATTTTTGGTTGCTTACCTATTATTCAGCCCTCTGTTGTATTTCAGGGGTCAGGTTTATTCCAGAATTACTTACAGCTGTGAATCACGCAGGGGAAACACTTAGTTCCTGTAATCTCAGTGATCATGAGAACTATAGGTAATAGGTACTTTTCGTGTCAAGTTGAAGGGTTTTTCTGTCCGTTCACGTGTCCGAGTTTTGGACTCCCAGTGTTGCTCAAGGACCTTCTCAAAGATTATGTAAAGCGTAGCAGCAAGTTGCCGGAGCTTCCTCATTGAATGAACGTAACCTTGCAGATTTTTTAATGGTACAAAGAATTTCAGTTCTGAACAGCTACCCAAATTACGAGGTTGGCGGCAAAGCCGTCATTTTCTCGGTCATTTCCCTCTTCCGAACGATAATAAGGAAAGATAATTCAGGCTTGATTTGTTGAAATCACTGGCCCTCAGAGTGTTGCGCTCGTTCTAATCGTTAACTTCGTTTTTGAACACCCAATTTTTCCGATCGACTGAAGCGAATTGATTTGTGGAAGTCAAGTATTTAATTTAACAGAGTGCTTCGGCTCTTGTAACATTCATGACCCAACTCCCTTCCACCTCGTCTATCTCCAATCTCTAGGGAACTTATTAATCACGACGAAAATGAGAAATTACGTTGGGTCGTTAGGGGCAATCGCCCAATCTACTTTAATGGACTCGAATCTTGAGGGAATGGTTCTTTGAGATACGCTATTTTACTCAAGTGAAGAGAGTTATTTGATTAAATAACTCATTTAGTATTGTTTCAATACTTCCGATATTTGTTTCTCGATAAAAACGCTGAAAATTATTTCTCTTTATTATTTTATTATTATTGTAGGGGTACATCGCCTGTGTGAGTAAGCCCTTCGTGGCTTCCATAGTAGGTATTTAGAAGTTGTAGCAAACAATTAGAAGTACACTTTCAAAAATACACATTTTTACTCATCCGTTTGTGGCAATAGCCATCTCAATTGATTCTACGTCCAAAATGTAGCAGGAAATGATGCTCCTACTCACCTACGTTTACAAAAATATCGTCCGGATCCCAATCGATTCAGATTCAGAAGGAAATGATACTCCTCAAGTTTTCAAAACTCTCGGGATACCGTTTTCAAAATATCTATTTCAATTCAACCCCTGCCTTCTTTTGAACGTATGAATATAACATAGAGCAAAAGATTCTTTGATTAACACCAATTGATCCAATCAAATAAGTAGTAATTCTAAGTTTAAATAAAGTAAGATCGATAAATGAGCTTCAAAATGTTCTATGTGAATGAAGAAATTCTGTATTTAGCAACCTTATGGTGCAATATAGGGGTAAAAAGTACTATGTAAGATCCAACATTGCGGGTAAAAAATATAAAAACGAAAGAAATTTAAAAATCTGAAAAGAGCAAGAAAAGTGGTAGATCTCAATGTGCTGGGTGGCTGGTAATAGAGTTTAACTAAAGCGAAGAAAACTTCTCAAGAGCTTTTCGTTAGCCTGCGATAATCATCGGGCAAAATTGAATTTTTCAACATCCCCCCCTCTCCTTATTGTGTGGAATGACGGTTGAAAAATTGAAAGTGTTCATTGGTTCGGAAAACCTCCTTGCTTCTCTCGGCTCGTTTGAAAAAGGGCGATTATTTGTAACAGCGCTCACCCACTTCAAAACGTTTGCTTTCTTCCCTGGAAATAAGGAGAACTTTCTGGTTTGGAGTTGTTGGAAAATTCCTCTTAACCCGACAAAACTTTCATTCTTTGTTGACGATTTTTCTTCTTTCTCGATGTCAACCGATGTTACTTCGCGCAATTGAACGTTGTCGCTGGATTTCATGAAAATTCTTCCTGGTTAAACATTGAGTGAAATTATAAGGAATTGTGGGTACTCTCTCGTCCGAAAATATTCCGGTTTGATTGCACTATGCTTCTCCAAGTCCACATTATTGGAGGGGACACCGCATTGCGCATCGGCAAACATTGTTTTGATGATGCGAGCGAAATTAGTTTTTCATAATGTACGTAGTCAATACACCATTTATTTGTTAATTTATTTTGGACAATAAGGGCTTATCTGCTCATTATGATATAGTAGTTGCCGTTACCAAAAAGTTGCGCTTAAGCTCACAGCCATAATAAATAAGCAAAAATCACTCACTGGAACATGGAACACAATCATCATTTCACTGACCAAAATACTCAAATATAAATCATTTTAAGTTTATGAACACTAAGACGGTTCCGCTCACCCTGGCAGTGATTTAAAGAGTATGGAGAAGGTTGGACCGGGGGCAGTCTGGAAGGTCTGCTGGAATCTACTACTGCGCGGTGGAACGAAGAAGTTTATGTGGAAGAGGAGTTCGGACAGTGAATCACAAACCACTCTAGGCAAAAGCATGATGTCCCACCTTCGCCTACGTTCCTCGAGCACAGTACTCCAAAATAGCCTGAATGACGGCCACATAGAGCGCGGTGTCAGTGAAACTCTTCTTGATGAAGCCCTACGCTCGCACAGTCCTGCCACCAATAGACTCAGTGTCGGCCCTGAAAGTGAGCGAATAGTCAATTAGAAATCCTCACCACACTCCGTTTCGGAAGGGCTTGCCCCTCTATGTAGCACCTATGACTAAATATGCAGTGGGCTCTTGTGTAGGTCGAAGCAAAGCATTTGCCGACATTCAGAAAAAATTGGTTGCTTCCAAGCGCAATGCGCAGCAATGCGGTTGAATGGCAAGTGGTATAGTCATTTTGAGGGAGGATAACGGTGGTACACTCAGAATTGTGAGTTAATGATTGCATTTTTATAGCAATAACAACAATGATAAGAAAGAATTGTCAGGTTTTTGGCTCCCTCGCTCGTGATGTGTCGCGGCACTCTTCTCAAAAATTGTTTAAAAAATGTCCATACCCATGACGTTCACCCCTGCTCATTATGTTCATTGGAGCTGCTTGCGGTTTTTCCCTATCTTATTCAAGTCGTCTGACTCCAGAAACCCATCTAGACACTAAAAAAAGGGGTTGTAGAACCCCTCCGTTTATGTGCAACCATCTGCTCGACTTCTACCTACGTTTAACGCCTTACGTCGCTAGAAATGTGCCAACACCAAACAGGACCGGGCCTGATAGACCTTCTTGGTGTTTGTGTAGGATATTTAGCACAAACGCTTGAGTGCCCGGTCCCTCCTTCAGACACTCTCCTGAGTTATTCCGACAACGCAGGCTCTCGTCAAGACAAAGAGAAACATTTTAATGACCTGCTGTATGACGCAGTGTATCGACCTACGAGCTTAGCGGAGAGTTTCCTACCAAATCTAAGGGTGAATATAGTTCGTGTTAGGGTGCTTAATGAGCAAAAATTTGACAGCCATGGAGATGATATTACTTGCTAGTGAAATAGTTCTTTGTCAAAACCTCATGGAGACAAATCATTTTATTTCCCCAGACAATGTCGAACAATCTGTCTCTCCAAGTCTGTGTTGCATTTATCTGATTTTGGCTCGAAATTTCCCGAAGGACGCCGGCATTGCGGTGAGACGAAGCAAATCGATACACCTGGGAGATTAGGCGGGCATACAGATAAAGAGTATTATTCTATCGGCAAAGGGCCCCGTAACGCATTGGCAGGACGACCGCTAGGGACTTCGGGTCAATCAGGTCTGGATTTTCAAGGGATTAATTCCCTCAGATTTCCCTTTGGCCAGAGAGACACGTATTGAGGCCTCTCTCGCGAGGGGTTTTTCCCCCTTCAATTTCCTGTTCCAACCCCATTTAAGAGGACGGAGGATCAGTCGGCCGTCTGAGGGAAGGCCTGCAGACCAGAGGTATTGATTGATCACCTTATTTCCAAGGGTTCCGAACGGGAGGGTATGAGCTCTTCCAGGGCGATTGCTTCCTCCCGCATTACGTCCCTCTAGATTGTTATCTCTGACAAGTGACGAGGCAACTCCATCCAATTTACAGTCGTTCAAGTAAATGCAGGGAAATCCTGCTGAATCTCATTTTTGGTATCGTTTAACAACCCACCCTGCCTTTCAAAAAAATTACATCGTAGTCTTCCCAAAATTCTGCTTATTGTGGAATTATTATATATTTCGCTTTCTTACAGTTGTATATATCAAAATTACTACCAAAACACTAACAGTCATGAAAAAAATTATAAATAAATAAAATAAAAACCTCGTTTACACCTGATTTATAAATTTACTTGTTGAGCGTAGTATGAATCTGATGACCTGAGACTATAATTTGAGTTCAGAATTAAAATAAGAGACTGTTGAATGAAACAATTGCTTGCATGTTAATCGATTGAATGACCAGTTTCTTCAATGATAGGAAGGCACCTGTCGTGCATTCAAAAACTGGGAAGTTCTAGAGCTAGAGTTGTCCTGACAGAATAAACTTAGATTGCGCCCACGCAAACCCATCATTCCGGTTGCTCAGTCCTTCAAGCGGATCGCGTGATTTTTCACTTATCGCGGCGATTCCCTCCTCGTAAATTGCTAAACCCAAGACTTTGTGACTCGGTTATGAGCGATAAAGTGTTGCTGACGTCAAGAGGTAGGTAAGTTACATGATTCACGCTTGAACGGCCGCCGACTCACGGGAGGGGTTTCTTTCGTAATTCACTCGGCTACTATAATATACCTGCGATGGCAAATCGGATTAACAAAACAAAACCCGGGGCGACAAGGCTTTTTGAATTGAAAACGAGGGTCTTAACTTTCACGAGTCAACGGCGGAATTAAATGGGTGGTTTAATCCATTTGAACGCATCGAATGTTGAAGAAAACTATCTAGTTTTATCATGCGGGATTTGAAAACTGTGTTTTTTCTGACATTGAACTTTTAGATCAACTTTTTCTCTCAAGGAAGCTCAAGGTGGGTATCTGCATATAATTAAGACCGGTTTCCGGCTGATTTGCCAACTGTTGTCAAGAGAAAGTTTTACGGAAAGTTAATGGACCTTTACAATCGCTGAGTGTTCAATCGACCCAAGTTACTGGTCAAGTTACGTGAAACGAAGACTTATTCGCCCACAAAAATAATAAGTGTGTCATGTGTATCTGTGAGAGGGGATGTGAAGATTTGGGATCGAACACTGTTGTGGCCCAAATACCTTGATAGGATCTTTTTTGGCCAGATACGATTTTTAGGACTATCGGATCGGGAATGTGAGCAAAGGAAGTTAAAGGACCCAAACACTCATATATGTACAAAACATGATGTATTACGAGGATACGCTGAAATATCTCGAAAAGTCACATTTTCCCGAAAATGTCGGCATTTTCGATTTGTCATACTACCAAATTTTGAGTGAATATAGCACCCGGGCTGACGGACGCACATTGAACTACCGTTGGGCCGAAGTTAAAATGTACTAAATTTGAGCCTATATTGAAGTTTTAGTAAACATGGTCATGTAAACTGTCTTGTATTTCCGATGATTGCCGACTTATTGAGCGCGAATTAGTTTATAAACCGTCAAGGAGCGCGCTTATTTTCCGATCTTAATATTAACTGAAGATGAACAATAATAGTTATTATTTGTATTTAGAAATGCACCCGCGCAAACAACAAGAATCCTTTTATTGGATTCTATTTAAGGAGGAGTATTCTGTTTCGTTTTACTGCTTGTCGAATAGTTGTATCTTACTGTCCTCTCAGTCCGCTGGTCCTGATCCTCCTGCTGAGAATTCAAATTCAGCGTCAAACAGAACTTGAACAACTTCATTGTGCCCTTCAGCGGCTGCGTATTCACACGGCAAACTCCCATCGGTATCTCCTAACGTGGGATCAGCGCCAGCTTCAAGAAGAATCTCAATGATTCTTTTGTTCCCCGTGTAGGCGGCAAAATGTAGGGCTGTCATGTTCAGGTCGTCTTGGTAGTTGGGGTCGGCTTTTTCTTTGAGCAGGATGTCGACTATTTCAACGTGTCCGTAATTGGCGGCTAAAATTAGAGGCGTGTACCCTTCGGAGTTGACTAAGTTAGGATGGGCACCTCTTTCGAGGAGCAGCCGGACGATGCCGACAGACCCATTTTCTGCTGCGTAGTGCAATGGCATATCCCCATTCATGTTTGCGCGGTTGACGTCTTCAGCAGTGAACGAACCGTTGAAAATGTCGACAAACTTTTTCTCTTCGGTAGCTTCATGTAAACACATGTGTCTGACACCATGATTAGAACCGGGGGAGTCCTGGCAGCTCATGACCTGGACCTTGACTTGACTCGACGTCGCTACATTGGACTCGCAGCTTTCTTCTTTCTCTTCCTCATCTTCTGTATTGTCGTCGAAAACGCGTCTCACTATCCAAACTCCACCATCCTCTTCCTCTTCAGTATGCATTTCTTCTGTATCAGCATCTTCTGTTTCCTTTGACTCCTCATACTCCATGTGGATATCTGAAATCACGACATCAGGCACTCGTTACCGGTTCGTTTTGAACGTGCGAACGTACCCTATTTTGTTCATTGACACTTCATTATTCCCCTTGTACATTTTTGATTTACCAAATGTCATTTTACTTACTTTCCAATTTCCGGAGCTCCTCCTTAGTGCTAGATTCACATTCATTGCGGCCGTTCATCTTTCGTACTTTTGAATCAACTCCGAAACTCTAAGCTATCAACTTAGGCGTCTTTGTCAGATGTTGATGATTCTCTCATCTTCACTAGAATAAAACCAAAATCAGATGATATATACAAAAAATACCTCTTTCACATAATTTCGAAATTAATTACTTTGACTATTTGACTATCTTATACAAATATACCCGAACATGCCGTTGTTTTATCTATATGAGCCTGAATGATGGCGATTGTCTTGATCAGGATGCACGCATCGACGTCAAGAATTTCGGGAACGAAATTTAAAGGTAACCTCTAGCAGAGGTCAACCTTACCTATTGGCCCCAAAATTTGAGTTTGAATTTAAAGGTGTTTAGATCAAATAACCGAAATGTCCGTTAGCCGTCAACGCAGTAGTTGGTAGATGTAAAAATGTTTTTTAAAAATGTGAAATTTTGGTAAGGGACCTCTTTCCGGCATTAATGGTCCTCGAAACTTTTCAGCCCGATCGGCCTAAATTTCGGGAGGATAGGGATGAAGATGTGTTTTTTGAACTCGATTTTGGGATGTTTAGGAACTATACATGTGGGGTATCATTCTCAACAAAATTTTGGACGCTGAATCGATTTGAATGAGTCTTGGGCACTTTGTATTTTCTCTATACTCATGCTCAAAGGAATAGTTAACAACTGTGGAAATATTTGCAGCGTTTTTTGTGATCGACCTCATGTGATGTGAAAACGTCATAAAAAACAAGGGAGAGAGGGGTGACAAGAACAATAAATAACGTTCGGTGTTTTACCAGGCCCTTTAGCGGAACATGGCAGCTATTGTATCGATAAAGATTGATGAGACCCGTGATATTTGTCAGCCCTAGCTCTCAACGTCTTTCCGAATGATCCATTATCCCTTTTTCATTCTGGTCCTTGTCACAGTAGAATATGCTTGTAAATTTGGGACACGCTGTGTAAGTGTTACTATTACACACGGACAACGGTTGTTGTCTGGAAATATTTGAATGTTCTGGAAAGTTGAGTTTAAGAACCTCTTTTCCCTATTGGTCTAATAAGTTTCTTCTAATTTATAAGACATCTAAACTGTTCACAAGGCCAGAATATTCTCACATATTAGACAAAATGTCGGCCTAGGATGAAAGAGTTCTTACAACCAACTCATTAGAACACCCAACTATTTATCAAAATGTGAAACAGTCAGGTAAGCATGAAATATTATGAGAGGTGAGGGGTATCCTAAATAGGTTTCTATTCAAGCGCAACAATATTTTTTGAGCTGCGGTCAACATTACTAAACAAATTAATTAGTAATCAATGTTTTTAAGCAGGGTTTACGGATGGGAAAATGTTTTGTTGTGTTATTATTTTGGCGCAAACGTGCTATTATTGAGAATCGCAGTGAATTATTCCATCATGGTTTTTGCTTTGTAAATTTTACTTGTGTGGGAAAGAGAAAAGTTCCCAATTCGTTGGCAAGCTCGTGACTTATCTGAGAAATTACCTCATTTCAGCCAGTTATATGTGTTAGAAGCTTTGTTCGGGCTCACTGGTCACTAAATTGAATAGTAACATAGCTGTGAAATGCCATTAAAATATCGCATGATCGTTTGTAATGCCTTGCTTGACACTGGCACCAGCTTTTTAGAACGATCGTTGAAACTGCGGATGGCACAACGTTATTTAGCTTAAATTTTGGGACGATCCAAATTTAACCTAATGGGGGAGTGAATTATACTACTCACGTTTTACGGAAAAAGGTGCAACTTCGAGACACCATAATTATACAATCACTAATTTGAACGTTTTCGACACGAACCGTTAGTTCTTTTCTGCAACAGAACCTCCTCCCTAATCATCTCAACTAGAGACTGCTTATTTTGTTTTGTCACAAACACCGACCTTTTCATGAACCGTGAACGCGAATTCCTCTCAACGAACAATGACAAATTGCTGCTAAGATTTCGGCGCTGTTGCCGATAAGGAGATCATTAACCTGACCGCCCACGTCAGGCAAGGTTCACTTTCCATCTGTTCGCCTCCTATTTAGGTAGTCAGACGTACGCATGACCTCAAAGATGTTTTACTCTCAGATCGCAAACATCTGCGCGTTTCGGTTGGTGATGTTTGTTTCAGAATTGTTTACTTTCGACCAAACATAGCTTCGATTTCAATCTGGCAGAGGACGACCGGACTATTAAATCACATCGGCGATTTTTACATTGACTGATGAAATTTTGTTTAATATTGCTGAATTCAATATCGCGCCAACTCAATCTTCAACGACAAAAAAAAATTGTACAAGTTGCAAAAAGTTGTCCCGCAAGAAGAGCAGCCACTACTGAAACCATAACGTTTTATTAGATTCTCTCCGGAGCTGGTTGCGTCCCCTCTAATCCATTGAAACTAAACAATTTTCACTTTGACCGAGAGGATCCAATTAAAAGTTTCCAAAGGCGAGTAAATTGGTTTCCTCCGAAGCCTCAGTATCTGTCAGAGGGAATCTTGCATTTCCGAGATCCCTGCCCGCCGCTCTTTTATTCGAGAAGTTATTAGAGATTCGAATCAAAATACTACTTTCCGTCTGCTCGTTGTGAGCTTTCTCTCATCAAATATTGAAACAAACTTGGAAACCCAGCTTCCTTGGGCTAGGATGAACTACCTTTTCCACTTTTGACGGCATAATGGGATTCTTTTTACGAGAAAAACCCCACTGTTCTTGTATTCTTTTTACTTTTTCGTTTCTAATGTCAATACAGTTTCAAATCCGAGCGAATAATATGACTCCAGACGCCAATCTGAAAAAAGGTCCCTAGAATATTGCAAAACCCCGGGCTTCTTTTTTTTATTGTCCCGACTAATATTTGCCCGGCATTTTATTTGTGCTAGCGGAAAAAGTAATTTATTTCTGAATAATATACGAAAAGGAGAGTGGATGTATATTTTTCATCAAGTGCGTTGAATAGTGTGGCTGCATTCCCCTTACTCAATATAATAATATCAATTTCCTAATCGATAAATCAAATGAAAGCTTGGCCTCAACTGAGGCAAAATGAATATTTCAACAATAGTTCATGTACCTATGGCTTTTGCTTGACCTCTATTGAATATTTCGTGGAAATAGTATCATCAACTTTCAGTTTAAAAAACCTTTTGCCGGCCACAATTCATCAAAACGCAGTTTAAAACATTTTAAAATTTTCTGTTAAATAAATACATTGAGATCCTGCCTCAATGATGGCTTATGATAAATTTGTCAAGATTATTACTATAACATGGGGACTATTGTGATTCTTACTAATCATAAAACAATCATGAAACGTGTCGACACTATTCTGAACCAAGTCGAATAATTCAAAATCAAAGCTGACACGCGACTGAACAAATTACTGGACACGACTGACTTTTAGATATAAAGACGCGTGTGAATGAAAACGCTGTTTAGCTGTCATTATTTCGCGCTCCGTCTCAAAGAGGCCAATTATGAATGACGACAGTTTTGACCCTGTAAACTTCTCATTCCCAACACTGTCTGCCTTCGACCCTGACAATAGCGGCCGAGCATTTTCGTAGTTTTACTGCATTTTAATACGGTTTTGAGGCACGGAGGAGTTATTGACTGACAGTTACCTTCCGCGTAGGTAGAATACTGAATACTGGGCTGTGGATAAGTAGTTTATCAAGTGGGCGAGTAGGGTAGATACTTACATGTTTGATGCGATTTGATGTTTCCACGACTGTTGAAAGGGATGTATTTGTCATCAGTAATTCGTTGCTACGGTTTTGATACTCTACACCCACTTATTCAGTCTTGAGAATCGTTGTTTATCCTATCAAAATGGTCTACGCGTATGTATCTTCGACGCCTAAAATATCAAGAAATTTAATCTCGAATCCCTTGGCTTTCCCTGCTAAAAAAAATCTTTCCCTGCAAAATTAGTGTCACCAACCCAATAGGCTTTTATTGTCCCCTAATGGACCTTAATTTTCAGGTGAAACATAATATTTGCATTGTTTTCACTAGTAAAAAATCGTTGGGCGTGTACGATGGAAAAAAGCGGGCGAACAAGGCTGCCATCTACATAAAACATGATCCATTCAAGATACTAACTCAGATTTTTCCGTACGCAGTGAAAGTCCCTGTTGAAAATGTATTCGTGTAAATAGGATCGCAGTGATCTTATTCGACCATTGATGAAATCTCCATCTCACCGAGCACTGAGAGACTTTCAAAAGTCAGGTTGTCAGAATTATGGAAGAATAAAGTAGGTGGCTCGGATTATTAATAAGTTAACGCCCGCTCGGAGGAAATACGAGAGAAAGGAAAGCGCGGATTTTGAAAGGAATAATTCAATTGTCTTTCCGTCCACGAACTAACTAAACCATGACGACCTTGTCACAATCTTCATAAACTCATTTCACGGAGTAGATATTCAAGGAAGAGGACGGTAATCGGTCGGAAACTACAATAATCGATCAAGCATCCAAAATCGTAAAAAAAAAATATTAATAGTTTACCTGATTACGAACCACCATCTTCAAGCGTTCGTTTTGGCCTTCATTTCGTAAAGGAGCTCTTGTCGTCATTCATTTATAATAAACAAACCAAATTTTGAAAAAAAAATCAATAAAACCCTTTTGGTTGGTTTTTTTCATGATAATGGTCAACCTCTCCGATTCGGCTCAAAATTTTTTTCTGGACGTTTCATGATGTCCTGATCAAAAAAGGTCGATGTCCGTCCGCCGTACGCCGTCCATCGTCCGCGCCGTTTTTGGTAGTAGAAAATTTTCTAAAATCTGAAATTTGGGTCAGGGGTCTGTTCCCGGCCGAGACGGGTCCTCAAAACTTTTCAGCCCGATCGGACCAAATTGGGGGGGGGGGGGTAGGGGTCAAAATGTGTTTTTTGAAAAATGGATTTTCGAGTTTTTGGGCGATCTAGGCGAGTAGGGTGTCAGTTTCCACTAAATTTTGGACGCTGAATCCAATGAAACGGGTCCCAGAACGATTGGCACCCACTGGAAGAAGTAATGGGTCAAATTGGGTATTTATTACCCATTTTTTTAGAATTAAGCGGGTACCAAATTTCAAAATACTCTACTTGGCCCTCAGACCATATCCTTAGTAAGCGGGCAAGTGGTTTAAAACCCATCGTCCGAAATCTATTGCAAAATGACTCAAAATAGAAGATTTAGACAGTTTTGAAGATAAAACCTCAACATTTCTCGCCACTTTGGAAGCATTGACTCCTGGCGTGAAAACCTAGGATTTTTTCCTTAGAGAATACACAAAAACGCTGCAAATTCTTACACAGGGGTTGGTTATTCCTCGGACCAGGCGCATGGAGACTCATTTCTTCAACATGGGGGAAATGGGGAAACAGTGGGTGCGGCGGGTCCCAGACCTATTCCAATCGATTCAGGATCCAGAATTTAGTAGAAAATGATACCCCACACGCCCAGGTACCGGAAATCTCGAAAACGCATATTCAAAATGGGTAATATATACCCAATTTGACCCATAACTTCTTCCAGACGGTGCCAATCGTTCCGGGACCCACTTCATTGAAATTAGCGTCCAAGATTTAGTGGAAAATGATACCCCACACGCCTAGGTTACAGAAATCTCAAAAACACATATTCAAAATGGGTAATATATACCCAATTTGACCCATAACTTCTTCCAGAGGGTGCCGATCGTTTTGGGACCCATTTCATTGGATTCAGCGTATAAAATTTAGTGGAAAATGATACCCCACTCGCCTAAATCGCCCAAAATCTCGAAAATCCATTTTTCAAAAAACACATTTTGACCCCTACCCCGCCCAAATTTGGTCCGATCGGGCTGAAAAGCTTGGAGGACC
Organism: Cyrtorhinus lividipennis; assembly: GCA_019603395.1. NCBI lineage: Eukaryota > Metazoa > Arthropoda > Insecta > Hemiptera > Miridae > Cyrtorhinus > Cyrtorhinus lividipennis. The sequence continues at coordinate 22,670,282 of CM034002.1, read as the reverse complement.
GTCCTAGGCCGGGAACAGACCCCTGACCCAAATTTCAGATTTTTAGAAAATTTTCTACTACCAAAAACGGCGTGGACGGCGGACGGCGTACGGCGTACGGCGTACGGCGGACGGCGTACGGCGTACGGCGTACGGCGGACGGACATTGACCTTTTTTGATCAGGACATCATGAAACGTCCAGAAAAAAATTTTGAGCCGAATCGGAGAGGTTGACCATTTGCATGAAAACATAGGTTGATTATTCAAGGAATAACCAACCAAAATGGGGACAGCTTTACAATGGAACGCGAGGTGACGTTGCATGTGTACAGGTGACATTCTTTGATACTCGTATATTTATGAACATTGACGTTTAGTACGTGAACCATCTGGCGATTCAGGTAAGACAGGACATTCACCCTTCACCAGATGTGTCCTTTGATGGTGGACTCTTGGTGATTGCGGTATGATGCTACATGACAGGCTATTGCCGTAATGAGCACAAATCTTATAGACACCTTCGAGGCTTGTTTGAGATAAGAACGTCGTGTCAAAGTTAATTTTAAAGTTTCTACGCCCTACAACGACAGTTACGTACGCGTGTCAGTACACCTTATACTGTTTCAAATGAGTAACTCGTTTAGAATATCAATGACGGGTCAAGTCAATCCTTTCCTCTACCAGAAGAGCTCACTTCCTCTGGGTTCCCGACCAAGTTACTTCTTCGCTGATTAAAAGACCCGGCTCGCATACGAATGAACGCAACCGAGCGAATAGTCTTCCGTCGTCTGAGAGAAACCCTTTCGCTCACCCTTGATTAATACATAACTTTTGACGAGAATGCCGACGATGCTTTAATCAATTTGCCTTGTCTGTTGCAGGCCCTGGGCAACTTCTACTTCATCCATGAAACGATAAACGACGTTCTCATTTGGGATTTCAAGAGTAAGTTTGCGCCGAGGAAACATACATAGCGTGTTATACCAAAGGAACATGTAATATCATATCAGCCTCTAGTTACTTTGGAATGTCATGGAATGGCATCAATTTCCTTGGAAAAGCCCATTGTCATATCATTTCAATCACTCGGATCAACAATAAGGCCAATCATCACTATTCAAAGTTATTTAATCGAAATTATACAACTTATCAGGGTAGTTTGAAAAACGCAAAAAACTTCGTGACATCGACTTGTGGATTAGCTTGCATCAAAAACTGTAAAATCAATTTGCAGCAAATTATTCTACGAATAATCGTGATTTATTCATGGGAGATCTTTCTGATATAGAAGAATATGCTTTCAACATCATTATCAAGACATAAAGTGAAATTGTGTAAAAATTGAGTCTGTGCGCATTATTGTTTTTTGGTTGGTTATTCCTTGAATAATCAGTACGGATTCCTTAAATAACCAGAACAATCGTAGGGGTCAAAATATTTTTTGAAAAATGGGTTTTAAAATGATACCCCACATTATCGGAAATGATACCCGATCATACCCAATTGGTAGGGAATAGTGGTCAAAAAGTGTTTTTTGAAAAATTGATTTTCGAGATTTTTGGCGATCTAGGCGTGCGGGGTATTATTTTCTACTACATTTTGGCCGCTAAAGCCAATGAGACGGGCCCCGGAACGATTGGCGCCCACCAGAAGTGGGTATTCGTCAAAATGGGCACCTACTCCCCTATTTCAAAGTGGGTTTTCGAGATTTCTGGTACCTATTCGTGTGGGGTATCATTTTCCAGTTGGAATGAGTCTCCAGATCCCCTCCTGATCCAAGAAATAACCAACACCTGTGATAGAATTTGCACCGCTTCGGTTGGTTATTCCTTGAATGTGTTCATGCAAAAAGCCAATCTCCCAATCAATAACCAGAACAATCGTAGAGGTCAAAATGTTTTTGGAAAATGGATTTTTTGAGGTTTTTGACGATCTAGGCGTGCGGGGTATCGATTTCCACAAATTTTTGGACGCTGAGTCGATTGGAATGAGTCCCCATGCTCCTGACCCGAGAAATAACCAACCCATGTGAAAGAACTTGCAGCGTTTTTATATTGTCAAGAGAAACCCATTTAGGGCGATTATCAATGATGTCAATGTTAGTATTTATATTTATTGGTTATAGGTTTGTGTTTTGAAGCTGTGGAGGGCAAATCAGTTTCTGCTGGTGACATTGAGGATGTGCCAACCAAGGAGAAATCAAAGTTTCCGCAAGACTTCTTCCCCGAGGTAAATACAATATGGTAAAATATTTGTCATTTTCGAGGCTCCATTGTCTGCTTGAAACATTCAGATCCGTTTCAGTCAGAATGGCTAATAGATTGAAATGCATTTCTGTTGAATTATCCACACTTAGCTCGACGCTGGAGATTATAAAATGTCCCCGGTGGGAGTTTATTTGTTAAATTATAGCCGAGGCACGTGCTCCTCTTGACAATTAGATAGAGCGGAAGAGGGGGCAAGACAAATTACCAACTACGTGGCGCAATTATCCGACGATGCTCCACTTTCCTCAGACGTATATTTATCGTTCCAATCAGTGTAAATATTTGATCGGTGATGTATATATCGAGCGAGTCTTGATTGTCTGAATGCGTCGGTTAGCTTAGGCTGTAGCCATGCTTGCAAGGTTATTACGAGTACCTGCCGTGTTAGGTCAACACTCAACTCACGTAGTATAGAACAATGTTGCCATTTTGGCGAGTTTTCGAAAAAAATTAATCTATGCGTTACACGCGTCGATAACAAAGCAAGAATTTTCGTATTGCGTCGATGAAGCCAGTTCGTTAACTGGTCATAATGTAGAATTCTTTTACGGTTTGATAAAATGCATTTTATGGTTGGTGTTTCATCAAGTTTCATGAAAAACTGCAATTAATTACTCAAATATTGAGGACAACAAGCTTTGACTTGAGCAGGACACTGGAAGTAGGTTATAATGTAAAATTTTGATATCGCTCCTTCTTGTAGCCCTACTGCATGCAAGGTATAAGTACTTATCTGAATCGGTACCTAACGGAATACTTCATTTTCCAAATATATCAAATAGTTACCTCCTTCGGAGTTTGTTGCTGGGGTATACTTCACACTGATTTTCCAAGTGGTCAACTGAAGTGACAAGAGGAATTGACAAAAGGTACCTCGTTCTGAGTGGGGATCGGCTTGGCCCTATGAGGAGAACTTCCTCATAAAATAGACGAAACTTCACTAATTGGGCCCTTCAGGCTGCCATTTGCCTTTACCTGGTATTCTCCAGGGCGTTCCCCTTCCGCAAACCCCTTTCAAGAACCTCCACATAATTCAGGATCTATGCTAACTATCAATTGCAATAATGACGTTATCTACTTACTAAAACTACGCTACAATACCTACTAATAAATAATAAATTTGTAGCTTTTGATATCAAAGTCACATTATAAGTTCACGACCATGTTGATGTTTCATCGAACTGCAAAGCTAACAACACTTTTAACAATCCATCAATAAATTTGGACTCAAAACGAGTATTACAATGATGTGGGTAACGGTATGATCGTTTTAGATACCTAACCTAAATAGATTCACGATAAATATTAATAGCTTAGTTATAAATTCAGTTGAGCCAACCATTTATGTCGGATACAACAACTCTTGCTTAGCTTTTGGTATAGATTACAGATCTAACGAATTTTTCCTATTTTACTACTAAGTTTTCTTACTTCAAATGTACATTGCGTTGAGCACGAATTGTAATTCACGAAATTCCGTCTTCGTGGGGTATGTAATTTGCTCGCCTTTTTATTTTCTGGGAAAAAGACTAGCTTTAATCAAAAACTCTTCAGGAGATTATTTGAAATGAACTTAATCTTATCATTATAACTAAGTACTCGTTTCAGAAAGTAGATGGCAATTTCATTTCACAGAAGGGCTAAAATATCCTCTGCCACTAACTCCCCTCCTAACTCAGGTATGCTGAATAGTTAGCCTCGTTAGATATGAACGAAACGTTCTATTGTAGTGCTTTCCCTCAGGGTTGAACTCTTTAATCTTTATCACGTTTTCATGAACTTGAGTTAGTGGGCGGTGTCGTGACGGCTTGGTGCTTGGCTGGAGCTTATCTTAACTTTCTTTATAAAAGCAGGAAATAATGTTTCAACTTGAAAACTGTCACGCTGTCATTTTAGCGATGTTTCGTGATTACATTCGCCTCTTTTTCGCGTTTTTACAGTGCAAATGGTCTCGAAAAGGGTTCATTAGAACGCGATGGAATCTCAACGGCACCGTCTTCGATCTGATAAACATTCATCTCTTCCATGACGCCTCCAACTTCATCGCTATGGAATCAGTTGAGTAACTCTATTCAATACAATTAACCAACTTTCCTTTTCTTATCATCCTTCGGCGTCAGTTCTCATTCTCAATTTTGAACGAGGCTAAGAAAGGGTAGGTTCGCTAGAGCGGCCCAGGCTTGTTCAGATATTTTTTAAGAACAGAACCAAATCAAAGAAAATCAACCTTCATTGTGTCCTATAGGGATGCTGAATGTGAATGCGGAACTTGTTATTCATGTAGAAATCCAAGAAACTAATTTCTTTTACAACCATGTTTCAGTACCCTTCAGTCTATTCCAAAACGCGGCAACGGGCATTGGAGTATACACTAGACAGGTAAGAGCTGCTGTGAGAGGCCTATTTATTCTAAACGAGATCGATTGGTAGATCATGAGCACCCACGGTGATGAATGCCGTATGCGGCGATATTGTTGGTTTAACACGAGGGACCGTAAATCGGTTCCCAATTAATCAAAATTGATGAGAACGAGCCGTTAGACATCGGATCCCGTAGATAGAGGTCAGTGGTCATGGTCGATGAGTGTTTGTAAGTCGGCTCTAGCAAGGTCATGTTCGTACATTTGTGAAAAGACTGCCACTAGTCTTGTAACGTCTCTTGAGTTGGACTCTATCGGCCGAACAATAAAATACATAAAAGCCTCCATTTGGGTTCTAGTCTTCATTGATCATAACGCCAATAGTCTGGCCAAAAAAGAGCCCTTACCCTTAGGGTATCTGCAATGAGCAAAATGGATAACAGCTGTTGATAATTTATTTTTTTGAGAATTCGTTCTCTAGTTGGGATGAGAAGGGTTTAACAAAATTCAATGTCGCTGACGATTTCAATATTGACAGTTACTGTCCGAGCATTTGGTATTTTTCATCAGGTCGATGAGAGAACATTTGCGCGCAAATTAAATGAAGATGCTAATGAACTAGAGGACTAAGTGGGTACTTTGGTCTGGCTCACTGGGCTTGAAAAGGGCGCCTGCAACATTATGAACCTTTTTCCTCGGAATAATCCCCGCGTTACCAAGTGAAACGAGTTGAAGTGACATGACCCTGGAATTTTTGTCTGAGAGAAGCAGAGCCCCGGTTACTGTTCCATTAGACTAAAATGCACATTTTAGTGCTCCCTTTGATGGAAAACAGCACGATTTAATTATCCTCTTCCTTTTCCGTCGCCATCAAAGGGATTTTCGTTCTAGAATTTCTGTTCGGTCTCTCTAATCAGGTTTTTCCTTTGTCTCTTATATAAATCCTTAATTCCGTCGGGTGTCCTCAAAGTCTTTTTGTTCTCACGATACGTTTTGTGAAGCCCTGTACGGTTTCTGTGGAATTTTCTTCTTTATTCGCGTTACACGACCCTATTTTCATTACTACGATTTTTTCATTATTACCTGTATTTTCTGGCGAAATTCAACATAAATGTTGTTTCAGATTTCATACCGACGAATACGGGACGGCTCCTTTTTTCCTATTTGGAGACTTCAACTTCCGAACAGACACTCAAGCTGTCATCAATGTGAGCATTTTAGACTGCCTTTCAATCATTTTTTCTCATCTGAGGCGAATACCCTGAAAAATAGGAAAACAATAATTTATTTTCAGAAACTGTGCGAGGGACTTGACGTTGTAACCAGTCGACAACGGCAAAACCAATCTCGTGGAGTATAAGGACCGAGGCAAAGTGGTATTGACATTGGGGAAAAAAGAATTCAGACATAACAACCATCAAGCCATGTTCCTTGATCAACTTTGGGTAATCTAAATTTAGCTGTCCGGCTCCATTTTCCGTCGTTTGTCTTATTTTTTGCTTGTTTGTATTTTAATTTCCTAATTTTACATCTCTCAATGGAAAGTCTCAAAGGTAGTTTTTCCAGATTGGTGGGTACTAAGAAGAAATTTTAATTCGACAATTAGTATCTGTTCGCCGTTGTGTCGCTCAATTTATGTAAATTAGCCATATTTTGGGTTTCCTTTGTACCAAAAAGAAGTCAGTGAGTGATTGAATTCCTAAACTGGCATAAAATTATCAGCTTGTGTTATATATTGTTCCGACATGCTGAAAAATATGGCAGCAAGAGTCAAATTTATTCACTATCTGAAATTCGTCGAAAATTCCTAGCTCCAGAAACCTTACCTCTGAGACACAAGCTAAGAGGATCACTCCCTGAGTTATGATCACTAACGACTCTTTAAATTTTCAGTTGAAGGAGTTCGACAAAGAGATGGATGATTTCTACGGCAAACTGTTCGAATTTCCAATTCACTTCCCTCCAAGTTATCCGTTCATCGAAGATTCGTCCATCGAGAATTCTGACTACATGGAGACAAGATGTCCCGCTTGGTGCGACAGGGTCCTGCTAAGTCAGTCCGCTCGACCGCTGGTCCATGGTGTGAGAATCTTTTTTGATCAATTTCGAGTTTTCATCTGAGAAACTACAAGCTCTAGAAATACGTAGGAGAGTGAGTCTCCCTCTTCATATGTTTCGACGCGCTTGAGACCACTAAGAGCGAACTCATTCACAATAAACTCTTCAAAGTGAAGATAAAACAAATAATTCGCAACTAAGAATCTAGGCCGACGTTAAAACAAGATGAGAAAAGGCGGCTAAGGTGTTTCTACAACACCGAGTGTACGCCCCAAGAAACTTTTGAAGCTGAAAGTGCCTGTTTAGGCCTTTCTTACTCTTTTCCCTTTCAGATTAGTTGAATTCGTTTACATTAATTCGTATTCATACTACGTTTGCTAAAAGGGTTTTCTTTTACAGGACGGAGAATGTAGCATCGAGTACGGATTGATCGGGAAGAGCTCTTGTATGGGTGATCACAAGGTATTGCATCAAATTTCTTGAGCTTTGCATTGAACATTTTAGCGAATTGTCTGTAACTACGGCTTCTGGAGCTAAATACTATACTGATATTGAAAGATTTAGGGGATTATAATAATATACTTATACAATGAAAAAAAAAGATGATCTTAAAATGTTAAGTACGATTTGAATACGGTTTTTATATTGATTTTATTGTGTGCACGCAGCCTGTTCTTCTATATTTTCTCATGGAAAAGAGGTAAATCTACAGTTGGAAAGAAATAAGTTTGCTTTTTTGAAGTCTGGATAGTGAGACTACAAATTGCAAATAAACAGCGTTTCCTTTTTAGTAGAAGGAAAGGGGATGACGGGGTGAGAGTAGCGCAAATAAATTGATATCAAAGGTTTGTGATTTATTTAAGCAAAATTTAATCTCGGCGTGACACCTACTCAACGGGAGGACTTAATAAAAGCCATTATAAAGGAGAAATAATTAATAAAACTGAAATAATTATGAAAATTAATTAAACAAATTCAGAAAATTACGAGTTTTCTGTCAGAAATAATTCGGCCCGAAACACTCCTTCAATTTTATATAAATATATATATGAATTAATATAAATATAATATAAGTTGAAATCATAATAGTATAATTTGGTAGCTCTTGAAAATATCTCGATGATGAAATTTAAAAAATCGTACCTATGTTTATGTATTTTTTTAATTTTTTTTTTCAGCCAGTCTTCCTTTTAGGCTGTTTGGAGGGAGGCGCAGGAAGGATCTCATGCTGTGAGTGCCACAAAACCCCTACGACCCCTCCCCCAGTCACATTTGATTTGGAATCACTCCCCGGCGAATTGGCGTCGTCACTCGACGTCGACTCGGCCTCAGAGAAACACAAAGCTCTGACCGAGCGCTATCTGGTCAAAAGGGTCAATTCCGCGTCGGTCGTCGAAGTCAAAGTCGGTTTAGTCAAAGGCAACTGTTCGTCGGGCGATTGGCGTTCGCGGTCCGTCTCAGTGTCCGGTCATGTCAAACCCTTCTCCAGGGTTCGGTTGATTTCGACGGACGATTTACACGGGTCGTTACATAGGCTTCAGAGCCACCACAGTTCGTCGGGTGAGGAGTGGTTTGAAGAGGACGAAAGCGTCAAACAGTCGAAAAAATCCTCAATCGTAGACTCGTCATTACAAAAAATTAATAAAAATGAAACGGTCGATATTGTCCCCACGTTACCTGACGAGCCGACGTCCCTTAGCAAAACGAAAAGACGCAAAAACAAACGTTGTTGTTCCATCTCATGACAATTTTACCGTGAACTCCCTCGCTTTTTTTCATTTTTTTACACTAGGCACTTGCCTATTAAGAACATTACTTTATTCTCATCACCGACAACTGCGTTTTAGTTTAAAACTCAAGTCATAAAAATCAATCGACATCACCCAGTGAGCTGTGTATTAGATTTAGGTTTTTACGTTTTGTGCAATCCGACGCTTTTTACTATTTTAATTTAATTTTAAAGTTTATTTTTGTTATTATTTATTATTTTATTTGAGGATTTTTCTACCCACCTCTTTTGCCTTTTAATTAATCGTGTATGTCGAAGACACTCCGTGATAATTCGTTGCAAAAGAGTTCCTTATTTGTCGTTAAAAGGGAAATGTATGTCCTTCAAGGATTAGTTATAGTATTGATGGAGTTTTTTCGAAATGGAGCTGAAAATGCTTGAACTATTTTTAGCTCACAATTGACGATATACTAATTTATTGAAAAATCGGCTTAAAAAGTCGAAAAATCCGTATTCAATTAAATTATATTAAATATCTTCCAAAATTTCTGAAATAAGGACAACTTGGGGATCGATGTCCACGTTGGAAATTAACAGAACTTCCAGACAATTTATAAGGAATCGAGTTTGTTTACACTTAATACGACCAACGAAATGTATCGCAGGTGCATCAAACGTCCTATCAGCCTTGCGAGGAGACTAGAATACAAGCACTTGATCAAATTAAATTCCTGAGAACAGAAAATTTCTCTCTTCCTCGGCGTGATTTACCGTTTGACTACGTGCGATGAATCAGAGCTTCAATTCAAACTCCATAATAATCCATTTGTGTTCTTCCACGCCGTCCATTTAGGAAAAAAGCACTTCCCCTTACATCATCATTGGTACCAACCCCTAACCATTGTTTGTTCGCATCTTGTGTCCAATTTTTAAAAAGTCTTGATTTTACATTTTAATCCTGCATCAACTCGTTTTTGGTTGTATTTATTTATTTTCATCATTTTATTGTACAAAATAACTAAGTGCCTTTTCATCTTAGGTACCTATACTTTACATAATGCAGCTTTTGCACTTGCCAATATATTCCTAGTCAGTTTAATGTAGTGTTTTTACTGAATTCGTTGCTAGTTTATTGTTGACTGATTTATTGTTACCTTTCATAACGTTTTTGACTCCTTTTTTTTATTTTCGTGTTTGACGCATGTTTACCCCCAAAATATAGTGCCGTATCGTTCCGCCATTAAAACCGAATGCTGTTGATCGTTGTTTTTATTCCTGTGCCTGCCTGATTGATCAAACGTAGCGTAGGTACCAGCGTAGTAGACGCTTTTTTTCGCTTTAATTTTGAGAGTAATCCCTGTTAGATTGAATTCAGAACAATTTTATTGGCATAGGCCAATCCCATGTCCTCAGGGGGGCTGGAGGGACCTATTGCTGACGGAAGGCGATTAAGCAACCTGACCACAGCGGAACTAGTGCTCATATTTAAGTTGGGCGAAGTAGAGAACACACCTCTCTTGACAAGATTCGTCTGGTCCTTAACTATCATACTATGTTAAACTAGAGTGGCTGTATGAAGTTTAAAATGGTCTTCTGCACCTCTTTATTTTATTTATAACAATCAACGGTCTAATAATGCACTAGAAAACCTCGTCCTATTTCTTAAACATCACCTGAGCTCTAGGGACAGACGTGCCAGGCACCATTTTCGTTATTCTGAGAACCGCCAGTTCTTCGGAGAATGAACTTATTCACAATATCTAGTCGATCTCATTTTCGATACGCACGAGTCCATACTTTTCCTATATTACTAACGGTTGTTCTGCTATAGGGTTCTCATCTGTCAAAAAGAACGCAATGGTAGGTATAAGAAAACCCAAAATGATCATCTAAATAGAAAATTACTGTTTAGAATCCCTCAATGAAAAAATTATTCAGGGAGTTAGCATCACAAGGGTGTTATGTAGAGCCTAATGACACCACTTTACTATACAGACAATTTTTGGAGAAGAAATAGAGAACCACAAGGTGTTAAGGCGTAAAATGAAGTAAAATGAACATAACTTCTTTCATTTTTCACAGAGCTGTGGAGCTCATCTTCTCATTCTTCTTACTAAAAATTGTGGTAAAACGAGGGTGCTTAAAAGTCAAAAACGTATACTGACTGCACTTCAAGGATATCCAAGTAGCTTTTGTGTTCCTTTTTTTCGATACGGAGGATTTGACATGACATGACCTAAAATGACAATAGTCCGAAAGTATACAGTGGTGAGTACTAGGTGCTTACTAATGATGAGACTAGGGCGGTGGAAATGAACGGTTTTAGTTCATTTACAATACAGGTAAATAGACGTAGAAGATGAAAAATCTCGGTTCTTGTTGAATGATGATAGAAACTGCCTCAATTTTGTCATCATGTTTTTAACTGGAGACAAATCAAAAACAAAAAACATGATGACAATTCGCTCAACAGTTTTGGTGGTAGGGTGGAAATAACAACAACGCAATCCAGTGTAGTTGTCGTCACCGAAATGGATTTTCTTCTCACCTTAGGGTTTTAAACGGCCACCCAATCGCCGAATGATTGATATACAGGTTGAAAGGAGGCCAACGTAAGACATTGACGTTAATGTCAATGTTAAATTTTCGAAAATAAATCATCGAGCTCGAATGATTTATACTTCTCATTATACTGTCTTGGTCAATAAGCTGCCTACTAAACAAGAAAAAAAAATTGGAAAATTTTCGGTTATTTATGTTCTGCTGGTTCGTGATTTAAGCGCGATAATAAACGTCAAACATTGAGTAAAGGGTTAAAAGAATTCTTGTTTTTAAGACCAATCTGCGTTTTGTCACGACGAGCAGATTAGCGCAATGCATCTTTTTTCCAGGTTGATCGTTTGTGGTGATCGATAGCATTCCAGCCAACTTATAGAACTACAACCACTTCGGAAGGAGCCTCTAAGAAGTATTTCGAAGGAAATAATTATTCAATCTTGATGTTGTAACGACGTAGTTACCCTCTCCTTTTATCGGAGCCCTTACTGTTAAAGTTTTTATGAAAATTAATTTGTTATGCTTCTATGGGACAAATGAAAGAATTACGTCAGTTGTCTTTTCCTGTCACATCAGCTCATAACTAAGCCGTTTCGTGTACAGCTAGTATTTTTCTGTTGATGACCCAGCAGGAAAACTGATCATCGCGCAGCCACCTGGCCCCAAAAACCTCATGAATATTTTCAAAATACCCTCCTTCGCCGTTTTACAGGACTTTTTTGGTTTGTACACTCCAACCAACTCATTTTCCGTTTATAAACCTATTGGAGTATTTCATGTTAATTTCAAAACGAAATCACCATTTGAAAATAAATCAACTTTTGGCTCCAGGTCCCGTTTTTCCTCAAAACAAACATTTCCCTCATCTTCCTCACTCTTTTGGCTGTGAAGAGAAAAGTTTAAAAAGACGATTGATTCCTTAATCCGTAAATAAATTCATCACGAATACTTGTCTCCTTAATTTTCGATATTTAGGTGAGTTTTAATTTGGTATGTCACTATCTTTTTACTTGTTTTTCGTGAGGGCTCCCATTATTAAGTCCAATGTGAAAATTCAAATCCTGCCGTAAATCGTACCAAAAGGTTGCATGTTACGTATAGTCTTCATTATGGTTCAATCTCAACTCGATGTATCAATAAATATTGTTGAATGTTACGTCATCGTCATACATAAGTGTTACATTTACGTATTCTACTACCGTCTATTGAGCTTTAAAAACGCACGCGTGCAGAATTTACGAGAATTCCTCCGTTTCTGGAATGATTTCTCGCTAAAAAGATTTTTTTTTTAAATGTCCCTGTTATCTTTATACGTGACATTGTTCATCTGTTGGGAGATGTATTGATGTGTCTAACTGTAATCTTAGATGAAAGTAGGACGTTTCAAGACAGGACATTCCCAGCTTCACGGTGACGAAACTTTTATTTCCATTGCATCACTGAAGCAAAACGTTAAAAAGCCTCTAAGCTATGAAATGAATTATTAAATGTGCGTTGTCTAATCAAAAATTCTTACAATTACAGCTGAACTGTACCTCTTCTTTTCACCATCAGAATATTCTTGAAGCGGTGACGTTGCAAAAGCGTAGTAAAGGCGTAGTGAATAGCAACTTAAATCTCTCTATTTCGTATATTTCTGTGATTCCTTCGATGTTAAAATTTAAATCGTTGGAATTCTATGTGCAAACTCGCTGTATCACTCGTAGTTGGATCATAACTGTAATAGTATAGATAACATGAATGTAGCTGTAAAAGTATAATGGATGTTAAGTGTCACTTCAACCTCGTTTTACTCGAATATATACCTAGTTACAATATTTCAATAAATCTCCTCCCATCTACGGTGTCGTCTTATATCTAAAATAGGTCGGTTGCACGAAATTTTCCCATTTCCTACGTGAGGCGAGAACGAAAACAGGGTATGAATTTTAAAAACACCACGAATGTCTTCGCTAGACGCGACAATTTTATACCATGAGCTCCGAGCTTTACCGTAAATATAACGTGATGTATATCGTAACGTGCATGTATTTTGTTGTGAAGTATATTTTGTGAACTGTCGTTGTATTTTTTGGCTTATTTTAACTACTTCAATAAAATTGAAATGTTGTTTCTGTTCTCAATGTTATGACATTGTCGTGTTATCGTATTAAGCAAAAATCATACGATTATTGTACTAGTTGGAAAGATTTGGATGATTTTATTTGATGATATCGAAGGGTATAATAGCCTACTACTGGTTGTTGTTGTGATGTCTTTTGATGTTTGTACAATAAAACCCCCTGTACGTAAGGAAATCAATGTGTTTCTATTGTCAGAATGCGGCAATTTTACTCGACAAATTCTAAACGAGAACTCGTTATAGTAAGAAAAGTTATACTTAAACGAAATTCTTAGCGGTTAGGGAAATGTTGACGAAAAGTGCCACTTTGGCCTAATGAATGACTGACCGGTTAACGGCACCTAATTGACCATGCAAATAATCTCAACGGAGTCCATTCACGAGACGACTATTACGTCACATTGTCACGAGGATTTGCCCTTGATCGGAGGTAAAACTGAAGACCTTGGCGGCCTCGATAACAGACCACGCCTAGACTTGAAACCTGATGTGATGCCGAGGCGGAAGTCACTTACATCAGATCGCTTATCTCTATGCAATGAAATTTTACCGTTAAACCGCTAGATACTCATCGTTCATTGGAAAATAGATCACTCGCTGGATATCTTATGTAAAAAAAACTCGAAGCTTTTTACCCTGGAATGCAACCCCAGTGGACTAGGCCGTAAATTGACTCATCGATTCCACAAGTACACACTACTGTTTCCTCAAAGAGAACACTGCCAATTCCTTCGCAGGGGTTGGTTATCCCTCGGACCAAGAGCATGGGGACTCATTCAAATCGATTCAGCGTCCAAAATTGAGTGGAAAATGATACCCCTCACGCCTAGATACCAGAAATCTCGAAAACACCTTCTTGAAATGGGTAGATAAGTACCCATTTTGACCCATAATCTCTTCCAGTGGGCGTCAAATAAATGAATAAATAAATGAAAATACGGATTGTGCATCCTAAACTGGGCAGGGGGTAAAGTTCAGCAGGTAAATTTTGCTGTGGCAGTTTTCCTTGATTTTCGATTGGTATAGTCTTCCAAGTAAAAGTTCCCCCTTTGGCTGTGTAAAAGATTTTGAGGTTGAGGATTGCCTACTTTGGTCAAAATGCCAATTCCGCTCTAATCGATTTCATCTATTGGTACACGATAGTTGTTACTGGTGCCGTCGTCGTCTGTCTGCAAACTTGCGTTCATCATCGTGGTCTTCATCGTTGGTTATATCGAATAAAATATCATCATCCTCTTCCTCCCCTGAAGACAAAATGTCTCCAGATTTCTCCTTCATTATCGAAGATATTGCTGGAAGGAATTTGCTCCTTGCAAGTTAAAAAATGACAATCACTAGGTACTATCTCCGAGTAACTTGAATATGTGATTAATTTATTTCACGGGATACAGCATTTTTGAGGTATCGGAAGGTCAATTAGAGTCCACCGACGTAACACCCTGGTCGATACGGTGGCGTATTTCGAAACTCCAAGTTTTGTCAAACCACAAGATACCTCTCCTCCTCATTTGTTTCAAAACGAGATAATCTCACTTTCATCGTTGAATTTTCATCTTTTTTCTCCACTGATATATCAGATGAACATATTGCAGATGTGAATGAGATATGCGGAGAAATAAATACAAAATGAGAAGATAGTCGTGATAGAGTGAAATCACGAAAGCGAAAAGAGTACCGAGGTTCTATAACCACAAATTCCCGTTGTTTAAAATTCAATGGAAATCGATTACATTCCTCGATCAACCTCTGACAAGGTCGTCATTGATTCAAGGGCATTCGACTGTCCGGAGACGAGCGGGTCAGCGTTGATCGATTAAAACGTTTGTCTTTGTTGAATTTGACTCGTTGGATGTTGACTTTATCATGAGGTAGACTGATGTACTGCGGTTGTAGGTATACACATATACACGAGAATGATCCAAGTTGTTCAGATCTGAACTAGTGATAATGAGCAACGGGTAGATGGAGGGAAGAGCCCACAGACTAATTTATCTAGTCTTCATTTATCGAGGGAATTATGGATCGAAGGAGCAAGTACGAAGACACCTGTTTACTGTAAACTGACTAGGATTTATCTACACCGTTTCCTCCAGACAATTGGTTGACCTGAGGATACCTTGCTCAGATCAAACGAGAGACACAGCCGAAGCCTACATGAATACTGCAACAAAACCATTCCGCAGGTCAAAACATCTGACAACCGACGAATAGAGTCAGCAACGGACGAGTATCATAAATGATAAATGTCGGGTGATTGTATGTTTTGTCAGAGACTAGACAATCGGGACGTCTGGGCTGGAATTTAAAATCAATACTCGCGAGCTTCTATGAGCTGAAAGCAATCTATGAAGCTCTGGTCTAGATGGTTGAATCAGAACGACGAAGAATGATTTGTCCAGAATGTGCTATCAACATCCTAGAAATCGATTCAGATGGTCTCGGACTATTTTCTGTAGACCAGATGAGGAAAAATCTCCCCTAAGCACATTAAAATGTATCCTGAGTTGTATTAGTACCTAAAGTAGATGATATTGTTCATGTTTCATTCTTTTAACTGAGTGCCACTCAAGTATTTTTAATCAAGATCGTCATTTCTAGAAGGTGATATTGAGAAATAATTTCCCTATGACGCCTACTCAATACATCGTAGAAGTAGAATATTATAAATCCTTGGGTGTAACAACTCGCTGACGTAGAAACCCAGTCACTCTGGATCGAGAGTCGATGAATGAACAATGTTTATCTCCGAAGGTAATTAATAAAGACCGTTGCCAACTCAGGTCAATACACTTGGCAGTCATTGGCTTTTCATAGGAACTGGATTGCTTGCACTCAACTCATGTGAGGACAAAGTGGCCACGCTTGGTGCGAGCTCACTTAACTCGTCAGTGTAGTTAGTATAAGATGCATAGAAAACGACCAGAAAATTTCCTTTCCGAGTAAATTGTTTACGACATTGTGTATGTGCACTTTTCCAACAGTCGTAATAATCTTAGACCTCAAACTCTCCGAACAGGAATACAATTCAATGCCTCTGTACGCTATACATACTTATACAATATGGCACTACATAGAATATTGCATTTCTATATCAGAAATCCTCGTTCCATTCCTACAGTTGTCTCTGGGCAAGCAAAGTATATACAAAATTGTTCAAATGTTCCTGTACGCGTTAAGCGTTGATTTGGATTGTGTTGATGGCTTATGTATTCATATTATACACTTTTGAATGTTAGGCGTCATCCTTCTCCACTAGCTGCGCAGCTTCAAGTAACCTCCCTTCAGCGTATTTGGTAATCTCTGCTCTACAGTGGTTCAGTGTTCTACAGATTTTTTCCCTCATTCGTTTTTGGAAGCTTGGGTTAAATGTCATCGAGTTTTGCCAGACTAGTTCTCGCTCAATGCTCATCATCACCTTTGTATTTGATTCATCAGCATCCGCATTAAGTGAATCTGAATAATACACAGTTTTTGGTTGAAGAAGGGGTGTGCGTTTGTCCATCGCACCTAAAACTTCCTGTTAGACGAGTATTAAATTGCAATTAGCTGTATGCATTTATTTGGAAACTCACTTATATTATTATTTTAGTTCTCGTTCTATGCGTCCCGAGAAAATGGTTCTTGGAGTTTAAACTCTGTATTTCTTTCTCAGGGGTTGGTTATCTCGCGGGAGACTCATTCCAATCGATTCAGCGTCCAAAATTTAGTGGAAAACGGTACCCCACGCACACGGGTACCAAAAATCTCAAAAACCCGCATTTGAAATAGGTGAGTAGGTATCCATTTTGACCCTTAACCTCTTCCGGTGGGTGCCAACGATTCTGGGACCCATTCCATTGGATTCAGCGATGAAAATTTAGTGAAGAATAATACCCACACGCCTAGATCGCCGAAAATCACGATAATCCTTTTTTCAAAATACACATTTCGACCCCCCCCCCCAAATTTGGTCCGAATGGGCTAAAACGTTTTGAGAACCAACTAAGGACAAAAACGGATTCCTGACCAAAATGTCAAATTTTTAGATAATTGTCTAAACCAAAATCAGGTCAGTTGAGGCAACTTACAGGCAAGCCACGGGATCTGTCTGGGGACAGGAGGGACTCTCAGGAGAGTTTCCTATCAGGAGAGGAGTAAGGCAGGGTTGCAGGATGAGCCCCCAGTTGTTCTCCCTCTACATTGATGACATGGACTCTTCACTACCATGCGGGGTGCAAATTGGAGCCATCAACATGAAGATCCTCAAGTACGCTGACGACATAGTCATCCTGGCAGACTCACCGCAGGATCTGAAGCGAAATATGCGGAGTCTGAGTGGGTATTGTGATCGGTGGGATCTGGTTGTCAACCTGGAGAAGTCAAAGGTCATGGTTTTCCGTCGGGGTGGACCACTGGGCCTGGAGGAGTCCTTCCGGTTTGGGGGCCAACCACTGGAGGTTGTGTCCTCTTATCGCTACCTGGGGGTTACTCTCTCGCCTCGTCTTTCCTTCAACCTTCACTTCTCCGAGAGAGCGGCGGCTGCCAAGTTGGGAATGAATTCGACCTACCGATCGATTTTCTGTCAGTCTGTGCTCCCAGTCTCTGCCAGGACCAAGGTGTTCACTGCAGCAACAAAAGCGATATTGTGCTATGGAGCACTGGTATGGGGCTTCACGCAGTCCGCAGCAATTGAACAGGTGCAGAGATACTTTGTAAAATCAATGTTTGGCCTCCCAAAGAACACTCCAAACTACCTAATTTACATTGAGTCTGGTTTGGGACCGATTTACGCCGAGACTGTCATGCTGGCGGGCAGATATTTAATAAGCAGCTGGCTCAGGAGCTCGTTAGGCGAGAGGTGGGTGCGTTTGCCCACTGGAAGGATCTAGCCCGCCAGTTTTCGTGTTCTTTTGATGGTGACCTTGGAGATATGAGCAACTGGGATCTGCAGCTGGGGGCGTTGACGGAGTCGATAAGATGCGCCTGGGAGAACGACGCGCGCGCTGTTGCAATGCGGTCTCAAAATCTGCTGAATCCTGTGCTGGATTTGGAGGTAAAACCGGCAAACCTGCGGGAGCGGTGCACATCCCGCTGTGGGCCATCAGATGGATCCTGAAGCTGCGGGGGGCGCTTCTCCCGCTCAGTATCTATTGGAGATCTGACAGCCCGAGCTGCTCCCTTTGCAACGTGGGCGAGAATGAGGACGTCATCCACTTCTTCGCCATTTGCCCAGTTCTGGCGGACTTAAGGGTGAGATTCCTGGGGTTCAGTGTGCTGGCCATGAACGAGACAGTATCCCTTTTGGACTCCAGAGAAAGGTGGATCGACGTGGCGAGATTCGCATACCATGCCTGGAGATATCGCACTGCATTGGTGGCAGAGTTCAATTGGTGACTACAAGCGTGTAAATAGTTAAATGATAAGGATGCTTATGGGGGATATCTGTGTAGGGATGGTTAGAGTTTAAAAGTGGTATTTGAAGAGAAAATTATTGTGATGTATGTGTAATTGTCATGTGGTGGAAATTCCAGTTAACCCGGCAGACGGACGACACGTCCACAGCCTACCATGTTTTGTTTTAAGGTAGATTAAATTGTATCATGAAAAATCAATGTAATTGATGAATTTGTAAAATAAACATGTTTTCTTCTTCTTCTTCTTCTAAACCAAAATCGGCTGGGGCGGCGGACGGCGACGGGAAATTTTGCTTCTTTTGATCCAGGCACCTTGAAAAGAATTGATGAGTTTTTATACAATACTCGAACATTTACCATAGGGGTGGCGTGCACAACTATCAAACTACACAAAAATGTCGAAAACAAATTTCGGAAATCTCCCTTTTGGTTGGTTATTCTTCGAATAATCAACCTATGTTTTCATGATAATGGTCAACCTCTCCGATTTGGCTCAAAATTTTTTTCTGGACATTTCATGATGTCCTGATCAAAAAAGGTCGATGTCCGTCCGCCGTACGCCGTACGCCGTCCATGTTCCGCGCCGTTTTTGGTAGTAGAAAATTTTCTAAAAATCTGAAATTTGGGTCAGGGGTCTGTTCCCAGCCGAGATGGGTCCTCGAAACTTTTCAGCCCGATCGGACCAAATTTGGAGGGGGTAGGGGTCAAAATGTGTTTTTTGAAAAATGGATTTTCGAGATTTTGGGTGATTTAGGCGAGTGGGGTGTCATTTTCCACTAAATTTTGGACGCTGAATCCAATAAAATGGGTCCCAGAACAATTGGCACCCACTGGAAGAAGTTATGGGTCAAATTGGGTATTTATTACCCAATTTGATTATGTGTTTTTGGGATTTCTGCTACCTAGGCGTGTGGAGTATAATTTTCCACTAAATTTTGGACGCTGAATTCAATGATGTGTGTCCCAGAACGTTTGGCACCCACCGGAAGAAGTTATGGGTCAAAATGGGTATGTATCCACCCATTTGGTATGTGTCAGGATTTCTGGTACCTGGGCGTGTGGGGTATCATATTCCACTAAATTTTGGACCCTGAATCGATTGGAATGGGTCTGGGACCCGCCACACCCACTGTTTCCCCCATTCGAGGAATAACCAACCCGTGTGTAAGAATTTGCAGATTTTTTTGGGCTTAGCGAACGAAGAACAGGAATAACCACAGCGATAGGCAAAATCAGAAGTCGTACCTCTTTCGTAAGAGTATAACATAATTTTGAGTTATATTTGCATTGAAAGGAAAAACATAAGATTCTCCTGGTAAATGAAACTTTCTCCAGACTAAACTATACCATTTACGTCCCAAATGAAACATTTTCCTTATCAAATGGGACTTGGTAACATTGCGAGAACAATGAGAACTGAGTAAAGATACTCTAGGTCCCTTTAATTCATGCATAATCTATCAGAATAATATTGCTTATAAGTAGAAGATTTACTAACTAACCTACTATATATACATATTGTATGGTGCAAGTAAAAATTACATTAAATTCAAAAAAAGGACACTTTCTAGTGGAATGTTTCATTAAAAACATGGAAATGCCGGGATATAATGAGAGATAAATCGATGTTGGAACTATTGTCAACCAAGTAACATTATTTTCATCATTCCCAATTCTCTTTGAAATAATGTGTTAAACTCTATGTGGCTCTGCCCCGCTGTGTAGCTTTAGCTCATTTTGTTTCTTTTCTCTCTACAAAATAAGTGTTTTTATAGAGTCCAAGAGTCAATCGGTTTTGTAATAGACAAAGGCGAAAAATAAAAATGATTCCAAACTGTCCTCATATGACGGGCGTGTCTCGCGGTTAACTGCATTCAATGCAAACGGCGCCTCCTCCACGCCTCGTCAAAATGTCAACTCGCAGCTGGTTTTCAGGGTCTTTCGGGAGCCGGCAAAGGAACTCGCGCCTAGGAAAAGACATTGAAATCACCTAGTGGTCTAGTTATGGTAGTTACCCACACTTCTAGTATATAAGACACCGACGGTCCGGAGACTTGCATCAGTTTCACAGTCCTAGCTTGGAGGTGCGAACCAATCATCATGTACTCGACTGTAAGTTATCGACACTTTTTGTATTTTAAATATTAAATTGTTATAATTCGTTCAAAATTTCAATTTTCAAAGTGTTAGAAAAACCGATTATGTTTTGAAAAAAAAATCAGCAGTCTCCAAATTACTCTCTTACACCAGAAATAGAAACTTTTGGCGACCAAAAACCGCCAAAGTGTTGAAATGAATTATTCTTTCACCTGGTCCTACCAAGTAACGTTGGTTCAAAATTATTTTTCGATCCTATTTCAAAAATATAAACTTCTCCGTCGAATGAAATCTGGAAATTCGAAGTATGATCTAATTTTGAAAAAATAATTGTAGGAAAAAATGTACAGATTTTTTCATATTAGGAAAAGTCCCTACATCAAATTTTATTCATCTCTAGTGATTGAACAGAAAATCTATCAAAGAAATTCGAAGATATTTATGAGTCACATGGAATTAAATGCAGCAACACTCAAACGGGCACTTATTTTCATTCTTCATTAGAATTGCTGAAGTCAGAAGAATTGCCTTTTTAAGTTTACCTAAAATTTGAGAGAGAGCGTCATTATATCAGATTCACGCTAACACAGCTTATGGTAACATACAAATTTTGAAAAAAACTTGATGTAAGTAAATATATTTTATGAAAAATTTGAATTCACAGTTCACTTTTCTTCGAGTGATCACTCTTATGTTCTCAATTCCATTGAAGTTTGGTTGGGAGTTAATTTCTGTAATCTTCAATTCCGTGAGTTTTTTTTCAGATTTAAGATGGGTGTTAGGTTCAGTTGGTCGTAAAAAAATTGTTTTTACCCTCCTGAAATTCAATAAAAAAAGGGTGTGGGTGGAGGAGGTTGATTCATGCAACTTTTAGTGTATCTACAATGGCATGAATAACCTAGGAGGAGATCACATCCATACGTGTGCATTTCTTCTTCCAATTTCTATATTGAAGATGGTTAATCTCGCAGGACAATTCATTATAAAAAAAGGTGATCGTTGTCAAAGTAAGTGATAGACAGTTTTAAAATCTATTATATTGCGAAAAAACACCTTCTTACAATAATTTTATTGTTAATTATTCTAAAATATCTGTTGGGAAGTCATTTTGAGCATTCAAAAGCATGGCTTTAGAGTGCTCTCTATCGATTCAATGAAAAAAGGGATAATTCAGCGTTAATTAGGAACTCGGAGTTGTCAGTTTAGGAAAATACTTGTATGTTTTTTATTTCTGAAGAATTCTGCGCTAAATTTGAACAAGCGCAATTGCAAGAACGAATTTCTGTACGGGACCAACCATTCAGTTACGTGCGAGTCATTTAATTAAATTTTTTAATTCTTTAATTTCTCAGAGTTCAAAATTCACCATTAAATTTTATTTTAATTAATATCTGTTTATATTCTAGTTTGTTTTGTTGGCTCTGGCCGGTTGCTCCGCCGCATCAATCATCGGCGTCAACCCTAACTCCCTCAACGTCCCTCTAGACACCGCCACCGTCGCCCTCGCCAAGAACGCTCAGCTCGTTCAACAGGCCGCCGAAGGAACCAGGAACATACTCGGCGGAGGCATCCCCGCCGCCCTTCCCGCTGACACTCACGAAGTCGCCGCCGGTAAAGTCGCCCACGCTATTGCCGTCGAAAGACAGAGGGCCGCCGTCGCCGGCGCTCACATCGCCGCTCCTGGAGTCGTCGGAATTAACGGCGTCGCTGCCAGTGGTTTGATCGCTAACGGACTTGTCGCTCCCGGAGTCGTCGGAGTCAACGGCGTCGTTGCCGGTGGTCTGATCGCTAACGGACTCGTCGCTCCCGGCGTCGTCGGAGTCAACAGTGTTGTTGCCAACGGTGTGGTCGCTCCTGGCATCGTCGGTGTCAACGGTATCAACGGCATCGTCGGCATCAACGGTCTCGTTGCCAACGGTTTGGCCACCCCTTTGGGGTTGGGGCTTGGCGCTCACTGGTAATTTCCCCTTGGTTTTACCAAAAATCAGCTCAACGATCAATGACAAGACTGCAATAAAAGTCGATTTACCTGTTTTGTACAAAAATTCAAAATTTCCCGTTCATTGAAATCATTTATTTCTGAACCTATTTCCTTCTCAAAGGCCTCGTTCCTGGTATAAAAGCAAAACAGGTCTTAAGAAGTTGTAACTGTCTATGTGAAAGATACGTAAAACATTAGTTAAGGTTTCATCCCTACTACTACCTCAGTTCATCTTCAAGGGCCTATGATGTATCCGAAATCAGGGAAAAGGTTACACAAAATCACGTTCAACTCGGAAATACCTTGATATAAATATCTGACCTTGGAGAATAACCTTCGTTTGATTGATTATTTGGATTCATTTCATTTCAAATTCATTTGAGTTTCATAGTAGCGCGATGAGGCGGAATAGTTGGGACGAATAAGAGCCGGCGGTTTGTTTCCCACGATTGCATGATGACGTAGGTAGACGTTCCACCGTGCCGGAATGATCCCATGAAGCTGCTCTTTTCAAATTGAATATCCCCCCTTTTGAAACAGGATCAGAGTTGAGAACTGGAGTGAGGCCTTGATTGCTTGATAAAGAAATTCCCTTACCGACGATGCGGCCGAGAGATGGGATTGCTCTTTAATTCAGCTACTCTCTTTCGACCGTTTTGTTTCATTTCGACTGAATATTCAATTTGAAATGCTCGGTGGGGCACTGCGGTTTTTCCGAATTATTACTTGCTTGTAAACTGATTCCAAACTGAAATACGGAAGAAGAAGATAAATGTAGATAAACTCAGGTTAATTATCAAGACCACTTGTCCTAAAACAATACGAAAGATGCGATTTATTTATTTCTTGCGACCAAAAAATAGCGACCAGAAACGCTTTCCATACTGGAGTTGTGTACAATATTCTGAAATTTTATAGACAAATAGGGGTTTCAACCCCAAATGGGCAATTCTGCCATAAACGCATTGTCTTTGACAAAACACCGTTTTTGGCCATTTACTTCTTTCAGACTTCGGTTGGTCTTCGAACGATTTTGATCCCCAATCGCCCAAAACGGAAAGAGGGCATTGCTAAGAATGTTCAAATTTTTAATTTTATTGAAATTCCTTGAAATGCTGGTGAAATAGGTTAGCGTTCATCTGCGTCTGTTGTATTCTTTCCTCAATGTTTAGCCATCGGGCTCAAGAGGGTGAGTTTTCGTTAGTTAAACGCGAGGTTGCGTTTCAAAAATAATCATGCATAATGATGATAGTCATCTTCTCTGCGGAACCACATGAAAACCCAACCGGAAGGCAATCAAAATGCAATCGCTTAGTAAATTCACGAGTGAGGTACGAGAGGTTTTTTCTTGGAGACTTTCCTCTCCGGCAATCCTGAGTAGGTGAACCCACATGAGATTTCCTTCAATATTCAAGTCCCGTCCCTCGAGTAGGCTTTCCTTCGCAGTTTCTTCTCTCTGCATTGAGAGAGATAGCTCAATGGAATATTTTTCCCTATTCTGCCGTCAACAATGAGAAGCGGTCCTTCTTCCCACCATTGATTCGAGCGTTGTCGTCGTCGGTCAGTTGATTCATCGTCCTTTCGTCCTTTCTTAATGACTTCATTCGTAACGGAGGAAAAACGATAAGTGAAAGCAACGATCTAATGCCAGGTATTGGTCTATTTGATTGCATTTCAATCTAAAAGTAACTGAAAGTTCGGACAATATGGCAAAAATTAATAAATCGTTATACTTAGCATATCCGTTATAATAGTACCAGTTATAATACCGTTACGAATATGAAAACTGGTTTCGATATACGGGAAAATGGGAAGAGTCAACTGAACATACGGTTGATGATGGACTAATTGATTGTGAAAGATATGCTTTGTAGATACTTGAACCACATTTTGTATCACGGGTTGGGATTCGTATTGAATATCATCGATAATCACGTCGTCTTTGTGCCATGTTGACGGCCTGGTTTTAATTCAAAGAATTTTCCTTTTATAATTTTTCACGAAGAGTAAAGATTTTTTATCCAATATTCTCGTACATTTTTAACCTTCTTTGTTGATTTGTGTGCGGACCAGGGAACTTTATTAATCGACTCAGGAACCTTAATTGCAGGAATATTCTAACTGATATCATTGTTTTTGCTCATACACATACATGGACTATGAAGGTGTACAATGCCAAACCCCAGCTGCCTCTTTTTCAGTAGTTGTGTCACTTTGTTGTACGAAACTTAAATTGCCCTAAGAACTCGTATTAGTTTATAGTCATAAAATGGATTAAATGCTTCACAATGCACAATTTTCTCGCTACTTATGGTACAGAAGAAAGGGTTAATTGCCTAGAAAAATTCTCTCTTCATTCCCCTAGCTTCTCATACAAACTCCATACCTCTTCTGGCTTCTTGATTGGTTCCACCTGGGTCTTGGTGTATTGTGCCAACCAGCACAGATGTAAGGTTACTGTCTTACTGCCCAGGCTTACTGCCTCCAGAAAACCAGAAGGGAGGGAGCATGCGCCAGGATGCGCGTGCAGCTCCTGCCTGGACGTCGCATTTGCAGAGAGCTCCAGCACACACTTGTTGCAAAGGCATCCAACCAGACAGTCATTGTCAAGGCGCCCCTCGGGGCTGAGGTGCCCAACATGTTAGAGTCATTTATATTTTGTAACCTGTCGTGCAAGTGCATCTCACTCAGTCCATCCTGCCTTTGTCCTGTGCTCGCTCTGAAGTGAACTCTGCTACCGTGCTGAAGTCAACCGAAGCTGTAACATTGTGTTCCCCATGAGATAAAGGATTCAAGCTAATTAAGCCTCGCTGTGTACCTTTGGGACAGCATGCCCCCTCCTGTTTTCCTTCAACATCGACGCTGTTTTCGCCAGCCAGTATCGTTGCGCTTGCTCATTAAATTGTATTTCATGTATATCATAATTTCATGTATCTTGTATTAATTGTATTTTATGCTCCACATGTTGTCGAATTACTTTGTCTTGTATCAATTCTAGCCCAGGTTGAGGCATATTCTCCTTTGCAACGTGTCCTTGTTTTCAATTATAATTCATTTTGTATCAATGTATTTTATGCTCATCCTTGGTATCCCTAGTTGCTCAGTCGTAAGTCTTGAACTTACATTGTGTAACCTCTCGCTAGGTCCATTCAAAACCTCCGAAGAAACCCGAATTAAAATTATAACAGATTTTAATTCGAGAGAGGCTTACACAGACATTTATTTCCTTCCCATACTGTACAGGCCCTAAACGTTGCGGGTACAAATTTATGAGGTAATGGCACTATCATGAAGCAGATCATGGATGGCAACAACTCTAAGGAACCATCCACATAACAAATTGAGTAAGATGGGATAGGGAGAAAGTATTATGCTTATCACTGTTATCAGTACCCATCAATGCCCCCTCAATGCTGGTAGTTAAGAGAGCGTTGTCGTTATGGGTACTTCCTAGTCTTGATCAAATTTGATGTTGAACAAAGTAATTATTGTTACTAATAGCCAAGCAATTAGAAACAGTAGAATACAAGAAACAAGAAATTGTAGTCTAAGAAGTTGTAGTCAATCCTTCTGGCACTACTGTCAAAAACTTGCCTCAAAAACCCTAAGTTTACTACCCCTAAATTAAGCGGTACCGATATTTTTAATTACACAAAAAATGACGATTTCTCATCAAGTTGACGCTGTAGCCTGTACCTTGTCTCCTCTATCCGAGCAGTAGTTACGGTTCGATAATTGATTGCCTAAATTAAATTTGAGCCTCCTCTACCACACTCGACCTAATTGGAGAAGTATGCGCTACTAATTATTTATCCAATTAGAAACGTCTATGATTCTTAGCAAACGTTGGGTCCTTAATGACGAGCAACAAATCATTCCTCCTCGTTAGCGAGTTGAAGTCCAAATGGACGGCCAACTTGGTGTCATTACTAACATCTTCAATTGAAAAACCTAAAAGTTCTCGGACTGTGGTCTGCATTAAGAAGTTCATTGTTTCCTCACGGAGTCAATATCTTCTGTCCTCGAAAACTCAGTCGTACAGAAGTTCTTTCAGGATTCAAAACGACTTTCAACGGCTATTTCTCAAGCATATTTTTGTCAATATTTGTGTCTGTTGTCCATGTTCTGACCATTGAAAACCGGCCAAACCTCAAAATATAGGTCAGCCCTCTTAGATGGACGAATGTCGTGGCACCGGCGTATTTCAGGTTACCCATCTCAAAGAGAAATGGCCTCTCGCCTGTCAGGAGTTTTGCGCCACGCCAAACCAAACTGCGTCGTTCCAACGCATTTCTCCACGCTATAGAGCTTTGTATGGTAGTAGGTGAGGTACTTGAGACACGCAAGTCTGAAATCCCATTTGGCCACGTGTCATCCATTCGATCAACGTGTATTTGAAATAGACGTTCAATCCTGAAATAATTCAATATTTAGACATTTAAATCACAATCAAGTGAAACTAATTCACACGCAGGAGGAACACTTTTTGAAATTTAATCGGATTTTCATATCAATTGTGCAATATGTCGAGATTGAGCTGAATGATTTTACCGTGCTTAGTTTGGCCGACTGCTGAGCGTTCCAAAAGGAAGTCCATCCAATCTACCGAAAAGTTTTTAGGTCAATGTGTCTTTGAGTTGTCGACCTTATAAAAGTGGTTGGCAGGAGTAACGAGCGGAAGTGGGTTGGAGGGGGTGATATTTTCCACTTTTTCCTTCCAGTCAAACATACACGTGTCATATCAAATCGAAGAACACGCCCCCCGAGTTACTACAATCGTGTCGCACGTTATTTATAATTTTTTAAACTATATATCCCGTGAAAAAAGATTAATTGGAACAAGATAATGAGAAATGAGACTGATAGAGAGAAATATCGGGAAAAGAAAACGATCACAAAAAATATTAGTTTACGAACATCCGTGTTCTACCTTTTTATATTCAACTGTTGTATTTGCAGTTCAGTCTACATTAAGCAAGATGTGAGCTTTCTCGCGAAGAATGGGGTTTTCATAGGATATAATACGGTTACAACGTAACCTCGTACGCTTACGATCTCATCAAACGCAAACGTCATGCGTTGGGCTTTACGTACGTCGATTTCGAAGGACGGCGAGTGAAATGCTACAAACGCAATGCATTCGGTTAATGAAGATGAGGTTTCAGGTCATTTCAGCTACAGGAAGATCAATCAACGGTTCGAGTGGTTCCTTTTTGGATTTAAAGATGGTAGGGGTTGAAGTAGGAAAAGGCATTCAGCGTGAATTAGGAGCTTATTTTCTGTCTAGTTAACCTCCAGCCCAATCACCCAAAACGCAGGCAAGGGGAAAATGCTGGAGCGTAGCTTGGCTCTGGAATCGAAAGTAACCCCCCCAAATAGTCCCAAGTAAGTCCTTCACTGAATTTACCAACGCCCATTTATTCACTTCAAACAAGACAGAAAAGTAAGCAAGCTTTTACCGGAAGGGAATTGCTCAGCGTTATTACGATATATTAGTCATCAAACATTAGTTAGAACTAACTTAGAACTAATATTAGGAATACAAGTGTATAGAGATAGGCACAGTAATCTAGGCAGGTCCCCTATCCTTTTCCTCAAAAACCAAAAGTAAGTTGGCAAAAAAACAATGAAATTCAGACTAAATAAGGTAAAGAATATAAGATTAAAGAAAAGGGAAATAGGTAATGAAAACGGAAATTCTTTTACCACGTTTTATTATGTTCGCTTTCGTGTTCACATGTTTGTTTGTTTGTTATCTTGGGTAAAATCTGTCAAACATAATTTCACCTACTTCCTGATGTGCTATCGCTCTAAAATTTTCAATATAGCTTTGTTTCCGATGACAATACATTTTAGTATATATATATATTGTATAGGTTTTGACCACTGAGCAACCCTTCTTCAACACTCGCCAGTGTTGCAAAACTGTATACATGGAGCACCCTATTTTCCCATTCTCGACCAAAGGCTCAGGAGTTTTACTCATTTTACCCTCATTAGATAATTAACAATTTAGTTAATTAGATAATTAACAGAAAAAAAATTTTCTAGAAAAACCACGTTTTATACAGTACTAAAAAGAAGAAAACAAGCGGCATATAGCACGGAACAAAAAACGTGGGCGCTTTTTCAACAGTGTATGACTATGTTGTGTATGAGAGTGGCGTAATATGATGTCAATGTAATTGTAATTGTTAGAAAAAGCGCCCACGTTTTTTGTTCCGTGCTATATGCCGCTTGTTTTCTTCTTTTTAGTACTGTATAAAACGTGGTTTTTCTAGAAAATTTTTTTTCTGTTAATTTTGCTGTATACATTGATTACAAGAGGTGTCATCAATATCTGATTTCAACCTACTATGGACAGAGAACACTCCCAAATTCAACTTTTTGGATTTTTATTCATTGGTGTTAGGTGGTTTAGGTATTGGTGTTTCTCCTAAATCTACGCCACTGGGTAAATGGGAATTTAGAAAACCGTTGTTTGAAATTTTTATCGTACTACGCGTGTGGGGTACCAATAAGGGAGAAGGAGTTTCCCAATAAATCGGGCGCGGAATCATCATTGTAGCTATTGTTTCAAACGGCGGCAGTGCATGTGTATAAATGGATACATGATTAGGTGTTTTATTAATGGATAGAAAATGTTATCTCTCCGGTGTTTTTTCAATGACGAAGAATTGTTACGTAAAATTATGAAAAAAGCCACTCTGGAGAACTAAATGATTTGCAACGTTTTATGTGTAGGCTCCTCAGATTATAAATTAAAATAATAATAATAATAATCACATCCATTTCAAGACTTATCCGTGATCTTCCTCTCCCTAATATGTAGTAATAAGTGGTAAGTAAACTCTCAAGTAAATTCTGGCCCACTCCTCACGATTTTTGAGACATTCTTACATTTTGCAAGTTGTAGATGGTTTATTCCTGAATAAAATGATTCTAATTTAAGCCATCGAGCTTAGCCGAGTAAAACCGACGGATTATGAATATGCAGGAAAATCCAAAGGATTTGCATTGTACGTAAGTGGTCGTTCCATGAATGGTAATGAGCAGATTCGGAGGGTTGGATGTTGAGACGCTTTGTTCGAGTTCCGTTAGGTGTATGAAGGGCAACTCTAGAGAGACATGCAAATTTTCAGAAAAAAAAAATCAAAACCATTCACGCTCTTGGAAGCGTTTGAATCTTCTGTTTCCATAACCACGGTCATTTCGTGGGAAAGACTCAAAGAGTGACATAAATTAACGAAGCAAATGGAAACAGGGTAATATTGTAATGAATCACCGGACAGTTTCTCTCTCGGTAATCAACTTGGTCGACAGCAGCCCTAATTAGCAGCCTAGTGCCCTTTACAGGTGAATAATTTCGTATTCAACGAGATTATTCTATTAATCCAACAAATTAACTTAACTCAAGAAAGGCGAAAGTTCCGAACGAATCTAGAACATCGTGAGAAAGTAAGAAGCTAAGAAAGTAACCATAGTTATTTCGGGCTCGGAAAATCCAGACGGTAGTTGCAAATTAACTGAAGTGAACTCTCTGGTTTGTTGGGGATATAATCTCCGAGGATTTAAAATTTTCATTCAATCAATAAATTATTTCAGAAGTAGAAGACGTTACCTGACAGGATGTTTTTGCAACATTAAAAGTGGACGTGAGTGAGTGAGATTTCAGAAAAACATGACCCAATAATAGAAGTTTAAAAAAATTAAAAGTTGTTTCTAAAAGCCGGTAGTTTTAAGAAAAATAGGACTAATTATTTCAAGTAAGTGCTAATGCTTTGGTCTGATTGATCAAAGTGAATTCATTAGATCGAAATTTTCATCTATGTATTTGGAAGCATATTGTTGCGAGCTGGCACCTGCCCAAATGGGCTGCCGGCGTCGCAGGGTCAACGACCTGTGGAGGGGTAAGGGTCGCTCTCGAACATTGAACATTCGTGCGTCATCGTATTGAATTGGCTGGAACCTTCCCATTCGCTCGAGACAACACGTTGAGTTCCCAGAACCAGGGAAGGTTTGAGAAGGTACTCGACCAAGAGGCAGCTAGTATAAAAGGGACCCAGGAATGCTCAGTTTGGAGTCCAAAATAGACGCTTCGGGTAGTTATAAATCGTGCAAGCCGTGTTATAAACAGTCACAACTGTGAATTGTGCTTTGTGATTGTGTGAATGTGAACAAAGACAGTGTATTTGAAGTGAACAATTGTAATAAATTATTAACAAAGAATATAAATCCTTACAATATGATAGAATGGTTCCGGCCACATGCTCCCCCTTCCCCTCTCCTTTCTTCTTGAGCAACAAATTACCGCTCATATACAGAAGGCAGATTCTTAAAAAATGTTTTCAAATTTATTTTGACTACTTCAAAATGAACTCGACCCCACGTTGATCAATTATTCAAGTATTCAACGTATACATAGTCTGTCCCTGTCTATAATGAACCCTGAACATCAACCCCTGCAGCTATTTGTAGAGAAAACAGAATCAGGATTCCAATGTGGAGTGAGCCGTTTCAGAACTAGAGGTCCTCCAGTAT
Source organism: Cyrtorhinus lividipennis (assembly GCA_019603395.1). Taxonomy (NCBI): domain Eukaryota; kingdom Metazoa; phylum Arthropoda; class Insecta; order Hemiptera; family Miridae; genus Cyrtorhinus; species Cyrtorhinus lividipennis. The sequence continues at coordinate 22,639,198 of CM034002.1, read as the reverse complement.
CCACCCGTCGAATCGATTGCCGAATAGCTTCGGCGTCCATCGAACGAATTGGTATCAATTCAGTTGATCAAATTCACCTTTTCATAATTTAATCGAGCGTCGTCTCACCACTCGGAATATTGAACCTAATGAAGTTAATTTGGACAGCGCTGGTGCTGCAAGGGACTTTTTTTTTGTCCTCGTTTCGCTGTAGGCTCTCAGCACTAGCGACAGAAGAGAAATCCTGCGAGATTGCTAAAAATAGCTCTCAATCAATTTTTATTTGCAGTGCATCGTAGCAGTGGCAGAAAAATGAGCTATTACACATCGCTTCATATAAAATATTCTGATTGATAATTATTTCACAACACGAGGGAAACCAAAATTGAGACCCATCGATTTTTATCTACTACTTTTGCCGGGACGTTAAAGAGGAAAGACTGCAAATTATTCTGCAAGGACTCATTATTCTAAAGTGATCTCGCTCGTGAGGGTAAGCATTCTAACGCTGCTAATTATTTCGGACCATCATTTGGGAGTCGGCATCACCGTAGACACTTTGAACTCAAACTAGGTAGATGAATATGTAATAATAATAGAATAATTAGCTCAATATTGTTATTAAAAGTAATAAACTCAATATAATTAGAAAACATTATGTTGAAAACGCCAAAACGAGATCATTTATACGGAAATAGAGTTTTGACCGGAGATGAAAAATACAGCTCTACAAAAAACAAATTGGAATGTGTCAATCGCCTAGGTACCAGAAATATGGAAAACCCACTTCCGAAATAGGTTGATAGATACCCATTTTGACCCATAACCTCTCCCGGTGGGTGCCAATCGTTCCGGGATCCGTCTCATTGGCTTCAGCGTCCAAAATTTAGTGGAAAATGATACTCCAAACGCCTAGATCACCGAAACTCTATTTTTCAAAAAACATATCTTGACCCTACCCTACACAAATTTGGTCCGACTGGACAGAAAATTTTAGAGGACTAACTAGAGTCAAAAACGGGTCCCTAAATTTCATATTTTGGTTGGTTATTTCCTTTTTAGAATATTTTCTACTACCAAAAATGACGTTGATGGCGGACGGACATTTGCTTCTAAACAGTTTGAAACGCCCAGAAAAAAATGTTGGGGTAAATTGGAGAGGTTGACTCTTTGCATGAAAACATTAGTTACTACAACTACTCACAGACATCTACTCCCAGGGAAATAGAACATCTATAGAAGCGTACCGAGTTTCAGGTTCAAGCGATTAGAAAGCAATCCACGCTCGATTTAACGCACCTATTCAACCGTTTGAGCGGTGAGAGGTATTGAATTTGGCACGGGAGTTTCCGATTGAGCAGAGGATTGTTTTTAAATTAATGAGTTCGGGAGCCATTTCCACTTTGATAGCTCCTGAGGAATTGGTATGGAGATCTATCGTCTGAAGGCGCTTAAATGAAACCCATTTTATTGGATCTCTTACGTGGAGTGTCTCTGTTCAAACCATCTTTGCTACTTCAGGCCTCTGTATTGAGAACTCAGATTTTGCAATCTTCATGAATTTATGAATTATGTTTGATTTGACGACATTGACGATGCCATGGCCACGTGAATTTCTGCTGTCTAGGCATTTGATCGTTCATTATCGGGACATCTTTGTACTTCAGCTAGGCCTCTAAGCCCCCGCATGAGGTTCATGAAGTATATTAGAATCAACTACGGAAGAGAACCCTCATTTTTCGAGTTCGATGTCGTCTTTCCCGGGAAACAAGATCAATAATGCGGGTCCAACAACGTGCTGGCGATTGCGAGAGCGATTTTAGTGATAACGGGCTAGTTAAGAGCAGGAAAAAACTCATTCAAGATTATTCAACGCCTATAAAACGAATTTACATCAACGAGTAAACGATGGTGCACGCTGACGTTTTCAACTTATTGGGGGAAAAGGAAGGCCTGACACAATGCATCAGGTCAGTTGGAGCCGTAAGATTCAGATAATGCAAACTTCAAAGAATGAGTCATTAGCAAATGAGAAAGTATTCTTTTTTGTTTAGCTTTTAACTCGTCTCTTTACAAGCCATAGCCATATATTCCCTTCATTTCAGCGAGATTATAATCAGCAGTAGAGGTCTAATTATAACACAACCCCACAAAAAAAAAAAAGTCCATGAAAGCGACCTGTGGGGTTTTATGTTTTTCGGGTCGCTGATTTCGAATCTTTTGCCAGTTTTTTTCAGATCAGATCGCTTTCAAGGTCATTTGAAGGTCAAATGGAGAAAATATAGCTAAAAAATATCGCTTAAAAAATCTGAAAAAATTCAGACATAGGTTTTTTAGAACGCTGAATCCGAATCCGGTGTCGGTTGACCTTCATGAGGTCAAGGTCAAGGTCATTTGAAGGTCAAACCAACAAAATAACCTAAAAAAAAAAATTGTAAAAATTTATGTATGTGTTTTGAGGGTCGCTAAATCCAAATCCAGGGTTGGTTCAATCATGTCTGGTTATCTGAAGGTCATATAAGGTCATTTGAAGGTCAAATTTTTACAATTTTTTTAGGTTATTTTATTGGTTTGACCTTCAAGGTCAAGACCTTGACCTCATGAAGGTCAACCAACACTGGATTTGGATTCAGCATTCTAAAAAACCTATGTCTGCATTTTTTCAGATTTTTTAAGCGATATTTTCTACATTTGACCTTCAAATGACCTTGAAAGCGATCTGATCTGAAAAAACTGGCAATAGATTTGAAATCAGCGACCCGAAAAACATAAAACCCCACAGGTCGCTTTCATGGACTTTGACTTTTTTTTTTTTTTTTGTAGGGTTGTGTAATAGATGACGTTATTTTTAATAATACTGGCACTAACAATCTATTCCATTTCAGTTTATTATCGCCAGAATAATCAAATTCATGTATTCGTCACAACAAACAGTTTTTCTAAACTTACCTTTTACGTTTCACTTTGTGTGGGTGTAGATTCAATTCAAAAGCCATATTCTCCGTACGCCAACCGTTATTGCGTCTAAAGATGCCTTTAATTTGCTCCGTAAAGTTTGAAATTGTGTAATACGTTTTATACGCTATTCGGGACTCCATTCATGTTTAGCGCGATCACCGCAAACGACGGCAAGGTGGAGGTAAAAATGCGCTTTTGAATACGAGTTTTCAAAATTTTTTGGGGACCAAGACGTGTGGTTCCACTAAATTTTGCTCTTTTAATTGATTGACGAGTTTCGGCCCGATTTCCGCAAACGTAGCAAAATGCGTAGTGTTTTGAACTTTGTTATTGGTTGTCATCGACGTTCTGGCGCGCATATGTCCTCAACATACCGTATTACCGTCCTCGTCCGAGGATGTACGTAATCTGGAGTAAAGTCTATTTGTCCATTTCCTTTCCTCTCGGCTGAAGACACTCTCTCACAGAAATCTGTCGCACGGGGAAGGAAAACAGAATCAAATCAGACCTTGCTCGAATTAAATTAGAAATAAAGGATCCAATGGCGGGAGAAAATGGCGGAAGAGAAAATGTTGAGAAGGAAACTGAGCTAAATCGTACTTAACCAGGTTTTCTCGATTCCTCTCTTCACACATTTTTATAGGTAGATGTCATCTCATATTGTAAAGTGGTGACTCCGTTCATACAGAACATGATTAGGGGTAGAAATGACGGGACGTGAAACATAGATTTTGGGTAGAACTTTAATTATACGGTCTAACAAATTCTAACACTACCCATAGACTGGCTAGTCAGAAAAAAATTGAGAATGAGAAAATGAGGGAATTAAACAGAATACTTGAAAGTCCACACACAGAGTAATTCATTTCCGGAGGGGTAAGGTTGATAATGCCGAACAGTGAAATGGATGATAGGAATTTCGCTGAAGAAATAATGTCGAAGAGCCCGATTACACGCCTCGATACAGTTTCATTTACGAGCACGACCCGGAAACGAAAACCACAGCCAGTCAGCTGACAGCTAAATGTCACAATCTTGTTCGTTACAGTAGCGACGGAGAGAGAAAGGTTTTTAGCAGATTTTCCGAGCACATCTGCGTCACAGGGAGTCCTATGGTAATCAATGCACTGCTAACGGGTTGTGAGAGACACATAATATCCTCGATTTTCAACTGCGGCACAGGAACGAGGGATGAAGGGGAATATTTCAGCTACTCGTAGCTAACAAACGAATGAAACGTGAGCTATCGCACTATTAGTTTATAAATCGCGAATTATTTTTTAGAGCGTTTAGAGGGGCGGATACCGAACATGTTTCCCACATGGAGAAGAACGAGATATTACTCAGTTCACGTATTGCTCACTAAACCCAATCCCTCAAGACATTTGGTCTGAGAGCCCAATGCAATATGACTGACCAGATCGGTTTCCGTTTCCTGACTTTTAAACGAGTGTCTACGTTCTTATTTTCTGAGCAGCGCGTGAATAATATTCAACTCCAGACAGGATTAAAGGTTGTTAGGATTCGTAGAGGAACTCGTATGATAGACGGCAGATCGGAGCGATGAAGCAGTTAGTTTGCCAAGTAGAACATGCAGTATCATAGTGTAGGGATCGAGCTATACTTTTTGCATTCAAATATGCTATTTGGCTTATTACTCTCATCGTATAATAGGCGATGGTATTTGAGTGTGTTACAGCATTATGATTAGCACAATAGAATCAGAATCATATTAAACATATTATCGAACCAACGTACAAAGAGATTAGTGTGTTGTAATATAACACAACCCTACAACAACAAAAAAGTCAAAGTCCATGAAAGCGACCTGTGGGGTTTTATGTTTTTTGGGTCGCTGATTTCAAATCTATTGCCAGTTTTTTCAGATCAGATCGCTTTCAAGGTCATTTGAAGGTCAAATGTAGAAAATATTGCTTAAAAAATCTGAAAAAATGCAGACATAGGTTTTTTAGAATGCTGAATCCAAATCCGGTGTCGGTTGACCTTCATGAGGTCAAGGTCATGGTCATTTGAAGGTCAAACCAACAATATAACCTCAAAAAAATTGTAAAAATTCGACCTTCAAATGACCTTATATGACCTTCAGATAACCAGACATGATTGAACCAACCCTGGATTTGGATTTAGCAACCCTTGAAACACATACGTAAATTTTTAAAATTTTTTTTTGAGGTTATTTTGTTGGTTTGACCTTCAAATGACCTTGACCTTGACCTCATGAAGGTCAACCAACACCGGATTCGGATTCAGCGTTCTAAAAAACCTATGTCTGAATTTTTTCAGATTTTTTAAGCGATATTGCTTTTAGCTATATTTCCTCCATTTGACCTTCAAATGACCTTGAAAGCGATCTGATCTGAAAAAAACTGGCAAAAGATTCGAAATCAGCGACTCGAAAAACATAAAACCCCACAGGTCGCTTTCATGGACTTTGACTTTTTTTTTTGTGGGGTTGTGTAATGTAATATATGTGTGTAAGGGGCCAGCGAAAAATATTTTATTGGAGAAAATAACATCAAGAACCAAGCAACAGTCTGAGGTTAGTAGTGAAGTCACAAATTATGGTAAGCATTGGCTAGGGCTGTTCGGGGGAAGCCGAAATTTGAGATTTTTGGAGCAAAATGACCTTTCCGACCCAGACAGCGGAGAACAGACATTTTGGATTTTGAATCGATATCCACTTATTTTTGGGAGGTCACAGATTTGAGTTTTTAGAGGAATTCAAGGGGAGGGAGGTTATACGTCAACAAGGGTGTATTATTCTAACAAGGGTAATAATAGATAGGCGCCCCACTTGTTTTGCTGGTTTGCTTTAGGGTAAATACAACTTTTCATCCAGCGACGTGAAAGTGTACGTAACTAACTCTACGTTGCTTGTTGCAATGTATAAAGGTTTGAACTTTTCCTACAAATAATCCCGGAGGACTACATGTTCGAAAAAGAGAAGAGCTCTCCCCTAAAGACGCAGTGTTTCGTGGAGAATGGGGAGAGGATAACGTGTTTGTCGTCTCGTAAGTGGGAACCAAAACCTTCCCCTTCACGAGACATTTCGTCGACCCGCTCAACTACAACTTGGTTGTTTGCGCTGGGCCAAAGCCTCGTGAACGAGACCTAATCCTTCCTACTCGTTTTCGCTCTACAGAATATCCAAGCAAATACGCTTCATGGATGAACAATTGGTTATTACATTTAGGGTTGTTTCAAGAATAATTCTTACTGAAACTAGTAATCAACCGCTCTAACCAGTTTCAAAACACTGCGAATTCTTACACAGGGGTTGGTTATTCCTCGGACCAGGCGCATGGAGACTCATTTCTTCAACATGGGGGAAACAGTTTCCATGCGCCTGGTCCAAGGAATAACCAACCCCTGTGTAAGAATTTGCAGCGTTTTTGGTTGGTTATTCCTTGAATAATCAACCTATGTTTTCATGATAATGGTCAACCTCTCCGATTCGGCTCAAAATTTTTTTCTGGACGTTTCATGATGTCCTGATCAAAAAAGGTCAATGTCCGTCCGCCGTCCGCCGTACGCCGTCCATTGTCCACGCCGTTTTTGGTAGTAGAAAATGTTCTAAAAATCTGAAATTTGGGTCAGGGGTCTGTTCCCAGCCGAGATGGGTCCTCGAAACTTTTCAGCCAGATTGGACCAAATTTGGAGGGGGTAGGGGTCAAAATGTGTTTTTTGAAAAATGGATTTTCGAGATTTTGGGTGATTTAGGCGAGTGGGGTGTCATTTTCCACTAAATTTTGGACGCTGAATCCAATAAAATGGGTCCCAGAACAATTGGCACGCACTGAAAGAAGTAATGGGTCAAATTGGGTATTTATTACCCATGTGGGTGACTTCAGCCGAATAGACAAACGAAACACATCGTCATATCCTGTTGTTTATAACCAGCTGTTAAACTTAGCAACCAATTTTGAGCAGTTGCCTACCATTCTTTTTACTGTCCGAGCTTTTTATTCGTACCATTCAATTCAATTTAATACAATTATTATAGCCTTCTAAATTACCTACGTTTAAATATGTGTTTTCGAGATTTCTGGAACCTGGGCGTGTGGGGTATCATTTTCCACTAAATTTTGGATCCTGAATCGATTGGAATGGGTTTGGGACCCGCCGCACCCACTTTTTTCCCCATTTCCCCCATGTTGAAGAAATGAGTCTCCGTGCGCCTGGTCCAAGGAATAACCAACCCCTGTGTAAGAATTTGCAGCGTTTTTGATCTGGACACCATGAAACGTCCAGAAAAAAATTTGAGCCGAATCGGAGAGGTTGACGATTTGCATGAAAACATAGGTTGATTATTCAAGGAATAACCAACCAAAAACTATGTAAATCTTCCACAATGGTTGATAGAGCTTTGAGATTAAGGGGATGATTCCGGACCCTAAATCTAAAATGAAGTGGCATGATTACAATTATTTTTCAAGTTTATCAAGAAGGGTTTTAAAATGTACAAATAATAAACGCGTTGAATGTATTGAACGAAAATGGAACTCAGAAGAATGATCAGAATAAGCAATTTTCAAACATTTCACATATTTCATAATCAGGACATTTTTCTGATGTACGATCAGGGTAAGAACCATCTTGCAGGCGTTTCCCCTCACGTTACTTTAATTATGAACCCCTTTCTTCCTTCCCTGCCTAAACGGTGGCAAAATAATTAATGAAAGAAAACGAGGACATTAATTAATTCGGGTTTATAACGCCTTGCCTTTTCATCTCGGAAACATGGCGAGCCAATGGTGAAAGAAAAACTCATTCAGCCGATTATATTTTGTCGCCAGCACAGTATTATACGTGGGTGGTTCTTCTGTCTGACGTTTTTTTCCGGTAGATGGGGGGACACGTGTTGATCTTTTGAAAGCAGAGGAACGTTTCAATGGCAAAAATTCCGTTGAAGAATTAGCTTTTTCTCCTAATTCGAAATCCAGTAACAGAAATAATATTACAGGATTCATCTCTTACTGATTCGTTGGACGCCGAATGAAAATTGATAAAGTAGTATTTTTGGGTAAATCAAGGAACGGTTTATGTGGTTTTCGTACTTTTTAAAGTGACCATGGCACATTTTAAGACCTGAATTAATTTGTTCAAAGGCAATTGGTTATGACTCTATTTACTTGTGGTGACTCTCATCTACGTCAAAACAACCTAAATTGTTTTACAAGTAGCTCATGTAGACCTGCATAAGTTTCAACGGGATGCCTCGATATTAAATACAAGCAATCTGCCCCCGCTTTCCAAATATGACTCGTATCATATCGGTTGGAAGATTTATCGTGTCAGCCCAGCTACCTACTCGTCCGAGATTCTCTCTTCCAAACTGTAATATGAGCATCGACGACCCATTATGTATCACACGATGTCGAGTCGGGTCAACTCAGGAAATGAGCGAACAGGAATACCCGTGCCCCCACGTGCCCGTCTTCAAATTATCCAACCATTGTGAAGTCCGTTTTAGCAAATGATCCCCGCTCGTGATTGTGGTTACTATTTTTATATGGGAACGTCCATTGAAAAGACGGATATGAGGGAGCGTCTCCTGGATGTTTTTAGAGTGGGTTGTATCGTATGTTCATTCTTCTCGACAAATCTACGTTCTATTTTGGTCCACAAACCAGTTTGTAGTACCTACTGGGGCTAGGTGATCGTTATGTGGACATTATGGTTTAGAGTTCTTATTGGAATGATGCACTTTGGTATTATGATCAACAAAATAGTCTTTTGGTTGGTTATTCCATGAATAATCAACCTATGTTTTCATGCAAAAGGTCAACCTCTCCGATTCGGCTCAAAAATTTTTTTTAGACGTTTCAAGGTGTCTAGATCAGAAAAGGTGAATGTCCGTCTGCCGTCCACGCCGTTTTTGGTAGTAGAAAATTTTCTAAAAATCTGAAATTTGGGTCAGGGGTCTGTTCCCGGCCTAGGACGGTCCTCCGAACTTTTCAGCCCGATCGGACCAAATTTGGGCGGGGAAGGGGTCAAAATGTGTTTTTTGAAATATGGATTATCGAGATTTTGGGCGATCTAGGCGAGTGGGGTATCATTTTCCACTAAATTCTGGACGCTGGATCCAATGAAATGGGTCCCAGAACGATTGGCACCCACTGGAAGAAGTTATGGGTCAAATTGGGTATTTATTACCCATTTTGAATGTTTTCGGGATTTCTGGTACCTAGGCGTGTGGGGTATCATTTTCCGCTAAATCTTGGAAGCTGAATCGATTGGAATGGGTCTGGGACCCACCGCACCCACTGTTTTCCCCATTTCCCCCATGTTGAAGAAATGAGTCCATGCGCCTGGTCCGAGGAATAACCAACCCCTGTGTAAGAATTTGCAGTTTTTGCTTTTTACTTCGCCTTGTCTTGTTCTGGTTTCCGCCTAGTCTCATCCTGATCTCCAATTCGCTCCGCCTTGATTCATCCTGCTCTCCGCCTTGTGTCATCCTGGTCTCCGCCTTGTCTCATCCTGGTTTTTGCCTTTTACTCCACTGTACGACTCAAAACCTTACAATTTGAAGTCGTACGCTCAGACCCGACAGCAGCGAGGAGACGACACCCTTGGGAAACTCGAAACCCAGACATCCGCCGCCGCAGGATCACCAGCAAAGCATTTTCTCACGGGCCGTGAGAAAAATCGAGCGCTGAGAAATCCGCAACATTTCGGATTTTGAGGCGCTCTCAAAAGCTCCACGTGTCCAGGCGAGTCAGCAGATGGGAAGACACCGCCCATCGAGCGACTGGACATTTCAAGATCCCACCACTGCTTACTTCACCGAATAAAATCCTCCTTCGAACTCCCTCCAAGAGTCTGGAGCAATTTTGGGGACGCCTAAAACCAAACGATTGGCTGAGGGGTGGGCCACAAGGAAAACTTGCGCAAACTTTGGGCCCAGGAGAAAACACGAGAAATCGAGGAAAACTATTCTATGTCCAGCAGGTGAAGTGTGTGCTTCGACAGCCTTAAAAGACCTCTAGAATCACGAGCCAGACCGCAGGAGTTCAAGTTCGGCCCGGAACACGCGTTGGACCCAGCAAAACCCGCTGGAGAACTCGGCCCTTAGAATCTGCACTACGGCAGCCTTTCGAAGGCCTCCAGAAGGACCACCCTCTCCGACCTTCCAGAAGAACAGGCGAGGTAGGAAAGATCAATCTGGTTGAGCTGATAGGCAGGAATTCCTTTTGTCATGTTAATATTTTATAGGACTCCATTATCTCAATTTCGGAGAATATTAATTACCTAATCAAAAAAACAGTTGTTCTTTTTCTCCTTCCTTGCAAGTTCAAAGGTTGCGTCTAGCCATTGGGTGGACAAACAGATTCCTGGCAGTGATGTCCGCTTAGAGGCTAAAACTGGCAGGAATATAACTCTTACATCCACCTTGTCTCGTCCTTGTTTTCGCCCTGTCTCATCCTGTTCTCCGCCTTTCATTCCACCTTGTCTCGTTCTGGTCTCCATCTCGCCTCCGCCTTGTGTCATCCTGGTCTCCACCTTGCCCCACCTTGTCTACGATTTGTATCCACCATGCCTCCACCTTGATTCATCCTGGTCTCCGCCTTGTGTCATACTGGTCTCCACCTTGTCTCATCCTGGTTTTTGCATTTTACTCCACCTTGTCTCGTCCTTGTTTCCGCCCTGTCTCATCATGTTCTCCGCCTTTCATTCCGCCTTGTCTCGTTCTGGTCTCCATCTCGCCTCCGCCTTTCATTCCACCTTGTCTCGTTCTGGTTTCCGCCTTGTCTCGTTCTGGTCTCCATCTCACCTCCACCTTTCATTCCACCTTGTCTCGTTCTGGTTTCCGCCTTGTCTCGTTCTGGTCTCCATCTCGCCTCCGCCTTGTGTCATCCTGGTCTCCGCCTTGTCTCGGCCTGGTCTCCACCTCGCCCCACCTTGTCTACAATTTGTATTCACCATGCCTCCACCTTGATTCATCCTGGTCTCTGCCTTGTGTCATCCTGGTCTCCGCCTTTCATTCCACCTTGTCTCGTTCTGGTCTCCATCTCGCCTCCGCCTTTCATTCCACCTTGTCTCGTTCTGGTCTCCATCTCGCCTCCGCCTTTCATTCCGCCTTGTCTCGTTCTGGTCTCCATCTCGTCTCCACCTTGTCTCGGCCTGGTCTCCACCTCGCCCCACCTTGTCTACGATTTGTATCCACCATGCCTCCACCTTGATCTCTTTTCTTCTTTCATCATCTCGAAAATTTTCAATCTGATTGTTCACTCATTTTCCACTACATTTTGGACGCTGAATCGATTGGAATGAATCTTCATGCGCCTGGTTCGAGGAATAACCAACCCCTGTGAAAGAATTTGCAGCGTTTTTACAATACAGTTTACAGTTCTTTACAATGCTGATCCAAAATCTAGGTCCACCGACCAGGCTCCAGTATGCGTTGTGTGTGTGTGACTAGAAATGAATGTTTTGGACTCCTAGGCTGGAGAGGAATAGTTTTCAGATAAGTTTTTTTTTTTTTTTTTTTTTTTTTTTTTTTTTTTTTTTTTTTTTTTTTTTTTTTTTTTAACATTGAACCGATTTAGATCGGTTCCTGTCGATTGGCGCAAACCTAACCGAGTCACAATTTCATTCCCCAATCAAGATTCTCGAAATAAACCAACGTAAAAGTAGCGTTTTTCTATTGAAGCTTGAAACACATACGTGATTTTCATCCGAAAACCTGTCCTAGTTGATCCACCTACCTACCCAAGATCAGTATTACTACTGAAAAGCTAATTTTTCAGTTTCACAATAGAGTTCTCAGTACTAACTGAAATATTAGTCAACAACACGATTGCTCATTTTGCTTAATTTAGCATTTTCTCAGCGTCAAAACGGTTCATTAAGTACGTGTTTATTTTCGTGCAGAAATAATTCTATTCAACCAGAACCTCCACGTCCATATGGAGGAAGAATACACGCATGCAGCCTGAATGAAGTATCCCATAATCGACAAATGTAAAATACGTGGATTCATTGGCGGCTTGCCGTTTTATGGAGGCGATAAGCATCAAATACACTGCGTTGTGGGATACTAAGATCTCACCGATAGCAATTGTCGGAACCGTCCGCAGCTATCACATAATGTACGGTAAGTCACAAATGTCTCCAAACCTAACCATTTCCAGAAAGCATAAAAATATCTACCGTAAACAATTCCTTTTACGCCTCAAAAGCCGATAAGAAATTCTTCCTGTTACTGATAACGAGACAACAAAATCATGATAAATCTTGTTCAAATTTGAAATTTTGGTGATTGTTTTCTTAAAAAACATTCCCTGGACCTGTGACACTCCCCACAACCATTCGGAGAAAGTAGTCGGTCTAATAGTATTTCATCGTTTTTAGTTATCAACATTTGATTCATGAAATTTCGATTTTAATAATTTGTTTACGCAGAAGGAGTGCACCAGAGATCCTATATGAAAAACTGTTCCTTACTAGCCAATATCCAACGAGCCAGTGCTTATTTTAAAGCGGACCATTCTCTCCCAACGTCACAAGTAATAGACCTGTGTGCCTGCAGCCCTGATATTTACCACCCGAACCCTATGTACCTCAACAGAAGAGAGCGAAAGTAAGCGTTAACCAAGCGAACAAACAGCGAGTCCATTATCTAAAAACGTCCGGTATTACTGGTGAAGTGGTGAGTGGGGGGGTCTATGTCGCAGAATACCAGGCCAACGCGCCAACACAGCACAGGTTGGAATATGAAGAGCCACCTGTCTCCTACCACCATCTACATTTTCTTATCAATCATAATAAACAATCAACTTATGACACATCTGCCGTGTAATTTTTTCGGGCTCCCCACAGGTTTTTTCTTATCGTAACGGGAAACAGTTGCGTTGAAACAACCAGGGAGCGATGAAAATAAGAAGCCATCTTCATAGATGTATTTAATCTCATAATAATCAAGTAGAAGAGCATAAAGTTGTACATTTCATCAACCTAAGTCGCAGATTTTGGTATTTGAAGGTATTGCGTGGAAGAGAAGACTACTCGAATAAAAGTTCATATTTTATAAGAATAATTTACCAGAGCAAAACGGTTTTCAGAAAGCCCTATCCTTCCGCTCTCGAGACGAATCTCGAATCGATAGCTTGTTTAGAATATAAAACTTTGGCTCGCCCTCCAGAAATTGTAAGCCTCTCTAGCAAGAGATTGTTAGGCTTATCAGATGGGGACCACCGAAGGGACACGGATTATACAGACGGAGGGATCCTAAAAGGGACAGGGTAACTGTTCTAATTTCCCAATCCCGTTGCGAAACTAACTTTTAGAAAGCAGGATACTAAGTAATTAAACTTGGAGTCAGATGGAACCGATCTGATACGTATATATCAGAAACTGGAGGAAAATCGAGCACGCCTTATTGCACCTGGAGTATATAACTTACCTCACTCTAGAAGGTATGAGACGGAAGAAAGGTTGAGTAGAGGGGGGGGGGGGGTGAATTAACCTTTGGTCGAGTTCATTGTAAATGATGCCAATGATGTGGTATGGGCTACGTTTCACAGTCAGGCCAAATCAGACACTGGATGGGATTAGTTGTATCAATCTCCCGACGCATCAGTTATCGTGAATAGTATGCTAATTTGATGCTAAGTGGATAACACGTGGTTCGTGCGTATATTGGTATTGTGATGACAGCCCAATGCCCTAACCCAGGTGGACTTCTTCTTACCTCTGTCCACACAAAACAAAACCTTGTAAATTTATTCATTCATCAAAAATAACAACGACAAAAAAATGTCCGAATCCTCATTAAAAGGCAACTACGAACCGTTCTTTAGCGTAAATTTGAGAAAATAATTCCAAAAACGAGCGTAAGTGCTTTCAAAACTCCAACATAGGGGAATCAAATTCTAAGTATATTTTTTCTTGACCCAGATTCCATGTGCGATATCCGATACCCAATGAGATGGGTCTCAATCGATTCAACGTCCAAAATTCAGTCGAGATGATACCCCGTCGAAAACTCATTTTCATAATACCCATTTTCACGCAAGGTCTTTGTTTGCGGCGATCGAACTGGATATGAAAAACCCTGCAAATTATTACACACGGGTTGGTTATTCCTCGAATGGGGGAAACAGTGGGTGTGGCGGGTCCCGGACCCATTCCAATCGATTCAGGGTCCAAAATTTAGTGGAAAATGATACCCCACACGCTAGGTAGCAGAAATCCCGAAAACACATATTCAAAATGGGTAATAAATACCCAATTTGACCCATAACTTCTTCCAGTGGGTGCCAATCGTTCTGGGACCCGTTTCATTGGATTCAGCGTCCAAAATTTAATGGAAAATGACACCCTACTTGCCTAGATCGCCCAAAATCTCGAAAATCCATTTTTCAAAAAACACATTTTGACCCCTACCCCCCCCCCCCCAAATTTGGTCCGATCGGGCTGAAAAGTTTTGAGGACCCATCTCGGCCGGGATCAGACCCCTGACCCAAATTTCAGATTTTTAGAAAATTTTCTACTACCAAAAACGGCGCGGACAATGGACGGCGGACGGCGTACGGCGGACGTACATTGACCTTTTTTGATCTAGACACCATGAAATGTCCAGAAAAAATTTTTGAGCCGAATCGGAGAGGTTGACCATTATCATGAAAACATAGGTTGATTATTCAAGAAATAACCAACCAAAAAAAGCGCTATAATGCCGGTACATTATGCCGAATTTAGAATTTTTCGGAGACCTTTTCACGGTCCGAACGGGTGACTTTCGGATTTATTGCCTGTACACGTAGAAACTTCGAAACTGCGGATAGTGCGTGTTCCATTTTACCAACTGGCTTAGCAATTCTCGCTCAAGTTTTTGTTCCGAAAATGTTCGTACAGGGATAAAGTGCCCACTCTTAACTAATTAATCATTAAAACAACCCTCATTTGATTGAAAATAAAAATTCTTGAAGGGATCACATTGACGGGTCACCGGATACATGGCATACTCCTTGTCAAGGGGTGAAAATGGTGTCTTACTTCGGATTCAAGTGCCCTTGAAATGGCTATAGATGTTTGAAGGGCGACCAAAACCCCTGTTGAAATTCCTCTCTTCATCGCCCCCAAGTGCCCCTAGCCGCCCCGAACCACCCCCGATCACCCACCCCCGGTCCTGGCCACCCCCTCCCCGCGGCTGACTATAAAAGCGAAGGAGAGCGGCCGCAGAGCCTTACTCACGGCGTTACTGACTCCTCCAACAGGAAACATCATGTTGACGTTCGCAGTTCTCGCTGTGGCCGTCGTCTCTGCAACAGCTCTGCCAACGGTCAGTACAGGATAACAATTTTAGTAAGATACCAAAACTATAAATTTACCAACCGCGTTAAAGACTTTTCAACAAATTCTTGACAACTGAAGCGGTTCAAATGAGAATAGAAATTCTTCATCATTGAATAAGTGACAGTCAAGACGATGGTCAACATTATGGAATTAGCATTATCGTAACACCCGTATTCATGAACAACAAAAAAATGCCAAAACACACACATGAGCTACAAAATGCAACTCCTCACACTCAGGATTCACCATTGGAAGAATAACCTCTGAGAGGTAAAAAAGTCTTCAAATAACGCAAAATTAGTCTATCTGACTTCAAAACGCTCAAAAGCAATATGCGCTAAGGGTTGTTTTTGGTCTTGCTAGGAAACCTGCATACTCATGCAAATCTAAATTAATGGGACGAAACGTTCAGAAACACGATGCCTTTGAATTTTATGGCTATACTCTTTGAAATGAAATAATTCTGAGAGTATGTTGCACATTTAGCACATAATACCCAATAGCAAACATGAAAAAAATGTTTTAAATGTAGTGGTTTTTTTAATTAAATGTTTAATGTTATATTAATTACATTTGTACATTGTTTGTTGTAATTCTGATTCAATAAGCCATTGGAGTCTTGTGGTATTATTCTAACTGTACAAACAGGGAGGCAACAAGTTAAGTTGGAAAACAAGGATCGAGATTGAATTTTGATTACATTAATTAAACTAACATTGATGATTTATAATAAGGAATTTCAAAATAACTAGGTCCACGTCAATTGTATACAAAACCTTTAATTACTTGAGAATATTCTGAGATTTCTGAAGGAATTGCACTATTTTAAACTCACTTGAATGTAATTTGGTTTGACGACAATGCTTAGGCGGGTGAAAATGAAATAAATGATTATTCGAAGAACCGGCGAAAATACAAAAATGTTCAATAGTATACTTGAACTATAGATATAGTGAACTTACCTGGGTTCGGGCTTCAATACAATGCAGCAACGATTTAGAAAATATTAGGTGGTAAGGGTTGGTGAGAGGGTCAGGAATGGGAAGGAACGAGATGGTAAAACCAATTATAATACTTATCAAATCTGATAATTAATCTGTAGGGATCATCACCATGTAAAACCTCAATTGCGAGAGAGTAAGCCCCTAACATATTCATTTCAGCCTCATTTCTTTTAATTAGACGAGCTTTTTCACTTTTCTCAACGTTCCCGTAACATACGAAATTGTTAAAATATGTGAATACATCCTCACATCAAAACTCTCCGTCAGCAATGCGCCAAACTTAATTATATTTAATGGAACAACATGCCTCAAATACACTATTTACATTATTACATTATTATAAGTATTTACATCCCTCCGTGATAATAAGGTGAGAATGTATTATTCTGTAAAACTGGTTGCTCTCGCATGAAAAGAAACATGGGCATCTAATATTGATTACACATTTGAAACCCAGTTAAAGAAATTTAATGCTGTTTGTATTGCGTATTTTAAAATCAGAAACGGCAGAAAACAATCCAAATGCTAAAACTTGAAAAATTTAACGACAAAATACATTCTTCATGATTGAAAATTTGATAGCCGTATGGAGTATGTGTTTACTCATACTAAAAGCGCAAGGTACTTTGCTGAATAAGGAAGTTTACTCTTCACAGAAACGTGATATTTAGAGTATCGCGCTTAAGTATACTCCTTCTTCTTATATACTTTGACGTCTTATGCCGTTGCCACGCCTTCGTTCTTTTCATTGTAGGTTCTCCTTAATGTACAAGTTGTATAAAAAAAGGAAAATTAAATGTTTGAAATGTAATAGTTTAAGAATTGAAAGGTAGAGAACATTGCGCTTGTAATGCAAAACACGTCCGCTTTCATATACTTACCGAGCGAGGTTCGAACTTTTAATCGCCAACAACGAAGAGCCTGCTACCCAGGCTTGGAACTCTAAAACACTAAAACCTCTGAACAGAGCAATTCGTAGGCTTTCTTTCTGACTAGAAAACTCTCAACGGAAAGCGCCAGTTTCTTTTTCTCGGGGTTTTCTTTGTGCTTTGAAAAGGAATATCGCCTACGTTCTGCCTGGGGAAACGTGCGAATCAACTCGGCCGCTGGTTTCCGCCTTTGGATTTACTTTATCGAAGAAAACTCATGAAGTTCGACACAGTCGTAAACTTATTCGGCTCAACGGGGAAACGACTGAGACTCATTTTTGATTCTCAAACCGAATCTTTAAGGCAGATAATTTCCGAAGAACATGCATAATTAAGTTAGCTCATCGTAGTGGCTCTTTTGCTTTAGATTCCCTCGTTCATCAAAAATGTCCTAAACTGTCTAAAATCTCTTCCAACCAAACGTATGTGGATGACGCCCAGATTTTTCAACGCAGCGGGCCAAATCTCGCAACGGCACCTCTGAAGTCCAATCATGAATTGCCTGGTTATGAATTCATCAAGTCCGACACAAATAAAGATAATAAAAAATCTGCCAATTCTTACGCACGGGTTGGTTATTCCTCGAATGGGGGAATCAGTGGGTGTGGCGGGTCCCAGACCCGTTCCAATCAATTCAGAGTCCAAAATTTAGTGGAAAATGACACCCCACTCGCCTAAATCACCCAAAATCTCGAAAATCCATTTTTCAAAAAACACATTTTGACCCCCCCCCAAATTTGGTCCGATCGGGCTGAAAAGTTTCGAGGACCCATCTCGGCTGGGAACAGACCCCTGACCCAAATTTCAGATTTTTAGAAAATTTTCTACTACCAAAAACGGCGCCGACGATGGACGGCGTACGGCGGACGGACATTGATCTTTTTTGATCAGGACATCATGAAACGTCCAGAAAAAAATTTTGAGCCGAATCGGAGAGGTTGACCATTATCATGAAAACATAGGTTGATTATTCGAGGAATAACCAACCAAAAACAACCCTCACGCTGAGTGGAGCTTCCTAATCATTTCAAATAGTTGTGAAGCCCTAGGTGTTAGGCATGCTTGTTCAGCGATGATTTAGAATGACCATGTTGCCAAAACTTCGAGATCTGCTAATACCTTCAGCAAACCAAATGTCCGCTACGTGTTCAATCTCGAGTCCCATCCACCCATTCCAGTGGCTTATTGATCATTGACTCGGTCATGTATCTTGGCGTCACGGTATTTTGAGGTCTTACGCTCGTGATCACGTTGTTTCTACAGGGCATATCGAGCCACAGATTTTCTCACATAGGTGAGTCGGTTATTGGTGGAGCGAGGCTCTGGCACGCCCTCCCGGTGTCAGTGTGGTCGAGTTTAGAGGTGCGGCTGAGCGTCATTTTCATGCTAATTCCTATATTTTGTATCTCATCCCTTCTCCCTTCATCTACCTGATTTCCTTCCCCATCAGTTTCCCTTCTCCCATCTTCATCATTCTTATTTAAACGTTATTTCTTGTAGTTTTATTCCTGTATTTCATTTCATTCATAATAACTCAACCCTCTAGTTTCGTCGAAGATGTCGACGGACGGCTTTTGGTTTCTTGTTTCTTGATGCATTATCATTGTTAACAACTAGCTTAGCTAATCGAGATATTCCAAGCAGATCGCAGGGTGCCATTAAAAGGAGTGCACGAGCACTTTGTGCCTCAGCCTCTCGCTTTCAAGTTTTATTTAACGTTTATAGATGAATGATATCTCTTTGAGAATCGGCATTCTCGCTCTGAGACTCCGTTTGGGTTATATAAAGCTCGAGGAAGTTATGAGAGGAAACTGTTCGCTTTTGGTTGGTTATTCCTTGAATAATCAACCTATGTTTTCATGATAATGGTCAACCTCTCCGATTTGGCTCAAAATTTTTTTCTGGACGTTTCATGATGTCCTGATCAAAAAAGGTCGATGTCCGTCCGCCGTACGCCGTAAGCCGTCCATCGCCCGCGCCGTTTTTGGTAGTAGAAAATTTTCTAAAAATCTGAAATTTGGGTCAGGGGTCTGTTCCCAGCCGAGACGGGTCCTCGAAACTCTTCAGCCCGATCGGACCAAATTTGGGGTGGGGGGGGGAGGAGTAGGGGTCAAAATGTGTTATTTGAAAAATGGATTTTCGAGATTTTGGGCGATTTAGGCAAGGAGGGTGTCATTTTCCACTAAATTGTGGACGCTGAATCCAATGAAACGGGTCCCAGAACGATTGGCACCCACCGGAAGAAGTTATGGGTCAAATTGGGTATTTATTACCCAATTTGAATATGTGTTTTCGGGATTTCTGCTACCTAGGCGTGTGGGGTATAGTTTTCCACTAAATTTTGGACGCTGAATCCAATTAAACGGGTCCCAGAACGATTGGCACCCACCGGAAGAAGTTATGGGTCAAAATGGGTATGTATCCACTCATTTCGTATGTGTCAGGATTTCTGGTACCTAGGCGTGTGGGGTATCATATTCCACTAAATTTTGGACCCTGAATCGATTGGAATGGGTCTGGGACCCGCCACATCCACTGCTTCCCCCATTCGAGGAATAACCAACCCGTGTGTAAGAATTTGCAGATATTTCTTATGATTTCAACCACGAAAATGGGACAAAATGTATCAGGCGCAAATTAAGGCGACAAGCGAACAATGGGAAAGATTTAAGATTCTGTGGATCACGGACATAGCTCGCGAAAATCAGGAGCGATGCGAAAAAACAGCCATGATTGCGCAAACGATGTCAGGAGTCCTGTTAGGAAAGATTTTTCTACACAAAAAATGATTCTTCTTATTTGAGCCGCTGAGGGTGGAAACCTCGAAATATGTGATGATGATCAATAATGATACCCTCTTAACCCTTAATAACAAATTACTCAACGAGCAAATCCTTCCTTCCTAATAACCATGAACCATCTTGCCAGGAGAAGTGACATAACATTGGCTAACTAAGACGAAATCAACCAGAAGTTGTTTATAGAGTTCGTCGCCCCACTCCACCCCTTCATAGCTGAAAGTCGTTGCGTTGGAACTGTACAATAAAGGGAATGTGTGTGACGTAGATGACACAGCTTATTAAACGTCTCTGATGCCAACAAAGAGCGTTGACGGTCGAACGAACAATGAAACAATCACAGTCATATTAATAGAATATTGAACATCAAACAAGACGTCCACTCAGAGGAAACTTAGTTGTCTCGTACTCTACTCGAGTTCCCTTCGGAACACGTGAAAACTCAACTTCCTTCTGAGGCTGTGATTGGTCTCATCGCCTCGCGCACCTATAATTCTGTTGACTTTTCTTCTTTTCTTTACCCTAACCCCACGGCTCTCACCAACTTCAACGCCAAACGGTATGATGAGTAAACACTAAGACTCATCAAGATTTTCCTCAGGAATCAAACACTCCGGCCTTGATCAATGATGAAGGATTCTCTCTCATGGCTTTGATTGAAAGAAAGTGTTCATTAGGTTGGATAAATATTGGTCGGGGAGATCAACTGTATTAGTTAAATACCTATTAATTACTTTTTTTATGAGCCAACGACATATTTATACTTAATTTGTATACAACATATTTATAAAATAATTGCAGCTACTAAGAAGATCTATTACGGTGGTAAATGTTGTAACATATTGTAACAATTTATGTTTTTTAGTAAATAATTTATTACAATTCTTCACTCAAATACACTGTCTTTGTTCACACACTTACACAATGGCACAATCACAAGGCACAATACACTGTTACGCGGTTGTCGCACTATTTATAACACGGCAAGGCACAATTTATAACCCAAAGCCTCTATATTTGAACTCCAAACTGAACTGAACTGCGCGGCATTCCTGGGTCGCTTTTACACTGGCTGCCTTGGTCGAGTACCTTCTCGAACCTTCCCTGGTTCAGGGAACTTGATGTGTTGTCTCGAGCCAATGGGAAGGTTCCAGCCAATTCAATATGACGCGCGAATGTTCGAGAGCAGTCCTTAGCCCTCCATAGGTCATTGACCCTGCGACACTGGCAACCCATTTGACTGGCGCAGGTGCCAGCTCACAATTCACTTAATCAAGTACAAACATGTTACATAAAAACCTGACTATTTGCTAAAGCTTCTTCATTTCTCTTTCTCACATTGTGCTTTGGATAAATAATGCCTTCCACGCGAATCATACTGAAGCAAGATATGAAATAGTTTTTTCCAAGCCACAATACTTCAAAATGATGATATTCAATTGTTCAAAACAGTAACAAACTAAATAAATTCAAGATATTGTGCAGCAAAAAATGAAATTAATGATGGTTATGGCTGTATATTCATTTTATTATTAAAAAAAAAACGGATATCACGAGTATTTTTCCAAAATGGCGAGTCGCAGCGTTTTTTGCGTTTCTGGACTATTTCAAACTCAAATCGGAAAATTGTTATTGCAAAGGCGTAGTCAAGCCCATTTTTGAAATACTGAAAAGCCAAGATTGGGGTTGTAGACAACCGTTAAAAGATCGCTAGAACATTTCACTGTTTTCCTGTTACTTCATGTAAAAGTATAACAAAACGTTTACAAGCGAGTCAAAAAATTGTTAGTTCCAAAAGAGTTTTTTTTTTAAATGTTGTTTGAGTTTCAGTTAAACTTGAAGCATATTTGAAAATTTGAGTAGCGGCCACAAAAAAATACATCAGATTCTAAAATATTCAAGAAAAGACAAGAAAAATGCAATTATTGTGAAGTTTTATCGAAATGTGACTTTCGCCTTTAATAATGCCTTCATTAGTGTATACTAAGATTTTTTTATTTACGAGGCTTATTCGTATTGATTCTAATCAATATGAATAGCCCATCTCTAATACACGAAACCAATTAACCTGAAATCCTGCTCATCAGTCGAATCCAACTTGTATAAGCCTATGTATCGATCTGAATAATGATGGTATGCCGCCTTTGGAGGTCGATTCGCCATTAATAATGTTCCCACACTAAAACCAACGACCAAGATGACACGAAACCCATTTCAAGTCTTCAAGCGATGACAATGGAAACCACTTTCATCTGCCGGAGGGACCGAAACCGTAATGACGGAGTCTTGTTGAACACGGAAAATTCTTAATTAAGTTTCTTCACAAGTAAGTCGGGAAGCGGGTAAAGTGACTCGATTGTTTGTCACTCTTATCTATCCGTATATTGAACGGCTCTTTTTCAAAGGGCTTTTCGGTGGTCATCCAACGGCTGATACTGTCAATGTTCACGGATGAACTTCCCACCGGTGGAAATTAAATTCCACGAAGGGAAGCTCAACGCGGTGGTTATTCCGTGCCGGAATTGGCCTTCATGAGCTCCCCCGATCCTGAGATAAATTTTAAGCGATATTTGTCCATCATTAATGAGGGGACCTCGAACATGACAATGGTTGGTTATCACCGTGGGGCACGATGGTTAGTGCGGCGTAGGTTCAGGTGTTAGGGGCGAGTTTATCATAAATTTCCTGCCTTGTATAGGTAAATTACGAGGCTTCATTTTGAGCTTCATTAAGGGGAGTTAGAAGAGTCAGGATTTGAAGTTTTAAAATGAAAAAAAGAAAAACAACAATAAATACATTTTGATGAATGCCTCACGCCACTTTATGGCAGGAACGTGAAATTTTTTTCAATCTAAATCGAAACCCGAGCGGAAAGAGAAGGAAAAAGTTGATAGAAGATTCAATGTTTACTCTTTTCTTTTGAATGAGTCCTCGGTCCCCGTAGTTTACACTGGCAGGTGATTTGAGGTCACATTTCCTCTTCAATCGCTCACAGGTTCCTTTATCGGCACATCCGCCTCGAATTTCATTTTATCCACGCGTTTCAGGTCTTCAACAGTCTCAATTAAACACGAAAGAGTTTCGAATTCTCATTTCTTCCGCGTAATAAAGGCGTATTCCTCACCCACGCATTTTTCACCCCCCACAAGGGGTATTTACAGCCACCTATGAAGTGGGATGAAGTGTCCGCGAGACCCTCGAGACCAACGGAAATTAGTTTACAATTCAAACGTGACTAAACTACGTATCTGAGATCAGCTTCCCGTTGGCGGGCATTATCGGTTTCAAATCTGCCTTCTCGAATTCTCAAGTTTTATGATGAAGTCTTAAGATTACGGGAAATGAGGTACCTTGACATTGACCAGTAATCGGTTCTTCAAGGCACTTCTTGAAAGATAGCATTTGAATTTCCAACTACAAAAATTATTATTATTTTAATATTTCATGACTTAAGCTCACGAAAAGAGCTAGATAGAGAACGAATGGAAGAAGGAGAATTTAAACCCACACATGATCCAATCTGCATGACAAACAACGCTTCGGTTTTAAACTATTAGATTGTGTCGAATATTGGAAGGCTTCTCATGGTTTTTGAGATGAAATTATGTTTGCAGATTCCAGGTTTGATGGACAGAGAAAATTAGTTTTAGTGATTAGCGTGCGTAAGTGTAGACCGGAACAGACATTATCGAGGGATTTCAAAATCTTCAAACTCTACGACAAGGGCCATTAGAATAATTGAGATGGGATTTTCAGGGGAATCAAGTATTAACCGATGACGGCAGAATTTCATTCAATCATCGTTTTCTATCAGTATCGCATTTTTAATCTATTAAACTACAAAAAATGATATCAAGGTTCTCATCATGATCACAATTATTAATTAATTTAACATTTCGAAACACTATTTTCCGTACACCCAGATTAGTTCGCGTTCTGGTATGTAACAAACTAGCTTTATTAAGTGAGGTAGTGTATTATGAGGAGGTTCATGGAAGGAAATCTGAAGAAGCATAACCGAAATCTGCAAAAGGGGCAAATCGGTACTTGAACAGAAAGGGAGTGCGGATGACTCTGTTAGTGATAACCCCGCCTTTCTCTCTCTCTTTTGTAGGGAAGTAGGGGAAGGATGCCCCGCCCCTGCTGAGTAGCATTGTGAGTGCATTTGAGAGGGGATTTTTCTTAGGAATTTGGCGTAAGATTGCAAAACAGCCTAAAATGTTATGTTGCTAGGGGTGTGTTGGTCCAGGTGATTCTTAGGAACGGTTCCAACGGTTACAGTGACAATGACGTAACCGCTCCAACATACCGGTACAGCTCCCTTACCGGTACAGCAGGGTGTAACGTGGCTACCCCCTCCCACCCAAGAGAATCATTCTGTTCCCTAGGTATTCATCAAGGAATTCAGATGAGTGTTACAAAAACATGAGAATTAAAGGGAATAATAAATTATATTGTTATTGGATAGGTACCTACTTACAAGTTAAAAATAATTGACGAAGGTACCTATCATCTTTCCATTTTACAGTGAAAACAGTTTTTCATTACAATTTAAAAAAGCAGCACTATTGTATTTTTTCTGGGGGGGGGGGGGTTAAGCGAGCTTCTCCTTTCAGACAATATCAACCCAGATTTTGAGAAAAGCTGCTCGCAGGGTTCTAACGTTGCAACCACGCACAGTCTCTCTTTGGCCACTTTTGATGAAACAGGGAATGATTGAGGAGAGGGGGACATTTCATCGGAATTGCACTAAAAGGATACAGAGTCCAACAAAACTCGGAATCGGACCTTCCCGGTCCAGAGTTCCGATCTTATCGATACCGAACCAACCCCTTGCCAGTCCGTGGAATCGTACCGGTAAGGGCCGGGTTCTTGTCACTGCTTGGAACCGTTCCAATGTGAGACTCGGTTACACAGCCCGGTACCGCTGTACCGACACACCTCTAATGTGGCCAGTGAAGGGACACCTAGCAACAACAGAAGAATCGCTCAACCCCATTTCTTCATTCAGAAATCTACAATCCATGACAGGTAGACCCACTAAAACCTCTTTTTGTAAAATTTATTGGATTTAAGATCATATAAAAATTCATTCTTAAGTAATTCCTTCTCCAGGTCAAATTGTACCTATTTCGACTGGCAGTCAAAAAGGCTTGTTGAACGCAGGCGCACTAATCCAAGTTGAAATAATTTTGAACTCACTCGTATTCTATTTTGGAGACAACTCAACGAAAGCCAGATAATTATCGCTCCTTCACTAGCAAAGCGGAAGAACATGCCACTTCTCGTTTTCACGTCAACTGTCGAGTGGCTTCTCTTCCCTACTCATTCACCCACGACGACAACCCCAGGAGTACTCTCTACATTTTTATGTTCTTTCACCCTTCCATATTCAACTTCAACACGACTTGGAAACTCGATTTCCTTTCACGGTTTAGCGGCACTATTTTCTAATTTGATAAAATTTGATAAAATATAACGGTAATATTTTACGGACACGTCATTTATTTAAATGCCAAAATTACGAAAACTGCACGGCATGTGGCGTGAGAGAAAAGAATGATGGGCTAACATTATAATCGTATCTAACTTGGGTAAGCAGTTGGAAGCCTCTCCTCCCGCTAAGAGCCCTATAGTACACGTCTGACTAAATTTCCTTCGCCTCACTGAACAAATGGACTCCGAAGAAGTTCACTAGAAACTTGAACAGATTGATAATAGTATTATTGAAACAACATTAATGGCCTCATATAATGAAATTCGCCGTCGTTTTCTACTTATCGTTCCCTTCCATTGGCCGTTTTAGTTTTAATGTTGATAGTTCAAACATTTATTTGTTTTGGTGTCCTAGAACAGAACTTTTTTCTCTCTTTGTTTTCAATATCCAATCTCCACCAGCCTTGATCCTAGATTCACGTTCGCGCATAAGTTTTTTAAAAAAATGACGGCCTCGTTTTCTCTTTTGTTTCAGCCGGAACTCCAACGAAACCCGTACGATGACTTCGGTAAGTCCTAAATAGAAAGAACCTGCCTGTTTTATATCATACCAGGGCATTAAAATTTCGAGGGCGGCTCCGAAAATAATCATTTTTACGACCGATAGTATCACAAAAGTAGAGATTATTTCTAATTCATTCACTTACATACTCGATGATACTCAAATGTCCTCGCACACTTGAAATCATATTAAATTTGAATTGGAAAATAGCTATACGCCTTTTAAGAGCCGCCTCGAAAGCGTACTCATTTTTATGAAAAGTGCTTTTTGACCAGTTCATAGCATCGTGGTAGTTTTGTAGGTATGCGCCTAGTGGATGAGCTTAGATTCAGAGATTAATTTTCGTCCTTAAAAAGAGTTTTGGAGAACTGTCTTCATCATTCGATAATCTCAAACTATCTCTGTATGGCATTAAAACCAATAAATGAATAAATTGATTAATAAAATAAAATTTTAAAAATGTAAAATTAAATAAATTTTGAAAAGGGAATGAAGAGTTCTTTAAATTCACTTCTTTTACCACGACTTGATCAAAATTTAAGAGTCTCGTTGTATTTGATCAAATTAGACTCTCTATTGATTTTATGTTCCAAAAATGGCACGCTGTGGTGAATGAGATGTCTTTTTCAATAAAGTTGGATGTTATCATAGTTGAGCATGAGGTTTTTATCACAATATTATCAATATCTGTGCACCGTAACCCGTAGTTTTGTTGTAAAAAAATTAGTTTGATCCGCATGAAAATGGGTTATTTGAACGAGTTTTTTTTTTCAGAAACATACACCAAAATGTTGTCATTTTTAATGTATCAAGATTGAAAAATGAATAAATAATTCAAGCCTTAAGATCCTTGATATTTTTGTGGTTGTTGTGGTGATCAGTGGCAGCGGAGGCAAGATTGTGTTTGAAAAAATCGTGCTAATCAACGCGTCATCAACATTTGATAGTCATTGTAAATTGATACGCAAATAATGGTGCCCACTGGTCAGCCATCATAACGTATCAGTCCTCACGATTCTTATCAGTTGGTTTATGATTTATTTCAACCGTGCTACAATGTGGGAAGTTTCGCTGATCGACGGTTCTGACAGTAATTGGATTCTCCGAGCACCAATCAGAGTCTAACCCCTCGATGGTCTGATACAACCCTTCTCCTGTACACGCTTTACTCTCCAGAATTTCCCAACCTGTTCGACAGCTCGTTGTGCTCCACCCCTCCAACGTTGACACTCACGTAACCGCAGGGTTTCATCCCTTCATTGACCGGTCCAACCCCCCGATTGAGCTCACACCGACCATTAACGTCCTTTTAAGAACAATCGTCACGAGCCTCCTCTATTCGGTCAATGAGCTCATTACCATCCTACATTACCGAACGAGTGCTTCACGAGGCCGTAACACGAGAGGGGTTATTATCGGTAAAGTGGTAAATTCCGCATTCCCGAAAAATGTATGTTCATGCCATAAAAAATTGCTAACGTATAATATAATACTCTTTCAACAAAGTTGACCTGGCGGAAAGGTAGATTCATTGATGAGCGTCACGAAAAGAGAGTTATAAATAATAAAATATCACACCTCTTTTCAGAAGAGGTTTTCCAAGTAGGTTTTTTCGGGGTCAGGCTTTGACGTAGACGGAATTTCAGCCGCCAAACGTCTCATCCATACGTTTTCATACGTCACTCAGCACTTTCCCTCGCGAATGTCAAATACCCCTCCCCCTTCCCCTAATCAAATTTGTGTGCAATATGGCTCGAGATTCCTCAAAAACATTGAGAAAATACTTCTTTTTTTTTTTTTTTTTGTGATATCGGTGAATTGAGCAGTACCTACCGATGAACCACATACATAATGGATGAGAATGGATATCAGCTACAGTCTAAACGGGAGCTTTCTTGCAGAATAAAGATGGCACGAGTTACGATGCTAATACGGTTGGGTAACCTGTACAAAATACTGAACCATGTTGCGGTATTGGTCATTTGAGTTCAAGGAGAAGAACGGTATAATAATTTTTGGGTTATCTTCCTATAACCTTGAAAAAAGTATGCACCACTTATTTTATAGAAAATTCTTGTTAGCGTGTCATTTCCGAATCACGCTATCAATCACAATGACGATTTAAAGCCTATAAAAAACTCAGTATTGGCCTTTAGTTCATCTTGACTACCAGAGCACGATACTCAGCCATCGATAAAAGCCCCCTTGAGATGTCGGAGTTTCAATTAGTGAAGCTTGTTCACAATTTATCAGACACGGGATTACCTGCTGTCAAGAAGCTGCGACATTTCATGAGAAACAATCCGCTCAACCACAATTCGACAGGGAGGAAAACAAGAAAACCACTGGGTGGAAAGGAACGTCGAGAGAAACCTCGAGATTCCTCGTAAGTTTATCAGGTGACGAGTTATCGCCCAAGTTCTGATTTTCCCTTGTTAGAGTTGGCATTGTGATGCGACAAATCCGAGTCACAGAGTGTGAAGTGGAACATGAGCGTGTGGTAATGAAACTCAGTTATAGAATACTCTTGTACATCAACCAAAATCCCTAAAATATATTTGCTTTAGAATATTTATAACCGAATGTGGTTCTACTTTGAAATATCACGCAGTTGAGGTTTTGCACAGAAGCAGCATTCATATTGTCATATTGTTTTCATCTTTGAAATAAAAGCAGGTGTCTGCTACCTCCGTAATCATAGTAAACTACTGAGCGGCGTTTATCGCCTGTTCACTGAGGTAGAAAGGATCCTTCTAAAGGCAGCCCTAATGGCTGCATCAGGGTAAGGAAACCCTAAATAAAGGAGCTGTTGCTGATGCAGCTAAGCATCTACAGAGCACGTCCTCAGACGTCTTTGCTTTTTCAGAGCACAAGTAGCTTAATTGTCTGTTCGGTACTTTCTATTATTTAGACTTTTTCAATTTCCGAACTTGAACTGCATCAGGCATCCCCGACATCCCTTACCCATTGCACCGAATAATGAGGGTTGTGACAAAAAGAGAGAAGACATCCGCTCCTGCGGTCAAATTGAACATGTG
This sequence comes from Cyrtorhinus lividipennis, assembly GCA_019603395.1. NCBI lineage: Eukaryota > Metazoa > Arthropoda > Insecta > Hemiptera > Miridae > Cyrtorhinus > Cyrtorhinus lividipennis. The sequence goes on along the minus strand of CM034002.1, from coordinate 22,610,173 downwards.
AACAATTGAACTGTGTTCACTAAATTAAATTTTCTAGATGATTTGACATTTTTCCTTCTCTTTTAGTTCTGTGAGACCGTGGGTTCGAACTCAAGAACTTGTAACAGTTAATTGAACTTTTAATGACTGATTGAACGGATACAGAATTTATGAACACAGTGATACAAACACGTTGAAGAACTGAAGAACAGAAAGTGATAGGTTTCCTTGACGGCGGACGGTTACCCCCTTAGTTCGCAGAACGAGCGAGCACTGATGTCGGGTCATCTAGCGCGAGCAAAAACGTCCTACCCTGGTCGACCCAAACGGCGGGTAATTTGAACTGGCTGTTCCTTGGCATCTTTCAATCTTATAGGGAGGCCTGGGGCCAAACAAGTTCAAATCCTTCGGCTACATTGTATGAAGAGAATACAGAAAATTAACTTATTTTCTCCAACTTCCCAACTACTTCATTTATTTCTGATAAGTCTCCTGTGCGGACGACTTGTGATCTGATTGGTGTTCGGTGATTCTTTTACCCCACCAAAAAAATATTTAGTTACGCTACAACCCAACTCCGCCCAACAAATTTTGGTCCTTTCAAATAAAAATACTTTATTTGTTTCATTGGCATCAATCAACAAAACATTTGTTATTTTAACAATGAATAAGTTCTTTGTTGGAATTGGAGTTTCTGTAAGCACTTGAAAAGTAATGAAGCACGATGCATGCCGCATGTTAGATAAATACGCTAACTGCCCTTCCTACAGATGACTCACTCCGACTTTTCCAAGAACTATCAGCACCGCCGAGATTGTTGAGTTGCCTGCAAGAAGGTAAATAATATTCAATTCACTCCCTTACGTTAAAATAATCTTTTTCCGAATACGAAATTTGCTCATGCTTGTTGTGGATTGGGAATCATTCATGAGAATGTCAAGAAAAATGGTTGTGTTGCACCAATCATGCAATGACTTCTTCTTTTTCCTATCCACTTTTTTTTTTCTGCTAATGAAATGTGAGCGACTTCATGAGAAGAGGAATGTTGACGAAATGCCATGGTCGACTGCCTTGGTGGGAATGCGATCGTTGAATTTCTCTACATTCTGTTGTAAATAATATTTCACGTGAAAACACTATTTTCATACGAAAAATGAATATCAATTTGAAAGTAAAATTATGGAGAATCGATCTCGTTATAATCTTAGTTACGATTAAAACGTATACCCTAAAACTTCCCAAAGAACCACGTCTTTCAAAAACTACGCTTGTAATTGTTTTTATTGAAACTTTTATTTTTCGATGAAATTATAATTCAAAATAAAAACTGAAATGACTTGAATTTCCTCATTAAAATACGTAATTAATTAAATAATTAAACCACGTTCTTTCCGTTCCGTGTGAAATCGTTATTCTGGCTTATTAAGTTTTGTGAATTATTTTGTTTGACTCCTTGGGGTGTATCCCTGATTATAATGAATTATTACCATCAAAATTATCGTTATTCATTATAGTATCATTTCATCCTCTCATGCAGTTTCCCCCGGAAAGGTGATACAAGAGTAGCTACTATGTATTCGGACTCATTCTACGTATTCCCACGCAGCTTTATTATTGCGTGAATATGTATTTTCAATGATTTTTGATAGAATACAAGTTCAGAGATATATCCGAAGAGAGTAATAATCGTCACTCCATCATTGATTCAACATTCTATAGGTTGAATTTCGACTTTAAACTAAACTCAATATTTTGATCGGTGAGGTGCAAAGTGTGAAGTATACGCAGGAATTGAGGATGCGAAGTGAAAACGACCAGAGTAAACAGGACACCTAATAACATTGCCTCAGGGGCACACATAAGGTGGTGCCTTTACCAGGCGAAAGGGATGAAATGACATAATCCCAGGAGCCTAACGTATTGCGTTGGAGGATTACGGTGCCTTCGGGGCAACTTACCGAACGAAATTACCTGTACTTAACTTGAAGAGGTTATAATCAGTTTCAGAATTTTGTGGGTATACTCGTTGGTGCTTTTTCAATAGGGGAAAATATCGTGCTAGGCCACAATATTAGTCTCCTCGGCTTGAAATTTACACTTCAGCGTCCATTTCTTTTGATTGTTCGACTTGTTGCAACGTTGCAGTTACTATTGTTAGTTAGTATTGTTAGCGAAGTAATTGTTTAACAGCTCTTCTCCATCGTGTTGAGCGTTAGCTCAAAGCACAGACAATTTTAAGCTCATTTTGGTTGGTTATTCCTTGAATAATCAACCTATGTTTTCATGATAATGGTCAACCTCTCCGATTTGGCTCAAAATTTTTTTTCTGGACGTTTCATGATGTCCTGATCAAAAAAGGTCAATGTCCGTCCGCCGTACGCCGTCCGCCGTACGCCGTCCATCGTCGGCGCCGTTTTTGGTAGTAGAAAATTTTCTAAAAATCTGAAATTTGGGTCAGGGGTCTGTTCCCAGCCGAGATGGGTCCTCGAAACTTTTCAGCCCGATCGGACCAAATTTGGAGGGGGTAGGGGTCAAAATGTGTTTTTTGAAAAATGGATTTTCGAGATTTTGGGTGATTTAGGCAAGTGGGGTGTCATTTTCCACTAAATTTTGAACGCTGAATTCAATGATGTGTGTCCCAGAACGATTGGCACCCACCGGAAGAAGTTATGGGTCAAAATGGGTATGTATCCACCCATTTTGTATGTGTCAGGATTTCTGGTGCCTAGGCGTGTGGGGTATCATATTCCACTAAATTTTGGACCCTGAATCGATTGGAATGGGTCGAGGTCCCGCCACACCCACTGTTTCCCCCATTCGAGGAATAACCAACCCGTGTGTAAGAATTAGCAGATTTTTTAAACGTTGAGCTCTGAGGAAAGTTAAACCCAATTTAGGAAATGCTTACTCTCTTCGTCCAAGTAATTCGATGTGTAGGTACCCAAAGCAGTAGTAGAGCTACCCCTCCATCAAGACGTTCCTGTCTTGAGGGTTTAGCCTCGTGTCTGATTTGTTTGCTTGAGTTTCCTCGGTAACAACGAGTGTCACGCTAATGCGACCATTGTTCCTGTCGGCTGCCGATCATCTTTCATCGAATGAGACGAGTGACGGTAACGAATCGAACTCTGTTAGCCTAGGTGTCACGTAAGGTAAAATTGAGAAGGTTGGACACCTCAAGTGGGTAAACAGGAGGTTTGGGTGGTTTCGATCGTCAAGAATATATTATTGTGAAACATTACCTCCCATCTCGAATTCACGGAGGAGGTTGATTTCTCATGAATTGAGGCATACGTAGGTCTTATATCCGTTTGCACAACAGTACGGATCCAATGTGAATTGAGTTCAATTGCAGGGGGGAATCTCAATACCGAACGACTGTCTGTCATTTTTAATGGCATCCTATGTTAGGTTTGGTTCAATATTTGATCTGGAGGGAGAAATAGAAACTCACTCGGAAACATTCGCATCACTCATACTCACAAGGCTTTGGAATGACAAACTCAGCAAAACATTTGAACTCTTTCTATCACAAGATGTTGTTGTTTCTGAACCGGGCTTTTTCGAAGTCATAATACAATGATACAGGATTAAATAGTCAATGACTATATGAAAGTTTAGAATTTTCAAACCAATTGGAAATGTTTGACCAATTATTTACTAAGCAAATTTCATTCAAAAATTGGAATAACTCTCCGGATGGAAAATTTATTTGACTATACAATATCCATCACGGAAATGGAACAATGCTACCGTTAGTAGAACGGACGAGTATTTCACTAATTGAATGCGAAATGTAATTCTGTGAAATATCTAGAAGAATTGAGCGGCAATTCGGAGGAAAACTCGTTTGTTGGGTAGTCGTCACTTCATACGGCACTTTGACGACGTGAATATTCAATTAATCAAATAATTGAGGAACTTCATTTGTTATTTTTGCGTCCGGAATATCTAGCGTACCTCACGAAACAATTTAAAATATCTTATGAAAATCTCATAAAATAATGTCAAAAATAAAAAAAATAAAAAAAAAAAAAAAAAAAAAAAAAAAAAAAAAAAAAAAAAAAAAGCACTGGAATGGGTTAAGCACAAACAGACATACATTTCAATGAGGACACTTTATAAGGTTTTGGTTGATGGTCATTCCGAACTTGTAATTGTCACGGTTGAAACATAAAAGTTGAAGGTCTGGGGAAAGAAATATGTGTGCGCTATTGCTGCATTCTTCTCAATAATTGAGCAGGTAGGGTTGTGGAATGTATACTATAGACTACACTCTTCAAGTAACCCCTAATGATAAAGACTTCCTGCCTCATCCGTCTGCTTAACTAACACGTCACGGATAAATTAAGCACGGAAGAGAACGCCACGTATTACCATTTCCAGCCTGAGGGCTCCTCTCGTCGAGGCGGTCTTTTACCCTAAGGAGATTACAACAGCTTTTCCGCGGCAGCCGGCAATAACACATCAAACTCGTTTGCTCAACAAGTTTCAAATGATCGATACGGGTATTTCAACACTGCGACCTCACCTTGTTCCGATGACGTGAGGGATGCATTGGGAAATGTCGGTCGACACGGTTCGCGTCTCTCCCCTTAGGTAAAATTAGATCTTAACTTAAATTGAGACTAGCTTGGTTCCGTGATCACTTATATTACATTAGTTGCATGGGGAAATCTTCAATCAACCTTCAAGAGTAACTATTCAGAGAAAAATATTCAAAATACTTTTCTAAATTAGTTTTCTAGAGGTTTTGAATGAGATTCAAAAATATTTTCTCGTTTGGTCGTAAAAATGAATACAAAATTTCTACCAGCAGCTTCCAATGCAAAAAACGAATACCTCATTTCAATAAGTCACCAGATTCCCGGAGTTCTGCTTGAAATGGAAAGAAAGAAACGATAACATCGCCTGATCCTGGAGTGAAGTTTGGGAGAAAGTTGAGGATTTCAGCCCGTTGCGAGGGAAATTACACTTTTCTGGAACTTTTATCCAAACGTTCTTCCGTTGACCGGAATTTAACCGGCAATTCAATTGTTTGCTGAAACCTTCTTATGGATACATTTCTCTTGTTGGTACTTGCTACATGGGTTGTGATTTTAGTGTGTTCTCGTACTTCTAAAATATCACCAATTCAGGTTTGGTCGGTTCCATCCAACGAGGTAGTTGGACCAGAGAGTTCAAGGGTAGGTATCGCTGGGTATTTTAATTTACTGAATTATGATAATTGCTTCCTACAGTTCCTCCGATGTATATCCTTCTCATTTGCTCACATTTTTGTTTTCTTGTTTGTTCATTGTTCTCTCACGGATTCTTACGAGCGGTTTAGTATTACCAAACAGTATAATGTCCTTAAACTTGGGGCTCTACCTACTTACTGTACCTATTTACCTCATTTGAATCGCAGATGAATGTTACTGGGAGCAGATTCAAAACAAATTGATCACACAGGGTATATAACTTGAAACTTCAATCTCAAGTCGCAGACCCAATACAGATTTAGTTTCACTCCCTATCAAGACTCATAAGTTAAATATGCTCATTTCAATTTGCCAACCAAAACGTAGGTAATCAATAACCCAATCAAACACTCTATCAACTTGACGGGAATTCAAAATTATCCTAAGCTGACGCCGTCATGAAATCCAAGCGAAGGATAATTGTGAAAAGTGTCCAACCGACAGCCGTCCTGTCATCATCACCGCTGTCGGGGGCGGAAAAACGAATTTCCTTTTACATCTTACATAACGCTAGCTGGTCTTAATTACATCCGCCACGATTACCACCCACGTACCGATACCTGATTCAATTCTCATCACCAAAAGCATGTGTCAAAGTGGGATTGAATCTGCCCAGTACATCTTCTGCTACGATGAATAACACTCCTCGTTGGGTTTACCGGTACAATATCAATACATTTTAACCGATGGGCATTGGACTTCAAAGACTTCGCGAACCTGCGTGACCTTGTTGAGTATGGATTCCTCAGAGTAGAATTGTCTTCCGTGACGTTGAATTGAAACATGTTCGAACGTCCGTTTAGTATCGGATTGTCAAAGGAACTACTCACGTGAAAACTTGACGGCGATCTTGTGTCCAGACGACACCGATACGCATCGGCGGTTCCCATATAATTATTTACTGGAGAGTATCGAGGAAAACATTTCTTCCACAAATCAGAACGACTAGCTGGGAAAGATTTCCTCATGAAAAATTATATTAATTAATTTATAATGGCTTAGCATAAAGCTTCTAAGACGAAGCTTCTAGGCTCCCAGCACCAACATACGAAAGTAAATTATGCTGTTCGAAATTTGGTTATTCAGCGAGGAAGAGGTTTATGATTTTTAATTGAATTTCAACAACGTTGCTTCGGAGCTTTCCTGGAGGATCTTGTTACTGGGTAAGAAACTTATTCCCTTTCGCAAACACCCTTATCCGCTCGCTCAGACAAGCTCCCACAATTCGTGGCTGAAATCAGTCAAAGAACAAGAGCCTAACTTCATTAGATTGTTTGTCCCCTGGAAAGAAGAGAATACAAATACCGGAATACGTTCCATTATAATCGCTGAATTAGTTTTGAGTGAAAATTTAATGAAAGTTAAATGAAAAATGTATTGTCTACAGAATGCGCACAGTGATTTTTCTAGATGTACTTTTCAGTGTAGTTTTGATTGAAATGAACTTCACGCGAATAATGTAGAGGCTGATCTTTAGAAGCTGGCTTTAGAAGCTGGCTAACTGGTGCGATTCATATGCAATTTTTCCATCGCACACAAGGGAACCCATTAGAGAGGAGCTTCCATTTACGATGATGTATTATTTGGAGGACGAGCATTACAGGCATGTTTTTCTTTTTAGCCCTCTGCTAGTGGAGCAGTTGATAAAACCGCTTTGAATACAATATGCTTGAACCACTCAAAATATTACTTGCTCTATTCCTCAGCTCACATCTCTCAGTTGATCTACGCATCCTATAAGGATGATCGATATTGCTTTCAGACGATATTGCTTTTTTTGGTACAGAAAAATTACGTTACGGAGAGTGTTGGGGGCGCCTAAAAAAATATATTTTTGTTGTTACTTTTTATTCATTATTTTTTTAGTGGGGTGTACTTCAGCTTGTTTAGGTCAACTCCAAAAATTTAGCAAAAATTAATGGAAGCATTCTAGAAAAGCCTTTTGCTGCCCAGAATTTGTATTTTCAACCAACACACCTTGAAGCACACTTATTCTAGTAAAATGAACAAAATTGTGTTGCCAACCAAAGTGAACCGTATAGGAATGACAGAAGGAACTCAAAAAAGATTAACCTCGGCTTCTGAAAGGCTTCCATACCATAGTAAGCTGCACTGGGTATCGCCCAGAGTAATATTGATTTCCTCCTCACAAACAAAAGCGCAACTCCGGGAACTCTAATCAATTTAGATAATAGTTCTCGTTTGTTTTGAACGATTTAGAGAAGGGTCAAGGTTTTCGTGACTTGTGGACTCAGTTGGCAGACGTACGAACTGCCTGAGCGGTATTTCGCTAATTGATAACCTTCCAGTGAGTTCAGTTAAGCTGTCGCTATGAAAACGGATAAAGAGCTTAATGGAAAACACGGTATTAAATGTTTGCGGTGCCAATTCATCCGCAGGATTGACTAACGACGATATCCTTTCTACTGCATTGATATTCGTTCGTTGTCACTTTATAAACGTAGTTAGTCATTGATGAATTTACACAAAAGCAACGGGTGAATCACTTAGCCAGTTCAAAATGAACATAGAAAGTGGATGAGGTTAAATGGATAAATTATATCCAATTCAACGGAGACCCCTATTAAAGGTCGATAAGCCATAAAAGCCTTGTTTGTCCTGCTACTTTTCGAAGGTTGGATATTTTTATATGAGTTTTTGTGGATTTTGGTTGGTTATTCCTTGAATAATCAACCTATGTTTTCATGATAATGGTCAACCTCTCCGATTCGGCTCAAAATTTTTTTCTGGACGTTTCATGATGTCCTGATCAAAAAAGGTCAATGTCCGTCCGCCGTCCGCCGTCCGCCGTCCGCCGTCCGCCGTCCGCCGTACGCCGTCCATTGTCCACGCCGTTTTTGGTAGTAGATAATGTTCTAAAAATCTGAAATTTGGGTCAGGGGTCTGTTCCCAGCCGAGATGGGTCCTCGAAACTTTTCAGCCCGATCGGACCAAATTTGGAGGGGATAGGGGTCAAAATGTGTTTTTTGAAAAATGGATTTTCGAGATTTTGGGTGATTTAGGCGAGTGGGGTGTCATTTTCCACTAAATTTTGGACGCTGAATCCAATAAAATGGGTCCCAGAACAATTGGCACCCACTGGAAGAAGTAATGGGTCAAATTGGGTATTTATTACCCATGTGGGTGACTTCAGCCGAATAGACAAACAAAACACATCGTCATATCCTGTTGTTTATAACCAGCTGTTAAACTTAGCAACCAATTTTGAGCAGTTGCCTACAATTCTTTTTACTGTCCGAGCTTTTTATTCGTACCATTCAATTCAATTTAATACAATTATTATAGCCTTCTAAATTACCTACGTTTTCTCAATATTATATTAGTAAGTGTCGTAGTGCCCCATAGATACACCCATCTTGAATATGTGTTTTCGGGATTTCTGCTACCTAGGCGAGTAGGGTGTCATTTTCCACTAAATTTTGAACGCTGAATCCAATAAAATGGGTCCCAGAACAATTGGCACCCACTGGAAGAAGTAATGGGTCAAATTGGGTATTTATTACCCAATTTGATTATGTGTTTTCGGGATTTCTGCTACCTAGGCGTGTGGGGTATCATTTTCCACTAAATTTTGGACGCTGAATTCAATGATGTGTGTCCCAGAACGATTGGCACCCACCGGAAGAAGTTATGGGTCAAAATGGGTATGTAGCATTTGGTATGTGTCAGGATTTCTGGTACCTGGGCGTGTGGGGTATCATATTCCACTAAATTTTGGACCCTGAATCGATTGGAATGGGTCTGAGACCCGCCACACCCACTGTTTCCCCCATTCGAGGAATAACCAACCCGTGTGTAAGAATTTGCAGATTTTTTTTATCGGGATTCAAATAATTTTGTAAGAGAATTATTCCGAACTCGCATTATAGCAGAGAAGAGGCTGCAAATTCGTCTTGTACGAGAATTTTATTTTTTATTTATTTATTGTATGAACGGGCGAACCCAAAAGAAAAAAAAAATAATGTAAAATGTAATGATAAATATCGAGATTATGGTGAATTACGCTCACTCACGCTTTTCTTCTCAAACCAGCTAAAACCTCATGTTCCCTTTTTGAAGACAATAATTCAAATTTTCCAACCCGATTTTTGGTTGGTTATTCCTTGAATAATCAACCTATGTTTTCATGCAAATGGTCAACCTCTCCGATTCGGCTCAAAATTTTTTTCTGGACGTTTCATGGTGTCTTTTGGTAGTAGAAAATTTTCTAAAAATCTGAAATTTGGGTCAGGGGTCTGTTCCCGGCCTAGGACGGTCCTCCAAGCTTTTCAGCCCGATCAGACCAAATTTGGGCGGGCTAGGGGTCAAAATGTGTTTTTTGAAAAATGAATTTTCGAGATTTTGGGCGATCTAGGCGAGTGGGGTATCATTTTCCACTAACTTTTGGACGCTGAATCCAATGAGACGGGTACCGGAACGATTGGTGCCCTCTGGATGAGGCTATGGGTCAAAATGGGTGCCTATTTACTCATTTCGAATGTGTGTTTGGACGCTGAATCCAATTAAATGGGTCCCAGAACGATCGGCAGCCACTGGAAGAAGTTATGGGTCAAATTGGGTATATATTACCCATTTTGAATATGTGTTTTTGAGATTTCTGGAACCTAGGCGTGTGGGGTATCATTTTCCGCTAAATCTTGGACGCTAATTCCAATGAAGTGGGTCCTAGAACGATTGGCACCCACTGGAAGAAGTTATGGGTCAAATTGGGTATATATTACTCATTTTAAATATGTGTTTATGAGATTTCTGGTACCTGGGCGTGTGGGGTATCATTTTCCACTAAAGTTTGGACCCTGAATCGATTGGAATGGGTCTGAGATCCGCCGCACTCACCGTTTTCCCCATTTCCCTCATGTTTTTAAATAAGTTTCCATGCGCCTGGTCTGACGAATAACCAACCCCTGTGTATGAATTTGCAGCGTTTTTTACTAAGGAATTTCTAAAAGAATGATATTTCAGATTCATCGGTCTACAATCAATTGTAATCCAATTCCGTTCAAATCCCGCAAACTCACTTCTTACGGAAATTACGATTGAGATCTCCCTCCTTGATTGGGGATGAGGCCCCCTCATCAGGATCCCATGGATCGCAAAGAGCAGTTTGAAATTGGCAATCCCACGAGGTTTAGAATTCGTTACAAGCCACGCTGCTCTACAATTGAACCAAATGTATGTGCATAACCGTTTCGACCTTTTTGCGGATTCAGTTGCAACTTCTCACGCTATTTATTCTCACAGACACTCTTCAGAACGAACACATTCAATTCGTCGCGTTGTAAATAGAATACTTAATACACCACGCAACTCTTCTGAGTTGCCTAATTCGCCTTGAAAATTACTATTACTCAAGCACTCACACACACAAAAAACACAACAATTTCTTCAATAGGAACGAAGTCAAGGCATTAGGCATTTGTACGCAGTCACGAAGGGTTTAATAGATCTCGGAGGCCCCTCGACTTTTCTCCAATGTATTATTCATCCTGTCAACTCGTTACTATAGAGTCGAGGTACTTGAAAACTTCTTTGAGTTCTCCTCATGATGCTCCCTGTCATAATCAGTCTAATAAGCGAAGGCGCCACTTTCATTGCCAAAGAGCTTAGAGCTCCTTGGGACTTTTCTAGAGAACTTTATCAATTTGAGTCTCACAGTAAAAAGTGGAACGAGATAAGGGAGAACGATATAATTGGTACTTATCGTCGAAGAAAGTTTTATTAGGTGAGACGACATGGACCTAAGGCATCTCGTGATTGCTCGTATCATTCAAGTGGAATCTAAAATTTGTTAACCGGAAAAATTCAGTTAATGGAAAACAGAAATTCACTTACAAAACCCTCAAGAAACAGCTAGTATTATTTCCGAAGTAGGAAGCTTCGAACGGTGAAATGTATCATGAGTTGAGAGTTTAAATTAACTCTTGCTACGAGCCCATCGTTTGAATGAATTCAACAATAATTTCCTCCCTCCAAGTTAGAGTATAGTCTCATTAAACTTTTTCAGCCCCAAGGTAATACCGTCGACATGAATATTCCTCCTTTTTATACCCCAAATATTATATTCATCACTTTGGTTCTACTTTGAAGGACCGTGGGTTCTAAAATGGGAGGAATATGAATTCTTCGCCTTGAGAGTTGATTATAGTGGAGTGAAAATTTACTATGCATTTTACCCAAGTATCAAAAGAAGTTGCTAAGATAGAGAATTGAGATGTAAAGTATTTCTGTGAGAAACGCTGCAAATTTATTTACAGGGGTTGGTTATTCCTCCGATTAGGCGCATGGAGACTCATTCCAATTGATTCAGCGTCCAAAATTTAGCCAAAAATGATACCCCACACGCCTAGATCGCCGAAAATCCATTTTTTGAAATATACATTTTGACCCCAACCCCACCAAGTTTGGTCCGATTTGACCGAACAGTTTTGAGGACCAACTAGAGCCGGAAACGGGTCCCTGACCCGAATTTCAGATGATTAGAAAATTTTCTACTACCAAAAACGGCATGGACGGCGTACAGCGGACGGACATTTACATTTTTGGGCCGAAATTGGAGAGATTGACTTTTTGCATGAAAACAAAGGTTGATTATTCATGGAATAACCAACTAAAAACCGACGAGAGGGAGAAGTTAGTTCGTAGAATAGCCACGAACTTATGAAAATGTTGTGAAACAACGTGTATCTCCCAGCCAGTGGCGATTGTGTCAAGCTACGAGCATCAATACCTACCATACCACTTCGCTGGTACTCCACAAAAGGTAAATTAATCTCGCTACGTCCGCCGCTTCGAAAATTTCCCGTTATACGGCTTCAAGCCAAGATGAAAAGAATAGTAAATAATTTATTTTATATTTGTTCGCGTACGGAGAGGCTTCATTTTTTCACAAAAGCGGAACAAATTACGTTCTCTCGTTACGTCTGCAATGATTTGAAACTCGCACGAGTTTCTTTGAAGTTGCTTGAACTCATTTACTTGGAAAAACGAGCCTTCTGCAGATTGGTTGATGTTTCCCTGAAATGAGTTGATAACAACGTATGTAGAGGGAGGGGACGATACAAATAAACATTTTGGGGATTCAGAAAGGTACTTTTCCCAAAACGCCTTGAAATAAGTATGAAATAGGCATATAAAAACCATGGAAATCGTCGGTGAAATACATTCATTAAGATTATGTGGAACGCATTATCACAAAAGTAAATACTGTGTTGGCCAAATAAATAGTTTTTCGATAAATCAAATGAGACATGTGAGTATGCTTCATCCAGTCATTTCCTCTTCAATGGTTACTAGTGCCTTATTTTCAGCGATAATACAATTCACTAGTAATATAATAAAAGTGACTAGGGCGTTGGACAAAAATAGCCTGCGATCAGTATTTTTTTCATTTTTTTTCACCCATTTTCTCCATGCTTTTGGACCGAGGAATAACCAACCCTTGTGAAAGAATCGGCAGCGTATATAAAAGTACCGGGGATGAAATTTGTTCGGTACTTGGTTTCAGCCATTATTTATAGCGACGAAAACACAATTCATCAAAGAGTCGAGCAGCATAGTGGGATCGTAGAATGTACGAGTATAAGCGTTCACACCAGCTCAAGAAGGTTCTTTTGAAAGGATAGAAGCACAGGTAACGGCTCATTTACGGTTCGATAATCAAAAGGGCCTCAGAACCCTCACCCAACACCACTTTATAAGAAATTATGTTCACACTCCTCGGAAGGTTATTCACGTTTCCAACTTCGATCTGTCAACATCCCATCGGTCTTTAAGTTATCCATAAATTTCCACGTTTTTGGTTAGTTATTTCTTGAATAATCAACCTATGTTTTCATGCACATGTTCAACCTCTCCGATTTGGCTCAAATTTTTTTTTCTGGACGTTTCATGGTGTTCAGGTCAAAAAAGGTCAATGTTCGTCCGCCGTACGCCGTCCATTGTCCGCGCCGTTTTCGGTAGTAGGAAATTTTCTAAAAATCTGAAATTTGGAGCAGGGGTCTGTTCCCGGCCTGGACGGTCCTCGAAACTTTTCAGCCCGATCGGACCAAATTTTGGGCAAAACAATTTTTTCCTCAGTTTGATTAACTGAGGCAGACCGAAATGGTTCTGCGTATCAGCTATCAGCAGGAAGGTTACTGATAACAGCCCATCTCTAAACAATGACTTCCCAGTAGAGCTAGAAAGCAAAATTGTCAATTTGTGTGTATGTGTCTATCTTGGTCAATTTGGTCAAGCATTTGATCAAGCGGCTTGATAGTGTAGGGGCTCCTTTACCCTTTTCGAATGTGTTTTCGATATTTCTGGTACCTTGGCGTGTGGGGTATCATTTTCCACTAAATTTTGAACCCTGAATTGATTGGAATGGGTCCCAGAACGATTGGCGCCCATCGGAAGGGGCTAAAGATGCTGAATCGATTTAAATCAGTCTCCATGTGCCTAGTCTGAGGAATAGCCAACCCCTGTGATTTTCAATTATCTCAGCCCAAGGTTAACAACAGGTGACAGAAGAGTCTTGACAAGGGTACCAGGTAGGAACAGGGTAAATAAGATTATTGCACCTCCAGGCGTCTCTCTTCAAATTGCATGTCCTTCTGAGAACTAATGTCAATCCTATGTGAAACATCATTTTCCACTATGTCCATGTGCCTTGAGTGCTCCATAGAATCCACAAAAATGTCCTACTCAATAAGGACGGCAAACTAACAATGAAGAGAAAATGAGTCCAGACCAAATTCCATGAAAGTGAAGAGCAAGTACAGATGTCTTCATCCATTCTCAGAAGAGTAGTGATGTGAGCAGGGTTCTTTCAGTTTTCCCAACCAATGGTTGACAAAAGGTGACAGATGAGTTACGTGGAGGAACTGGGTATATAGGAGCACTGCACCTCCAGGTGTCTCTCCTCAAATTGCATGTTCTTCTGAGAACTGATGCTATTACCGTGTGAAAATCATAGAATCCACAGATGTCATATGTCAATAAGGACAACAAACTAACAATGAAGAGAAAATGAGGCCAGGCGAAATTCCATGAAAGTAGCAAGAGAAGAAAGAGGTCCTTATCCTCTCCTGGAAATGGGAGTGATGTGAGCAAGTTTATTCAATTTTCCCAGCACAAGGTTGACAAAGGTGGCCACTCCTCAAATTGCATGTCCTTCTGAGAACTGATTCCACTGCCCTGTGAAACTACCCCCTCTACAACCCAAAGGGAGGGTATAGGTATATGGAATCTTTTCAACTTCAGTTCAGTTGCTTTCCATTTGTCGAGTGGTGCTCTATTTCCAAATGAGTTTACCTTGTTTTATTATTTTTTTCTTCATTCGCGGTTGGCAAATTTGGTGCGTGTTGGGTACAAACTTTGAGAACATAGGTTCTAGAGCCGTCTAGTCCAGTGCCCAAGTGAGTTTGAGTGGAAAGTGTGCCTCAGTTCTGTCATCCAATGAGGAAGATTGCCTTTCCTGGTAAGATATGTTTTGAATTTTGAAGAAATGGGTTTCAATGCGCCTGGTCCAAGGAATAACCAACCCATGTGAAAGAATTTGCAGCATTTGAATATGTGTTTTCGGGATTCCTGGTATTTTCATTCCGTATGTCATTGCTAACTATGATCCTAGAGAGGTCCTCAGCTTGGCAATCCTTGGGTCTCAGAAGTGTGACAGAATGAAATTGCCGCGCTACTTTATGAACGTAATGACGTCTGACGGTAGTTATCATCTTTTCTCGTCACTATCCAGCCAACTTACTTCCTATGATGGTTTTCCCGGGAGAGAAAACGACGTGAAAATGAGCGAATAACCCGTCGAATGAAAAGCTTCGAAAGGGTCGGGAAAAGCCGTTGAATAGAATTTCTAACTCGCAACAGGGAAAAAGCGTTTCACGCGAGTGAAAAATACGAAGCGCCGAAAGGAGTGGAAACAGGCAACAGATGAGCGAAGTAAAACCAACAGATTGAGGCTTTTCAGAAAACTTTTTTCTTCACATTCCCACGCGGATGGCTCTTGTCAGTTGTCGGCAACAACATGTTTTTTTTTTTTTTTTTTTTTTTTTTTCAAATTTGTTTAACGGCAATCTTTACACGACAATCTCGTTTCCCCTTTTTGAGTCGTAATATCGACTAGCTGCCAAGGCGATAACGCTGTCACACTTTAACATTACGGTCATTGAAGTGGATGGCGGCAAAGATATCATAAATCTTTTTCCATCTTGTGAGAGATTCTCTTTGGACAAATAATATACGTTGGAAACCGATTATTTCGCATGTGTGAATTCTTTTGAAAAGGGCTTGTCTGTGTTATGAAAATTAGGTACTTACCGTAACTAACACTTGGGCGGGAGATTGTAATTGTAATGAGCGAAAGTCAGACATAGAATCTGCGTATTCCCTGTGCATAGTTATCTATTCGGATGAAAATGAAAAGAGTTGAATATAAAGGAACCGCAGACGGTCGAGCTTGAACACAAACTATGATTAAGAGTTTTAAGTATGAATCCAAGTATGAATTATAAAACCATTGAATTTTTAAAAATATTATTATTTTCCCAAAATTGATTTGAAGTTAAACAAAACTTATGCTTTTAATAGTTTCCTAATACAATAATGCTATGAAAACTTCACATGTTGTCTTGATTGTTCGTAGTTTACCCAAAATGTTCCCCTTTTATTTGAGTTCCAGTGCGTCATCTTAGCGAAATTGGGTGAGAAAGCAATTTACATTTTGAGGAAATAATTTACCTATGTTCAATGACTCTACTCCCCTGCGATCAAGTTCCGACAAATTTCTTGGGAAACTATTCCCGAAGTTTATTAGCATTTCACTACGCTCGAAGTTATCGTCAGGTCTAACCACTTCATCATTCACGAGGGGTTTCCAGGAATGCTCTTTCAAATTCAAATGACCCCGCGAGATCTATAATTCAGCGTATGTTTTCAGTGTGGCTTCGTTATTTGCTTTCGGAACAGGTGGGATTTTGTGTCGCGAACGGTTAGTTGGCTTAATGTTATTTGTAGAGTGGATTAAGGATTGAAGGATTATAAGAGCGTTGTGAACTTTAAGGATTTTAGCGATTATGACTTCCCTTTGTAAAATTCCTCATCATCTATCCAGAGCCAACTCTGCAGAGTATAATCGTCATTTCATAGCGCCAGAGGAAGTTGAGATGAGGTTCGGACGATCTCTCCAAGCATCTCAACTCGAATGTCGAGCGTGACAAGAGTACAAGACTTATCATATTCCCATATGGCATCTGATTCACTTCATTTGGTTAGTAATTGCAGCACGTCTCTCCATTAGATCCGTGACTTGTCTACGTCACTACAACAACTGGAGCCGGTATACGCTTCATTTTTTAAAATTTCAAGTTTGCTTTGGCAAAGAAGTGAAACTCGAATGTCTTAGGAGCCCTCAGTTTGTGGATTTGATGGGTTGGAAGGAACAGGCGTAAACAAGTGAGATCTTGGAAAGTTTTTCCCCCTGAAAACATTTCAGACGCTTGAGGTAGCTGTGCTTATCTAGAACCATCCAAAACTTCCAAGTCTTCTTTCTTGAAACAGTCTTGAAGATGATCACTATGCGTGATAACGAATACGTACAGGATAACCCATGGATATGCACTTGAAGAGCATGCATAGTGATGGTAAATATGCTTCTGCCGACGTTCCCCAAAAAATTATCGTTCTGTCAGCTCAGTTAAGGTCGTGATGAAGACTGTGCAAATAGTGACAAGTGGCTCAGCTAATTTCAATCTTTGACCAGAAGCCTCCAAGGGACCACAAGGGAAGAAGTGCGTTCGTAATTGACAATGTTATGGTTGATTTGCGGTCGATACCAGGTATTCCATTTGGCCGGTTCAATCCCACAAGGGGGTCCCTGGACGAAAACCCAATCCAACGAGTCCCACGGTCGAAATCCCAAAGGGCGTTTGCAGTCCCTTTGATCCAATCCTTTCCCGTCCTGACCATCCTAAATCATTTGAATATGCAATGAAGGAACACGGCCTAACAGAGCGGATAGCTGCAATTACGTGCTGAGAGTGCGGAAACATAGGCAATGCCGTCAACACTGTCACAGAGCATGTTGGTAGGCAGCTTTTAATCAGGGTACTGGTTTGTAGTCATTTGAGAGATCAACAATGACGACCGTCCCCAGCGCCAATGTCATTTCAACCCTTGTGTAAGAGAATTCCCTACTGGAAGAACGCTTGTTTCTAACGTTGAAGAGGGAATTCAACGGAATATGCATTTACTGATTCTCTTTTCTTTGTCCTTCGCCAGACATCTCAGATAAGTAGAGTAGAAATAAAGCGACGTTCGATGGACTGACCTCACCGATAGATACTCAACTATGCGTTTAGAGCAACAATTTTTACTCAGTCATTAATTTTATATCGTCATAATTCTCATTAGTTTCCTTTCTTATACAATGAAATACAATAACCCCATTATATTTAAACAAGTTATTATAATTTTTCCGATTCAGAACTACTTGAAATTCAAAATTTTAAATCTTCAAAAACCAAAAAAGTTGTTAAAATCAACCAGCGGGTCTCGTTGAACAATTCACCGTTTTTACCTCTCGGGTGGGTAAGAGGATTTTGGGATTAAGATAAACGGCTTTTTTGTTTAAGCCGTCCAAAGGCAGATCCCTCTAGGCCAGAAGGTCTCAGTTTATCCGACTTTATATTCTGTAGTTGACACTGTGTGGTTGTCTCGAGTTCACTCGTCTTCCAACGTGACGGACATAACGATGAACTTGAAAACGTCTCGACAACGTCGTCCTCAATGTAAATTGGCGACTAATCTCTGGTGAGAATATTTGGGCAAAAGTGTGTCGATAGAATAAAAACTGTAATGTGGAAATGAATAAGAAAAAACTACTGTACCCAATTTCAAATATTATGTACTACTAGCAGACCCGGCAAACGTTATTTTGCCATATAAATAATTTCCTGGGTCAGAAGTGACACATGTAGACATCTCCTAAAACTATGATTTTCCCATAATATCTGCGCTCGGGCTGGGAAACATGTAGTCAACACTATAGCGAAAAGTAGACGAATTTGCTGTACAGTCCAATGCAGCTTCAGCAAGCGTGCATTCCCACTGGTTGTCTTTCAGCAAGCCGAGTGCAAGGATATTGTTGCCCATTCACTTTACGTATATCTTGAAATGATAAAGGGCCAGTAACATTAACCAACAACAGTCGAAGATAAAAGCACTCCGTGTGTCTTGGATTGACTGTAAATGATCGCCCTAAGGCGCTTGATTTAAATAAATTGAGACATGCAGCAACTGGTGAGCCTTGCTTGCGGGGCATCATGTTTTTGTTAGAGTCCATGTGAAATAGCGTGGTACTTGTGAATTGAGTAATGTTCGTTCAAAGGCACCAAAATCATCCGCACGATTACACAATTCAAAAAATGCAGTGTATTTTTAGGTGGATTTATTGCACGATCAATCGCACCATCCAATTGGGACCCTCCAATTTAGGATGTACACTTAGGGTAGACACCAAATTGGAACAAAAGTTTGAAAATAAACAAACAAAAATTTAGGGGTGGACTACCCCTAACATTTAGGGGGATGAAAAATAGATGTTGGCCAATTTTCATAGATACCGGATAAGCACAAAAAATTTCATCAAAATCGGTCAAGTCATTTCAGAGGAGTATGGCATCTAAAGCTGTGACACGAGAATTTTATATATTAGATAGATAATAAAAATTTTTCATAAAATATAATATAAATAATGCTAATCTGTGTACAGTTGTGGTCGACTGGCGTCACTGATCCGCAATTGGGCTCATGCGGAGAAAACACTTGAGAAAAGCGGATTTCCATGAATCGGAAAAGACGAGTGGGCTCTTCTTGAGCTTCTTTCGGGGTTCTACACAACAATGATGATGCGCAGATCATTGTCGTGACCCTTTCATACCGACCTTTTCCACCATATTCTGTATACTTGGAGCTTGGATCTTTCGCACGGAACATTGAGCACGCGTTCACCACAGCGTCTTCTCTCCCCACACGCGGAATATGAAAATATTTTGTCGAATTTCCACGTCGTAAGATTGTTCCTTCCTACGGAATTTTTCATCACAAGAAAATGCATATCGGGTTATGAACCCAATTTTGAGACTGATGCGATAAGAATGTCTCAAAAGGGAGGAAGGTTTCTACGGGAAAACTGTCGCAAAATTACTACTTCACGATGGTCGATCTTTCAAGTGGTATCTTACTAGTGTAGGACAGGACGGGGAGTATCCCTAGGATCGTTAGAACAATATTATAATGAAAAAGGCTCAAACCGCGATTCAGAGTCCAAAATCAGTGGAAAATATACCTTCACGTCCAGGTCTAAAAACCACTGCAAATTCTTACACACACGGGTTTGGTTATTCCTCGGATGGGAAAACAGTGGGTGGTGGCGGCTCCCGGACCCATTCCAATCGATTCAGGGTCCAAATATAGTAGAAAATGATACCTACTCGCCTAGATCGCCCAAAATCTCGAAAATCCATTTTTCAAAAAACACATTTTGACCCCTACCCTTTGCCCAAATTTGGGTCCGATCGTGGGCTGAATGAAAAAGTTTGAGAGGACCGTGCCTACAGGCCGAGACATGACACCCTGACCCCAAATTTGCAGATTTTTAGAAAATTTTCTACTACCGACCGAACAATGGACGGCGGACGGACATTGATCCTTTTGGTTGGTCCCAGAACGATTGGCACCCACCTGGAAGAAGTTATGGGTCAAATGGGATATTATTCACCCATTTTGAATATGTGTTTAGGAGATTTCTGGTACCTAGGCGTGTGGGGTATCATTTTCCACTAAATTTTGGACCCTGAATCAATTGGAATGGGTCCGGGACCCGCCACACCCACTGTTTCCCCCATTCGAGGAATAACCAACCCGTGTGTAAGAATTTGCAGGGTTTTATCTAGACACCATGAAACCTCCAGAAAAAAATTTTGAGCCGAAATCGGAGAGGTTGACCATTTGCACGAAAACAGGTTGATTATTCAAGGAATAACTAACCAAAAGAAAAATCTTCAAAATACCAACATTTCAAACTGAACCCTGCTTCAATCATCGGTTACTGGACTCAACTCCATCTGAAAAAATAATTTTGAATTTTGATATAAATGCCTACTGTGAAAAGCAACGTATCATGAAACAAAAATGCCTTATTTTTTACCGAATCGGAGAGATTGACCTCCATGAAAACAAACAAACTATATCGTTCAGAGAATAATAAATTAAAAGAGGCGCATTGTAATGGCAATAGGATTTGAATTACGGGTTTTACGGGTGTCCTTCATATATCTCTGGGCCACCATCAAAGACGTATACGCCTATGAAAGGACGAGCCATGTTTTGGCTGAATTGACCATACGAATCGTATTAAATCGGCAGAACGATCTGACATTTCTCTGAACTTGCAAGTTACGTACCCTTTTTGATTATTACGAGTATTTTGATCACGAGGGCTGAACAAAGCGCGGAATACCTGACTTTGCAGATGAAATTACGCCTCAGGACGAGTGCTGCAATTCTCCACAACTGTTGAAAGGAATGGCTGACGTGTGCCTTTAGAGAGTAAGACAAGAACATATATATTGTTCTTCATCTTTGGTTACATATAGAGGTGAACTAAAGGGCTCGGAATTCCTTTTTGAGCTCTCGTAATGGGCTCGACAGGAGAGAGCTTTTCGAGACTCAGGTGAAACTCAAGTCGCGACAAAAACGGCTCAACGCGTTGGCCCGTGTAGTAACACATGAGTCCCTCAGCTCACGAAGGGTGAAATAAAACACACTACAATGCGACGGTTTTCACGCAGTTCATGACGTGGTTCTCAAGGGTGAGTCAGGGCTAACTCGGGGGCCTATCGCTCCCTCACCAGTGTGCAGAGACTAGCCTGCCTAACCATCACAGGAGCCATGCATGGTACTCTTACAGCCGCCATGGAGGTACTGCTGGACCTGCCTCCTATGATCCCCTTCATCAAGGGAGAGGCTGCAAAGGCCTCCCTGAGGCCGAAATGGAATGGAACTTGGCGGGAATCAACCCACCAGGGTCATTCTACAATTCTGAGAGAGATAAACACACCTCTACTAGATATGGTGGCTGATGTCATGTCCAGAACTCCCTCCAAACCCCACCAATATAAGTCGTCAATGACTTCTGCGGGGCGAAGGGTCATACAGTGCTGTCCCAGTGATCTGATCTGGTACGCTGATGGGTCCAGAATGGTAACAGGGACAGGTGCTGGGATGTATGGAGCCAAACCTAGGTGGCAATACTCCACACCACTTAATTTTTTATTATTTATTATTTATTTATTCACTAAACTTTGGACGCTGAATCGATTGAAATGAGTCTTCATGCTCCTGGTTGGAAGAATAACCAACACCTGTAAAGGAATTTGCAGCATTTTTTTGGATGTACGTTGAATTTCCTCATTGACGGCACAATCATAACAGAGAACAATCTCTGGTAGTTGAATGATTTAAAGCATTCCAAATACTGCTAATTCAACACAGTATATGTATTTCTATAAATACTTTTATGATAACTGAATTTACAAAAAGGTCAGGGAAATCCTACAAATTCAATCAGCTTTTGAGTTTATTAGCCAACAAGGGTGATTTTTTTATCAATCTCATGGAGGAGCATTCAAGCTTGAATGTTAGACATGAACATTGCAGTAAGGTTTCAGATACTTTATCGTAGAGAATGTATTGCCAAGTGTTGCTCGATGCTCCAGACGTTCAAAGTGATTGCACCTACGTTCACTATCCTCTGCGATTCAATCCATCATTTGTGGGCACCAGGAGACCAGGACGTGCTTTGGAGCTCCAAGGCCACGAGAATGATCGTTCTCCTCGTCTTGAGCAGCCCGACCCGAGTGATCAGTATGTATAGGCCACGCTGAAGCTCACAAGGGGCGAAAGAAGGGTTTTTCCCGCATAGGTGAATCCAATTGTTATGGAACAACCTATTCAAAATCTCAGCTCAATCTCTTTTAAGAGAGGGGAGAAAGAACGCATCACCGCTGCAGTATAGACAGTGAAATGTGCTTCATGGCTCAGTTATTTGATTTTTTGTTTAGATACGTAAAGCAACTAAAATATTGTAAACGGGATATCCTAGTTCTGTCTAAAGCCACATTCAAAAGAGCTTCTAAGATGTAACAACACTTGTTTATAGGTATCGCGTAAGTGAGCTCGAAATCTAAAATTCTGCTACAGCATGTTAGAAATAAGAATTAGGGTTTCATCCGTTTGACATAGATTTGTCCGTTTTGGTTGGTTATTCCTTGAATAATCAACCTATGTTTTCATGATAAAGGTCAACCTCTCCGATTCGGTTCGAAATTTTTTTCTGGACGTTTCATGGTGTCTAGATCTAAAAAGGTACGCCGTCCGCCGGTAGTTTTCGGTAGTAGAAAATTTTCTAAAAATCTGACATTTGGGTCAGGGGTCTGTTCCCAGCCTAGGACGGTCCTCGAAACTTTTCAGCCCGATCGGACCAAATTTGGGCGGGGTAGGGGCCAAAATGTGCGAGATTTTGGGCGATCGAGGAGAGTTGGGTATCATTTTCCACTAAATTTTGGACGCTGAATCCAATCATATGGGTTCCAGAATGATTGGCACCCACTGGAAGAAGTTATGGGTCAAATTGGGTATATACGTATTACCCATTTTGTATATGTGTCAAGATTTTTGGTGCCTAGGCGTGTTGGGTATCATTTTCCACTAAATTTTGGACCCTGAATCGATTGGAATGGGCCCGGGACCCGCCACACCCACTGTTTCTCCCATTCGAGGAATAACCAACCCGTGTGTAAGAATTTGCAGTGGTTTTTATCTTCCTAACTTCTTAGAATGAAAATGCGTATAGGGCACGGTATTATTTTATGACCTCATTCTCAATATCGTCGGATAGGCATTCATCTTTGGATCGATATTATACCCCACTTAAACAGTTAGAAACGCGAATTTTTTTTTTTTAATTACAAACACCGAGATACTGAACCAATAAACCAGGAGAGAAGTTTAACGAGTTCTATTTTGAAGAACAAGAAGATGAAGTAGACTTATATTATACGTCGTGGAATACTACATACAACATATCGTATAGGTCTTTCCGCTTTTGCGACTTCAAGCAAATAAAAAAAAAGCAATAGTGACTTGAAGGCCCCGGATAGCGTTGTTTGTCCCATAAAACGCCGTTATTGTCTTCTCTAAGGAACACTAACCTATCCTTAAGGTGCAGTATGAGAAGAAACATTTGTGTTCGCTCGAAAGTGTTTTGATATTTTACAGGACCACGCACTAGGATACGACCTTTTCCAGATCATTTTCTATTCTAGCAGGTTTATGTATCGAGATTGAAGAAGTCGATTCTTAGTCTAGTTCAGTTTATTTTTTCTGTGAGGCCTTTTGATTTTCCACTTCCTATTGTACTAAACACGGTAATGAGACAGCTCATACTGAGCTTGTGAAACTATTGTGCAATGGGAGCTGCAGCCTTGTAGCATAGGGTTTAAACGGCTTTGTCTCATATTACTGAAGTACAGAGGTACAGCGATCAGATGCGCTACAATGAATCAAACTGTTCGAACACGATTAAGCACTAGGGACCTGACATTCAATTTCTCCTGTAATGGCTGCGGTCACACAGGAATTCAAATTGCCCTTCGCTGAAGCGGAAGACCTCAGGAGAACAGCATAGTGCATCAGATGAAAACGCACGATGTTAATGGTCAAACGAATCCAAACCTGCCCAAGGTTTATCGATCGCATGGGGTTTTGCTTGAACGCTTGTAGGCAATACTTGATGCCGAAATGTAGATCATTTTTCTGTAAATCTTTCTTAACAAAACTAGGATCAAAGAAAAATCGTTGTTGAAATCCTACTGTTGTTCAATGTTCGTTGACCAAAGACAATTTTCTCAAAATGTGTACTTCAAGAAATGGACTTTTGAGACTTCTGGCTGATAGGCGAGTGGGGTATCATTTTCCACTAAATTTTGGACGCTGAATCCAATCAGACGGGTTTTGGAAAGATTGGCACATAGTACCAGAGGTTATGGGTCAAAATGGGTATCTATCTACCCATTTCGATTGATTTCGGGTACCTAAGCGTGTGGCGTATCATTTTCTACTAAATTTTGAATTGATTGAAATGAGTCTTCATGCTCCAGTTCCAAGGAATAACCAACCCCTGTCAAAGAATTTGCAGCGTTTTAAAAATAAGTAGCCGTTTTCACCCGTACCCTGCCAACGCTTATCGCGATTGGGCTGAAAAGATTGGGAACCAAGGGCAATCTGAAGAATGGTCATAGGCCGAAATTTCGGATTTTGACAAGAATCGGTCAAATGTTAATTTTCCGCGAATCGGGGAATTCTATTTCAGGCATGATAACGCTGGGTTTTTATTCAGTGAGTAATAAATCCGATTGATTTCGTCAATTCATTCTTATTCTTTCTCAGTGAATTGTTTGGAATGTTTCTCAAGCGAAAGATCAAGGTGGGAATGTTCATTCGTTTTCCTTTCGCGGATCTCACGATATTCTCGATTGAAAAGGGTGAGAATCGGAGCGAAACAGAATAAAAGTGAATTAGCCCTGGAAGGAAGTAGGTGGATTTCGGCAGACCTTTCACGGCCTCTAACTTGAGGTTTCTTGCGTGAATCGAAATGGAATGTGATGATTCGAACTTTTTAACCAGGTGAACTCTGTCAGTGAAAATATTTTTTCGTCGAAGAGGGAATGCGTGGTCTGGAGAAGAAGAACCCATCATCCCCTAGGATGATTTTTATTCGAGCGTCCTTTGATAAATGGGGAATTATTCTTATTCTCAGCTTACAAGTTTTATTCACCAACTTTACCTATTGAAGAATCAAGCAACTAAAAATCATTATTTTAGAAGCGAAATGCGGAAGCACTTCAATCCGTGAATGAGAACCCAGCTAAATGAAGACCTAAGCTGAGAGTTAACTTTTTCCTTCTTCTACGGATAAACTCAATTCGTTTTAAATTGGAATCCACGAATTTAATTTGAAATTTTCTCACTCCTCTAGAGCGCTTTCTAGTGGCTGTGATGGGCTTCACGTCATGTTTCCACTTCACTGGATCACGTCAGGAATGGATCGTGTTATAGCGCTTCAAATGTGCAGATAGCGGGTAATGGGGTTTTTGTTTTTCCACTATGAGCGATATTTGGTCTTTTTGAAACCCTTCATCATCCGAAATTTTTAAGGGATGATCAGTTTGCCAATCTAAAAAAAAAAAAAAAATTGAATTGAGGTATCAATTTTGACGGATAGGGCACTAGTTCACCTCTATGCATGTTGAGAGGCAGGATATCCTTTGTAGGGCGGTTTATATGTTTATAGCACCATTTGTAATATATTTAAGGCACTCACAGGCAAATTTCTATGTACGTTAGGCTTCAAAGGATCTATAGAGAACCTAGCTAACGAGTTAGCTCCTTTCCCGTTCGAGGGTTCCCACAACCAATCATCGACTACACGGGTTAGTGTTCGCTTCGGTGGACACCCAACGACCGTTTAACCTTCATTTGGAGGAAATCGTCCTCCCTCGGGTCGCTTGAATCACTGAGAAGATCGATCCTTCTCGTTTGTGCTCTCCTAAGTTCTACCACGTGAAAGACCCACGAACCTTCGCTAGGGGTCGATTGCTGCCAAAACTGAAACAATTTTTTACGTCAATGTTGGGGATTCCCCATCCAGATGATGCGTAGACACAGTTTCAGTTACCTATTGTGGGAGAAGGAATTTCCCTCTGATGAAAAATGACGTGCTAGAAGCACTAGAGACAAGTCACAAATCATTTTTTCTTTCGCATTTGTAATAACCCTCATTCTACTGTCACTTGATTCCGCAGTGACTTAACCTCCTGATCCATCAAGTCATTTGGAAGACCATTCACCTGACCTTGCGCCCATCACACGCGTACCTGATGGGTGTTCCGTACTCGATTTGTCCCTGATTCATCAAGAAGTTAGGACATTTGACCGCTTATGTACCTGCTTCTTGGACAATCAGAAAATACCAGTAGAAGACGACATACGGTCTTAGTGGAACTCAAGTAGGTATGTGGCCTTGAAAGAGAGATCATGATTCATCAAGTTGGTTTTTGAGGAAGAGAAACATTATTGTTGTATAAAACTCTATAATCGTTGATACGAGACAAAATGAAAGAGCATCCGAATGAGAGCATTCTGGAGACAAGCCGAGCAGGGAACAGATCAGGATCCGGACAGGACCGAGTTGTATGGGGGCCACCAGGTGGCAGTGTTGCTTGAGTTGTGATGTTCAACCATAATGATCAGGTAAATCTTAAGTAGCCCGTACACAATCAGTTTTACTGACAGTCTGGTTTTACTGATAGCACGCGGTGGCGCTTCAGTCAATCTGTCAGTGTTCATTCGTAGTCGAGTTTCTGTGCTGTCGTAGCCCTCAAGGGCATTGCTTTTTTTCAATATGCCTTCGAAAAGTGATCTGGGCTTCCTTGCTTTGACGATTATAGCGTTGGAAAAAAAGGAGAATGACCAGAAGAGGAAACGACGATGGTCGAAGGAATGGTACAAGCTGAGAAATCGATTCACTCACGATCGTTTGCTCAATGTTTTGCGCGAAACGGAACCAAAAGATTATAAAAACATTCTTTGAATGAACGAAAAAAGTTTCGATAAGTTATTGGAGTTGGTGCGGCCAAAAATTGAAAAGAGTGGCACATTTATGCGAGAATCTATTCCCGCGACACAGAGATGTCAATAACCTAGAGGTACCTAGACCTAAAGTTCATGTCTGCGATTGCTCCTCAAACACTGGAAGTGATCATAATGGAAACGGTCCACCTGCTGCTCAATCTGCGCTGCCAGGGCCGACATCCGAAATGTTTGGTGCCGCGCTCGTGACTGAGACGAACTGACTCAATCACCCATCTACACGATCAGTCTGCTGCTTCAGTCAGTCCGAAATTCAAGATTTCTTTCAATCACCTTCCAGCACTGACTCAACCATCACTCACGCCCCTGGACGATCAATTTGCTCCTTCAATCACCTCGCGTCAATCTCGGAGGGACCAGACTGTCAGTAAAACTGATCGTGTAGGGGCTCCTTTAGATAGAAGCAGTGAAAGAGAGTCTACCGATGTTTGAGCAGATCGTTTTTGTTCAAAGAGACTAAACTATGAGTTTGGCAACCAAATTTTATTGAAAAAGGAGAGAGAATATTGGTGATCGTGTACGGATAGGGGGAAAAAAAGATCCAGCCACGTCGTAAGGTGAATTTGGTGAAATACTTAGACACCTAGTACGCACAGGAGGCATCACGCATCCCTTTTTTCTTCTGATTGTACGCATAAATCGCTCACGATGGCCTCTTCGGTTCGGCCGTCCCCAGCGACCGGATCCCCTCAAATGGAACGTCTGCGTTGGCGCCAACCGCCCGGAGAGTCGACTTTCCAGAACAGGGAAACGCTATAATACATCCACCTAACTCATCTATCCATCCTCCCACGGACTGTCGCATCCATTAGTTAGGAGGCAGTCGCCTATCATACACAAAAGTCAGGGTCAAGGTTAACAAGGCCGTTCTTACAGGAGTAGCTGACGACAAGTCACAGCAGGCTTTGCAGGGTTGCCTTATGAGCAGTCCTCAAAACGGAATAAGTCAGAAAATGAGGGGAGATGATTTGAATAAAAAGATACACTGCGATCATAGGTAATAGAAGTTTTGAAATAAGCTTTCAAAAGAAAAACGTTTCATACATTCATTAGTCATTGAAGAGATATGACTCTTTAGAGCGTAAATCTGGTCCGTTTTCCTGATCAGGGCTCGATAAAAATGTCTTACAAGTACAGTCGCACGATGTCTCCGGAAAGGTGCAAGTTCTCACATTAAGTAACACATTGAAAAGGTGATTTGCAGCTCTGAATTCCTTCAAACGCTAAAGCGCTCCACTCTAATCCCAGCTCAGACAAAATACAATTTTTCTGAAGTCTGTCGGTTCAAGGCAAAAGGACGATGAATAAGCGGCACAATGCTCTGTGAAGGTTAACGCGGATTAAATGAACGATAGAGGCAAAGTACCCACGGAAAAAAATTATCCCACTGGGAGAACCCACCGTGTAATTAGGCTCCACCCTGTAGGAAAAACAAAATAAATTAATTAAAATGACTTAGCCGGTTATGAATGGCTGGAAGAGCAAGCTAATTATCTCGAAGATAACGAATTATTATTTTCGAAAGGGACAATAACGTGGAAATTTCAGAGACGACCCTGAACACTATGAAATTGAATGTGAGCTAGAATGAAAATCGCACTTGCAAAGTCAACTTCTGGGAAAATGCGCTTTGAAAAACACCTTTTGGTTGGTTATTCCTTGAATAATCAACCTATGTTTTCCTGCAAATGGTCAACCTCTCCGGTTCGGCTCAAATTTTCTAAAAATCTGAAATTTGGGTCAGGGGTCTGTTCCCGGCCTAGGACGGTCCTCGAAACTCTTCAGCCCGATCGAAACAAATTTGGGCGGGGTAGAGGTCAAAGTGTGTTATGGATGGAAAAATGGATTATTTTGGCGAGTGGGGTATCATTTTTCACTAAATTTTGGACCCTGAATCGATTGGAATGGGTCCGGGACTCACCACACCCACTGTTTCCCCCATTCAATAATTTTTTTTTTTTTTTTTTTTTTTTTTTTTAATATATAAATATTCTCTTGGAAAAGCTCAGTAAGTATGAGCCTCGGCTACAAAACAATTATTCGTGTGTTCCTGTGATAGATACACTGATAAATTGTGACTTATTTTATAGTGCTCACGTATTAGTGACGGGAAAAGTGTTTCAATGCATTACGGACCCACATAACCGTCTAGTCTTCAGGAAAGGTTCCTTCAAGCTTACATCGTTGATGAGCCTAAACCCACCATGGTGCCTATCCAAACCACAAAGTTGCCCCAACGTCCCTTTGTATATTGATTGTGTACCATGTGTATCTGCATGAGTGGCCACTCTTCGTTAAGATAGGATTGGCATGATTATGGAGGTAGACGAAAATCCACTGTACGAAAAACCTCTCGATAAGACTGGTCTGGTCGAGTGAAGCGTTCGTAACGTGGGCCTTCTCAAAGGAAAAATGCTAACAATAGGTACAAGGGCCCTGGCGGTGTGCGGGGTCGAGATAAACGTGAAGGGATTATACCGGATGGGCAATCAGGACCAAAATGGATTCAAGATGGCGGGTCCAGCGCTATTGCCATCTGCTTTTCACAGTAAAATGTCAAACGTCTCACTGGAATACACTTTGAAAAATAAATATCTTCCTGTTTTTACTACAAACTTGTTGGCAGAATGATAAGTGGCATCATGTGTACCAATGAATTAATGTATCCTTTGAAAGAATGCCAATGAGTTTAGAAATACATTGATCTTTCCGTTTTACTCATTTGCCTTCTAGTTGACGCCTTTTCACATACATTTGCTTCTTTTATTGCATTCCCCCACGTAACGCACTTAGACGGCATCCTAAATTAAGATGCTCTTCATTACAAAGGCTGACGCATCACTTGAGGAGTCAGAATCTCCCTCAATGTGGTCATTTTTTTTGTCGGATAATCCGATTTTTGTCATGTTTTAAATTAAGTAGGGAAAATGGATTACGAGTATTACGCCGGAAAATGGAATAGCTATACTACAATAGGTATACAATAAAATAATTTGTATCCAGAAAAAATGCAATATCTCATTAGGAATGCACTTTTAGGAAGATATCATGCGAAAATGAGGAGGTCAGATGCTCAAGATAATGATTTCGAATATTACATGGCAGAAAGACCATTGTTGGAAATAAAATTTGAACAAGAGAGAATAAATTACAACTAGTGCTCTCGGTGTTTGCCAGAATGAGAGCATAGCTGCGGGAAAGTAATTTATTTTTTAGAAGACCACGACACTTGTCAACAGTAATAGCCTTCACCCAAGGATTTCGAAATGTTCTCAACCTTGGCTAAATCTGTACACATTTAGATTGCATGCAATAAACAAAGAAGTCTAGTAGCCTAATGAAGAACCAAAATGTATAAAATTGTGTACCAAGCGTTCCAGTCAACGGTTTATAAATCCAGATCGTGGCTATCATATTTTTTCCAGCGGCCTACTGAATAAAAACACCACATAATGCCAACCAATTAATTATACGAAATTAACGCGAAGACGGAAAAAAAGGAGGCAACTGAATACTCTTGTTACGGTCTTGTTAGCATTACAAACAATTTAAGTGGAGAATGAGATGAAGTGGTGGACCATTTTCGTGAATGGAAAAGAAGACAAAATGAAACCTAAGCCGTCGTCCACTTCTTTTTATTGTTCCAGTCCTAATCGGTCAAAAATATTAAAGAAATGGCGATAGGCATCTATTTTTGCCTCTGAAAGCGGCTTTCAAGGGACATGAATAATTTGAGAGAATAATAAGTCTTCCGGTCCTAGCAGAGGCCGTATAAATTGTGATATTTCCATTTAATTCCAGGTCTTGTTGATATATCTTCATAGGGTATATTCAACTTGATTGGTACATAGATTGTATATGACTCGTATATATCGTATATAGATTGGTACGTAGATATCGGTTGAATCAAATACATATTCCATAGAGTAGATCATATTCTTTTATTGTCTATAAGTCATTTTCATTTAATCAAATCAGGAAGGTTCCGTACCTCTTTCTGAACTGGTGACCAACAATTTTCAGCATAGATCTTATATTCTGAATACTTTTAGGTGAGCTTTTGATAACCTGCATTATACGCCGTAATATCAATTAAAATAGGTAGATAACCCCAATCAGAGTTGAAAGATTAGTAAATATTATGGAAGGTCAAAATATCACGACATAGAAAACGCTCGTTTGCTCTTGATGGATCAGAGATTTATACTATAGAGTCTTCTCAACTCGAGAAATCCTCATTCTTGTAGTCATAGAAGTCCTATAGGATTTTCTGGTTCTGATATCATTTTCTGTTGGAAGCGATTCACTTCGGCTTTCCTCTCGATTGTACCGATGGAATAGGATGATATCGATCGCCGACCTAGTGGCCACTACCGTATCCCCGATTGACTTTTTTCCAATTACGAGATCGAACGGTGCGATAGTCCATCACGGAGCTCGAGGATATTGTTCGGGAAATGCTTCGAAGATCATCTGCAACACTGATCGCTACTGTTTCCCCTTGCAATTATCAACTGTCATCTATTCCAACACTTCACTTCGTGGAGTAGAAAAAACCCTGCGAATTATTACACACGGGTTGGTTATTCCTCGAATGGGGGAAACAGTGGGTGTGGCGGGTCCCAGACCCATTCCAATCGATTCAGAGTCCAAAATTTAGTGGAAAATGATACCTCACACGCCTAGGCACCAGAAATCTTGACACATACAAAATGGGTGGATACATACCCATTTTGACCCATAACTTCTTACGGTGGGTGCCAATCGTTCTGGGACCCACTTCATTGAATTCAGCGTCCAAGATTTGGTGGAAAGTTATACCCCACACGCCTAGGTACCAGAAATCCCGAAAACACATATTAAACCTCGGACCAGGCGCATGGAGACTCATTTCTTCAACATGGGGAAATGGGGAAAACAGTGGGTGCAGCGGGTCCCAGACCCATTCCAATCGATTCAGGATCCAAAATTTTGTGGAAAATGATACCCCACACGCCTAGGTATCAGAAATCTCGAAAACACATATTCAAAATGGGTAATAAATACATAATTTGACCCATAACGTCTTCCAGTTGGTGCCAATCGTTCTGGGACCCATTTTATTGAATTCAGCGTCCAAAATTTAGTGGAAAATGATACCCTACTCACCTAGATCACCCAAAACCCCAAAAAATCCATTTTTCAAAAAACACATTTTGACCCCTACCCCGCCCAAATTTGGTCCGATCGGGCTGAGAAGTTTCGAGGACCGTTCTAGGCCGGGAACAGACCCCTGACCCAATTTGAGTGGGGTAGCGGTCAAAATGTGTATTTTGAAAAAATTTTTTGGGTTTCGGGCGATCTAGGCGAGGAGGGTATCATTTTCCACTAAATTTTGGACGCTGAATCCAATAAAATAGGTCCCAGAACGATTGGCACCTACTGGAAGACGTTATGGGTCAAATTGGGTATATATTACCCATTTTGAATATGTGTTTTCGAGATTTCTGATACCTAGGCGTGTGGGGTATCATTTTCCACAAAATTTTGGATCCTGAATCGATTGGATTGGGTCTGGGACCCGCTGCACCCACTGTTTTCCCCATTTCCCCCATGTTGAAGAAATGAGTCTCCATGCGCCTGGTCCGAGGTTTAATATGTTTTCGGGATTTCTGGTACCTAGGCGTGTGGGGTATAATTTTCCTCCTTTGCATAAAAACATAGGTTGATTATTCAAGGAATAACCAACCAAAAAAAAAAATTGAGCCGAATAGGAGAGGTTGACCATTTGCATGAAAACATAGGTTGATTATTCAAGGAATAACCAACCAAAAGCCCAAACAGAGAATCCTTCTTATAATCATAATCATTCACACGCGACCGAAATGCCTTTTTATTTAACAAAATGATTAATTTGCCATCCTACTTTTATTTCCATTAGCTTTTTTTGTTGATTCATTTTCATAATGTATACATAATTTGTGGTATTTTTGTAGCGTGCACCTGCAGATAATTTAGGATTGCAATGTGCGTGACTAACCTTTCTTCAAATACGTAAAGATAAATCCTCGAAAATGACTGATCTCTTCAAGTTTAATTCACAACGAAGTTATCATTTCCACGACTTTCATAAATAAAGTACACGACTCACTCGGCAAATTTGGTTTTGGGGCCAAACGTACTTCACCTCAACATGGTATCTGGGTCATGGTGGAGGCGGAACCATTGAAATTCAATGAATCTAATCAATCACTCAGTTAGTGATTCGTCATGGTTATGGAAGCAACATCTCCATTCCGGCTATTCGCTATTTCTGCATAGAAGGCCTCTCCCATGATGATAGGGCTGTCATCATCTTCTCCTCGAATCAGATCATAATATTATAATAACGTGATAATGCATTCCTATTATTACCCTAATATATCTTTCCTAAACTGGCATTTATAGGATTATTAGACGTGGGATTTTTATTGCGTAAATATTTTTCTACAAGGTTATAGGACTGGCAATCCTCCCTTCCGGACATTTCCCTACTTCGGAAAAAAAATTTTATTTGGCCAATTACAACCTAATGCTAAAGACCTTCAATCAATGTTTGTGTTCAACCAAAAATCCTATTGTAATTTTTTTTTTTTTTTTTTTTTTTAATTGCTTTTATTTCATAAAACTGTGTACATTATAAGACATACAAAATAATTCTTTTGCTACTCCCCACTCGAAGTCACAAGGCTGTGGGGAAGGAGTTCCATATTCTACTCCCTTCTCTTTGAATACGTTATGCCTAAGTACTTGGAAAATTCATGAAGGGTAATAATAGTTACCTAATGTACACGTGATAAACGATTGAAACCACTGGAATGACCTATGATTTGTTCTCAACTCCTACATAGGCCTTGAGCTCCTTTTGAAGGCATCAAGTTTACCTATCGTTCTAATGTTTGGCAGAGCGTTAAACAATTTGGCACCTCTGTAGTCATATGCCTGTTGACCGTGCAGTGTTTTCCGAAAAGGGATTTTTAGCAGGAGTTTTTTCCGTATTCTGGTGCATCCTTCTTCCAGGAATTGAAGCTCATTTCTCTGAGCATCCCTGAAAGGTTTTGTGATGGTGGCTGTGTCTCGGAGATCTCTGAACTTCATCACCTTGAATTCTTCGAAGAGAGCTTCAGTTGAGTACCGAAGTGGCTTCTTCAGCAGGACTTTGATGAGAAGTTTTTGCACGAGGTACACTGCGTCGAGTAGACGACCCCCCCCCCCCCATTCCGACACACCGTAAATTATCCGAGACTGGACAAGCGCAAAATAAAGCATCTTCCGCACCTCGTTTGACCAAAAATTACTTACTTCCCGACACACACCAATTTTATCATTTTCGTTGTTAGGTTCTTCACATGCTGATCCCAACGAAGACATTGATCGACATCCACCCCCAAATATCGAGTCGAAGATACCTGCGTGATCGTCGGACAAAGGCAAAGTTCCCAGTGATCGCATTCTGCACTTTATGCTCCCAATATTAGGATTCTCCGCTTCCCCTCATTGAAAATGCGATGTAACTAGTCGTGGACACACTGATGCATGGATGCATTGTTCAGCTTTTCTGACTGCTTGGTCCTAGCCATTGCCAGACACAATGTACGCAGTATCATCGGCGAATGATACAGCTCTTTCTGTGAAAAGTTCAAGCAGCCTGTTCACGTATACCGTGAAGTATATTGGTCCGAGGACCGTCCCCTGCGGGATTCCACGTCTGCCAGGTTCACGATCGCTGATAACATGTCCAATTTTAGTGTAGTGACTCCTGCCTTCCAAGTAGCTTGCTGTTCATGTGACAAATCCGCGGTTAACTCCAGTTCTCTCTACGGCCGTGACCAGCTCTCTATGAGAAACCGTGTCAAATGCTTCAGTCAGGTCCTGATAGATGCAAATTACTTTTTTCCCAACGTCCAATAAATTCAGTATGGTTGCAGTCATGTAGCATACTGCATCGTGTGCTTCTACCTTTCCTAAAGCCGTGTTGATTATCGCTAATTAAATTGTGGTTTTCTAAGTACTTCACAAAATAGTCCTTAGCCAATCGCTCGATGACTTTTGCCACAGTTGATAAAAGCATTTTGGACGATAGTTATGCAGTTCCGTAGGATCACCTTTCTTGAAGAGCGGGACGAGCAATACTTTCTTATAGGCCGAAGGGAAGCAGTTCTCGCGAAAACTACGGTTCGCTATCACCATCAATGGAACAGCCAAGAGGTCCTAAAACTTTTTCATCAGTTCGGTGCTGAAATTATCTACACCCGGACTCGTGCCTCCTCGTAGTTTATCGATTACACGCTCAACGTCTTCTTCTGTTACCTCAAGAAAATTCTCGATCTGAGAAGGCTTCAGGTACTCGCGCTGAAGAAAGTTTGTCGCCAGTTACGAATGAAAATTTGTCGCCAGTTAACGTTTAGTTATGCTTTCCCCAATCGTCGAGAAGAAATGATTAAAGGCATTAGCCATGGTCTTTGGTATAGGTATTTAGGTGGTATTTAGGTAAATGAAGCAGTTAGGACCATCGAGTATATAAAACTAGCAGATGTAATAGACCAGTTACCAAATTGAAGGTAATGAGGTAAAGATTTCCCACGTGCAAGATAGCCACAGAGTTTGAAATGAAAGCCTGATAGTCTTGAACACACTGTACAAACGTCCCCAGGAGCCGAGAGTGGCCGTTGGGGTTTTGTTACGAGCCAATATTACTCCGGGTTATTGGGGAGGGCTAAAAGCGTCATTTATGTTTGTCCACAACACCTACGTATACGTTCACCGAGAAATAGTCAACCTCGACTCGGTCTTCTGGAGAAAGCATTTTCCACAACTTCTGAAATGGAACCATTCGATTTGCACTCATGCGTCGATGGCTTCCAATGAAGCTTGTAATGATTTACAGTTATGTCACCTAATGATCTGCTTGAAACTGATGACTCCAGGAATTATGGCTAAAATATTTTTCTCACTCAATCTTTTAAAGAATACCTGGATAATAACGATCATGACGGTGCCACTGAAATCAAAATCCACCTGCCCTGGTGGAAGCAATTCAAGATCGCGGAAATTTTCTGAGCACAGTATTTTTCATCAACCTTTCTTCTTCCGTCTTCATTCATTTCTCGCTCCCCTGCGCACTATCCCTATTGAGACCCTCATTTAATTTCCATCCTATTTCCTCTATCCAAAGCCTCAGCTCTCGCACCTCAATTCTTTCCAAGCTAATCTTAACAAAGTGCTCTCCATTCTTCTATGTTTTAAGTTGAGACGAAGAAAGTAAGGTCGTGACAATTAAGTAATGCTCTATCTTGTTCGCATTAACAATGCAGCTGCAAGGTAATTAATTATTCACGATTGAATTGCACCAATTGTGCTCACAACGTTCCCAGTAAAATAGGAGAAGAAGAAGAATAAATTTGTTTATTCTTTTATTTGTTGTATTGTTTATTATTTGCTTATATTATATTCGCGGATCAAAAATCAAAATAAACTTTATAGCGTAGTTGTTTTTTAAACAGTCCAGCGGAGATACGGGTTTCTATTTTGAGCATCATAATATGTACAACTCATTTGAGAGTGAGGGCAGGGAGTACAATCACCCTGGACGTCAAAATGTGAATTTCAAAAAATAAATTTTCGAGATTTCTGATACCTAGGCGTGTGGGGTATCATTTTCCAGTAAATTTTGGACGCTGAATCGATTGAAATGATCCGGGACACATCTTCAGGTTTCCCCTACCTTTCCACATGCTCAATATTTTGGACAATTTGGGTGTGTGGGGTATTGTTTTCCACTAGTTTTTGGACGCTGAATCGATTGAAATGAGTCTCCACGCTCCTCGTTCGAGGAATAACCAACCTCTGTGAAAGAATTTGCAGCGTTTTTTGTTTTTTTCTTAATTTAATCAGTGAGCTTGAACAAAGAACCTTCTGTCAGTTGGTCTTCCTTGAATGTAGTAAGTATAAATTTAAGAAAAAAATTACTGACACTACGTAAAAATTTATAAATAAAAATATTAAAAATTACAATTTGCCCTAAACTGAATCCCTTATGACTTGGGGAGTTTTCAAATATTTTTGTCTTTAATCAGTTTAAAACTTTGCTAATTTCCCTGGCAAAAAAAAAATCAAAACGTCGCAACTTTTGAGAAATGATCAACCACTAGATAATTTATCACGAACTTGACAATGTCTCAACAATAAACAGAAACTGGGGCAACATGGGAAATGCTGCATTGTCGCCAGAAGGATTTAATTGATTTCATCTCTCAGCTAACTAGCGAAGTTCCGAGGTTGGCCTTGATCTTGTTGACTTGGCTCAAAGAAGGGAAAATCTGCCAAGGGGTCAAGTTCATGCGGCTTTTTTACGTCGGGGGCGTTGCTTTATGTCTCCTGTCTCAACCACCCGCTTCTCTTCGACGTTTTCATACATCACCCGAACATTCGCCGGTAGTTTTGCGTTTATAATAGGCCAATATGGTTTTTATTGCGGGCGAAATTGACTTTGAGACAACCCACGTTAGGGTCCACTTTGTTCAGGCCATCAAACTAGGGGATCCTCAGTTTAACCCGTATCGTTCTCGGTACAATGTAGCCTAATGAGAAGTAGTGGTGAGGAATTCATAATTATTATCGAAGTCCAGACCGAATGACAGTCAAAGGTTGCCTAAAGCAAAGTCACAAAATAAAACACACGGGTTGGTTATTCCTCAAATGGGGGAAACAGTGGGTGTGGCGGGTCCCGGACCCATTCCAATCGATTTAGGGTCCAAAATTTAGTGGAAAATGATACCCCACACGCCTAGGTAGCAGAAATCCCGAAAACACATATACAAAATGGGTAATAAATACCCAATTTGACCCATAACTTCTTCCAGTGGGTGCCAATCGTTCTTGGACCCATTTCATTGGATTCAGCGTCCAAAATTTAGTGGAAAATGATACCCTACTCGCCTAGATAGCCCAAAATCTCGAAAATCCATTTTTCAAAAAACACATTTTGACCCCTACTTCGCCCAAATTTGGTCCGATCGGGCTGAAAAGTTTCGAGGACCGTCCTAGGCCGGGATCAGACCCCTGACCCAAATTTCAGATTTTTAGAAAATTTTCTACTACCAAAATGTTTATCTAGTTGACCCAAATGTAATACGTATATCTTCATCTGGTCCATCAGAACCAACTCAGCCTTTCGTTTCTGCTTGAACCAATGATTTCAGCTGTCGTCCCTAACGATTTTCTGCCTCTTCACCGTTCACATTATTTGTACCTTCAACGCCCAATTTTCAAAGTTTTAGCTATTTGGAAGTCCTTGTTTGATCAACGTCGGATATTTGTCTCGAGTCTTTCTACGAGTCTCGTACTTCGAACCTCTGCTTTGAGTGAAATTAAGAGAACTTTTCGAGGAGTATTGCAAACGTTCAGTTCACTCTCATTATGTTTCGAAGAAGTTGGGAACAAAAGTTCCTAAAATTGTTTTCGACAAGAAAGGGATGAGTAAGAAAAGTTAATGGTTTTGATTGAAGAGAAGGTTAGTGCCGACCTACCGTCAGGACCCAACCTGAATCTATTCAGCGAACGGTGGGTGCTGACACCCTAAAAGCCGAGGTACTTACTCCAAAATCTCGAAAACTTAATTTCAAGTTCCTACTTTCATCCATACAATGCAATTATAATGCAATCCTGCACATTTTCGGAGGATTTCAATGGCATTTTTCACCATATGGACATGCCGGAGGTATTGATATCCCACAATTGGAA
The DNA here is from genome assembly GCA_019603395.1 of Cyrtorhinus lividipennis. Classification (NCBI taxonomy): domain Eukaryota; kingdom Metazoa; phylum Arthropoda; class Insecta; order Hemiptera; family Miridae; genus Cyrtorhinus; species Cyrtorhinus lividipennis. The sequence continues at coordinate 22,571,417 of CM034002.1, read as the reverse complement.
ACGTACGAAGTAAAATTTGGAGGAGGAAATATTTGCTCATACGAATACAAAACTAATTATTGCTACATGAGTAATAAACCGAAACATTATTGAACTTTAGAAAAGTCGTTTTATGGTCTTTTCTAAGGACAATATAGTCCGGCAAAAGCCTCAAACTATCTATAAATTTTATATTCTAAGCAAGAATATATTTCGAGACAAAAGCCATACCATTTTTGCGGATATACCACCTCGTCCTTTGTTGCTCAGTCTTAAAAACAGTGTTGGTTGGTTATTCCTTGAATAATCAACCTATGTTTTCATGCAAATGGTCAACCTCTCCGATTCGGCTCAAAAAATTTTTCTGGACGTTTCATGGTGTCTAGATCAAAAAAGGTCAATGTCCGTCCGCCGTACGTGCCGTTTTCGGTGGTAGAAAATTTTCTAAAAATCTGACATTTGGGTCAGGGGTCTGTTCCCGGCCTAGGACGGTCCTCTAAACTTTTCAGCCCGATCGGACCAAATTTGGGCGGGGTAGGGGTCAAAATGTTTTTTTTTTTTTTTGAAAAATGGATTTTTCGAGATATTGGGCGATCTAGGCGAGTAGGGTATTATTTTCCACTAAATTTTGGACGCTGAATTCAATAAAATGGGTCCCAGAACGATTGACACCCACCGGAAGAAGTTATGGGTCAAACTGTGTATATATTACCCATTTTTTATGTCCAAAGATGAAGTAAAAGCGAGGGATCTAAAGATTCGTGTTGAGCTCACACCAGCTAATGTTTCAGACTTTAAAGCTAATCAAGCAGCATTTGTCGGGTTTTTAAGCCACACTTTGTGATCACTTCGCTTGTTCTTTACCTTGTCTAACCAACTTCAAAGCTACTTCGATCCTTAACTCGTTCTCCATTTTCTCACAATGGTCTCGGCAAGTGAAGCTCACGGAACCATGTTATTCCAGGTTGGTAAAACAAAAGCCCTTCACACGGCCTGGCAGCTCTTCTACGTTAAAGTTGACTCAAAAACGACAGCCACTTCTAATTCCTACTTCAACTCAAGCGACGTTCTAATCTTCTGTCATTCCCACAATGAGGTTAAATTCTTGTGTTGACCTTTTCGAACGAGTTATAGAATGCTCACAAAACTTGAGAGGATATATATTTATATGTGTTTGCAGTATTTGACGATCGGAGATCAAAATGCGCTTCAGTAATTAAAGTTAAACAAGAGAGATTATATTCTATTCCAAAATATGTATTGAGCATTGTCGGCGTATATCTTCTAATTGTTCCCCCCTCCCAACGACCAGGGAAAGCAAAGTGCATCTAATCAGATTTTATTTGAGAACCTTCAGAGAGGTGACGACCATTTGATGGTGGTTGATCGCCCACTATACGATATTTCCGGTACCGCTTATTATCCCTTCAATCAGTACTGTGCTCCTGTGACCTCAACGTATGACGTATTCGCCTGGTTCAGTAGCTAGCCTGATCGATACACCTTCGACCCGACACTTTTCCCGCAGGAAGTCACCCGTACACACCCTTTGTCACAGGTTGGGATACGTTGCGGACATTGGTTTCTAATCGATCTAAAAATAATGCAACCCTCTCCGAGCTTCTCCACATGACCTGAATAAAATTGTGGATAAAACCACAACACTGTCCCAGAATCAGTAACTAAATCCCTTCGAGTATCAGGTGGTTTGACGTCTAATAGTGGTCTGACCATCCATTGATTTCTACATTTCTATAAAACGCTGCTAATACACGTAACAAAATATACCCTAAATTACATATTTATGTAAATAGTAGGCTCACAGTGCACGAAAAAATTGCCGTCTAATAAAAATGTTGAATCAATGATGGAATGTAACAATGATCCTTCAAATTCCGATTGTGAACACTGTATCGTATCCACATACCCGTAAGCCTGAGGATTACTTGTCGTGTCACAAACGTGTATTCATGCGCAAGTTCTACCTATATCAGAGGGAATACAATACGGCGATTTATTGAACTGAACTGGGGAATAGAGGGTTTACGGTTTTCGGGAATGACAAGGACGTTTCATTGTCTACTAACCGTTTAAATGATAACGCGGATCATGAATACACAAACTCTCGTCCTCATGAACCCGAATTCCTATTGGTGTATCCACTCAATCGTAAATTTGAGGTCCCTTGGATGGGACCGTGAATTTACACGAACAATAATTAATGTTCCATATTACATTTACTGATTCCTTGGAACGTGTGACACTCCAGTATTTACAGGTCGCTTTCGTCCTGGAAATTACGTTTGGTGATTTTCACATCAAAATGTTGAAGCATACGTTATTTTTCATTCCTTCATTCCCCACTCTTATCTACTAACACTGCAGAACTAGAACAATGTTTCCATGAAGATTCGATACTTTATAATAGAGCAGGACCAAGAGGGCAAGACCATTGAAAATATCAGGCGCACATATTTTTCTCATACTTCCACCTCAAACGCCAGTAATGAAGGAGAGGATAAAGCGATCGTAGACTTCTGATTGATCTTGTTAGTTCATAACTTTCTTCCAGAAAGCCTACACTGCTCATCAAGGAGATGGAGTTAAGTGTTTTGCTGGAAGGGGAGGAAGGTGTGGGGGAATAAAGGAATGAAGTACCCTCTGACGTCAGGATTCCTAGAACTGGAATACTGAAATGTCACTATTAATGACACTATTGATATTTCCATATTTCTTATATTTAATAAGTTTGTATATCTGTAGGGGCTGAAGAACTCGACGAATGGACCGACTCTCCGGACAAGTTCTACGTCACAACTCGTCTTATTGACTCTTTAGGAGGAAATCGTTTGGTTAGAAGGAGTGACGAGGACGATAACAGCGACGAATGGAAAAGATTGGACACATCAGGTGGCAATCGGCTCATAAGGTCTTTGGACTCTTTGGGTGGAAATTACTTGGTGAAGAGACTCTTGGACACTCTGGGGGGAAACCGTTTGGTGAAAAGACGTTTGGACACGTTGGGTGGTAACCGATTGGTCAAGAGGAGGTTGGACACTTTGGGAGGAAATCGGCTGATTAAACGTCCACTGGACACGTTGGGCGGCAACAGGTTGGTGAAGCGACTTTTGGACACTTTGGGGGGCAACAGGCTGGTGAAGAGGCCTTTGGACACGTTAGGAGGGAATCGACTAGTAAAACGGCCTTTGGACTCTTTGGGTGGACACCGTTTGATTAAAAAATCAGGAAGTTCTTCGACATCGGGTTTTATAGATCGTCTTGGGGGCGGCCACTTGTTGAAGAGGAGTTCAATCGCTGCAGAACAAGTGGAACCATTTCAAATTGACGATCTACCAGTCAACACCTACCCAGAGTCAAATGGACAAATCGAAAACAACAAATACAGTCAACCAAATCCAACAATCTCTGAACTAGTCGGACCAGAGCAAACATTGGAATATAACGACGGTTAAATTCACGTATAAAACATTGACAAGACTGCCACCAAAAAAAATAGTTGTAGGTAGTTAAGTGCAATGCTATGTTGTAACTCGACCTAATTTGGAGTTAGTGATGCAATAAAGACCTGCTCGCAGGCGCCGATTCATTTCATAATCAATGTTATCCCTGGATTACCTGCCGATGACACTGTACTACTGTGTGGTTAATTAATTCACTCGTCGATTTACTATATACTTGGGCTCACTTAGGCAGCGTGATTTCAACATCCTCTAAATTAGCCCTATGAAGTTCAGAAACAGTTAGGGATTTGAACTTTGGCCAAAAAGGTGTGGTAGGTCAAATCATGTCCACAAAATCTGAAGAAAAGCTGATGAGTTTGTTCATTATACCTCTTAGGTAATAAAATGCAATATAATACAACTATAATAAAATATAATACGTAATCAAAACGCTCTGGGTGAGTTCAGGAAAACATACAATTTGACTGAAATATAACTGGTGTCAGCTCATCAAACTAAATGCGTACCATAAACGCTCTGGTCTGTTGGATTGGACTATCAACATCGTAGAAAGAGGAGGAAATTATTTTTAAAAAAATGAAGAATTTTCATCGAACGAAACCCCAAAACAGTTGTCACTGAAATCATTCAATAGCAAATCAATATTTTTGAGTGATCCCCGAACTCTCCTCTACGGTGGAATGAATGAGCCGGAAATGTTCATGCATAAATCATCCTTGAATACACATGGAATTTAAATCCAATAATTTTCCCCGGTTATCTCAGTATTGGTCAAATAACAGGTCCAGTGTTTGGTTTCGTTCTTTAGTCAAATATTTAGTAGAGAGCAAATCTACAGTCATCATACCCACAAACATCAGTTGTTTGATGTGCGCTTATCTCAATAACCCCAACTCACTTGGACAGTTGGAAGAATAATTGGCATCTTCGTCAAATTGATTGCTATCTAGATAGAAAATTCCCAGGTGACTCCTTCTTCAAGGGAAGTTTTCCTCTTTTTCAATCGCTACGCTCGGGAAACTCACGTTTATTAACAGCCCAAGTGGGAAGTTGAGGTCGTTAAAGGAGGAAACGCCTTCCAATCAAACCTCCCAAGCTGAGGCCCACGTACTCTATTATTCTGAGCCAAGGGTTGAGCAGGAAAGAGAGAAATCCTCGTCCGTGGAAACACCAGTTTCTATAGGGAGCTATCCAAGTGTTGAGATGGTCAGTGTTCTGAAGGCAACGGAATTAGTTCGTCAGAGTGTAACTTGATCTTCTTACCAAAGACGAACCAACCTACAACAACGTTTGAAACGGAAGATATAGTAATCAACCAAGTTGAGCACCATGTCAGTGTAGGTTTCACCGGGCAATTCATTGTTTTCGTTCTAGACAGGTAATTTAAGTTCTTGGAGAAATTTTCATACGCAGATATAAATAATAATTCATTCTTTCAGACTTAGATGAGTGGCTTTAGTTAGAAATAGATGTTTCTTGACGAAAATATTTCGATGTGGAAAGAAGGCATCCCTAAGAAGAGCACTTCTTATCTTCAAATATAGTTAGGCTGAGTCGATTCTTGGGTTTTAGCCAAAATCATTATGATAGTTCAGTGCAAGAAGCATAAATATCCCTTTTGCTTCGCTCTAGTTTATTACTTCTGCGATTCTCCCATTCAACTAGATGGAAGATAGCTTAAAATATCGAGGAAGCTGAATAATCTTAGACAAATCGTGGATAGAAAAATGTCTTTGTGCTCATTATGCAATTGGAGCTGTGTTTCGACCCAACGGGAAGAGTTTGGAGAGACAGTTACGATGGCCTTAAATGTAGGAATACAAATTATACACTTCCGAATACTCTGAAAAGAGCATTTGTAAATCTATGACAGGAAGTTCCATCAAGAACTACAACTTTCAGCAGGGACGCCAAAAAGTGTGATCGTACGGTCAGACAATCAAGAACACTCCAATTCTTACTGTACTACAATTTCGAGTTTCAGATCTACAGATCAAGATCTACTGAAGAATATTGAAGAATGGTAAGCGCATGTGCATGATAACACGATGAGCTTACACCAAACGAGTACACCTCATGGTAGTATATTATATTATTGTTCAAAGTAAACGCTTTCGAATGGTTACACACTAGGACCACACCAGACATGGTTCCACGCATGATGTAAACTCGTAATGCATGCCAGTAACATTTTGGGCTTCGTTGCCGTAAATACTAGAGTAATTTTGAAACGATTTGCCAACAATTATTATATTTTTACAATATCACTCAAACTCATAGAAATGGTATAATCAACCATAACCGATTCACTTTCACTTATGTAATGATAACTTTCCAGGGGTTGAAGGGGGGTGGCCAATTCCAGCAATGACAATGGGATCAGTTGAAATTATACCATGATTCAAAAGAACGAATCACGATCTAGGTACTGGCATCACAAAACTAACTTCTTCTATTGGTCTTTGACAGGGGTAGCAAACTACTACGATCGACTCTCGAGGCAAGCAAAGGCACAAGGACTCAGGAATCTGGATCCACTTGGTGGCTACGCTTTCGGAAACAGCAAAAGATTTGACTCATTGAGGTAAATGACAAACATATTCAACTAGAATGATCTATTTAAGAAATACGAACATCACCTTGAGTTTTAATTAACACCTTCTTCCTCCCAAACCGTCTTGATGATATCAATTTTGACTGTTCAGGTACAAGAACGTAAAATGTAAATAAGGGAAATGTTATCTGGCTCCAATGGTGGCTGCTAGCAACTCCAAACGTGGAATAGTTATCTTCTTCAACGGAGCTACACGTGACTTTGCAGCATCAGTGTGACGAAAATGCCTTCGCAAGTAGGAAACGGTGGCAAAAGCCGACTGACTTGCGTCACAAAAAACTAGTAACGTGACGTCACTATCCTTCATGGAAACCTTAATCCAACGGGGTATTGCAATTTCGTCCAAGGCGCTGATTTCAGACAATCAATTGACGAACAACTTTCTGCTCTTGTCTGATAGGGGAGCGTCCCAAGTACCGCCATCTTTCCAACTATCCTGGATAATCATCCTTGGGATCAATGAAGTAGGTGCACAAGCTCCAAGAGGGTCAAGAAGCCTCTGACTCGCAGAGAGGACTAATCTTCTGGTGACCTCCTTGAAATCCTCAATTTTTCGGGGTGTTTATTCCTAAAATTATCTGACTTTTGATCCCACAAGATACCAAGAACCGGAGTGCTTGTGAGCGCGGAATCAGTCCACTCCCACCCTCGTAAGTCGAAACGGGCCTCGAGGAGAACTGCTTTTGCCTGGCTCACAAATGCTTCCAAATCGTCTTGGCTATCAACCGATGTCACGCAATTATCTACATACAGGCTTCCATTGAGGTGCGAGACAGTTGAAACGTCATATGGGGTGTCACCATGAGCTGCTTTCTCCTTACATCTAGAGAGATGGTGATGAATAACTGCAGGCTGCTTGTGACTCCAAAAACAACAAATAATGAGGACACACAAAGTGTGTGATCCCTTAAAGAAAACTAAGTTTTAGATAATTCAAGCACATTCGGGAGCCTCAGAATCAGCATTATGTGCAGGTATATCATAAATGAATACTGAGAAAACGGGAGCAGCATGTAGCATGTTGCGAGGCGTATACTACCCCTTTGAAGCTAATTGAAAAAATTAGTTGAATCATGATTGGGCGGAAAAAGAGAGATTTTGCCCACCTGTAAAAAAAGGACAAAAGACTAAACTGATTTAGCAGGAAACCTGATTCAGTATAATTCAGTTATGAAACCCAATTGCAAGTTTTTGCAAAAATTGGAATGGAGATTTGTATTTCACTATTTCCCCCTTGACGATTGCGACTATTCGGGCATTTAAAATTCCTAAATGAGTCTTTCAACGCCATGCATTATACTGACATTTAAGCTGCTTATTACGATTTATGGAATCGTCATCTCCGAGCAATTAGGCCTCTCAAATTATAATATTTTGCTTCCTAATCCTCACTTTTTTTTTTTTTTTTTTTTTTTTTTTTAATAACGAGAATATTTCCCTTTCTTCTGCGGTTTTTTTCTTGTTTTATGCGAGGTTTCAGAGCTAATTTAATTGTCATGGCTCCAACATCATTATTCATGCTCCGTAGATCGTGGAGGGATGCAAACAAATTTAGAGGAAGGAAGTTGTACATATTCAGCGTCTACATCAAATAAGGGTAGGGTTACCTTTTCATCCCTGCGTTTTGCTTGAAGAGCTACGGGTCCGTTATTTCATTCACTACATGTTCTTCTTTCACTTCTGAGTGAAAAGATAAAAACTCTGCAAATTCTTACACACGGGTTGTTATTCCTCGAATGGGGGAAACAGTGGGTGTGGCGGGTACCGGACCCATTCCAATCGATTCAGGGTCCAAAATTTAGTGGAAAATGATACCCCACACGCCTAGGCACCAGAAATCTTGACACATACAAAATTGGTGGATACATACCCATTTTGACCCATAACTTCTTCCGGTGGGTGCCAATCGTTCTGGGACCCATTTCATTGGATTCAGCGTCCAAAATTTAGTGGAAAATGATACCCTACTCGCCTAGATCACCCAAAATCTCGAAAAATCCATTATTCAAAAAACACATTTTGACCCCATTGTCCCCGCCCAAATTTGGTCCGATCGGGCTGAAAAGTTTCGAGGACCGTCCTAGGCCGGGAGTAGACCCCTGACCCAAATTTCAGATTTTTAGAAAATTTTCTACTACCGAAAACGGCGCGGACAATGGACGGCGAACGGACATTGACATTTTTCGATCTAGACACCATGAGACGTCCAGAAAAATAATTTGAGCCAAATCGGAGAGGTTGACCATTTGCATGAAAACATAGGTTGATTATTCAAGGAATAACCAACCAAAACCAGAATATGAGTAAACATTTTTGGGTTTGTGAAATGAAAAAATAAGCCATAAGTGCACAAAAAGTCTGGAATGACAATTTAACATTAATTAACCTCTTCAAGGACGTCAATCGCTAGAAGCTATCCGCCCAAAAGAGTATTGCTATTTCATTTTTGGACTCTGAGGACATCAGGTTTCTTCTCGTCATTTTTCCCAACAAACATTTTATTTCCTTTTTCGTTCTCCTTCAACTTAAAGGGATTGACCATGGCCAATAGGACGTAGAGCTTCTGACAACGCCCTTCCTTTTTGTGGTTTTCCGTATTCTATTTCTCAACAACATGAGGGTTAGAGCCACAAAGGGATGGAAGATTAGGGTCGGAAAAAGTGAAAGAAAACCGAAAGGACTGAGTGACAGCGCAAAGCCACTCAAAGCGCAAAGAAACTTTGAAGGAAGACCTTTAATTTTCTGGCATCAAAATGTGCCAATCCGACCATGGCACATTCGCAGAAGTTGAATGGTTTGGCTCCTCGTGTGCGTAAATTCGAGAATTCATAGCCGCTTCGAAATTCGAAGGATTAATAACACAATAACATAGCTGTATGCTTGTGGTGACATCCCATGTAACGAATAACTCCAAACGGAGAAAGAATGGCAGCTAAGGGTTCAATCAAGTAATTGCCCAGGATAGCAAAGGTAGAATTAGGTTTTGCTCCTGCGTCCATAAAAACGGAAAGTTGGAAATACCATCAAGCGACACCGTTTCAATCACAAATTAATCGAAATTAATTGGTTTCATACGGTCGTGTGGGCACTATATTGAATTTCATTCGTCCCCTGATTGTTAATTAAAAAAATGGACGTTAAGCACTTCTGTGGTACTATTTTTTTAGAAAAAAAAAAATCCTGTTTTGTTTCCGACAGTGACTTTGTGCTCCACCACCCCTGATTTGTTCATTGAACGTATTGAATAAAACGTTCCTCAATCATTCGGTAACAAGATAGGTTACAGAATAACACGGAGACCCAATGATAATTTCCTTTGTACGAGGATCTGGACGTGTTCCCCAAAAGGAGAGGTTAGAAGGAAGAGATCACTTTTGATCATTTGATTTGACTTGTGATCATTTTTTTACATTTAAAACCATAACGTTGTTGCCATAATACTAAATCGGTGGACTGGAGGCTCAATATTTACTTCTTACCTCTCCTGTGCCAAAATGATCATCATCATCACTAATAAATCCAAAATAAACTGGTTGATTATTCAAGGAATAACCAACCAAAACCATTTTGAATGTTGGCTTTGAAGTGTATACGACCTTCACGACATGCGTGTTTTGCGGGTCCACGCGGCGGCAGTGACTCCTCTCTATATGTCTCTTATTTCTGATGATCCTCAATCAGCTCGTTTGAGAGTTCCCATTTACCTTCTCAGGGTTTTACGAATAATGTTAGATTATAAACAAGTGGATCAGGTCAAAAAGAAATCTCAATGAAACGCGGCCATTTCAGTCCGCCCAAACACGTTGTCAGGGCCTAAGCCGGAGTTGAATGGAGAATTGAAAACAAGTTTCTCGTCAACAAAATGAGTTTCCCTTTCGTGAAAAAGACAAAAAACGAGAGAAAAACCTTTCGGTAAGTGAGTTTCCTGAACCGAGAGGGAGCGTTTCGATGTATTTCCTATCTGCCGCTGTTGTTTGCCGATAAATTGGCGGAATCCCACTGGAGGCAGGAGAACCTTCAACGTCGAAGAAGTATTCCACCTTCTTTCAAAACGTAGGCATTCTTTTTTTTTAATGAGCACTGCCACGCATAAGAGAATAATCCAGATTCGAGACCGTATCAATACGTCGAATTTTCATTGGGTGTATTGAGCCATTGCGATTCGTATGCTTTATTCGTAATGTGAATCGTCGGTATGCTCTACTTATGAGACCAATGGCAAGTCACAAGAATAAAAAATATGTGTGAAGATGACAGATCTGACCGCTCGTATGTTTTATTATTAATTCAGAATAAACTTCTACCCGGTACCTCATGATCAGTGGAATACAGAAAGTTTTTCCCCCCTAAAAACTTTATTTCAACATCAATGGCTGCAGAGAAGGCTTTTGTTGTTTACCCAAAACTCTTCTGGAATCCAAGGCTCCAGAAGTCTTAGGAAAAATGACTAAAGAAATACTTGAAATACTTTGAACCTTTGACTTCAACTAGTTTCTTGTGGAAGCCGATAAACTTGAAGTTTTGAATCGAAAAGGATTTCGATCTCTTTAACGCGCTTCAACAATGCTGATTCTCGAGTTTCCTCTAATTTATTAGTTTTAGTTTTACAAGTGTATGTCGACCGATGGTATTTCAAATCGACGAATGTTATCTATGACATCCACTAACTGTGGGGTGCTTGGATTCTCATCGACTCTGTTCCACTCGAATATCGTCTTCTGATATAATTAGAACTCCTCATTTCCCCTGATTTTGAAGGTTCAAAGAAATTCTGGCTAATTCTATTGTTTTGGAAGTGATATTGTTTTCAGGAAAATAGTTATCTCGTAATTACCAGGTCAAAGTATCACCAAATCGTTATATATGAGTTAGAGAGCACAAAACAAAAAAGTAAACACGAAAATGTGACTCCTACGTGATGCCGAAATATGGATGAAGAGAGATTCTAAGCCGAAAAGCTGTGGTAATCTCCACAAAATTCTCTGCAGTTTCTCGGGGTTACAGCTAATACCTGCTTATTCTTTTGATTACAGCGGAGGCACTTTCGGATCTGAGAAGAGAAACATGGACGAAATAGACCGAGCTGGTTTCAGGGGATTCAACAAAAAGAACTTCGACGAAATCGACCGTGCCGGATTCACCAGGTTCGCCAAACGACCCATGGATGAAATCGATCGTGCTGGGTTCACTCGGTAATTTATACATGATTCTAAACATAACTCATTCTTGTTTTGAGTTGTTGAAAATTAACCAAAATATTTTTAGAAAGGTTCAATATCAGACAAATAAACAACTTCATGGCTCTTTCCGTTACGTAATTCTTCCAGTCAAGATCGGGAAAACTAGGTTGAACTCAACCTTCTATCTTTTGAAAAGAGTACGTTTTGGTTGGTTATTCCTTGAATAATCAACCTATGTTTTCATGCAAAAGATCAACCTCTCCGATTCGGCTCAAATTATTTTTCTGACGTTTCATGGTGTCTAGATCAAAAAAGGTCAATGTCCGTACGCCGTATGCCGTACGCCATACGCCGTCCATTGTCCGCGCCGTTTTCGGTAGAAAGAAAGAAAAGAAAATTTTCTAAAAACCTGAAATTTGGGTCAGGGGTCCGTTCCCGGCCTAGGACGGTCCTCGAAACTTTTCAGCCCGATTGGACCAAATTTGGGTGGGGTAGGGGTCAAAATGTGTTTTTTGAAAAATGGATTTTTCAAGATTTTGGGCGATTTAGGCGAGTAGGGTATCATTTCCCACTAAATTTTGGACGCTGAATCCAATGAAATGGGTCCCAGAACGATTGGCACCCACCGGAGGAAGTTATGGGTCAAAATGGGTATGTATCCACCCATTTTGTATGTGTCAAGATTTCTGGTGCGTAGGCGTATGGGGTATCATTTTCCACTAAATTTTGGACCCTGAATCGATTGGAATGGGTCCGGGACTCGCCACATCCACTGTTTTCCCCCTATTTGAGGAATAACCAACCCGTGTGTAAGAATTTGCAGGGTTTTTTTTTCAATACATTCTTGTCGAGGTTCATCAAAATTAGCGAAAAATAGTGACTAAAATGAAATTGTACTGTTTCATTATCGGCGACAAAATAGGTCTGATGCATAGTTCAAATGTGTTATGTGAATCACAGGTTTGATTATGTTAATTTCAGATTCCAAAAACGCCCAATGGACGAAATCGACCGCGCCGGTTTCACCCGTTTCGTCAAGAGACCTATGGACGAAATCGACCGAGCGGGATTCGACCATTTCGTTAAGCGCGAGGCATCCGACGAACTGCCTGGACAAACCGCCGGACAACACTAATCCCAGATAAAACCTGGAACGGTGTCCGATCATTTTAAACCGTTCCTTCAAAAATAATTACGTCTTAAGTATAATTTTTCGTTGTCCAAGCATTTCATTTTGATCGCAATGTGACGAAAATATTTGATCTGACACAAAAAGACAACCCTTTACGTAGGTACTTATCTTAAGCTTCACCATCTCATTCAATCCGATTACATAATAAACGTTGAATCGACCTTTTTTCAAAAATTAGATCTTTAGACAAGAAATTAATGTTGTAGATTATTTATATTGTATTTTAAGGTGTACCTGTTTTTTAGGAGTTCTACAATAAAAAAATTTAAAAAATAGAATATACGTTTATTGATTTAGCCAATTTTATGGTTGAATGGATTTTTTGAGACAAAAAATAATAAATGTTGATATTTTTCGTGTATTTGTGGCAGCATCAATCGTTTAAATCATTTTTACCGAATACCTCACAGTACCCCCTTACATAAAGCTGCGAACCAGCACCTTCAGAATACATATAATATGGTGTTAATCCATACTCGTTCATTGATAGATTAATCTTACTGTTGTTCGTGGTAAGTACGAACGGTCCCAAAAATGGAAGAGATTGCGGTTGATTAAGGAAAATTATTTTTTGTAAAGAACCGAACAAAACGGAAATCAAGACGGAAGAGGATGAAGGTTATTACAAAAGAAACGAACTGTTGGCGCAAGCTGAAGGCAGCAAACTGCTTACGAGACAACTAATTGATATGATTATCTCGCTCTTCTCGTTATTCCTCGGAGAAAGCGTTTCCACGAGCCAAAACGAGGTTGAGTGTAATTAAACTCGACAGCTCCAATTCATTTAGCAACTTTTTAGAGCCTCCTCTAATTCTTGAACATAGTATCTATGAAAAGTATTCTCGTGATTTGATTTTTCAATCGTTCTATTTTCATGATTAGATCGGTAGGTACGTTATTCACCACCCTTCTTCTCCATTTATGCCATAGTGGTCCATTTTGGAAAGGGTTCATGTCAGCTGATCATCTGGCGTTGCCAAAACCGACTGAACAACCCTAAGACATGGATTAACAAAAATAAATAACAACAAACTTGTTGCAACGCCGATTTCATCTAGCATCTAAATGTTAAAAAAAAAATCTGCAAATTCTTACACACGGGTTGGTTATTCCTCGAATGGGGGAAACAGTGGGTGTGGCGGGTCCCAGACCCATTCCAATCGATTAAGGGTCCAAAATTTAGTGGACTATGATACCCCACACGCCTAGGCACCAGAAATCCTGACACATACAAAATGGGTGGATACATACCCATTTTGACCCATAACTTCTTCCGGTGGTTGCCAATCGTTCTGGGACACACATCATTGAATTCAGCGTCCAAAATTTAGTGGAAAACTATACCCCACACGCCTAGGTAGCAGAAATCCCGAAAACACATATTCAAAATGGGTAATAAATACCCAATTTGACCCCTAACTTCTTCCAGTGGGTGCCGATCGTTCTGGGACCCATTTAATTGGATTCAGTGTCCAAAATTTAGTGGAAAACTATACCCCACACGCCTAGGTAGCAGAAATCCCGAAAAAACATATTCAAAATGGGTAACAAATACCCAATTTGACCCATTACTTCTCTTGAACTTTCTTGGTGAGAAAATGGGAATTATAACTCGCGGATCACAATTTGAACAATATATCTTTGTACTCACTTTCTTACAACTCTAGAAGAAGGAGTGACTTGAGACTTAAATGAACAGAGCTGCAAACCCACATGACCACTAACAGTCTAAGGAGAGCAATATGTAGTTCGTATGTTACATGGAATGTATAAGATATTCCATAAACTTTCTCCAGTGGGTGCCAATCGTTCTGGGACCCGTTTCATTGGATTCAGCGTCCAAAATTTAGTGGAAAATGACACCCTACTCGCCTAGATCGCCCAAAATCTCGAAAATCCATTTTTCAAAAAACACATTTTGACCCCTACCCCCCCCAAATTTGGTCCGATCGGGCTGAAAAGTTTCGAGGACCCGTCTCGGCAGGGAACAGACCCCTGACCCAAATTTCAGATTTTTAGAAAATTTTCTACTACCAAAAACGGCGCGGAACATGGACGGCGTACGGCGTACAACGTACAACGTACGGCGTACGGCGTACGGCGTACGGCGGACGGACATCGACCTTTTTTGATCAGGACATCATGAAACGTCCAGAAAAAAATTTTGAGCCAAATCGGAGAGGTTGACCATTATCATGAAAACATAGGTTGATTATTCGAGGAATAACCAACCAAAACCCTGCAAATTCTTACACACGGGTTGGTTATTCCTCGATTGGGGGAAACAGTGAGTGTGGCCGGTCCCGGACCCATTCCAATCGATTCAGGGTCCAAAATTTAGTGGAAAATGATACCCCCACACGTCTAGGCACCAGAAATCTTGACACATACAAAATGGGTGGATACATACCCATTTTGACCCATAACTTCTTCCGGTGGGTGCCAATAGTCCTGGGACCCACTTCATTGGATTCATCGTCCAAAAATTAGAGGAAAATGATACCCTATTCGCCTAGATCGCCCAAAATCTCGAAAATCCATTTTTCAAAAAACACATTTTGACCCCTACCCCGCCCAAATTTGGTCCGATCGGGCTGAAAAGTTTCGAGGACCGTGGTAGGTAGTAGAAAATTTTCTTAAAATCTGAAATTTGGGTCAGGGGTCTGTTCCCGGCTTAGGACGGTCCTCCAATTTTGGATTCTGATTCGATTGGAATGGGTCTGGGACCCCCCGCACCCACTGTTTTCCCCATTTCCCCCATGTTTTAAATTAGTTTCCATGCGCCTGGTCTGACGAATAACCAACCCCTGTGTAAGAATTTGCAGCGTTTTTGATCTAGACACCATGAAACTTCCAGAAAAAAAATTTGAGCCGAATCGGAGAGGATGACCATTTGCATGAAAACATAGGTTGATTATTCAAGGAATAACCAACCAAAAATCCGTAAAGCTGCCTTCAATTTCGAACATAGACCATTTTATAGAAGATAAGTATTACGAACATGACGGAAAACAAAATAAATCTATTTTAATTACCCGATAGAGGCTGAATGCAATTATTCAATAGAGCGGTGAGCAATTAATGTAATTTCAATCGGGCGGATCTTCCTCCTGTGTAATTACATCAAGGAAACCGCTTATTAAAGAAAAACGACAACGACACAGCTAATATTTTTTCTTTGACACGGGAATGTCGAAATTTTATTTTCAACACTCATAAATAATAGGTTTTATAACCTTTGTTTAACACAATTGTTATTTAATGCCTTGGTTCTATAAAATCTCTCGTCGTACCGAAATACTACAGCTAATATGGTGCCCTACCTGATCCTGGCCGGCTTTGTTTCCACTACTATCCTTGGATCAGACATCGAAGCTGGTCGTTATGGTGAGTCAGTATCACGATTGCGAAGAGGCTATAGGAATAGTCGGAATTTAGGTGAACCTAATCAATTGAACATTTATGTGATCTTATTACCAAATTTTTTTAGATCCGGTTGATGACCTTCGGTTCATTTTGAGAGGGTAAGGACAATCTGGTATCAATTTTTTCTTTATTGGATTTTTTTCTCTACATTAGGTTCTTTTCCTAAATAAATGAGAAGGTTGATAAAACAGCCAATGATTAGGGTTCTTTAACCCATTTTCGTTGACTACTTCCTGAATAATGACACCATACTTTCATGCTTGAGACCCATTTCTCTAATTTCTCGAAACTTTGACATTTTGTGTTTCAAGATACCTCAATTTGAAAACTGTCCAAAGCGTTTTCGGCCTCCAGGCTGTTCGGAACTTAAATCTGAAGAATGTAAAAGTCCATCTCTTGTGGACTAACCTCTTTTTACGAGCAAGCACCACTTCTATTGTTTAAAAAATCATTTTGGACATCGTTTGCTGTGGAAACGCAGCCAATTTCATCGGAATCTCTCGTCTGTTCTTATGATTTTTCATGATGGTAAAAATAATTTCAGAGCAGGCCTAGACGATCTCGATGGTGAAAATAACGACGGAGGACCCAGTGAGGAAGACATCCCCTTTCTCATAAATTCAAATGAGGAACTAAGGTCTGAAATGAGAGGATCGGAAATGGGTTACGTCACGAACCTAGCGAATCAAGTCGCAAGAGAAAAAGAACAATTTTATAAAGGTAACTTCGGTCATCAGAGCCATCATCGCTTCTCAGATCCCTCTTATGATTCATACGAAAGAGCTTATTGTCAGCAGTTTTTACAAAAAATAAGAGCGGCCATCACCATGTTATTGGTGAACTACAGAACTGTAGAACAACTGGTTAGATACTTTGGGCATTTAAGTGACGTGGGGCGACTCGGACGTCAATTGCAACGTGGCCAATCAACCATGTTGGACAGTGGGGACATAGTTGACCTTTCAGGGCCTGCAGGGCTCACAGAGGATGGATTTGATCATCAATCAACATTCAAACGAGGTTGGCTGTACGATTCTCGTTCGCAGCACCGCTTGCCAAGCACATATTGCTGGAGCCCAATCTGTAATCCCACCTCCATTCCAATGACACGACGGTCACATGTGTGGCGTGGAGGGCGAGCTAACTCAGTGCATATCGGCCGAGTTGGTCACCTGAGTGGGCAGGTATCTAGTGGCCAAGGACAGTTTTCCCAGGGTGGTGGCGCAAATCAGGGTTTTAGTAGAGGCCAAAATCATTTTGGAAGGGAGAGTGGTCCCAACGACCTACACATTGGTTCCGTCGGTACATTGACTGGTCAAGTATCCAGTGGACAAGGGCAGTTTGCCCTAGGCGGCGGAAGCCAGGATCGAGGGAGGCCCGTGAACATGGATGACCCTGTTGGCCGACTAAGACAACCATTATATTTCCCATATCGTGTGCCACCTACTCTACGAGGTTACCAATCTCGAATTGGTAGCGGAAGACTCGCGGAACAAGAAATCAGCGGTAAAGGACAGTTCACCAGTGGAGGTGGAAGCCAGCATCTCGGCACACACGTTCCAGCTGAGGGATACTTGGACAACTTCAATGACCGGCAAATACCAGCATCATACGTCCCTTATCGATCGCCACTTTCCTCTAGATATGACGAAACTCAATTATTAGATGCTGGAGGACCCAACGACCTAAACATTGGATCCGTCGGCACCTTGACTGGTCAAGTGTCCAGTGGACAAGGGCAGTTTGCCCTAGGCGGCGGAAGCCAGGATCAAGGAACGCCCGTGAACATGGATAACCCCATTGGCCGACCAAGACAACCATTATATTTCCCATATCGTGTGCCACCTACCCTACGAGGTTACCAATCTCGAATTGGTAGCGGAGGACTCACAGAACGAGAAATCAGCGGTAAAGGACAGTTCGCCAGTGGAGGTGGAAGCCAGCATCTCGGCACACATGTTCCAACCGCGGGATACTCAGACAACTTTAAAGACCGACAAATGCCAGCATCATATGTCCCTTATCGATCGCCGTTTGCCTTTAGAGATTACCAAACTCAATTATTAGGTGCTGTAGGACCCACTGACCTACGAATCGGTAGCGTCGGAACATTGTCTGGTCAAGTAGCCAGTGGACAAGGGCAGTTCTCCCAAGGAGGTGGATTCCAGCAAATAGGTGGTAGACGGTGGCGACCCAGTTCACCTGGCAAAGAGAGCAGAGATGATTCGAGTAAGGACCAAGAAAATAAATTAATTATCGGATCAGTTGGCAACCTTCTCGGACAGGTGGTTAGCGGCCAGGGGAGGTTCAAGGCTGAGAGCGAATTGGGCAGTCCACAACATTCCCAGCCCACGCGCTACATCAATCATCGGTATCACAACGAAGAAAGTGCGGAATTTGTTCGAGGTCACGAGCAATCTCACAAAAGAAGCCTTCGAGAAGGTGAAATTTCTGCTCACCATAGAAGGTAACTGTATTTAATAGTTGACCGGACACAGGTTCATTACCAAAATATGTCAATAAATAGATGATTAAATACATCAATCAGTTGTGGTTTTGATGCAATCCTTGACATGATGAAAATAGGATGATAGAAAATATTTTTCTAACAGGAGGAAGAGGAGACTCCTAGGTCAGCCAGGAGAGACTCAAGTTTCAGATCTCTCAGGCAACAAAATAAATCCGGACTAAAGATGCATTGGTGTTTCAAAAAAGGGAGTAATTGAAAGCAATCCACCTTTCTGAAAGAGAACACTTCTTTCGTTTTAGGAATAAAGAGGCCCTTAGATCTGGTTGGGTGGGTGGTTAAGAGTGGACGAAAACCCTTCCATCCAATTTGCCAGGACTGATTTGAAGAGTGCCACGTACTTCACTGAAACAACCTTTATTTACCGCTAAAATTTCCTTTTTCCGAGGGTCTTGGATTTGACTTATACCGATGAGCGACAGTAATTTGGACATAGTTGTATTA
Source organism: Cyrtorhinus lividipennis (assembly GCA_019603395.1). NCBI lineage: Eukaryota > Metazoa > Arthropoda > Insecta > Hemiptera > Miridae > Cyrtorhinus > Cyrtorhinus lividipennis. The sequence goes on along the minus strand of CM034002.1, from coordinate 22,552,573 downwards.
TACATTCGTGGTACTTATGCGATGAAAGAAATTGGCCATCAATGCTGAAAAATTTGCCCTGCTTTTCTCGTATACCCTGGTAATCCTACACTAAGAGTCCCAAAGTTGTTCATTCAAAACTTTGCCATCACCGGGTCTCACGCACGTTGAAGGGAGAGTATTTCTTTCAATAGATTCGACGATCTAAAAGAGTAGTCATCAGTCAGACAAAAGGAAATGGCTGACAGGGAGAAAGCAAAAGGCGTAGGACGTGTTTTGTTCGGAAGACGCTTCTCCCAACTTCAGCTTCTGTTCCAAGGGAAAATTATGCGAATGATATTTTTCACAGCAGAGACATAACTCATCACTCATACGAAAACGACTTTTCATTCATGAAACGGCCACTCAGCTACGATTCAAGGCTGAGCTTTCGACTGAATGAATCCTCCAAAAATACTCAACCCACGCAACCCGCCGGGCCGTATTTGTCACTAATACTTCTTCTTTTTTTAAAAATATTTTAGTAATAATTCATAGAAATGACAAATCTTAATCGTCATTTAGGGCACGAATGCATAAGTATTCCTTACCTCTTATAGGGAATTCATAGCAAATTCAAATACTGACTGACACTTGTGTTGCTATCTTATAGTGTATCCCAAGAGTCAAAAAAAGGTATTGAAGAAAATATTAGTACCTAATAGATTCTTCAAATGCTGTGAGTTTTTTTTTTCCAGAGTTGTGCACTATTACAGGGAAAAAATCTGGAAAATCTTTGAGGTTTCCAGATTAAGTACGCAGAAACATTCTGAGGGTTCAAATATTTCATTTTCAATTAAAGTATCTATTTCCAAAATGTCCCTTCATGGGCTACCAACTCATCCTGCGGCAATCCTCTTGAAACCTAGATCATTCAGAGCCTAAACATTTGTGAAGAAAGGTACATACACGCGTAGGTCCTAATAACTCTTAAAACCCCGTTTTCAAAATACACTTTTTTCACTTCTACCCTACCTCAGTTTATGGAAATCGGTTTTAGTCCAATTAATTTTTATGACCAACAGTATTATTTTATCCTCCTCTATTTGATCCATGGAGCTCTGTAGGGTCTCACTCTTATACCACATTGATTTCTGTTTAAAGACGTACTCGTTATACTTGAATTTGTCATCCCTTTATTCCCAAAGTGGCGAAAATCGAAAAAAGCCCTTAAGTGTTGAGGCCGAAAATTAGTTTATCCTCCAAAAACGTAAAGAACCTTTTTTGCTATCCTTCGTTTATATGAGATAAAATATTAGGTATCAGAGATACCATATCAGGAGGATCATGAAATAGCCTACTGATGCATAAATCGCACATTTTTGGCTCTCATACCTATATAAGCATACTTTCTCACTCTTTCATAAGCACACACGTACACAATTGTGCTTGAAAAAATATGAATGAAAATATGGACTTTATAATGTCAAACACATTTATTATAAAAATGTGTTTCTGTTATGTCTGACTGTGTTGTTCATTGATCTCACTAGTTAGCTTGTATCGTTGTGATTACTGTCACCAAAGATACTAATTGAAACTGTAATCAATTATACTGCGTCTGTGGAGGTAGGGGCCTCAACAACTGCCGCTACAAGTATAGGCCCATAAACATTAGAATATAATTTGTACGTGATATAGTCACATTTTATTCACACATCACAATTTCTTAACTTTCATTTTTATTACTCACTACGTACATCTACTTGTTCTAAACATCGGTTACCTTACATTTTAATGAAGACCATTTCATTTTTCTCACTTCAACTCCATCTTCAATATGGAAAATGACGAAACATCGTAACAAAATCTGCCATTTATGCCAAATGTAATTGAACATATTCGCAATACCAGTGTCTCTGGATATGCACCTGTATAATATCACTGCTGCAACATCAATCAATAATGTGATTTAAGCCATTTATTTCAGATAAATAAATAAATTTTGTTGTGAGGACTCATGTAGCTCATCCATGAGCAAGTAGGTTACCCACGAATAATTTTTAAAAATGAATAAGCAAAGTTAGGGAGAGGTAAGAACATAAAAATGGAATTACCGAAATCGACGATGAAATTTTTACTTAATTGCTGACTTAAGTGTTGATAAATATTGTAGAGAACGGTAACGACAATACATACAATTCATCATCATTCAATAAGCTTCAATCCTACAACTTCATTTGTATATACCTCCCTTCAGGTCAGCTAAAATGGAATGCCATTATGCTAGCGTTAGGTGACTACGATTAGGGGTGGCCTTAAGAGATTGACACATACATACAAATAGACATGATATTTCCTCCCAAAAATAGCTTCTACACATATTTATAGACGCTAGGAATATTGTATTTATCCATGTATTGTCTTCGTCAAAACATACACCTATATTATACGCGACTTAGGGCGATGATAAATGTCAATGCCCTCTTTTTGAAAAACAACAACAATAAAAAACGCTCTGTGCGGATTTTATTTATTACGCATTTCGGCACATTGATACCTTTTAGAGCCCGCCGGTCCACACTGTCAAAATACACAATCCTGCTGATGGCTGTGAATGGCCGATAAATGAGTGACTTTTATCGTTTTGTCGCTGTTTCTTTTGGATTTCGTTCTCCTATGACGGCTTCTTTTGGTTGGTTGGTTGGTTATTCCTTGAATAATCAACCTATGTTTTCATGCAAATGGTCAACTTCTCCGATTCGGCTCATAAATTTTTTCTGGACGTTTCATGGTGTCTGGATCAAAAAAGGTCAATGTCCGTCCGCCGTACGCGACGTTGTACGCCGTACGTTGTACGCCGTCCATGTTCCGCGCCGTTTTTGGTAGTAGAAAATTTTCTAAAATCTGAAATTTGGGTCAGGGGTCTGTTCCCTGCCGAGACGGGTCCTCGAAACTTTTCAGCCCGATCGGACCAAATTTGGGGGGGGTAGGGTCAAAATGTGTTTTTTGAAAAATGGATTTTCAAGATTTTGGGCGATCTAGGCGAGTAGGGTGTCATTTTTCACTAAATTTTGGACGCTGAATCCAATGAAACGGGTCCCAGAACGATTGGCACCCACTGGAGAAAGTTGATGGAATATCTTATACATTCCATGTAACATACGAACTACATATTGCTCTCCTTAGACTGTTAGTGGTCATGAGGGTTTGCAGCTCTGTTCATTTAAGTCTCAAGTCACTCCTTCTATTAGAGTTGTAAGAAAGTGAGTAAAAAATATATTGTTCAAATTGTGATCCGCGAGTTATAATTCCCATTTTCTCACCAAGAAAGTTCAAGAGAAGTAAGTAATGGGTCAAATTGGGTATTTGTTACACATTTCGAATATGTTTTTTCGGGATTTCTGCTACCTAGGCGCGTGGGGTATAGTTTTCCACTAAATTGTGGACACTGAATCCAATTAAATGGGTCCCAGAACGATCGGCACCCACTGGAAGAAGTAATGGGTCAAGTAGTGGGTATTTATTACCCATTTTGAATATGTGTTTTCGGGATTTCTGCTACCTAGGCGTGTGGGGTATAGTTTTCCACTAAATTTTGGACGCTGAATTCAATGATGTGTGTCCCAGAACGATTGGCAACCACCGGAAGAAGTTATGGATCAAAATGGGTATGTATCCACCCATTTTCTATGTGTCAGGATTTCTGGTGCCTAGGCGTGTGGGGTATCATATTCCACTAAATTTTGAACCCTGAATCGATTGGAATAGGTCTGGGACCCGCCACACCCACTGTTTCCCCCATTCGAGGAATAACCCGTGTGTAAGAATTTGCAAAATGTGTTCCGCCGTTTTGCGCGCCGTTTTTGGTAGTAGAAAATTTTCTAAAATCGGTAAATTTGGATCAGGGGCTGTTTCCCGGCCTAGGACGGTCCTCGAAACTTTTTCAGCCCGATCGGCCAAATATGGGCAGCGTAGGGGTCAAAATGTGTTTTTTGAAAAATGGGGTTTTCGAGATTTTGGGCGATCTATGGCGAGTGGGGTGGGTGTCATTTTCCTCTAAAATTTTGGACCCCTGAATCGATGGAATGGGTCCGGGACCCCCCACACCCACTGGTTCCGCCCCATTTTCCCCATGTTGAAGAAATGAATCTCCATGCGCCTGGTCCGAGCTTTAAATTAGTCTCCATGCGCCTGGTTCGAGGAATAACCAACCCGTGTGTAAGAATTTGCAGATTTTTTGCTGATGATGTGTTTTGTAACCGCGATATTGCCGACAGCGGCGTTTACGATTTGTATTGATTATTAACTTACGTTTTTCTGCTAGTAACATTTTTATGAGTTTTTCAAGTGAAAAAAGAACACACTTACCACTTACATGGAAGTATACGCAACAAGTTATACGAGCAAATATTTTACGTATCGCTTATTATCTTCAAGAGCCTGGAAACCAAAAGACTTATTGCATTTTTTCAGCAGTAATGATCTTGGAAATGCTCATTCGCTGAAACCATGTTTTTTTTTTTTTTTTTTTCAACTCAAAACGCAAAAAGGGACTCATTTATGGTTTACATCCAGTCAGATGAAGAATATTTTAACTCTATTTCGGAGATAACAGTGATACAACCGTGTTCTGTGGCAAACACGGAGTCTGGAAAGTTGGCGCAACAACAATTTCAATTGTAATCTTTTTTGTTGTATTTGCACACTTTGCACTAATATAACACATTCTGAGGTTCTGAGTATTATTCGTCTTTTGATTCAATACTGAGTTGTAATTGGCTACCAACATGTAATAAAGTCGTTAGACGGCTTAGGTCGTTAATACTTGGAAATCCGAAAACCTTGTGACAAACAAAGATTACGAAACAGTTGTTTTATATGTTGGCAAAGTAGGATTCTCATTTTATCATGAAATAATACTTATTCACTGTTGGTTGCTCCTTTTAACCATTCATTGTTTGAAATCATTCAAAAACAAAAAATTCGAACACGAACTACAATCAGAGTTTTCCAAGTTGAGCTTATACTCGGCGAAAGTAGCCGTAATATAATAATTTTAGATATATTATGCCCCCTCCCCTAACCCCCATTTGAACCCATAATAAGAATGAACGAGCTCATAAAAGCTTAAGATAGTTCATGTTTTGATTCCTCAATTAACCCTCGAAAGTTCATTTATAAATTACTTTGGTCAACATGATGTCAATTTCATTTCTCTACGTGGGTACTATGGACCAACCCAAACTCATCGAAATCTACAAACAACTATGATATGTCCTACAAATTTAATAAATTAAGCAAAACGAATCATGAAAAATTGAACTGCAAACGAGGCTTTTGAAGCTACGAACGTACAACACACGTAATTACTCATTTTATGTACAAAAAAGTCTTAAAAACGAAATGTTTGACATTTCATAACAGTGAGATGATAATAAAGCCCTTTTTTCATTACGAATGTTAACAAGTATTCTTGATTTAACGTGAGTTTTAACTCTAGCGACTAACTTAATGCCTAATTTGGCATGACCTGGTAACGTTGTTCATTATCCTTGGCAGATAGCCTTTACATCTAGAATAATAAGAAATAAAGGAAAATGAGCGCAAATTATATTAAATAAACCCATGACTTGATTGCGAGAATTTCACGACTAATTGGTCAATTTTTTGCCAAAGCTCATGTTGTACTGCCAAGGAACGGTAGTAACATACGAGTTGTAAATTAGTTGTTACCACCAATCATATTCAATTGGTCGATAAAGGTCTAAATTATAAAAACAGGAAAATAAAGAGCTTAGAATTAGGCCTTAGGTGAACAGCAAAGCAGGAAGCACAATCCTGATTTTGATCACAGGGACGTCTCGTACTCATGAAGTTTTCAATTTTATCCTTACAATATTATACACTGAAAATGACTTCAAATCTGAATATTAGTGACAGTTTCTTAACGTACCACAAAATGGTATTAATTGTCAACGTGTAATACTTGGTTTAGTGACCTCGTTCGAGTATTTTTGAACCTCGAAGTCGTAAATTAATTTTTCTATTACAGCAGAGTTTTTTACTTGATTTTTCTGTCATCGCTATCAAGTGGGCATTGGTAACACTTCACAAAAAAAAATCCTTTTAAAAAATATCGGTATTTACCGAGTATGTTTGATGTAAGAGATCGCTGGATGATATGGTGGGCCGAGAAACTCAAAGGAATCCCACAATTTTGTCATTTGAAAACTTCCCTCGAAATGCTTTACAGGTACGAGTTGGTATATTTATGAATATGAGACGAGATACCCATCGTGAAACATGTCCAAATCACGGAATCAAAGTTTACAACCGACTCGTTTCAAAATGATTCGTTCAAGTTGTCGACTTTGGAGCTCAGCTACGCGAGACGTCTTCAAACGTTGGCCGAGGGACCGGACTTTCCAACGACGAGCATGATCTTTTGCAGGAATCTCGTACAGTTTACTGGAAACGAAAAATAACTTATGTATGATGTCTTTTGCAAATAGATTAACTACTGTAAGGAAAATACTAGCACGCTTTCCTCCTTTCTTCAATGAAGCTCCTACCCAGGAGATCTTTTACATAAGTAATAGTTTGTACGTATAAATACTATCGCACTGATAACCTGAAACTTGGTGTGATTTGTCTTCTATCGCAACCATCGAAATTGTGCATTTTACCTGACTGATGAAATCTTTGCGTAAATTTAATCATCAAGTAAATGAGCTAACTTGACCTTGAATGTAGAGCTCATTAACTGGACTCTTAGGGAACACCTTTCAGATGAACAGGTTTTGAACTGGTAATCGGCAGTATTGGTATTTATTCACAGTGTAATAAGGGACCTACCCACAAGTTCCACGCATTACACTACCTGTAATGCAGTGTAATGCAGTTGCATCTCGATCAAAACTAGAGTGTGTATTTAAATAAATACAATAAAGTTGACTTGTTAAAAAAAATAATAATAAAAAAATAAATAAATAAAAATAAGGGAGAAAGATAATCAACAACCTAGCGTGCTCATGCATGTGAGTCAATCAAAATTCACGGTGTTTTTGAAAAGTTAGGTTTAGAGCATTCATCATCTGTCCATGAGCATGTATGAACTGAAGGAGAGGTTTCTTGTTAGTGCCCTATTCCATGAATTAGTTAGGTATTAAGCGTTAGTCCAGGACAAACATTATGGTCTCAGCCACAAAACCAGTATCCTTCACCGAGAGATGCTTGCTGCATGCTTTACCTTCGCTCCGGCTCGCACTGACATCGTCAACTTTTGTAACAAAATAGTGACTTTTCCTAATAGAACAAAAATTCGAAAATATAAACCAAAAATAAGAAAGGAAAGAAGTGAAAAATATAAAGCATATTCGATAGAATGAATGGAAATATAGAAACCAGCTATCAAAAAATTAACATTTGAAATGATATTTTAAGCACACTCACCAACAGGCATTTACGAAAACTTTTGGTTTGTTCTTCCACGCTATGAATATGAAATAAACTGGGACGCTCGTGAGAATCATCAGGCATCCAATACCTGAAATATAAAATAAGTAGTTGACGGGGAAGGAATCTGTATTTAGCTTTGATAATGGGTGACACTGGGTGACAAGAAAGATTAAATAGTTGAACCTAGGTTATATAACAGGTCTCATATAACATCTAGGTCACCCACTATTTAATCTATCTTGTCACCTAGCATATATGTTATAATACAATATATATGGGTGATACTGGGTGACAAGATGGATTGAACAGTGGAATCTAGGTTATAATATAACATGGATAATAAATTAATATAAGTGGATTCCACTACTTAATCTATCTTGTCACCTAGCATCTAGGTTATAATATAATACATATGGCTGATACTGGTTGACAAGAAAGATTAAATAGTTGAGCCTAGGTTATATTATCTTATATAACATCTAGGTCATTTTATAACCTAGACTCCACTATTTAATCCAACCTGTTACCTAGCAAATAGGTCATACTATAATATATAATATTATGGATGATACTGGGTGACAAGATGGATTGAATAGTGGAGTCTAGGTTATATTATGTTATATAAACATCTAGGCCACCCACTATTTCATTCATCTTGCCACCTAGCATCTAGATTATAATATAATATATATGGGTGATGCTAGGTCACAAGATGGATTGAACAGTGGTGTCTAGGTTACAATATCTTATATAACATCTAGGTCACGCACTATTTAATCCATCTTGTCACCTAGCATATTACCTAGCATATTAGCACCTTACATATTATGTAATAATATAATACATATGGGTGATAATGGGTGACAAGATGGATTGAATAGTAGTGTCTAGGTTATAATATAACATGGATAATAAATTAATATAAGTGGACTCCACTACTTAATCCATCTTGTCACCCAGTATCATCCATGATATATTATATCATAACCTAGATGCTAGGTGATTAGAACTATATGTTATATAAGGTATTATAACCAAAACTCCATTATTTAATCCATCTTGTTACTCAGTATCACCCATAATCAATCTACTGTTTGTAGATTGAAGAGGAAGTCAGTAACACGTTTCCAAAACCTCTTTGGCTTTGAAAAGCGTCATTAATGGCTACCATTTTATTATTTTTGTCAAATTTTTTTTTTTTTTAATGTTTTTTCCAGAAAATGTATGCATTGATATTGTTTGTAGGGAGAATATATCTGCAACACTACAACAATTGCTCGACATTTACTCAATTTGTTAATTTGTAATGATCCTCGTTATTCGGATTGAAATTCAAGTAAAATTCGAATTCGGCTTCATTTACCTGTTTCTACCGGTGTGGCAACCATAGGGACAACGGTGACGAAGAGGGTGGCCAAAATATAAAGAATAGGGAAGACTAGATTCACTCTGATTGGGCGAGGTAAGTCTGGTTGCGTGTACCTCAGCACCGGAACACACAGGACTGACACGCCTATGCTAAGCTGTCAAAAGGAAATGGGTTTATATATTGTTTACCACTAGTTGGCGTACTGAATCATCGTTATAAAATGACTAATTCAATGTGCTTACCCACGTGGCGAAACCGACGTAATTGATGAGGGAGTAGATATCTGACACAGTTAGATACAGCATCGACAGGATGGCCTAGAATAATAAACAAGAGTTTGATTGCACATTAACAGGTCGCGTATAGAGTGCTGATAAATACGTTATTTATAGAAATTATCTAGGGGTGGTTTCCATCATGTCATGCAGCAATTTCCTGAGTTGGCATCGCGCCATGTGGGTTGGTGAGGCTCTACGAACTATCTCACTTTTACTTACCAACGATTTTTAAGTAAACTAAATTTATGTTATTTTCAGTAAAATTGAAATGCCTCGATAGGATTGATTGAGCTCGGTGGCTTATTTTTGTCCTTGAATCTTCTTGAGAAGAGGGGAGTGTGAAGTTGCGAATTTTGATGTAATCCGTGAAAGGAACAACCAACATCCGAGTTCACCGTTCAAACGTCTCTGGCAACTATCGATTATTCTTCGCACCCTTATCGGCCGATCCGTTTCATCCCCTTACGTAATACAGTCACTTCACATTGTTTTGTTGACACAAAGTAAGGGAAAAGACGAAGATGACAAACTCACGATGCAGAGAACCGCAGGAGTGGGAGTCAGCCTTGAAATTTGTATCATAGTTAAAATCTCAGGCATCTGACCTTGGCAGGCTCCAGCGTAGAACAGTCTGTAAAATACAAAAAAGATACAGTGAGAAACCAAGGAATAATTAATTGTATTCTTCAAGGTCTTTTACACCGCTTCAGCAGGGACTAGGAAAGAGGGTAGAAATGATATTTCTCCCTCGTAAAGGACCCCTGAATGCGGATTTTGAAAGGCTTTTCATGCGGTAGGGCCCTTTTACGGTCCTTCCTTCAATACCAAAGGTCTAATCAGCTATGAAAGGGGGGGGGGGGGGTTAATTGGCGGAAATGGGGAAGCGCGGGAAATGACTACGTTCTTCGATCGAAAGGAAGCTCTTCTTCTTCCATACTTCCATCATACATTGAGTAACTCAGTTTAGGGACAGCTCTTGACTTTCCTGGAGCAATGAAGTTACCTCCCCCTTCTTCACCCCTTCCACGTTTCCAATATGCCGAAAATAGCCTACTTTGTGATTATCAAGGCAATCTTTGTCATATCCAACCCTAAAGGAATCAAATCTCACGAGTGAACTCCATAAATGGAAGAAATAAATCTTAAAATTCACAAAGACTTCGAGATCTTCAATATATATTGTGGGCCCCTGCAAAAATAAAATATCTCGGCAGTAATGGCTTTTTGAGAGATTATTTCAACACATGTATTGCGTAGAATAACCTTGAAGAAGTGAGTAAAACTCCGTTGACGGCACCAAATGTAGACATAGCAACGAATAATGGTATTGTCCAAGCGAAAATTCCAAACAGTCTGTTCGCGTACAACTGAAACAATCAGAGGAAAAATATAATGATTCCTTTCGAGGATGAAGTCAAGTTTGGTACAATATTTTACAATCTCAGATTTTTAAAATTTCAAAACATGAAGAACCTATTCATAGAAAGAATACGTTTTTCTCTCATGATTCCAATGTATTGGCATTTCAAATCGGTCTTTCTAGTTAATTTCCATTGATTTCCCACTATCTTTATCCCTCAAGATTAGCCTAATTTTAGGCATAAGCCTCAACTTCATCTTAACAGTTTTACCTCAAATTCACCACCGTTCTCGTTACTTCTACATAGTCTCTCATATTCTGCTTATTCCACATGTATAAGTAAACTACATTTCTTACCACAGCCACAGCTTCAGATTCCAAAACTTCTTTAGGCGACAGAGTCGTGTAGAATGCAATATTCGTCAACGTATAGACAATCGTCACCAACGTACAACTTATGGCGATAGCTCTCGGAAGATTTCTGAAAATTTCAAATAATATTTAAAACCGTGTCAAAGTGTATTTTAGTAGTTCAACCTTTTATCGGAGTTTCTCTTGAAAGGAAACTCACTTGATAGGATCCTTCAGTTCTTCAATAATAAAATTGAGGTAGTTCCTAAAAAAAATTTTAAAAATATCTCAAATTTCCCAAAATATTTGTCAAACTTATTCATAAACAGATTACACGGTTAATATTTAGAGTCATTTTCGATATATTTGATTATGATGAAAATATTTCCCAAATTTATTATATTTAATGACGCTTTTACTTACCAACCATTGTAGGCAAACAGTCCAGAGTAAAATGAAAGCGCTAAGGATGTGACTTCCGTTTTATTATTGTCAAATGTGAAATTAGCCGTGTGACCTGAAACAGAGAGAGATTAATGTCATTGCAAAACGAAGCATGTAAGTAGGTGTTTATTATCATATTTACACATCGAGATTCCTTAAAATAAATTTTTTTCTTATATTTCAGGTTGACGTTGAGTTAAATTTACTACTAAAATTTTTGGTTGCCGTATGATGGGCCCTTTTATAGTAAGCAAGCGATTTTTTGACAAGTTTTTTGACAAGAGTTTAGAATCAAAACCAGACAGATTCATTTTTGCAAATTTTACAGGAGAGAACAAAACCGAAAATTTCATTTCACGACTGAACATGAGCAGCTGCCGTGGTCATTATAATTTCATCGTGTGCATCCCTGTAATCACTAAGCACACTGACAGTTATGTTGCTTCAGGTTGCTTACGTAAGCAGAAAATGGCGATTTTGTGTTGGATCTGACTGGTTTTGACTCTCAAATTTCAATTTTGACTCTAAAACTTTATTTTTTCAACTAAATTGGTCGTTTCAAAGCTTTTTCTTAGGCTTTTGTTGATAACGTGTCGTGTATTCAGAAAAGGGACATTAAACTCAAATTTTAATTCATTTTACTTAGAAAAAATACTGAATTTTTACAAAAAAAAATGCGTAGAATTTTTTTCAACGAAATATTAATGCTGGTTGCTAAAAGAATTTTTTTTTTAAATTTGATCAGCATAGGAACTGAATATTAAAGAAATTCAAAATAGTCTGGCTTTATTAAATGAAGGAATTTTGTTAAGGTCCTCATTGTCATTGTCGTAGCTTCAAAGGGTTAACACCTTGACTAGTGGCATCTGGCGGACGCCGTGAGAAACGTCATGGATCTTACTGCGACTCTCAAAGAATCTTCCATGAATCTTCGTCGTACATTTTCAGGTGGATCTAACTGCATTTGAAGCAAGAACGTTTAGCCGTGGGTAGAAACCTACTTGAACTGGCAAAATTCATCAAAAAACCCATTTTCGGAAAAATGGGATCTGTCTGGTTTTGATTCTAAACGCCTCTTGTCATTCTCAACACAAGTGACGTCACAAATGATGGACGGCATTTATAAACGACCGACAAGAGTATTCGTGTCTTTCGAAAGATGGGTGAAATTTCTCGAGAGGTCACCCATCCGGGTAATTGCCGGTCATCTAGCGAGCACGAAGAAGGAAAGTCCTTGGCCGAGCCTTTCCGCGGGACGTCACCGTGTTGTTTCCCTTTCAACAAGACTTACTCGATGATTGTGATTAAAAGCCATTTCCGACCATTACGTTGCTTCATTTCCGAAAGGATGGGCATGTTTAAGCGTGGTCATTTATACGTTCGTGAAACTATGAACGTCTTCTTTTCATTTCATGAGTACAAACGCGGAGATTTTGGCGATGCGTGCATTATCGCTCAACGATACTTTCAACCATGTCAGGGAATTAGATTAATAGAGAAGTTTCAGCTTCTGAACTCATCAGCCTAAAAGGGTTTGCCCGTCACCAATTCAATAAAGCCCCAAGCGCTGATAGCAGGGAGATCAAAACTTCATTTCGACCATTCTGGCCAAAAATTCGTGAATTCGGGAATTTTCCATAACCCAATCTGATACAGGGGGCAATCAACCTCCAATTCAAGGTGAAAATGACTACAATTGCGAGAAAAAACATAATATTAATATCAGGCCCTAGGAATTCCCACAACTGGTACCCAAAACAGAAGTACAAGACTTGTACTGATTTCCGGACAATTCTGAAGTACACAAAATGTTTGCATAGAGCCACATAATCCAATAAAATATAGTGTTTACGGTCGTTTGATAATCATGGACAGTCAGGTAAGATAGATTTTAGGTCCTTTAATTAGCACAAAATAGGTTTAATCGCACAAATATGTCTCAAAACAGTTACTTAACCCGTTTAATGTTCAACTCTAACCCCTCATAACGTAGTATTTCTTCAATTTACTCGAAAAAAAAAATTGCATAAGCTTGCGTACAGTATAATGTCCGTTGTAGGAACGTATTTTGCATATCGATAATCCAACTTGGACCTGCTTTAGTCTATGATGATGAAAGAAACCCCTACTTGATGCAGCTTTTTTTGAGAACTATTCCCAGTGTCATCGTATTTGCTTAGTGATCCTAATAACGAGTTATATGGTTGTTCCAAATGTGCAAAAAGGACTCGAGTAAGATCCTTGACTGAAATAAGTAGAAGTAGGCCAGAGTCCAGAGGCCAGAGGCCAGAGTAGGCCTATAGCCAGAGTTAGAAAAAATTTTGCTTTAGATCTTCAGTTGGGCTGAGATGTAAGATATTACATTAACTTAGGTTTAAAATGGTATATATGATTCCGCTTTGTATGCGGTGCAGCGTCAATCGTATTTTCCGGCTATCCCTATATTATGGTGCGCCCAAAAGTGATGTCATCAGCAGGATATATCACGAAACATGACTAGCCATCAGTTAATCAAAAAGGCATCAATTTACGATCAATGTCGGATCATATTATGAGGCTATCATAGTAAATTTGTCGGAATTGAGGCAAAATTATTGAGAAAAAAAATTAGATAACAGAGATCCCAACATAAGCAAAACAGTTACGTATCTGAAGAGCAGTAGATTTATATCAATTTTTCTTCCGCCGTAAAATAAATTTTCTTGAAAAAATCTTGAATAGAAAAAAATAGAATGTTATTGAATGGACGTGTAGATTGATATGATTTTTCATCTGCATGAGACGTGGAATAGGAAAGACTTTTTCTACATTGCTTGTTTTTGGACGATATCATTCATCGATTGAATCAATTTTCAAAGGGCTTGGAAAGAAAATTTGACTTTTTGTCAATAAATATATTGTATTCAAGTACAAATAAATTAGGAACAATAAATAAAAAATTTGAAAACGGAGTAATGTCAGGTGGTGTTGCACTATTGTTGTTCAATGGTGGTGCAGTTGTTGAGTCGGGAGGCGGAGGACGTGACGGGGCTGTTGGGATCGACGACGCATCGGATCGTATCAGAGGCGGCAGTGTACGGATTCTGATCGGCGGGTCCTTGTCGAGAGACGCCGTTAAAGTCGGGCACTGCTCCAGAACCAGCAGCAGCAAACGGCGAGAGGCCGCCGAATCCTAAAGAGGAATAGGGATCGGCGAATTGGTTGCGAGCGCTGTTACCAGGGCGGTAACTGTACGGATCGGTGAAGGCGGACGCGTACGATCGGTACGGATCACCGTACTGAGGAAAACCTCCGGGGTATGCGTACGGCGGCTGTTGAGCGGCGGTTGGTGGGTACTGTCCTGGCTGTTGAGCGGCAGTGGGTGAATACTGTCCTGGCTGTTGAGCGGCAGTGGGTGAATACTGTCCTGGCTGGTTCGAATTCGTGTTGACTTGCTCAACATCTCTATTGCCTTGAGGATACTGGGGATACTGTTGGGCTGTCGTGGGTGTGTATCCACCGTAGGGACTCTGATAGGGCCCAGGCCCTAGCCCGAAACCAGGGTAACCAAATGGCGAATAGGAACCAGGGCCAGGGGGTCCAAAGTACTGTCCTGAATTCTGCTGCTGAGGTCTCAACTCTTGCTTCTCAAACATCTGCTGAGGGTATTCGATTCTGATGTTGGCACTGGAGTCTGGAAGAGTGAACTTGACGTTGTAACCGTCTTTGGTTTTCTTCACACGAACGTCATCACCTTCGATTTTGATAGTAAATTGCTTTTCACTATTCACTTCTTTAGGGGGTTGAATTTTGATGGAAAATTGCTTTTTGTGTGGTTTTTCTGTTTCTACGGATTTCTCCTCGGATGGCGCACTCTCTTCATCACCTGGTTTGTACGACGCATTTCTCTTGTCGATCGTCAGGTGTTTGGTCGCTTGTATGAGCTCCTTCAGATCCGGGTCCACGGAGCCGTTGTCGGATTTGATCTTCATAGGAGCTTTGATGTGTCGCAGCACTTCGGCCAAGTCGGAAATCTCGTTCTGGTGAGGCGACCTGTTACTGACTGGGATGATGTAAATCATCGGCCTCGGGGGTTGTCGTATTTTTTCGACTGTGATCGGCGTCGTGTACTCGACCGGCCTCTGTGTTGTCGCCATGGTGACCGGTTGTCGCGCCTCGTATCTGGCGGCCGCTTGGTTGGCAGCGGCATCGACGAGGCCGCGGAAGATGAAGCCGATCGTACGCTTTTCTCTTCCACCCTGAACGCACAACACACTCGCGAATATCGTCACTAACAACGCGGCCACTGAGCACTTCATGACTGGGCGCATCCTACGCGCTACCAGTATATATAAACGACGATTACATAAAAACGGCCGTCCGCGGTCGGATGCTCCCAAAAGCTGCATGGTGGTTAGTGCCGCAAAGCCCCACCGGCTCGGCCCTTCCTCTTGCATCAGCCTTCTTTTTAATCAATTTTCCACAAAGCTGCAGAAAAAAAAAACACCAAGAACCTCGTCCTTATTGACCTTGACGCCTACAATTAGTATTTTTTAGGTAGATTGAACGTGAAGAAAACTCATTTATTGCGGGACTCAACTCAGCGTTCCTCAATTCCTTCACATGGGTTGGTTATTCCTCGAACCAGGCGCAAGGAGACTCATTTCCTCAACATGGGGAAAATGGAAACAGTGGGTGTGGCAGGTCCTGGACCAATTCCAATCGATTCAGGGTCCAAAATTTAGTGAAAACTGATACCCCACACGCCTGGTTCCAGAAATATCGAAAACACACGTTCGAAATGGGTAGATAGGCACCCACCTTGGGTAATAGATACCCAATTTGACCCATAACCTATTCCAGTGGGTGCCAATCGTTTTGGGACCCATTTCATTGGATTCAGCGTCCAAAATTTAGTGGAGAATGATACCCCACACGCATAGGTACCAGAAATCTCGAAACCCCTCTTCTGAAATAGGTAGGTAGATACCCATTTTCAACAGTACCGGTATGCGCCAATCGTTTTGGGACCCGTCTCATAGGATTCACCGTCCAAAATTAAGTCAAAAATGATACCCCACACGCCTAAGCGCCAAAAATCTCGAAAATCCATTTTTCAAAATACACATTTTGAAATCTGTCCTCCAATTCAGCGTAAATAAATGACAAGTGAAGCCACCTGACTGGTAAATGACGGGGTGATGAGCCCTCTCAGAATTATTAGCTGAGTAAATACCCTCTCAGAACTCACTTCATTCTTCATTATGAATAAAAGGATCAACTACCTACCGACATACCTCAATAATAAGGCAATCCCACACGCCAACGAAGCAAAATATCTTGGAATGACGCTGGACGCCAAACTAAGATGGAAGTCCCACGTCAAAAATAAAAAGCTGAGCTTGTGATTAAGTTCGAAAAATGTACTGGCTTATGGGGAGGCAGTCCAAAATGTCGATCCATAACAAGCTCATTCTGTACAAACAAGTCCTCAAACCCGTCTGGACTTATGGTGCTCAACTGTGGGGATGCACCGCCCAAAGCAATCGCAACATATTCAAAGGTTTCAGAATAATGTCTTGCGCTGCTGCGTTGACGCATACATATTTCCGAATGACAGATTGCATTACAGCTACAGATCGAATCTGTCGATGAAGTAATACGAAATCAAGCCATCAATCACCTTATGAGGCTCCAAAGTCATGTAAACGAAGATGTTGTCCGCCTTCTTGACACCAATGACCTACTCAGAAGACTGAAAAGAACAAAACCGCATGAACTGGTTCAGTTAGTGTGAGTGCCCCAAGCAATTCAACAGACTTGTTAAGAATAAAGTTAAGTTCTTGTTCTGAAAGCAGTTGTTAGTATTAGTCTATTACAAAAATGTTGCTTATAAGTTATCTACTTGGTGCAATAAACATGTAAATAAAAAAAATAAAAAAAATTCTTCATTAATTCCCCCAAAAGCTCATTCTCAAAGTCCATACTCCATTTTTCACTCAGTTCATTATAATTAGCTTTCTTTATCGTCACATTTTCACTGGAAAACATACCAGAAACAACACACTTGTTTGTAATTTTCCTGGATTTTATTGTCTTTGTGAGATTCTTTTCAATATTAAAATAATTTCCGTATTTCGGACCTCAATATTTGCGTTGCAATACTTTCCAAGGGACTTACTCAGGGAAAGCCTCCACAGTTATGATTCGCTTCTGAAATAACATACACGTGAATATTTTCCTTCATCAGTCCTAGTCGACAATTGGTCAGATACGGACGTGGTTGAAAAGAGCAATTTACTCAGATTCCAAAGACGTCAACGACCCGCGACAAGGGGACAGGCTGTTACGAAATCGTCGCCTGCTTCGGACACCTAACGAGCGCGTCTTTTCTAAAGCCTTTTGTCCGAGAGGGTGAGTTTGTTCAACATTATCTCTAAAGGGCTGAGCGTATATTCACCCTCGAACTCACATCACAAAAAACTAAACGTCACTAAAGCAGCGGCTCCAGGAGAGACAACAAATTTTTATTTGGCGCTTATAGAGGTACCTACCTTGTAACAGTTGATACAGGCCAGTCGCAATTATGGCGAAAAGGGCCAGCAATTTCGCGTAGGTGAAGTAATCTTGAACCATCGTGGCCCATTTCACGTCCCAGCAATTTATAAACGTCAGCAAAACTGAAAGAAGACAATTTACAATGAATCTCAGAATTAGTAATAATATATTTTCCGCAGTGCATGTTGTTATTTTAATAATAGCATGTCCAATTCTGAACCATCAAGTTAAGAATTAGACCATATTTTCATGAATGTGAGGG
The DNA here is from genome assembly GCA_019603395.1 of Cyrtorhinus lividipennis. Classification (NCBI taxonomy): domain Eukaryota; kingdom Metazoa; phylum Arthropoda; class Insecta; order Hemiptera; family Miridae; genus Cyrtorhinus; species Cyrtorhinus lividipennis. The sequence goes on along the minus strand of CM034002.1, from coordinate 22,534,553 downwards.
GCATCATTTTGACACGACTACAGGCCAGGAACACATTTATGGGCCAATGTCTGGCGGAAAATGTATGAAAATGTTTGTAATCTCTTTACGTTATTTTGCTGCTATGCTTGAGCATCCTTTTGAGTTATTTACACTTTAATCGTTTCCTGTGTTCTCTTACATTATCACACAACAACGCTCATAACTCTTGAATATTAGTCCATTTCAATCTGGTTGCCCCGAAAGATCATAAAATGCTTAATCTTCATTAAGGAATGCAGAATAAGTAAAATATTTCACTTGAAATTCAAACATAGACTTATGCCTCGGGAAAAAACGCTGCAAATTCTTTCAAACGGGTTGGTTATTGCTCGAACCAGGCGCATGGAGACTCATTTCTTCAACATGGGGAAAATGGGGGAAACAGTGGGTGTGGCCGGTCCCGGACCAATTCCAATCGGTTCAGCGTACAAAATTTAGTGGTAAATGATACCCCACACGCCTAGATCGTCAAAAATATTGAAAATACCGATCAAACCAAATTTGGCGTAGGAGTTAGGGGTCAAAATGTGTTTTTAGAAAAATGGATTTTCGATATTTTTGGTGATCTAGGCGTGTGGGGTATCATTTACACTAAATCTTGGACGCTGAATCCAATAAAGTGGGTCCCAGAATGATTGGCACCCACTGGAAGAAGTTATGGGTCAAAATGGGTATGTATCCACCCATTTTGTATGTATAAGATTTCTGGTGCCTAGGCGTGTGGGGTATCATTTTCCACTAAATTTTGGACCCTGAATCGATTGAAATGGGTCCGGGACCCGCCACACCCACTGTTTCCCCCATTCGAGGAATAACCAACCCGTTTGTAAGAATTGGCAAGGTTTTGATTCTTTACCGTCGTGAATCTGACAGTTTTTAAGACCTACGAGACGGATAAGAGGGGCATACAAGCATTTTGGAAAATAGGATATTACTTAGATTTTTAAAAAAAGCCACGAAATGTTTCACCCTAATACTCATTTATACTTGATTGATATTCATTTTGAGTATGAAATTCAATATTGAATATGAGGAAGGTAGGAAATGGGTGTTA